>JAHTLZ010000007.1:12284958-12337961 GCA_023846285.1 Phrynocephalus versicolor | reverse complement strand
GAGAGAGAGAGAGAGAGAGAGAGAGAGAGAGAGAGAGGAGTTGGAGGACTAAAAGTGAGAAAGAGCAGGGGAAGAAAGCGAATATGGAACATACTCTGTGAGGGAGAATAATACAGAGTATAGATCAGCAAATGAGATGAGGTTCTATAGAGCTGTGTGCCTAAATTGTCTCTCATCACAGATTGACTTTGAAATACTTGTAGAGAGCTAATTCCTCAGGTTGAAAATGATTCTTCACTCCCGTTCTGCTCTGTTCACCCACATCTTTCCTGTCATCCTTTCGCTTTTCATGATTCTTCTTTGGTCTTTTTATAGTTACCTCTGTGTTGAAATATAGCCTACAAGTTCCCTGGGGTAGGAGGGAGCTGATTTTTATGTGTATGTAAATCTGTTGAGAACATTTATAGCATTGTATAAATTAATTAATTATGAAGTCATGCCAGAATGAATCCTTGTGACATTGCCATTTAATTTTAATTGAGAAACTGCTAGACAAACCTTTGGTTAGCATAATTCTTTGTTTTAATAACCATGAAATTTAGGAAATATTAAGAGCATACTTTTAGATAATTCCTTTACTTTAAATTAAACTTTGGTTTTCTGCAGCACAACCCCATTTGTGGAGAATTTTGACACTCATGCACCAGAACATGACATTTTAGTTGCTCAGAGCCACAATTTAGTGCAGAATTTACACAGAACTAGACCGATAAACTTCAACCACTTGCAATGTAAAGCTTGGTTTTGCTATTTTTCCCCCTTAATGAGTGAAGAAAAACTGTTCAATAGCATTCTGTCATTGGGGAATGAGTCCCAGTGATAGTAATTTTTGTGACAAAAATTCTCCATGACATTTCCAAGGAAACTTTGGTCCTGAGAAGCAGAATTGATGCACTCAGGAAGTTAATAGGGTCACTCTTTTAAGGTGAGGTGTGGAATTCTTGGCAACTTGGGTCACTCTTTTAAGGTGGGGTGTGGAATTCTTGGCAACTTGATGAAATACAAAGATATATAAATCTAACACAATTCTAACCCTCACTTTAGGTCTATCCTTAACCCTTCTGCTAAGCCTCAAGACAATGAAATGATCACAGAGTCAGAAAACCCTCCAGAACTGAATTAAAGAATGACAACACACAATAATAATTGATGGAGGCTTGAAAGTGCATGTTGCATGTTGCAGCCCTTTTTGCCTTTTTATTTTCTTGGATAAAGTAAATCTCCAGAAGGGTCCTTTCTTCAAAATGGTATGCTACTGCTTCTAACTGTGTTATTGTTTTTAAGGAATTTTGACATCTGATAGGATTTTATTTTCTGACAGAAGTAATTTTCAAAACCAAACTGTTGTAACCCCTTGACTTGCACAGAGTTTAACTGATCCATTTCGCATCCCAAACTAATTTTAATAGGATGCCCTGTCTCTAAGATCCCATGGAAAGTTCTTCGTTTCAGTTTTGATGCTGCCATTCCCCATTTCTACTGTGCCTGTTTTCTTGCTTTCCACAGGTGTCACTTAGTCAGTCCTAGCAGTTGCGTAAGATTTATATGTTGACAAGTGGTGAGGTGAAGCAATGGTTAAGGCGGTGCTAAAATGATACTCCTGATCCCAGCAGGAGTTACTGGCAATCTTGCTTCTCCTCCCCCTCCCTTAGTTTCCCCTTGTGAATAGCTATAAATTACTTTCTAGAGAACATTTAATGGAGGCTAATATCACCTCCATTTAGACCTGTAGATTCCTGAGGTGCACAGTAAAGGCTAATCCCAGGACACATATACTTAGTGGTGCCTGTGGTGTTTCAGCATTAGATGATTTCCAAGCTTATAAAGTCTGAACAGTATGTATAATCCAAGCTCACCTTTGCTTCTCTTTTTTTCTCTGTGTCTATAAACTGGTTATCCTTTACATTGTATTTCTTTCTCCCCCACCCGTCTACATGTGGTTTATAACGGGTCTGAGTTAGATAACATTGGTCACAAGCTATAAATAAATTATGAAATAAAATATATACTGGAAGCTTTTGAAGGTGTTTCAAGGCATTGTGGGAAGCAAGAGAGTCCAGGTTTCATGATTTATTAAAATTATAGGTTCTTCCATGTAAAAAAAAAAGAGGGGGGGGATTAAAAAAGAGCATACAGTGACTGTGAGCATTTTTGTGATTAGTAAATAGCACTCTCTTGTTCTCCCTCAGGAGTTGTGGTTCTTAGCTAGTTCAGTTGCTATCAGTTCCTGGTCTAGCTAGACTTAGACAGTTCAATGTTAAATGTGCAGGTTGAATTTTATATTCTGGAAGCAGAAATTTTCCTCACACAAACCTGTAAATGTGCTTTAGTACACTTTTTTTTTACTCATAACTTTATTTTCCCCTCTAGCAATAACACTGCTTAGTCAAATTTATGATTAACTATGTTATGTGACTGGCAATTCACACAGTCATTGACCATTAGTAAGTCACAACTAGACATGGGCACGACTTGGCGAAATTTCCGTTTCAGTTTCCGTTTTTCGTTTCTGTTACATAACATAATTAAGCCTTCAGAACTCGAACTCGAACCGAAAAAAAATTGGTCGGGTTTTTCGTTTTCGTTTGTGGCATCACGGCGATCTCGCAATGCGAAGCACAGAAAAAGTTTTTAAAAGTTTTTTAAGAAAACCTCGACTCCCGTCCAAAAAAGCAGGAGAAAATATGCCTGCCTGAGGCTTTGCCACCTACCAGAGGGGTGGTTTCTGGGGGGTCCCCGGCCTCCCCCCCTCTTCTCCTGTCCTGGGCTGCTTGCACCAGGCTGGGGGGGTCATCCTCATCGTCTCACCATGCCATGCGGTGGGGGGGATCCAAAATGGCGACCACAAATTTTCTTTTGGAATCGTGGTCAAAAAACACACCAAATCACCACAGAAACATGTGAAATTTATTTATTTTAAATGCCTGAATTTTAATAGTAGCAGCAGTGGGTTTTTTATAGCAATAAAACGTCATATTGATTTTTTTTTATTTTATTTTATATATTTTTAGACCTGCCCATTTGGGCTGGGCATGGGATGGGACCATGCAATTTTTTTGAACCATTCCACCAATGGCATCGCCAGGTTTTTGACTGACACTTCTGGATGTCTCTGAGGGCATAAAAAGCCGAGGCACCTTCCAGAAATCGCAGTCGGGTGTATGGATGTGGTTGAGGGAGGAGGGCTAGCTGCTGGTGCTGGTGTGATCCGATCGAGATTGAGGAGGGAGTCTGGAGGCTTTAGGATTTAAGTTAGGCAGGCAGGGAGGGAATTGATTTTAGAAAATAATTTCTTTGATTCCCTGCAGCTTTGTCTGCTGAAGGGAATAGCAGTTCATTCTTTATTTCTTCTCCTGCAGTTTGTGGGGATTTTTTTTCTGATATTGGATAAAGGGGGAGGTTCGACTGGGAGTGGGAGGTGTGGATTTATTTTAAAAATATATTATATACTACCATTTATTTTCTATTTTCCCAACTTCAATTTGCTTGCACACACACACATTTGGGGTGCAAGCCAAAAACAGAACCTCTATCCTAAATGATATCCTAACTGCTCACTCGCCCGCCCGCCCATTCTGCCGCCCGTCCGCTCGCCCGTCCGCGCCTCCCCCCTGCCGCTGTTGCTGCCCGCCCATGGCCCCCCGCCACCGCAGCCCACCCACACCTCCCCCTGCCGCCCACCCCCCACCCCACCCGCCCCCTAGGGCGCAAAAACACCTAGCGCCAGCCCTGATTGCAGGATGCCCCTATGCTCTGGGAAGTCAAATCGCGCTAAATCGTGGTGGAAATGACAAATGACAAATGAAATGACAAATTTTTGAACAATTTCACAACAAATGGAAACGACCTGAAATGGACCCATTCCGACAAACGAAAACTCGAAACATCATTTTTTCTGGCCGTGCCCATGTCTAGCCACAACTAGATAGGCCTGCTGACTATGTCAGGATTTGGTGATTTAGCTCCTTCATGGGATCCATCAGTTCAATGGGCCTATTCTAGTTGTGACTTATAACTGGATTTTAGTCAGTAAGACTTATTTTTCTGATGCTCAGCATGACCATGCATTTTGCTACCTGAACCTTCTAAGGTTGCTGTGTCTGTCTTGTCCTCCCTGCAACACCCACAGCCCAAAAGTAATTCCATGCTTCAGAAGTAGCCAATGCAATGGTGTGTGGGTGTGGGTGTGAGGTGGGGTGCAGTTACAGAGTAATTAGAAAACTGTTTGTTTAGAAAGGAAAATTCCAACCCTGCTGTAAGGAACCACCCCTACCCACAGCTTACATTTGTAACTTAAGTCTGAACTCGCCTCACACAGGCAAATTTCGCAAAGACATCTACCTTGGTGAACTTTTTGAAATCTCATCTACAATTGTTCTGTGATATCTGCAATGGAATGGTGCCCAGCTTGACAAAGCTGAATTTTCTCCATTGAAGCCTGCCATTTGCTTGAATTTTTCAGTAAAGCTATCTCCCTACTCTTGGATTCGTATGATCCTTTTTTGTTGTTACTCTTTCACACTACAATTATATATTCATGCTAATAATTGCAGTTTTGTGTGTGTGTGTGTGTACCTTACAATTGGGCAATGATTGATACACCCCCACACAAGCTCCAAAGTTGTCTTAGGGCCTTTTCACACGACCCCTAAGATCCGTTGGCCACTTAAATTCGGACCAGAGATCTTGGGGGTTCGTTGCTCTTCCTGTGTCCCCACCCCTCCACACTTCCTTGATCCTGTCTGCGTGAGGGGAGGGAGCAAAAAGGGGACAAAAGAATGCAGGCTCACCTCAGTTTGCCGGTCCAAGCCTCCCCAAGCCCCGTCATCGTCCCGGTTCCTTCTCTTAAAGAGGCGGGACACACAAACACACACAAAACAAACAAAAGCGAGGAGAGCCGGGCACTCACTCCTTTACATCCGGATCTTGGATTTTTCACCCTCCAAGAGCAGGTACCTGAAAAGTGCGCCGGGACGCGCGTAGGTGGGTGTGGCCGCACTTAATTTTCTGTAAACTCTGGAGCTGGTGGGGAAACAATTTTAAGCTCCGGAGCTGGGAGTCATTTGCGGCGGAGTTTAGGGGTCATGTACAAATACCCTTAATGGGAGCAACAACATTACGCCCACATTGTTTACAAATGTTTAAAGAATATGTATAAAGTCAATGAAATGTGTGTTAAGTTTATAAAAGAATATTTAGGAGACATTTATATGAGAAGGTTTTCCTTTAATTTCTCAGTAAATTCACAAAAATGAATGCATTTGCCAATATATTAAGTGTAATTCACCACACTGCTATTAATTGTCCTCCTTTCTATCAGGAGCAGGTAGTTGAAGCATCATTTCATATTCTGACTCACATGGAGATTGTTAACCATAATTTGCAAGTCAGAACATGAAGGGAAACTGTGGTAAACAGCAGCTTCAAAGCTTGTTTTTCTGCTTGCATAAAGAGAGAAGTAAAATAGCTGTATAAATCAGAATATGATGTTTGTAGTCACTTTCTCTGTAGAGCCATCAATTGAGGAAAATCATTGAAGTCAGCATTTACAATAAATATGTCAATTATGCACTTTTTGAAAGTCATTAAGGACAAAATACACCTCACTGCCCACTTCAACACTTGTTGTGTGGTTCAGAGCAACCTAATATATTTATTTATTTATGTCACAAAGTGATATGTGTGTTTAAAATTATGGATGACATAGAATTTATACAATTTAAACAATGGTACAAATACGCTTGAGTCAATGGTGAAATATGGGTATATTAGTAAAAATGTATACACAGTATGTGTATATGTTCCCATGTTGCAGTCTAAAACAAAGACTGGTGATCTATTACAAACAAAGAATGAGTAAAGAATATATGTGGTTCAGAGATGTGCAACACAGTTGACAATCACTCACATACCTGCATAAAGAAGTTCAGGTTTCAGCATGAAAAAGGAACAAAAATGTATTCAGTTTTAATATTAGTACATTAAACCCAATAAAATCAATGAGATTTAAGATTCAAATAGTCATTGTTACTAATAATTCCCATTCATTTCAGTAGGGTTGTTCATGGTTGAAATAAGAGTTTGCCAACTGAGTTTCCATATCAACTGTTGTGTAACTCGTGAATCATTCTTTTTCATAGAGACCCTTATTCATCTTCAGGACTTCGAATTAAAGCTGATAAAATAAGTATTTAAACAAATGTATCTTATCAGATTTTTTTTACAGTTCCTCACCTTGCCCAATTTTTAATTTTGGCTGACAGTTGGGTATATTCCTGTCCTATCCTGCCACTAGAGAAAGGAAATTGACCCCCTCCCCTCCATTAAAATTGGTAACAGGGTTTGAAATGAAACCAAATCAGACATGTAACAGAAAATTAATAAAAATCAAATTCAACTTGGAGAATGTAATGTTATATTTTGAAAGGTGAAATGTGAACACTGTAGCAAATATGACAAGCAACTTAGACTGGTAACTAATGTGTCTGTTTGCTTTGTAAATGATTCTTGGAGAAATCTAGTTAGGCTATAGAAAATATCACTTGATACAGCATTTTTATGTTTCATCTGACATTATTATACAGTACAGTACAGCAAGGCGGCGCTGGCCCGAGGGTGCCACCGGGATCGCCGCTGGCGTCGGCGCTGCCGCCGCCGGCCACAGAGGCGCGGCTGAACCCAGGCGGCTGCCTTGGCCACCGCGGCCGCCGACAGGAGGAGGAGGCGGGGGCCCACCCGCCCAGGAGCCCCGGGCTCCTCCCACCCCGCCCGTGCACGCGGGGGGGAACGGCATGCCCGACGCCCCCAGCCAGCGAATGCCGCCACTGCCGCCACCGCTCCCATGCCCCCCCGCAAGGCACACACGCCAAGCCCCCCCGCCCCCTCCTCCCCCTCCTCCCTCCCCCATCCCCCGCCCCCACACACACCCTCCCCTGCCCCCCGCCCGACCCCCCTGCACCCCCGATCTCCCCCCTCCCCACCCCCACCCCCGGGCCACAGAAAAATCATCAAACACTTACCGGGCCCTGGGGACAAAAAGGTTGGGGAGCACTGCCATAGACTGAACAAAATAGAAAATGCTTTATAATATCATACTGTTCCATAACTATATGAAAGATGGACTAAAAACTCTGATAAGCATTTTTCAGATTCTATGATTATATGATGTGGATTTTCATGGACAGAAACTTTTTTTTAACTTTAGAAACAATCTCAGCATCAAACTGCAAGATACTGATCACTTTTGGCTTTATTATATAAAAAGCCAGGTCCTTAAGAAACTATTGCACAAGCAATTTATTTTATTAAATAAGCTTATTTTAGAAAAAGTCATTAGACACACATGAGAAAAAGTCTTTCAATGACAAGCATTGAAAAATATACATGGAAATCCATCAAGACTTTTAAAATAATCATAATCATAATCCAGTGTAGAACTAGGATGAACATAGTGGGGAAAATGAGAACATGGGGGAAAGTGAGTATAGAACCCACAGAAATCTAGCAGGTTTTATTTATTTTACGAATATTGCAGTTTGAGCTGGCTATTTTTTCCAAATTTACATTCCAAATTTTCATCTTCTGTTTCATCCTATTGTGGGATTAAAATTATCACTGGGTGGTTATCCAAGCCATTCAGGAGCATCTCCTTGAAGACAATTGAGACACCACAGTGGGTGATGAAAGCAATTGGAGCAGTTGGATGTGTTGTCACAACTTGATCAGGTCTCATAGATCTATAGCAATCACATACAGTGTTGTTTTCTTCTTAGATATTTTTCATCAATACGGAAAAACCAGTAGCAAATAAAGCATCCTTCAAAACTAAAATATATGGCATTGGGACCCAGAAACAAAAGATCCAGGAACTCATCCATGCAGATGCAAACCATAGGTTATTCTTGACTGGTACTGTCTATCTTGCTACAGGCAAGGGTTGTTCCCACCTAATACAGATGTCAATGATGGAACCTGAAACTTTCTTTATGTAAATAAGTGCTTTGCTATTAACTTTATGTTCTGTCCACAGGCTATTCTTTTTTCTTAATCATGGAAATTCTTGATCCTGCAACCATTTTCACATTGACTATTCGAAATACAACAAAATGCAGTCTGTTGTAAGTCACCAAGTGATACATTGAAGCTGTTATGCTAATGTATGCTGTGCCCATTCTTTCTTCTGTGTTTCATCTCGTAAAGTTCAGTGTGCATATAAATTAAAAGTACACAGGAGCCAAAAGCGGCAGAAGAATTATACAGCACTAGTTCTTGAATGTTGTTTGAAAAGGCATCATGAAAACATTTGATTAAGTGAGAGAGTCTAAGTTTTACGAAGCTTTCTGTGTTGTAGATAAAGATTTATGTCACTATGCTGAATGGCTCTCTCAGGAAGCCAAGGTTCCCACCAAATCCAGGAAATGATGCTTTTTTTTTTCTTTTGCACTGAAGAGCACATTATGTATTAAAGGAGAATATCACAGAGTCTATGCCCTTTTTGAGGTAATGCAGCTGCAGTGTTAAGTAAATGAGATTGGAGCAAATTGTGTGGCAAGGTTGATTCTTTGGTTGAAGAGAGGGTGAAACAACTGGGATTCCCTCTCCCCCAACAAAATGTATTTGTTTTAATTAAGCCACCAATTTGGCAGTAACTACCTATGTCATCTCTCTGAAAGTATTTTTCAAACATATGGGAGGGAGAGAGAGGACCTAGATTTCAGTGCCGGAAACTTCAAAGGACATTCTTGTGCTCTTAGTGCCACACAACCAGCTTTTATGTTCACTGAATACCTGAAGAATGTTAAATTACATGCTTGTTTTGAGAAATGCCTTGTGCCTTTTCTTAATACATTAATCTTTCCATTTTATGGCTTTCATATGGAACTGCAGTCGATTACTCTAGAGCTGTGATTTAAATATGCCCCAGTTCTTAAGAGAAGTTTCAGCTTTCACATATATAAGATTTACTCAAAAGCTGAGATTTGTAACAAAACCTCCTACCTATGTCTTTTTTTTTCTTTAAAAAGTCAGTGCAATGTCCAAAAGTCAGTGCAATATTCACTTGGGGTGAATATGCAATGCATTTTACCTGGATTTCAAGGGATTATCAGCTCTTATGTTGAAGGCTATGAATTATTCCTTAATCCCTCCAGCCCTTAAACATGTGAAGTGGAGAAAATTTGAGGAGCAGGTAGACTGTGCAGAACTGACCACTTTACGGGTGAGTAGTACAGCCTGGAATTTGTGGCTAGAAAAGAAAAAGGGGAGTCCTGGGTGCCACCTATTATGTTTATGCACCTCAACTGCTAGGCTGCACTGAGCCCAGTTTCCAGAAGAGTAGTCATAAGTGTCCATGGCCGAAGCTGAAAACTTTTACTGGTAGGTCTTTTGCTTTCCTTATGCATCTTGGAATTGTTCTAGAACAGAATATGAACTTGTTAGATTCCCCACTGTGCCTCCTGCTGTAGAGTCAATCTGTGTGCCCCTGAGCTAGCTGCACAATCCCAGATTGCCTCCCAGAAGAAGGGAATGGCAAATGTTAATCTGTACCTGGACAATCCTGAAAAAGGTCACCATAAATTGGAATTAATTTGATGGCATGTGTTTATTGATTTTTTTAAAAAAAAATAATATGCATTTCTTGAATTTTTAAACTCTAGTTGTAAATAAATATATATATTATTTATTTTATTTGTTTTATTTAAAATATTTCTTTTTATTTTTAATTATTTTATACAAAATACAAAAAATACAAAGTATAAATTACAAAAAAGACAAAACATCAACAACAGTGCACCCCTTCACCCACAGGACCACTCTTCTTATTTACATTCATTATCCTCCCCTCCAGAACAAAATCAATTGTTGTGCGGAAGTCTTAGGCTTATCATTAAAAATATCTCTTCTTAACTCTCCTTTTTAATCTTTAAAGCACATGTCAATTTATCGTTTAAAGCAATATTCCATATTTCATTGTGCCATTCATCTAAGTATAGTTCATGTTTATATTTCAAATTTCTAGCTATTATTAATCTAGCCACAGTCAATAAATTTATAATCAACTCTTTACTTTTAAAATCAAAATTATTATCAATAAATATTGATAACAAAGCAATTTCAGAATTGGGCTCTATATTCCTTTCTATTGTGTCACTTAATTCTTTAAAAATACATTTCCATTTTTTTTATCATTTTACATACCCACCGTACTATTATATTAAAGTAGTACAAAAAGTACCAATCTAAATGTCACATTTCCAACAAAACTTAGAAAAATTAGCATTTATTTTATTCAATTTCACTGGCATCAAATACCATCTCAAAATTATGTTTTTTTAAAAAAAAATATCCTTTATTCTAATAGACATAGATCTAAGTATTCTCATTCTCCATATTTTATCCCAATCCTCATCTTTTAGTTCTATATTAAAGTTCTGTTCCCAAATTAACTTTGATCCAGATCTTTCCCTATTTTCATCTTCATCCTACTTAAAATATTTCTACCCTGTCTTTCAGGATCCAAGGCAGTTTGCATCATAAAGCAGTATTTAAAATCTAAAAGCAAGATTTATACACGTATTAAACAAGAATTAAGTATTATATTAAAGTAGTACGAAGATCAATATACAAACTTAAAAAGAGCACAACAGTCTGTTTGAAATGCTTCCCAAATCACTAGTCATTTGATTAAGGAAAAGTCTGCCTGAAGAGAAAAATCTTTGCATGCCTGCAGAAGGACAGCTGAGATGGGGCCAGCCTAGCTTTCCATGGGAGGGAGTTCCAGAGTTAAGCAACTCTGACAACAGAAGAAAGAATGAGTAGACTTAAATAATTTAATTAGTAGAATAAATAAAATCCATGGGCTGTCCTTGGAAAAAAATTGCATAACAGAAAAACTCAGTACCTTTCTGGTTGATGAGAGTGTGACGCAAAGATCACCAATTGCCCTGCAGGTGATTTGTCATACAATTGTGAGGGAAATTTTAGATGCTTCATTTCCATTTAGATTAACTGCAGAATGTCATTTTGTCTGAACCTGAAAAAAACCACTTCGGCTAATCATCACTGGTTATTGGAAACAAGCTAATGTGTATTGTAAGAAGTTAACTTATTTTAGGTAACTATGAACGAGTGTTTATAGTTACCTGAGTGATAAACCAGTATTTAGAGTTTGAATGACGTGCTAAACTGTGTCTAAGGATGGGAGCAGATACTCTGCCTCATAAACACACTGAAGGGGAAAAATTGCCTGAACCTTGCTGAAGCTCACATTTCAATGCTAAAATACAATCTAAATTCATACATCTTGAAGCCACAAGATTCCCCCCCCAGAGAAATAAATAACATTTGGATTTAGCTAAAAAATTAATAGATGTCCAATCAACGAAAAACATAATTGAACTTAGCTCAGAAAGTTCTTAACCCAAATCTCCCTGATCTACATGACTTTGTTGAAGCAAATGGGTGAACTATTATGAACTGTACTGTAGGATGTACATCTTTATTGTCTAGGTGATATTCTCTCTGCTATCTGCCCTGATATACACCCACTGGAATTCCCACCTTTCATTCTGAAATTAACCTACACTCTGATAGCCTTGTAAGTAGAAGGGGGAGAGATTTAGAATGCAAATCTATTCATGTCTTATCCTAAATATATTTAATAATAAATAAAAATAATCATCTGCCATTAAGTTATTTATGACTTATGAGAACCCTTCCAAGGATGTCTAAATACTGAGTTACTCAGTAAGTATCTACCATTCCCGTCTGTTAGCACCCTGGGACTGTGTAGCTTGCCCAAGGTGACACAGGTTGGTTCTGCTCACAAGAAGCATGATGGGGAATTGAACTCCAGTCTCTGGCTCTGCAGGCACTGAGCTATCCTAGGGAACTTTATATTTACCTTATTGCCTCTGTGGCTGGAATATATCTTTTTATGTCAGATTATTTTTTAATGAGGGAGGGAGGCAATCTACCAATTTTGTTTATTTTCCCACAAAATTTAAATTATTTAATTATTTTAATTTTTATTTTAAAAAGTTTTAGCATGCCTTTCTCCTTAAAAAGAAATACATTGTGGTTTACTTAAGTTCACAGCAGTCAATATAGGCTGCTTTCAAACGACCCCTGAAATCCACTACAAAACACTTGCATATCCGGAGTATAAAATTGTTTTCCCACCAGCAGGGGACTTAAAAAACAAAGTACGCCCACGTCCACTTAAGCACGCCCCAGCGCACTTTACAAGTACCTGGTCTCTGGAGGTAAAAAAAATTCTGATGTGGATTGTAAAGCTGTGGATGCCGGGCTTTCCTCCACCTTCTGTTTGTTTTTGTTGTCCCCCACCCCTTTGACAGACAGGAATCCCTACAGAGCTGCTGCGATGGTAGGCAGAGGTGAGCGGAGGTGAGCCTGCATTTTTTTCTCCCTTTTTGTCTCCCTCCCCTCACCGCAGACAGAAGCAACAGAATGCAGAAGGGTGGGAACACAGGAAGAGGAACAAAACCCACATGATCTCTGGCTGGGGGGGGATCTGAATTTAAGTTGCCAGTGGATTTTAGGGATCATTTGAAAACCGCCATAGAATCCTTCCTTTTTTCTCCATTTGTCTTTACTTTTAATTCTATGACTACTAATTTTATATTCTGATTGGGAAAGAATAAAACTTTAATGCAAAAAAGACTTTGAGCATGTGGTGAAGTCTTGTCAGCTTTAATAGCCTCTTTTAGATTTATGAGTCACAAACTCCATAGCCAGGCTTCACAAAGTATCTTCTCTTTTTCTCTGTTAGGACTGAAAGGAGCAAATCAGAAAATATTCTTTAATTTGGCTGGAAAGGATCAGCTGTATAGAGTAGGCAGGGGAAGCCGTGACAGAGAAAAGAATGTTCAAAAAGATATTAGATTAGTTTAGGCACATTGAACCTGTATATGATATAATTTGTTTTTCCAAGGCTTGAAAAACACAATCTTCCTTTGAGAACTAAAATGGGAGATACAGACAGTTGAAACAGCATTTTGCCAGAACTGTATAACAACCTGGCACTCTGGGACACCAAGATATACATGGCAACATCTTCTCTCTCTCTTTCTCACTCTGGTCCACCTTACTTTATTTCAACTAGAGATGGGGGATGAACTGAAAAATGAATCACATTTCCTGACAAATATGGCTGATTCATCAAAATTTGTCAAGTCATAAATGGAGCCCCTTGATGAATATGAATTGATGAATCCTTAGCCATTTTTGATTCATCATTTTGCTGATCCCCAAGGCTTCAATCTTCACCAAAGATAGAGAAATTATAGAGGTGAGTTGGGATGGACCTTTAGGTACCTGAGGATACTTTTTTGGGGGGGTGTCTTTGGGGGTACATAGGTTGGAAGTTGAAATGCCAATTTTCTCCAAACTTGCAGATTTGTAGATGAAAGTCAAAGGGAGCATCCCTGTAAATGCCAGGGGAGCGTTGTAAACCATTTTAAATGGGGGAAAATCAATTTGTTAATTTGTCAGCCCCCAATAATCATATACAGTGGTACCTTGTATAAAAGAATTAATTTGTTCCAAATAAAATTCTGTTAAGCAAATTTTCCTTTATACAAATTTCCCATAGAAATGCACTGAGAATGGAGTAATCCCTAATCACAACCAGTTTTATGTTGTATGGATTCACCCCACAGGCGATTCTGTTAGCAAATTTCCCCTATCTCCAGAATTTTTTTATGTTGTACAGAGTTTATGTTATACAAACTGGCTGTTATACGAGGCTCCGCTATACAGTATTCCTTTTGTCTTTTTCTTTCTTTTGTCTTTTTTTTTTTGGTTTGTTGCTTGCTTGGTTTTTTGTTTTGTTTTGTTTTGTTTTGTTGGTTCCCCACTCCTATTTCAGACCTATATTTTTAGAGCCAAGAGAGTAAACTAAAGTTTTGGTTCTTAAAAGTTTCAGCAGAACTGTGATTATGGATCATTTTACTGCAGAGTTAATCACATGCCATACTTTAGTAAAAAGTATGGCCACAGCTGCTTTTAACAGAGAGAGTTCATGAGTTTCCTCTTGATCGTATTTCATTTTTTTTCACTCTGACAATGATCTTTGCTTTTTACAGACTACATGATGACATCATGCACATATCTATACTTGATACAAATTGATTATCAAAAGGCATTGTTTATAATATCCCTGAGAAGCCTTTTAAACATGGATGTCAGATACATGCTTGTTAAATGAGAATTAATCTGGAGCCTTAGAGGTACAAAGTGTGTGTGTGTGTGTGTGTGTGTGTGTGTGTGTGTGTGTGCATCTGATGAAGAAGGACAGTACCGTGAAAGCTATGCCATAAGAAAAATATAGTCACATTACTCGATAGTTTGTTTTCTGCAACATATTAACATAGTTGCTCCTTTGGAAATACTGCGTTTTTTGAAAGTAATACAGTATAATCTACTCAGAACTTGGCCTCACTGATTTCAGTAGAATCTGTTCCCAGGGATAACCATAGGGAGGACCACATCCTTAGGCATTTGAGAGTCTTGGATAGATTAGCAGTGATTTTGTGTGACTTGGGTTGAGCTACTGATATCCCACCCAGTTGCCTCTGCCTTACAGCAGCCCCATAAATGTGAGCTTTAAAATATCCTGTTTTTATGAGCCATGCCCACCTCTTGCAAGCCTAAGACGATGGGCTCCTTTGTGAAGTCAATCCATCTCATATTTGATCTTTCTCTTTTTCCAGCTGCCTCCACCTTTTGTTAGCGTTTTCATCTTTTTCTTGTGAGTCGGGTCTTCTCATGGCTGTTGGCCTACAGTTCTCCACTTTCCTGACCACCATTAAGCATACCAGAGAGGGCTTCAGGGAATTAAAGCCCAACAGCATACAGGGACTTCAATCTGGTCTGTTATCTATTGTCTTGAAGAAAATTGATGCCAGGCTTCTAGTTGCATTGTTGATAATGACAGATTCAAGCATCCAGCTTCTTCTAGGTGGGAAGGCTAGAATGATAAACTGTTGATGTGTTGAATTTACAACACACCCATGGTTTATAGACATTCCTCTTGCTTAACAAGGTACTAAGGCTGATACTTCATGTCCATCTCATTGCTGTTCGCGGTCCTGCTTGGGACCTGTACGAAGAAATCTTACCTCACGTCCATTGCGTGATGACGGGAGTTCGTCCCAACCACACCCCTGAACTGGGATTTAAGCGGGATGAGTGATTCCCCTCCCTGGCCTTGGGAATCTGCTCATCACGCTTCTCATTCTGAGATGAGAGCCTATGAAGTAAGTCTCGTTGCAGAACGAGTGCCAATTGTAGCTCGTTGCCATCTAGTTGCAGGAGTGCGAAGTGACATTCGCCAGTAAATTCCCTATGGAGTTAGCAATGCAGTGCTGAGATTTTCAAAGACAAATGCCTCGAAGTTTCCTCCATAACGCATTGAAGGCAGGGCTTCGGAGAATCAAAACATCAAAAAATGGAAGGTCGGACTGGGGAAAAAAGAGAGAACGAAGGCATAGAACTCCACAT
This sequence comes from Phrynocephalus versicolor, assembly GCA_023846285.1. NCBI lineage: Eukaryota > Metazoa > Chordata > Lepidosauria > Squamata > Agamidae > Phrynocephalus > Phrynocephalus versicolor. The sequence continues at coordinate 12,322,439 of JAHTLZ010000007.1, read as the reverse complement.
CTCATCATGGAACGAGGACGTGCAGTAACAGTCATCCCGGTATCATTAATCACACCAATGGGTACACGGGAACAAGGACAAAAGCAGGAGAAGACCATGTGATGGTGACTGACGTCAACACGCAACAAACTTCCTCCCAGAACGAGAGTGGACATGAAGTAACCATCTAAGGAGATCTTCCAGATAAAGTTTGTGTGGATAGAAGAATCATATAAGTCTTGGGCTCATCGTTAGAGTGAGGGATGCTGGCTATGCCTAAATGGTCACACATTGGTTGTGGCTCTCACACCGTGAGTTGCTCCTGGAACTGTATGCTGTTTCACCACGGGATTGAACAAAAGGCAAGGTCGTTGGTTCCTAATGAGGAGCCTTCAGGCTCTCAGTGGAATCCACCACCCCACGCCAATAATTGTATTCTCCCAGACCAAGAGTACCAAAGAGCTTCCTAGTTATACATGCAGCAAAGTCTTCCTGGCTACAAAGAGTTCCTTGATGCTTCCTTGCCTTTTTTCTCTCCCTTGCTGTTCAATCCTGTATCTTGATTTGTCCTACAGTCCTCACTTTCATTTCTAGAAGATTAATTAATTAATTAATTATAAACATTTTTAACCCAACCTATGTAGCAAGATCTCAGGGTGGCTTACAGAGCTGAAAATTTAGTTCATTGGGCTGCATTGTTTCTGAAATTGCCTCCTAATTTTCCTTTTAACGTGGATTTTTGGTTTTAACCACAAGCTGATACCATTTAATTATGAAGTTACACATTGCTCCTCCCACCCCTCAGAAGCTAGGTATTCAGTTTACCGACCTCAGAAGGATGGAAGGCTGAGTGAACCTTGAACCAACTATCTGTGATTAGATCCAGGCCAGGAGCGCATTTTTAACTGTAGTATTGCAGTCTAACCACTGCATCATGTAGCTAGTTGCAGGAAACATTTATTTTCTTAGCCAGGTATGAGGTCATATTAATGTTCATGTCTCCAATTTTGATATGAATTGAAATATTAGTTAATATTGTTGTTGATATGTCCTATACATCTTTCACAGCTAGCTATTGTACAGTATCACTAGGAGGATGAGGCCCTGCCTGGAAGCTTGCAGTCTAACAGGATAGAATCTAAAGGGAGAGAACACCTATTCATTACATAATCTCTACTCAAAATGGTAGGTTTGGGTGGAACTGTATTTAGAGGTTTAAGGAAGTAACCTTTGGTGAACAAATCTTATATTAAGACAATGATGGGCTCTGGGCCCTTTATCAGATCTTGTTATGACCAGGTTAATTCCAGATGTATGCAGCCATACCTGAAAATATTTAGAAAGGGGAAAATATGGTATTTAATTTTTGCTACATGGATACCCAGTAACAAAATGAACAAGCCAATGTTTCATGTACATTTTAGGAAATGTATGTGAATGCACAGCTCTGAAACATGACAGTTTTCAGTTGGCTCTCTCGATTCTATCATCTCCATTCTTCCATCTCTACAAGAATACCATTAAAAAAGAAACTAAGAAAAAGAAAAGAAAAAGTCGTTATAGTAAAATTGCTTTGCTATAATATTTACAGTTGAAATTCAGGATAAGAGCTCATTTATAAAAGGGGCTTTCTGAGTTTTCTACAATTAATTAATGTCATTCTTGCCTTTTATTTAGCTGTCTAGAGATAATTGGTTAAGGTCTCAAAGATTTGTTTAATAAATGCCTAAGGTAAATGGAGCTGAAAATTCAGAGAAATGGCTCAATTTGCTTAGTATTCAGTAAAGAGAGCTGTTCTGTCACCCATTCATGCACAGGCACTTTTTGGTTAATTGATTACAAGTGACATCCCACTGTTTCTTAAATGGGGCAATTCATCTTGGAAACACTTCTCTTAATATGTATATACTTGGTGCAACATAAGGATGTAAGTAGAGTAATTGTGCATTGTCTCTTCTACTTTTAATACCTAATAAGGGGCAAGTTGTCAGCGTGAAAACTAATGACGGTAAAAGGAGAATAAATTTCAGGAGCCCTTGGTATAATTACACTATGGGATTGCTGAACAAATGCATTTGAATCCATTTTGTAATGTGCTGTACAGGAAGGCCATACTCGCTGGCATGAACTAGAAATGGCTTTAGCACAGATAATCAATAATATCACTGTTCTTTTCACATTAGCTGTGTTTCCAGGATGTACATTGTAAGCAGCATATTCCATTTCCAGTTGCTTTACTGGGGATGTGAAATCAATGAGAACAGCATTCCTTAAGCTGCGGAAGATGTGCTTCCCTCTGTGTTTGCAAAGAGTTAATAATAAAAGAGAGAAGAATCAATTGGCCTCTCCAGAATCTGGGGACAATATAGAGACATGCAAATATTTGCAGGGACGTCAAAAGCATGGCTAAGTGGATTTTCAGTTCCAGGCAATAAAAAAAAAAAGTTCCATTGCCCACAAGGATGTCTGGGTATTGTGCTGCCAAGAGACTGAAAATGACAGGTCAAAGGGGGAAGGTGGCCGTCTGTTTTCACAGACGAAGGGCAAGCATTGGGATAGACTGTCTGTCTGCATCTTCGTGACAGTAGCAAAAAGAAGACAGCTTCTTATATTTAATACTAGATCGATAGGAAGGCTGCCAAGGAATAGTGAATAGAATTGGGGGGGACACACTGTCATCTCGTCTTGCCTGCCCCTTGTACTGATCCTACCAATTCCAAGTGCCTCAGTGGTGGCAAGTGATGTTTCTATTCCCATTGATCAGGGCTGGAAAAGCCACCCTGAAGACAGGATGAGAGCTGAGTAGACAAAATGGATTTCAGGTGTGTTAACAGATCTGTTTAAAAAGGCCACAGAAATGATTACAGTTCTTGCAAATAGATACTCTGAAACATGCATTCTAGAGATAAGATTGAAAAGATAGTCACAATGCAGTGGTACCTTGTATAAAGGAATTAATTTGTTCCAAATGAAATTATATTAAGCAAATTTTCCTTTATACAATTTTCCCATAGGAATGCACTGAAAATATAGTAATCCCTAATTGTGACCATATTTATGTTGTATGGATTTACCCCATAGGTGATTCTGTTAAGCAAATTTCCCCTATCTCTGGAATTTTTTATGTTTACAGATTTTATGTTATACAAACCGTTTGTTACACAAGGGTCCATTGTACATTCCAAAGTAAAACAAAATGCAATAGTTAGATTCCCTCAAAATCAGTTTAAACAACTGAGAGTCTTCTGCCACGTGGAAGACAATATTTACTTGGTGTACGTTTTTATGAATTGTAGCTCACTTCATTAAATGTGCAGAACGTGCCATGAATAGGCAGATGTTGAGCCTGTCTTCCTATTCAGGTAACTTTAGTCCACTTGCAATGACATGGACGGCAGTTCACAGAAGTTTATGCCAAGAAAATCCTGTTAGTGTCTCAAGGGTCAGAAGTAGAGATGGGCACGACTCAGAAAAAAAATTTCGTTTTCATTTTCGTTTTCGGCTAGGGTCCGTTTAGTTTCGTTTCTGTTTTCGTGAGCTAATTTCAAAATTTTTCGTTTTCGTTTCGTTACGTAACGAAAATGAAAAAACGAAAACGAAAACGAAAAATTTTTCGTTTCTCCCCATTTAGCTCCATTATGTGTTTTTTCAGTAACGAAAAACGAAAATTGGCTCAAAATTAGTCGTTTCGTTTCCGTTTTCGGTCCCTTTTTGAACCGTTTTTCGTTTTCGTTTCGTTACATAACGAAAACGAAAAAACGAAAACGAAAACGAAAATATCGCTAAGTCGTGCCCATCTCTAGTCAGAAGATTAAGGTTTACATCTCTGGCTCCAGAGCCACAGTTGGGATTTCGATTCTTGACTGTGCCTTCTTGGCAAGGACTGGACATGATGGCTCCTTCTAGTTCTGTGGTTCTAAGAATCTTTGTTGTTTTTATTGAAACTAGTTAACATTTGTTAACATTCAATGGACTTAAGTTAGTTGTGAGTAATGGTTTCCATTGTTGTTTTTTAAATCATCAGTATGCTTCCTTGAATCCCTCTACAATGAGAAAGGAGGGGAAAAATTAAACCATCTCATTGGAAGAAAAAATTGCCACTAGGCATGGAACCCTGGTATAAACACAAAATAAAAAAACATAGAAGTCTCTTTTGGGTGCACTTTCATCATATTTTTAAAGACTCTGTTAAACACAAATGGATTGTTTAAACAAAAGAAAGGTCTATTATTGTTGCATATATGTGTGTTTTTGTTTGCCCTTTCATTCTTTTGTATGTCAAATTATTCCAGGAAATCTTTCATTCGATAGCATTGCAAGTACTGCTCTTAGGAGTCAATCAGAACATGATGGAATGGAATCATGGGAGTTCTGAATTTGCAAAAGTCCTGGGTTAGTTGGAACCCTGCTGGCAGGATGTTGTACAGTAACCTCCTGCCGATCATGGGGGTTAGGGACCCACCCCACCCGCGATGCAGGAAAATCCACGATATGTGGAAGCGGGTGGAGTGGGTCCTGGGGGTGGGGGTGGGGCAATCGAGCGCCTGTCCGAGAAGTCTTGGGGCAGTGTGCAGGTGGTGTTGTGGGATCTGCCCTCCTGCCGTCGCCCGCCCACGCCGCCCGAGACCTCTCGTCCAGGGCCGTCTCCACTGAAATGCATTGGCTCAATACATTTCAATGGAGAAAATTTTCCCCATTGGAATACATTGGCTCAATGCATCCCAAAGGGGAAAATTTCTCCATTGAAATGCATTGACTCAATGCATTTCAATGGAGATTGTGCCCCCTGCTGCCCCCCCCCACATGGCCCAAGGCTTGTCAGAGGAGTGTGGGGGGCAGCATGGAGTAACGCGATCGTCCCCCTGCACCCCGAGGACCGAGCTTCTCGGAGGAGCGCAGGGGGCGGTGCGGAGTGACCCGATTGCCCCCGCTGCCCCCCTCGCGGCTCCGAGGTGCAGGTACTGCGATCCCACGATGTAGTGGGACCGCAGTACCCGAACTGCGAAATGGTGGGGGGTGACTATATTTCATTTTTTCTTATGGGCCATTCCATAGGTCAGTAGTCCATTCCATAGGCCATATATCTATAGCCCGGGTCAGTCCATATGTCCACAGGCCTTTCATCCAGCATACCTTGTACAATAATGCTGGACCTGATTAGCAGTAATGCCTTTGCTAGTTCTTGGTGCCCTTCATCATGTATATAGCACTGTTAGGCTCAGAATAAAAGACATTGAGGGATCTTCTAGTTATTTTGGTTTTTGGAAGTTCATTGTACTTTTTGCCACTATTTGATTTCTTGATTGCTTTATTTGTTTTTTCAGAGAGGGGACTCTCTGTATTGATTTTGTTCTTTGTGGGATGCATCTGACTTTAAATGTTTTTCTATGTCGTCTACTTTTAGAGTAAGTTGATTCTCTGTTACCTTGCATATCTGTTTTAGTTTTTTTGGAGTAGTTTTTATGGGATCTTAAGGTCTTTTGACTGGTTCTCTGTTGCCTGACTTGTCCCTGTTCTTTGGTAGTAGTTTTTAAGGGTTCGTTGTTGCTTTTGGAAGAGTGCCAGAGAAAATGCAACTGGGAGAAAGGGAAACAAAATATACCCGAAGGGATGGTCCATTTTGTGTTTAATGAAAGGACCCAGTGTAAGTCGCAGATGCAAGTGAGTCTCTCTGGGCTCCATGGCAATATGAACAAGTGTAGTTTTCTGGCCTGCCATTGACTTTGGTGACACATGCCTTAGTTAAATTCCATTTGGATTACTGATCACCACCACAACAACAAGACTTTATCTGGGGCTGCCTTTGAAGGCAGTTTGGAAATTTCATTTGGTTCAGTGCAGCTTTCTTATTGGGGCCAGTTATAGAGAGGACATAACACTTCTACAAGAACTGCACCGGCTGCCTGTCTGTTTGCAGGTGCAGTTCAATGTATTGCTTATTATTTATGAAACACTTTATATTTGGGTCCAGGCTATCTGAAGAACTGTATCTCTGCATATGGGCCTTCCATGCCCTTAGGATCTTCAGACAAGGCCCTTCTTTTCTCCCATTGCCCTCATGGGCTCCTTTAATGGAGACATGAGATACGGCCCTTTCTCTGATTGCTCCTTTCTACTGATAGTTGAAGACACACCTCTTTGGGCAGGCTTTTGACTCCCTAGATCAGGCATGTCCAAAGTCCGGCCCGGGGCCAAATGTGGCCCAATTTAAAATTTTGAGTGGCCCTCAGCCTCTTCTCCCTGCTGGCTCAGCCTGTCACTCATCCCCACCAGACGGCCCTTCCCTGTACTGGATAGATACGTCAGCTGGCAATTTTATGGTTTCCCTGCTCTCCCTGCCTCTGTCCATCCCCTCAGCCACCTGCCCTGCCTACCCACGCCTGTCTCCATTGCTTCAGCATGTTCCCCACCTCCTTGTGATGGAGGGAAGCATATGCAAACAATGGTGTGTCTTGGGTATGCATGGGCCAATTTCCAGGCTGTGCAACAGCCGCTGGACCCTTGGGCACCTTGAAACCGGAGCATTTGTGGCTGTTGCAGATGCGCACAGAACATGCGCTTTCTCCCCCCTTCAGGCTGAATGGTCGGCCCCACACATTTTCACCTCACCAAATCTGGCCCTCCTGCAAAAAGTTAGGACACCTCTGTCCTAGATGCTTGGTTTTAGCTAAGCAAGTTTGCTTTTAAATTTTAGATTATTTTTTTATCATTTCATGTATTTATCATTTATTGTGTTTTTAATTTTGCTTGTTTTAATGTTCTGAGTGACTTGGTTTCACTACAAATAAGAAGGAAGGAAGGAAGGAAGGAAGGAAGGAAGGAAGGGCGATGGGTGGGTATGAAAAGGCAAGGCTGTCATTGTGATGAAGCTCTGTATTTTTGTCATTCTTGCTCTGAGCACTTCTTCACTTCAGGTTTTGTCAAGTGAATCTGAAGGAACTTTCTGTTTTTCTGAATACTTGACAGCATCCATCTGTTTCATTTTGCTGCTGATGATTGTAATTTATTATGTTGTATGTATTATCACTTTCCTACATTTTAGTCAAGAGCATGCCATGGCCCACAAGTGGTAAAATGGTGAACAGAGATCAGGTTTTTACTGTAGGTTATCTTAAGATGGCTAGCCCTGAAAGCCAGGTTATAAAAATAATAATAATCTTTTTTAAAGCATCACAACACCAAAAAAGTCCTATTTCTGTTTGAAGAAAAGCAAGTCTGGTAGGATATGAATTCACATTCAGGTGAGACAAAGGAGACAACTAGAGTGCTCACCGTGTCCTCTTTGGCTGTGGTTGAAAGCTTCTGGGTGAAGTGCAAACATAACTAGATGAAAGTAAGAGGTTCCTTCGCCTGCCCTTTGTAATTTCATCTATAGAAGGAGTGTGAAGGGCTGTTTGCCCTTTTATCTTGGTGGCTGAAATTGCAGAAGAGAGTAGATCTCTCTCTCTCTCTCTCTCTCCCCCCCCACCCCCACCCTTCTCTTTCCGATGAGTGGAAGAGTGGTTTTAGGTCAAAATAAAAGCAACACCAGAAATAAATGGAGAGGGAAAACTCTGCTTCATGATTAAAAACCAACAATCCATCATTATTCAATGATCACCCAATGCTTTAAAATGGTCTACTTCAAGGGCATTCTGGTACAGTATACCCACTAAGATTCCTAGGAGTGAAATGTATTGAGAAAAATAGCTGAAAAAATCATTTTCTTTGAAAAGGATCCCGCCCCCCAGCATTTATCCTATATACAGTGGTACCTTGTATAAAGGAATTAATTCGTTCCAAATGAAATTATGTTATACAAATTTTCCTTTATACAAATTGCAATTTCCCATAGGAATGCATTGAAAATGGAGTAATCCATTCCAATGCAGATAAAAATGACACAAACTACAGTACATGTATAATTTTGGGGAACAGAATTGCAAAAATGCAAACAGCCAGCCACCCACCCACACTGATTTCGGGCGAAATGCAGCAGCACAAGGGTTAATTCCTTAGGTCTAGAGAGAGGAGGAGGAGGAGGAGGATGTAATCAATATAAAGTTTATTGTCTTGGCTACAAGCCATCACAATCAGAAAATACAAAGAGATAAATAGATAAAACAGTCATGGCATTAAAAGGAAAAGGTAAAGGGAGCCATATAAAGATAAAGTTTCTTAAGTTGACCTCTCTTATCAGACAGAAGGGTGTGAAAAGGAGCACTGATACCACCTCATATGAGGGAGTCCCCTACACAGTTCACTGCAATTGTGCTCAGAAAGTTGGCATGGATTTTTCTAGCAGCTTTGGCAAACCTAGCAACTCTGTAAGTGATGTAAGGGTCAGAGTCTGAAAGCAGCCTACCCACTTTAACCTGAGGACTCTCCGCCTGCAAGGGGGCCAAGATGTTGCCTAGAAGGTTGGCCCTTGGGTTGTGGTAGAGTTGGCAATTTAATAGATAGTGAGCCACATCCTCTATCTCAGCAGCGCCACAGATACAAAGTCTTAGGTGTCTGGGTACATTGTTGTACCTTCCATCCAAGACAGCAGTTGGCATAGTTTGGAAGCGGAGTTCAGTAAAGGCTGTTCTCAAAGAGGGGATAGTAAGTGAATGTAAATAATGTGCCCTTGAATGATTGGTTTTCCATAGCTGGTACCAGTGAGAGAAGCCTGAAGAATTAATTAGGGCAAGGTCCTGATCATTGTCTTGTTTATATATCCACCCCTTCAGCATACTTTTAACTCCTGGGAAAACATAAATATCAGTGGAAAGAGATTTAGATTTCAAAAGGTTTTGTACCAAAGTGGCCCATCCACCACTCTTCCACTGCTCCATCAGACAACGTTTGGGAAGGCGATAGTCAGGCATGTCCAATATCCTCTTATAAAAACAGAATATGGCAAGAGTTGCCCTGGCATTGATGGAGATCATGTCTGTTTCTACTCTGAGGAAGGCTGCTGGGGTCCCTTGTGGTACCACCAGTATGTGCCTCAGGAATTTATTTTGCTCTACTTCAAGTGTATGTAGGATGTTTGGATCCAAACCCCAGATCTCAATTCCGTGTTGCATTTGTGCGATCACCCTTCCTGAGAAGACCTTTAAAGCTGGGGCTACCAATTTACCGCCCTTGGAGTGAAAAAATTTAATTAGAGCATGACTAGATTTCTGAGCTGAGATTTTAACAGCCTTGACCTGTGTTTTCCAGCAGTTTCTCTCATCAAAATGCACTCCCAAATATTTAAAGGTGTGTACTTGTTCTATCCGGTCCTCACCAATACACCAGTTGAATTTGGGGGGCTGCCTTCCGAAGATCAAGACTTTGGACTTTGCATAATTTATTTTAAGGTGTTCTGTCTCACTAAACTCTCTGAGCTTATTCAAGCTTCTCTTGAGCCCCTTCTTGTTCATTGATAATAAGACAACATCATCCGCATAAATGAGTGCTGCAATCTTATAATTACCGATTGAAGGGGGGAAGTGATCGGGATGGTTTACAGTTTTTACGATATCATTGATATAAAAGTTAAAGAGGAGAGGTGCGAGCAGGCATCCCTGTCTAACACCTTTGTTTACACAAATTTCCTCTGAAACCCTTCCATCTGAGCTAATCCTTACCCTCAATTTAGAATTAGTGTAAAGTTCCTGAATTAGGAATAGCAACCTCTTATCGATGTCCGTTGCTGCCAGCTTATCCCATAGACGGTTCCTTGTGATTGTGTCAAATGCGGAAGAGAAGTCAATAAAGGCTGCAAAAAGCCATTTGAAAGGCTTAGTGGTATATTTGCAGACTAGGTGGTGTAGCACAAAGATCTGGTCCACCGTGCTGTGGCCCTTCCTAAACCCAGCTTGTTCCTGATGGAGGATGTTGCTCCCCTCCATCCACTCTGCCAGCTTCTGCATTAGGAAGCGGGTGTATAGCTTGGAATTAATATCTAGTAAACTAATAGGGCGATAATTCTGGGGGTTCGTTTTGTCGCCTTTTTTATAAATTGGGAAAATTATACTCTGCCTCCAGCCCTCTGGAAAAGTTCCTGTATGGTTGATATGAGTGAAAAGCTGTGCTAAAATGGGAGCCCACCATTCCGTATTGCTTTTATAAACCTCTGGAGGGATCATGTCTTCACCTGGTGCTTTGTTTGGTGCTAAAGCCTCAATAAGTGCACAGACTTGAGATTCTGAGACTGGGGGCCACTCTGGTGTAGAGTTTAACATAGTTTGTGTAGGATTCATATTGTTGGGCCCCACAGCTAGATCGCTGTCAAAGATTTTCCTGAAGTGGGAGCACCAGGTATTTGCTGTGATACAGGCATTAGGTGTGTCATTAGTATCTAGATCTGGGAGAGAGATCATCCTCCAGAACTTTCTCTCTCTCTTCTCCATCACTGCCTGTCCTAATTCCTGCCACCATGCTAACTCAAACAATTTTTTCTTTTGTCTTAGAAGCTCTTTATATTTTGAGCGGAGGCAGGCCAGCTCCTTCAGGTCTGAACTTGACTTAGACCGTCTTGTCCTTCTCGTTAGATGAGCTAGGCACTTTTTGGCTAATCTACATTCTTTATCAAACCAACTTTTCCTGTGAGTGGCAGAACTTGACCCCTTCGTCTTATAGACTAAGAGTGGTCTTAAGTTTGTAGTAATATAGTTTATGCCCTCTATAGGATCTAATTCACCACTCACAATGCCCCTATGGGTGTTCAACAGGTGTGGTTTGCTTAGCTGTTCTCGAATGGTCAGATCGACCAGTGGGGACCATTTTAAACGTTTCCCCATGACTATAGTTCTCTCGGCCCAGTCAGCTGGTGGGGGAGGTAATTGTGGGATGACCATTGGGATTTGAAGACAAATAGGTAGATGGTCACTATCTGGGCGATCTAGTACATTATATTCAGTTTCCTGAAATACCAACCTTGGGGAGCAAAAAATATAATCAATGACACTCCCTGCCCTGCTGTTAAGGAAAGTAAAATATCCCTTTGAGATGTCCTGGGAACTGCCATGAAGGCAGGTTAACTGTAGAACAGCCATTGTCTCTACCAGCTTCCTGCCTTGTTTGTTAAATAATTTATCTGATGAATGCCGCCCAGGAGGGAAAGGTTCATAAAGAATTGGGCCAAGATCTATACCCAGCTCATTGGGGTCACAGCCTACTCTGGCGTTAAAGTCACCACACACAACAATATCAGCCTTGGGGTGCAGGAGCTCTGATCGAGTGATGGCCTCTTCTAAATCATTCCAGAAAGTTGGGAGGATGCCCGCTGAGTCTGGTGGGCAATAAGCATTAACACAAATTAGGGAATCCATCCCATTTCCCCAGCAGGAGGAGGATGTAAGAAAAGCATCCAAATGTTGTGGCTCATACCACTGCACAAGCAGCACAAGGAGGTGTTGCACAGCAGCCAGGAACCAGGTCGAGCCTAGGAACCATCCTCTATCGTCTCCTCCTTCCCTAAACACACACACACACACACAGAGAGAGAGAGAGAGAGAGGGGGAGAGAGAGCCTGGCCCCTCCTTCCCTACACACACACACACACACACACACACACACACACACACACACACACAGAGCGCCTGGCCCTTCCTTCCCTACACACACACACACACACACACACACACACACACACCGCGCCTGGCCCCTCCTCCCTCCCCACACACAGAGTGCCTGGCCTGAGCGAGGAACGCACGACTTGAAGCCTGGGAGCGGAGGCTCCAACTCATGAATGAGGGGCGGGGAGAGAGACAAACGGCAGAGGCATTTTTGCTGCTGCTGCTCAGATGGAAAGCGAAACCGCCTGCAGCCAGAGAGAGGCACGGGCTCTGCAAATGGGCTAACTGCGGTGCCCGCCTGGGGCGCATTCCACCACCTCCTCCGGGCGCACGGGTGGTGTGGGAGGGGATGAGGTGCAGTTGTGGGGAGGGGGAAGAGAAAGAGAGACGGAAAGGGGGAAGGAAAAGAGAAGAGCAGACATTCCTGAGGAAGCTTTGCTGTGGGTTCCTAGCCAAGACAAGCAGAGCCCTCCTCCTCCTCCTCCCCCGCCAAAGCCACCGCTGTCACGGGCTGACCTAGCCCTTCTCCTCCTCCTCCATTGCCAGGTAGTATCTTCGAAAAAGAGCCCCAGAGTCTGCCTGCACCCATGTTGGACAGGGAGGGGGGAGGGGGAGGGGTGATGGAAATTTTCCCGTTGTACAAATTTTCCATTATACAAGCTGTACGTTAAACGAGGGTCCACTGTACATCAAATACTAATCTATTGTTGTTTTCAAGCATGAATATTAGATTTTGTCTCTGTGTTTCTTTTATGGACTAGGTGGGTGTTGTCTTTGCTTCTGGTTGTTCTTTTCTCCTGCCTTGAGTATGGCCATAAATCTTACCTTGTCGTATCCTTGTAGAAAGGAAATACAAAATTATGTTCTTTGCCCCAAGAGACTGTAAGATATTTTGTGGCACTTTTGACAACAGCAAGAAAGTTTTTGCACAAATTAAAGAAAAATCATGCAAATAATATGAACTGCACAAAATGAGGATGCCATCTATCTTGTTTCACAATCTTTTAGGGATTTAAACCATCTGAGGCTTTTGTTTTGCCACCTTATTATCTATCAGCAGTTCGTTGTGTGCTCGCTGCAGTGCCCATGTGTTTTACTTCCCAACGGAAAAGGCAATAGTTTTGTGCTGAGTTGATTTCCGCAGTTCACTGAAACTTTGCTGAGGGAGTTTAAAAAGGAGTATTTCTTGTCTTGGTCTGACCTAGAGGCAGCGAATTTTCATGGTGCTTGATAATTCCTTGTCCTTGTGTCCTCTCCAGTTGAAACAACACAGAGTTATGAGAATAAAGTATTCAAGTTAGTACTTGTTACATCCCTAATCCAAAGTCCCCAGCTGTGCCTTGTGGACTGATTTAGTAAGGAGGTCTTGTTCATTGCTTTCAGCCAAAGGCTGTTCCAGGTTGAAAGTCAATGTGACAAAAATAACTTAAAATATAGACCTCTTTTCAAGCACTTTGAAATTAGAACAGCCTAAACAGAAAAGATATCAACCGACCACATCCCCCCAGTCTTCCCAATTTGTTGAGTTTGGGCCTGTGGTGCCATCTGAGGCCTCCAGGGCACTGGCTCATTGCCGACCAGTGGCTTCTCTGTTCGACCCTTGCCCACCATGGCTTATTAAGATCACCGGGGGGAGCATGCCAGAATGGGCTGCGGTGATCGCGTCCGCTTTCTTCGGGAATGGGGCTTTGCCCGATCACCTGAAGGACACCATGACCTGGCCCATTCTTAAAAGACCTGACTTGGCTGCCAACGATTTGTCTAGTTATTGTCCGGTAACCAATGTTCCCTTTTCGGGCAAGGTAATCGAGCGGGTTGCTGCGGTGAGGCTCCAGTCATTCCTGGAGGAAGATCGTGTCCTGGACCCTATCCAGTCTGGGTTCAGGCCCCGGTACGGGACTCAGACAGCCCTGGTTGTGTTGCATGATGACCTATTGATGACCTGCTGGTCCTCCTCAATCTGTCAGCGGCCTTTGATACCATCAACCATGGTATCCTCCTGGGCAGGTTGTCTGAGGCGGACATCGGGGTCCTGCCTTGTGCTGGATCCAGTCCTTTCTTGGTGACCAAGCCCAGAAACTAGAGGTGGGGGGTATTTTGTTGGCCCATTGGACTCTCTCTTGTGGGGTGCCCCAGGGGTTGGCAATATCCCCTATACTCTTTAACATCTATATGAGGCCACTGGCTGAGGTCATTCAGAGTTTTGGAGTCTTCTGTCATCAGTACGCTGATGACATGCAGTTCTATCTCTCCTTTTCCACCTCTGCAATGGAGGCTGTGAACGTCCTGAACTGCTGTCTGGACGCAGTCGTGGAGTGGACCAGGACTAACAGGCTCAAGCAAAACCCCCGGAAGATGGAGGTGCTGTTTCTCAGGGTCCCCCCGGATGGCTACAGTGGCCCTCTCCCCAGTCTGGAAGGAGTGACCCTTCAGCTAGCAGACCGAGTGAGGAGTCTGGGTGTTATCCTGGACCAGCTTTGCCCCTGGAAGCCTAGGTGGTAGCTGTGTCTAGGGCAGCCTTTTATCAGCGGAGGTTAATCCCCCAGAATTCACCCGTACCTACATGTGGACTCCTTTAGGACGGTTGTGCAGGCGCTGGTGATCTCGAGAATTTATTACTGTAACAGGGCTTCCCTTGACACTTGTTTGGTGTCTGCAGGGGGTGCAGAATGTGGTGGCCAGGCTGGTGGTAGGGGCGAGCAGGTATGCCCGTGTCAGCCCCATCCTGGCTCGCCTGCATTGGTTGCCCATTGCATCCCGGATAAGGTTCAAGGTAATGGTTTTGGTTTACAAAACCCTCCATGCCCTGGGACCTGTCTATCTGGAGGAGCGGATCTCCCAGAGACCAATCTCGTCCCAACCAACCAGAGCTTCAGTATCCCTTTCACTCTGGGTCGCCACCCCGATAGAGGCCCGAAGGGTTTCTACTCGGAACTGAGCCTTTTTGGTGGCAGCCCCAGCATACTGGAATAAACTGCCAATGGAGATTAGGCTGGTGGAGTCGCTGTCAGCCTTTAGAAGGCCTTTAAAGACCTGGCTCTTCAGGGAATGCTTTGGGGACCTCTGAGCACACTGGGATTGCGATTGTGATTTTGTTTGGTGGTTTAACTGCTAGCACCAGTCTTCCTTGACGGAGTTGACCTGCTATGGCTGTTTGTGGTGCTATTGTCCATTTTACTTTTACTATTTTAGTACCTTTATATTAGTATTATATTTATTGGTATTTTTTTAATTTTTCTGCATTTGTATTGTGATGGGGATGTTTTGGGTTTGTAGTTATGGACAGTTGCTGTTATTTGTAATGTGTTGTACACCGCCCAGAGTTCCTGTGGGAAAATTGGGAGTTCAATAAGTTTTTAAAAAATTAATTAATTAATTAATTAATTAATTAATGCACAACAGGATAAACATACAAGGAAATAGGAATTTTGACTGCTTCTGGAGTGATCCAGTGCAATCCAATGCTCAGTGACCAGACAATGTACCTTTATCACATCCCAGCCTGACCCTGATATTTGCCCAAGCTGGACCTTTTTCATCCAGCTCAAGAACTTCCACTTTGAGTGGCTGGGCAGGAGTGATTCCCAGACAGAGGGAAATTGCTCTGAGGAATACCACTCCTCCTAAACAGATTCTTTCAAAAGTGATGAAGCAGCCGCCTTTCCAGCCACCTGAAAGCACCCTATAATGTTTATGTTTTTAAAAAATCATACATAAAACAAGTAAGTTATTTCCTGGGCTACTGTTAATAACAGCATATCACTAATATAAAGCTGATGGTCTTTGCATAGTTGCACTATTGTAACTTGTGAAATTTTGACTGAATAAGGTAGTACACTGTGGGGCAGAAATTGTTCAGGGACAGAAGAATAAATGTTATGCAAGATTTATTTATAGCCATTGCATCTTTACTGGCAGGAATAGTAAAAGTGTGACTGTTAGAAAGTGAAAAAAATATGAAACAAGTTTATCCATGGGTTTAAAAAAATATATCTTGCAAAATGAAAAACAGAGTGGACAAAAGAATTTGAATATGTAGGCAGCATCTATGAATGACACCAGTTTCCAGGCATTTTCTCCTACTGGGCAACAGCGCAGGTGTCCACACATGCACATATTAACCCACAAGCAAATTAGCAACACTGAAGTGTTCCATTCCATACAAGTGCTTGCTTGCTTACTTACCTACTTACTTGTATGGATGGGAATAGAGATGGGCACGACTCAGGAAAAAAAATTCGTTTTCGTTTTCGTTTTCGGCTAGGGTCCGTTTCGTTTCGTTTCCATTTTCGTGAGCTAATTTTCAAAATTTTTCGTTTTCATTTTGTTACGTAACGAAAACGAAAACCGAAAACGAAAACAAAATTTTTTTCGTTTCTCCCCATTTAGCTCCATTGAGTGCTTTTCCAGTAACGAAAAACGAAAACTGGCTCAAAATTAGTCATTTCGTTTCCGTTTTCGGTCCATTTTTGAACCGTTTTTCATTTTTGTTTTGTTACGTAACGAAAACGAAAAAACGAAAATGAAAATTGTGCTAAGTCGTGCCCATCTCTAGATGGGAATTCTATTTCAATAGGCAAGACAGGCAAGTGAAAGTCTACAGCTTCATAAGCAATTGTATTATACAATAAAATGTAAATTAACTAGCTGGCTGTTAAAAAAAAAGCTAAAGGTTCCCCACACACGTGTGCTAGTAGTGTCCGACTCTAGGGTATTCATCTCTGTATTCAAGCCGAAGAACCTGTGTTGTGCAAGTCCATGGCCACGTGGCCAGCATGGCTGCAAGGAAATACTGTTTTACCTTCCCGCTTTTTACAATGGTACCTATTTAACTACTTGCATTTGCATGGTTTTGAACTGCTAAGTTGGCAGGAGCTGGGGTTATCAGCGGGAGCTCGCTCCGCTGGGTGGCACCTAGGATTCAAACTGCTGAGCTGCCAACTTTGCAGTCAACAGCTTTCGGAGCCTTAGTCTGCTGAGCCATCACTTCCATGTCAAACAAGTGCTTGCTTGCTTGCTTGCATGCTTACATACATACTTCTATGGATGGGGAATTCTATTTCAGTAGGCAAGACAGGCAAGTGTGCGAAAGTCTACAGCTTCATAAGCAATTGTATTATACAATAAAGTGTAAACTAATTAGCTTGGCTGTTGTGTGTGTGTTGTGTCGTTACAGTCGTGACCAACTCTTCGTGACTCCATGTCCATGGAGTTTTCTTGGCAGGAATACTGAAGTGGTTTGCCGGTTCCTACTCCAGGCCAGCCTACAGCATCTGGTATTCCCTGGTGGTCTCCCATCCAAGTACTAACCAGGGCCGACCCTGCTTAGCTTCCAAAAACAGGCGAGATCAGATGTGCTGAGAGCATCAAGGCAGCTTAGCTTGGCTGTTAGGGGAGCACAAAATAAGAGACAGGCCAACCTCATAAAATGTATCTTAGCCACATATTGTAGCACCCAAGGGGCTCACACAGAAATTTGCACATGTCTCATGAATTTTTCTGGGAATTATACAAATACATAAAGATCCATAAATTAACAAAATGTATCACTAAATCAAACTCTGTGAGGCTTCATACCTTTCACTGCTGAGCCAAAATAAATTTAACATAACACTGTACTTGATCATTCCCTTTCTTGATGTTTTTTGGTACTGTCTCCTAATACATGTTGTGTAGCTCATGCTGCATATTCATTCATATTTTTTTCCAAGACAGAGATAATAGGATTTCTGAAGATGCAGCACTGTGTCCCTGCATCAGCATTGTTTTCCAGAATTAGAAAAAGATGGTGAAAGATTGAGAAAATGCAAAGTGAAAAACAAGAATAAATTGCTAATAAGCTTCCACAGGTTATGTGTTTCATATCTCTGAACAATCAGTTGATAGTCATGTGATTCTTCCTTCAGCACCAGTGACAGGGCAACTTCCTCGGCTCACCAGAGGCAAAGCCATACAAACCAGCATATGCTGCCTCAATATCTACTGCTTCAGACATTTATCTCACTCTGTCTAGTATTAGGGTAGACCTGGTGTATATTTCTAAGTACATGAATGTGTGTGTAGCCATTTCAGACAGAAAATATCTTTGGCCAGTATTGAAGCAAAGCCATAAGACAGAAGTGCATCAACAACAGGGCTCTTGCCATGAAATTAGGATTTCACGATGGTTAAGTAAAGAAGTAAGTGGGTGGAAAGGGGGCTGATCGTGCTATCTTGTTTCTGCTGTGTAGCTGTGCAATGCATAGTCCAATCTTATCTCGCCACTTTGGCTAGTGAAGGAACAACAAAATCTTATTTAGCCTATATGGATCCCACAACTGTTGAGGGGGATGTGCTTGCCCCTGGAAGTGTGAAAAGAGAGGTGCTTCTGTATCCATTTTGCCATTCCACATGAACCAGAATCTTGAGATGGCGGAAAGTCATGTGGAGAAGCTATCCAGATACAGCAGTGGTTCTCAACCTTGGGTTACCCAGGTGTCCTTGGACTGCAATGCCAAGAAGCCTTTACCACCATCTGTGCGGCTTGAGGTTTCTGGCAGTTGCAGTCTAAGAATACCTGAGTTACTCATGGTTGGGAATAGAGATGGGCACAAAACGGAAATATGTTTTGTTTCATTTTATTTCAATCATCATTTTTTAAAAATTCATTAATAATGGATTGTAAGGCTATAAATAATTGGGAGCTTTCTTTTTCTTTTTTAAACAGGGAGCCCACTGCCCTAAGTCAAAGACCCTCATTAAACCTTCCAATCAATATGCATTCAAGAAAAGAACCCTCCGTAGACAAGCAGGAAACCTAATGGCTAGCTGCTGTACTTCAGATCAAGAAGAACAGAGAGATAAGCGCAACAGCTGATCAGTGGCACAGGGAGGAAGAAAGGAAAATATAAATAAAATAACCTCCACACTCCTACTTAATCAGGAAAGGAAAACAATCAGTTTAAATCAATTTGTAGGCACAGCCAGCTCAGACAAGGGAAGGGAAGAGTTCAGCTCCTGTCTATATGCAGGCAGATCAAGATCAGAGATAATCTAGCTTAGGGGTGTCCAAACTTCGGCCCTCCAGATGTTTTGGACCACAACTCCCAGAATTCCAAGCCTGTATTGCCAATGACAAAGGACTCTGGGAATTGTGGTCCAGAATATCTGGAGGGCTGAAGTTTGGACACCACTGATCTAGCTCAACATCTGAGATGCAGGGAGGGAAGGAAGGAAAACAAATCAATCAGTTTAAAAATAAACCTCCTCTTCTCAAGACAGCTGGATCAAGAGGCGTCTTGACACTAGGACAAATAGTTTCATTTCCAAAATTTAAAAAATGGAGTTGAGTCAAGGCAAAATCAATGTCACTGTAATTTCAGAAGAATTCTGTATCTCAGAACATTGAGTTAACGATACTTGTTGTTCTTTAAAAAAAATAGTATGATTATTCATATTTGTATCCAAGTTAATATACCATTTATTATTCATGTATCTCTTCCTCCCTTCCCATCCAATTTCCAAATGTCTCTATATTTTACTGCAAGCTTTCTAGGGATTTTTATTTCTTTTTAAAGGAACGAAGTATCATGCCTAGGATGCCTGATATACATGTCAGAAAGGATCACATTATGCTGGGGGGGGGGGGTGTGTGGTGAAAATAATAAAATATACTGACAGCTTAATATACTAGAAACTTTGAGGGAAACAAGTAGTGTTTTTGATTGGCACTTTTCTTTCTCGGTCTTCTGGAAGAGAAATGCATTAGAGGCTGCTGAAGTCTCAGGCATGTAATGACATCTGTCACAGTACATTTATTTTTGAGCAAACAATCTGTGCACAAAAATATGCAGAATCCTATCAAAATATATTTTCCATAAACTCCATTATGCCTAATAAATTAGTGTTTTCAAGGGGGAAAGAGATGGGTTGAACTATATACATGAATACACCATTCCACAGTAATCGTTTTTTCTGTCCCATAGTTAATGTTCCTATTCTTTTCCAAAAGAAAAGATTCCATTTTAATATTTCACTTTCCCCCTATGGTACTTCTACTTTCAAAGAAGTTCTAAAACTTGTTGTACATCTTAAGAACATAAGAACATAAAAAGAGCCATGCTGGATCAGGCCAAAGGCCCATCTAGTCCAGCTTCCTGTATCTCACAGTGGCCCCACCAGATGCCTTTGGGAGCGCATGAGACTAGATATCTGTCTCCTCCCCTGCATCTGGCCCTTGAAGTACCCTAGTTTTAAGCCTCGGGAATTACACATCTCCATCATGGTTTGTAACCCGTGATGGACTTTTCCTCCAGGAATCTGTCCAATCCCTTTTTGAAGGCATCCAGGCCAGATGCCATCACCACATCCTGTGGCAGGGAGTTCCATAGACTAACAACGCGCTGGGTGAAAAAAATATTTTCTTTTGTCTGTTCTTACTCTCCCAGCCTTCAATTTGAGTGGATGTCCCCTAGTTCTGGCATTTTGTGAGAGGGAGAAGAGCTTCTCTCTATCCACTTTACTCAAGGCCTGCATGAGTCAGATATCTCAATCATATCCCCCCTCAGGCGCCTTTTTTCCAGACTAAAGAGCCCCAAATGTTTTAGCCTTTCCTCATAAGGGAGGTGCCCCAGCCCAGTAATTATTTTAGTCACTCTCTTCTGCACCCTTTCCAGTTCCACTATGTCTTTCTTGAGATGCGGTGACCAGAATTGTACACAATACTCCAGGTGCGGCCTTACTATTGTTTTGTATAATGGCATTATAATGTTGGCTGTTTTATTTTCAATCCCCTTTTTGATAATCCCTAGCATGGAATTGGCCTTTTTCACCGCTGCCACGCATTGGGGAGACACCTTCATGGAGCTGTCCACCAACACACCAAGATCTCTTTCCTGATCTGTCACGGATAACTCAGAGCCCATGAGTTGATAGATAAAGTTTGGATTTTTTGCCCCAATATGCATTACTTTACATTTGGTTACATTAAAACACATTTGCCATTTCGTAGCCCATTCCCCCAGTTTGGAGAGATCCTTCTGGAGTTCTTCACAATCTTCTCTGGTTTTTACCACACGGAAAAGTTTTGTGTCATCTGCAAACTTGGCCACCTCACTGCTTATCCCTGTCTCCAGGTCATTTATGAACAGATTGAAAAGCACCGGTCCCAGGACAGATCCCTGGGGCACACCGCTTTTCACCTCTCTCCATTGTGAAAATTTCCCATTGACACCTACTCTTTGTTTCCTGGATCTCAACCAGTTCTCAGTCCATAAGAGGACCTGCCCTCTTATCCCCTGACTGTGCAATTTTCTCAGCAGCCTTTGGTGAGGGACTGTATCAAAAGCCTTTTGAAAATCCAGAGAGACTATATCCACAGGTTCACCCAAATCCACATGCCTGTTTACCTTTTCAAAAAATTCTAAAAGATTTGTCAGACAAGACTTACCCTTGCAGAAGCCATGCTGATTTTCTCTCAGCAAGGTTTGTTCTTCTATGTGTTTTAAGATTTTCTCTTGGATGAGGCTTTCCACCATCTTCCCTGGGACAGATGTAAGGCTAACTGGCCTGTAGTTTCCCGGGTCCCCCCTCCTTCCTTTTTTAAAAATTGGTGTGACATCTGCTATCCTCCAGTCCCCCGGCACTGTGGCCATTTTAAGAGACAAGTTACATATTACCGTTAAGAGATCTGCAATTTCATTTCTCAGTTCCCTAATAACCCTTGGATGGATGCCATCTGGGCCCGGTGACTTGTTAATCTTCAATTTATCAATTAGTCCTAAAACATCCTCTCTTTTAACCTGTATTTGATTTAATTCTTTAGTCAAGAGGGGCTGTTCAAGCAGCGGAATCTGCTCAAGGTCTTCTGTCGTGAAGACAGATGCAAAGAACTCATTTAATTTCTCTGCAATTTCCAAGTCCTCCTTAACCTCCCCTTTTCCTCCCTTACCATCCAGAAGGCCAACTGGTTCTCTGGCAGGTTTTCTACTTCTAACATATTTAAAGAAGCTTTTATTATTACCTTTTATATTGCTAGCCATGCGTTCCTCAAAACCTTTCTTTGCCTCTCTTATCATCTTCTTACATTTCTTTTGCCAGAGTTTGTGTTCCTTTTTATTTTCCTTATTTGGGGAGGATTTCTATTTACAGAAAGACCTCTCCTTGCACTTTAGAGCCTCTCTAACTCCACTCATTAACCATGCCGGTGCCCTCTTGGAGTTAAATGAGCTCTTCTTTCTTTGTGGTATGCACTTGTGCTGGCCCTCTGTTACCGTTGTTTTAAACAGGTTCCATGCACTCAGAAGAGATTGGATTCTTCCAACCTTCCCCTTCAATTTCTTTCTAACTAGTTTCCTCATCTGAGGGAAGTTTGCCCTTCGAAAATCAAGGGTTTTTATGTCTGATTTGCTTGACACTCTTCCTCCAACATGCATGGCAAAGGAGATTGCAGCATGGTCACTGTTCCCCAGAGGCTCAGTGACATTCACATCTGTGACCAGGTCCTGAGTATCACACAGTATTAGATCCAGAGTTGCCTGTTCTCGGGTGGGCTCCATGACAAGTTGCTCTAAGGCACAGTCATTCAGCAAGTTGAGAAACCCAGTTTCTCTTTCTTGCCCGGAGCTCACATTGGCCCAGTCAATGTGGGGATAATTGAAGTCCCCCATGATTACTATCCTATCCTTCTGAGATACCTCCATGATTTGTCTCCTCATTTCAAGGTCCCCCTCAAGTTTTTGATCTGGTGGGCGATAGCATATCCCAACTATCACATCACTCCTTGGACCTGGTAGTTTAACCCACAGTGATTCTATGGTGGATTCAGACCCTCTGTCAATCTCCATTCTGCTGGATTTTACCCCTTCTTTAACATAGATTGCCACTCCCCCTCCAACCCGCCCCTCTCTATCCCTTCTGTAGAGTTTATATCTTGGGATTACTGTATCCCACTGGTTCTCCGCATTCCACCAGGTTTCTGTTATGGCTATTATATCTATGTTACCCCTAGCTGCCAAATGTTCAAGTTCTCCCATTTTTGGTCGGAGGCTTCTAGCATTGGCGTAGAAGCACCTGTACAGTGGGTTCTGCAACAACAGCTGCTGCTTTGTTCTCCCCCCCCCCCCACAGTTATTATTTTCAGTAGACAAACTATTACATTCCATTATTCTCCCAGTACTAATACCTGCTATGTCATCTCTATGTGATTCTCTACCCTTTCCAACCTCATTCTCTGTGAATGAGGTGTTCCGAACCGGATGCCACTCAGCTCCTGTCGGCTTTCCCCCAGTTATCAGTTTAAAAGCTGCTCTGCAGCCTTTTTGAGATTGAGTCCCATCATGATTCAAGTGCAACCCATCCCTCCTGAACAGGTTTGGCTTGTCCCAAAATGTTCTCCAGTTCCTGACAAATCTAAAGCCCTCCTCTCGACACCATCACCTCATCCATGCATTGAGGCTTCTGAGCTCTGCCTGCCTGGCGGGTCCTGCACGGCGAACAGGTAGCATTTCTGAAAATGCTACCTTGGAAGTCCTGGACTTCAATCTTCGTCCTAACAACCTGAACTTGGCTTCCAAGACTGACCGCTTGGCCTTCCCGACATCATTGGTACCAACATGCACCATGACCACTGGCTCCTTCCCGGTTCTCTCTAACAAGCTATCTAGATTTCTTGTGATGTCTGCAACCTTTGCACCTGGCAGGCAAGTGGCCATATGGTTATCATGCTAATCACAAATCCATCCCTCCGTATTTCTAATTATAGAATCCCCTAGCAGAAGGAGCTTCTCTCCTGCAGCCTGTTCTTCTACATGTACCTGATCCCGTGTCTCATCAATTGTGATGAGGGAGAGATCCTCAGGTGGAACCAGTTGTTCCTCAGTGTGTGCCTCATGAGGTGTGATGAGGGATACTTTTAAAAATAAAATAAAATAGGTCTTACCTTGTGTCATGTGTCATGATTCACTTGTATAATGCATTCTTGTTGCTGTGCCTCTTCTATAGCAGATTGGATGTTATCATGACTGATTCTGGATTTCACAGCTCTAAAACATGAAATTGTTCTGCATTTAAACCAGTCACCAAAATTCTTCAGCCGAAATTTTTCTTTTCCTATTCATATTAAGCTTCAATTGTCACATCTAATAAGCTCTACTTTCTGTTTTACATCAATAAACAAAGTACAGTGGAACCTCTTACAACAAACAGTTTGTATAACATACTGGTAAAATCTGTAGAGCATAAATAATTCTGGAGATAGGGGAAATTTGCTTAACAGGAACATCTAGCAGGTGAATCCGTACAACATAAAAATGATTGTGATTAGGGATTACTCTGTTCTCAAGGCTTTCCTATGGGAAATTTGTATAAAGGAAAATTTGCTTAACATAATTTCATTTGGAATAAATTAATTCCTTTATACAATGTACCACTGTAGTCAGACTTTCCTCATTGAACTAGTTTTAAGAATTCTTGGTCGTTTGTCTTGAATAAAGCAGTTCAAAGCATCTTGCAGTACATTAGCCACCTGAGTTTTATCAATCACTGTTCAGGAAATAATATGGCATTTTTAGCCAACACGTGAAAAGGATATTGTGGTTATTATCCTTTATCTATAGTTGTTTTGCTCACACAAATTGCTCTGTCTGAAGACAAAAGCCCTTGTATCCATGTAAGCTGTCTAACTGAACCAAAATCCTGTTTTCCCCATATCTGGGGGTCAGAAGAGGGAGGAACATGGGATCATCTGCTTTTGTGCCCAAATAACTTGACCGGTTTAGGGTTCATTGCACCTTTACTTTGGAAGGTGTAGGTAAGCACCAAGGCATTTTCAGCCAATTCTGCCTTTAAGTGCTTGGTGGACTGTTTCTGCCCATGCTCTGGCATGCATGTGTTGGTATTTCATTCCACTGGAGACCCTGCAAGGTCCCATGCCCCTGCCGAGAAGATACAAAATCAAAAACATAGTAAAGCCTGGCATCCAAACAAAAATCTGAAAGAGAAGAAAAAAAGATTATTCTGATAAACTCCAAACTCTGTGGTAATTTCAAAAGTAAAAAGGTTATGAGTCACTTATCAAATATTTATTTTTGATGTGTTGTCTGCTTTGTAATGGTTTTGTGTTGATCACAGTGTTCAGAATAATGCCCCTTTTTGTTAACTCTCTGATGTCTGTTTTGGTAAAGACAAACAGACACACATAAACACATGACTCAGTAAGGGCTAATACATTTCTTGCTGCATACGCCTTCATGAACCGTTTTATCAGATGTGTCTAATGGCTCATGGGGCAATGGATGACTGCACCATTGCCTTAGAAACTTGACGTTTTCCTTTGTTTCACTTGTTCAAGGAATCCAGCCTGATTTGCTCTTCCTAGGGAAATTTATGTTTCTGATTTCACACTGTGCAATTCAGTTTACAAAATGAACCAGGGAATGCATACAAAATACATACATATTACAGACTAAAAGTAAGGTATATTTTAGTGCGAATGATTTGCAAAGAAAATGCATGTTGGTGTGAACAAGTGTTTAAAAATAGTGGAAATGATATGCATTTTTAAAATGAGTCAGTAATTACTGTAGAGATGGAATGGAACAGTTTGATAAGTGTAGTCATGCAAAACTGACAGTCCAGAAATAGAGTAATCTGCTCATCTCAAAGTAAGAGAAGCCATGATGTAGCTTAGCCAGCCACCCAACATACAAACCAACCACTAAACATTTTCTGCTTGAGATAGGAAAAAAAATTAAATAGATTCTGGCTTCAGTGGGGAAATGTTTCCGGATTACTAGGCTCAGTGAATCATGTGCTACAAGAATATATAAGCCACAATTAAAACTTTTCATTCTTAATTAAGTCATCAGGAATTTTAGTCTGCAATCCAATTGACACCAAGCTACAGAAAGCCATGTTGAAATCTGCTGGTGATTTCAGTGCATACAAGTACCGTACATACTCGAGTATAAGTTGGCCTGAGTATAAGTCGAGGCCCCTAATTCAACCCCCCAAAAATGGGGAAACTTATTGCCTCGAGTATAAGTCTAGGGTAGGAAATGCAGCAGGGCCTGGCAGCTCCTCCTTTGTGAGCTGGGGGAGTGGTATGTGATGTTTAAAATGACTTTTAGCCACTGAGGCAAGTGCCTGGGTCAGTGGCTAAAAGTCATTTTAAACATCGTGTGCCGCTCCCCTGTGATGCAGAGGGGTGTCATGAGAAGCGGCATGCAATTTTTAAAATGACTTTTAGCCACCAACCCAAGCACCTGCCTCAGTGGCTAAAAGTATTGACCCAAATATAAGTTGAGGGCCCCTTTTTTCAGCCCAAAATTAGGACTGAAAAACTAGACTTATATTCGAGTATATACAGTATATGGTGCATCATTAATTAGTTGACTGGAAGACTGAAATCACCTATTGATCTTCTTTGATGGCCAAATTAAATATTTATCTGATAGGAACTCTTATTACATTAGAATGTGTTCAGGCCTTTAAGGAATTTGCCTCTTGCACTCTTTGTTGCTTCTTTTACTGTTTCCATACAGATGGACACAGACAACCATTTGCCAGTAATTTTCCTTGGAGTGCAATTAATTACTTGCCTAATTGGCTGCTGTAATTAGTCCAGCCCTGGGTCCCCAGATGTTCTTGTACTAAAATTTTCAGAAATCCTGGTCAGTTCAGCTAAAGGCTTCTGGGAGTTTTAGTCCAAGCACCCCTGGAGACCCAAGGTGTTCTTGGACTAAATGAGCTGGCAAATTCTGCATGTGCTTTTATGCAGTATAGTGGAATTTGTAATAAAATGACCAAATTTCACTTGCTTGTTGCTCGTATGAGATCATAAATTTGCTTCCAGTAAATCTTTGATTAAAATGTTGCTGTCATAACTGGGTACAAGAGACATGCTACTCAAAATATTGTAGTGAGACTAACCAATGTCTCTGAGATTGGTCGCAGAGTGGGAGCAAGGAATTGATCTCGCTTTGACTGGTGATGTTCCCTCCTGTTTAACCATGGTGACAACTGACAAGTACATTGGACGAGTAATGTGCAGAAGATGCTGACAGTGAGGACATTTCCTATGACAGTATTTGTAGCATTTTTCTTAAAGATAGCAAATTATATGGGCCCAAAAGATATTGATGTTTACTGTACTCTAGGTGAGTATACTGCACCTATTATAGGTGGATAGAATAAACTCTATTGCTGGTGTTGCTGATGCCTTCTAAGGTGTTAGGGACAAATTAGTCCTCTGTGATTGGAACTGAAATATGTTATGGATTGTCAACCTGTTCTTGCATGATTTGCCACGAAGCCTAGCTATTCTTTTATTCGCCTTAAATACTGATAGCAGTCAATAGAGGTGAGTGATACCTGGAGGTGAAAGCTTTATTATGTGTGCAAGTTGTTCGTTCTTAAATTGCTAGCTCAGTTGTGTAGGAGCAGCTAATATGGAGGTGGCTGTGTGTCAGGGATAATATTTACAGATATGATCAATACAAGTGGGAAATTTATTTTTATTACAGGTGGACGAATAACCTTTTGGAGGAAATAACTGGAAGTGGAGGTAGCAGAAATGATGTGTTCGGAGGATTCCTATAATCCCCCTACAGCTAGGGGAATGGGCTACTCTGAACGAAAATTCTGAGTCAGTGAGAGAAACTAGATAAATGTTTTATGCATTGTTGATATTTCATATATTTATAATCCCTTTCCCCAGCTCCAGAGCACTCAGAAATTTCTTACTGCTCAAAGAAAAACAGTTTAATGATCACATCAATAAAATTCTACAACATCAATTAAAAATAATGGCCAGAATGTTATCAGGGATTTACATGTGTACAAGTGCAATGATCTAAAATTGCAATTAGTTAATGAGGTTCTGGTTTTGTTTCTGGTTCTAGACTGCTAGTTTTGTCCTTAACTCCCATCACAAGTTTCATTCTTTCAGGATCCCTTATTCTGTGATTAGAGACCATAGTCTGTCACATGATTGGGTGGTTTGGGGATATGTTGATCCTCTATGTTGTCAAATCATTTCTGACTTATGACAACCCTAGTGACCCAACTCCTATAAAAGAGCCTATTATTTGACAACCCATTGGGCTATAAAAAAGAAACCCCTAATTGGACTGCCCTTCTCATGGAGTGCTGAGGCAACTACCAGGAATCAGTGAGACTTAACCTCAGCCATTACACATGCCAAATAAGGTAAACAGTGGTGATAGAAAGGCATATCTTGTGCCTTCTGATTTCTCCCCTCCAAGTTCCAGACATCTGATTGGGGGATTCTAGGTGACTTCTGGAATTTGAATTTTAAGAATGTCAGATGTCCTCCCTAGTTGACACTGACCTGATGTTATACACCAATAGCCATGACTTCATTAATGAAGTCAACCCATTTTATATTTAGTACTAGAGATGGGCACGAATTGATTTTTTTGTTTCATTTTTTGTTTTTCATTTCATTCCCAAAAAATGAACTGTCCCTTCAAAGAAAAACATTGGGAGGGAGTGGGGGCTTTAAAAACTTTTTTTTAGTCCCCTAAGCAAGTGTCAATAAGCTGACGTGCAGGGCTTGCTTAGGGGACTAAAAAAAGTTTTAAAAGCCCCCCCTTCCCCCGATGTGCCCAATCGGGGGGTGGGGAGCACAGGCTTTTAAAACTTTATTTTAGTCCCTGAAGCAAGCGCCAATAAGCTGGCACATGGGGATTGCTTAGGGGACTAAAAAAAAAGTTTTAAAAGCCCACGCTTCTCCCCCACCCCCAAAACACATAAAACAAAGGTAAAAAAACATAAGAAAATACATAAGCACGGCCACACAGTAGTTACATAAAATACACACATAAAATACATAAAAAACAAAAAAAACAAAACAAAATGAAAAATAAAATATTTTTTTAAAAAAAATTCATTTCAGCTGGAACAAAACAAAATGAAGATAAACAAAATGAAAAACAAAATGAAAAGCATTTCTTGTCCATCTCTGTTTGGTACTCTTTTCTGCTGCCTTCATTTTTTCCTAGCATTACTGTCTTTTCCAGCCTGTCATGTCTTCTCATGCATCCAAAATAGCATAACTGCAATTTGGTCCTTTTATCTCATAAGGAAAATTCGGAGTTAATTTGATCTAGTAGCATATAGAACAAAGGAAATATAATCTACAGGGTATATAGATTTTGTGTTCACCTGAAGTGTATTTCAAAATAGTCTGTGGAACAGCCTTCTGAAAGTAATATGTGTGATAACACCCTGGAAGCAGGAGAAATACATATATAAATCATCAGCCAATTCCAGCAGGAGGGCGGGGGATTGTATGGTATAAAAAGGGTGGAGCCTGGTCTGTGAGGAGTTGTTGAGAGGTGAAAGCTGAAAGTGCTGAGAGAGCACAGCTCTGTTAGAATTCAGGCAGGCAGGTTAAGGTGTGAGGGCTTTACTGTTTACTGTTTATTAAAGACAGGGAGGCTTGAAGATTTGATTTAATCTATTTGATGTTTAATGCAGCACATACCAACTTCAGTCATTGTTGTATTTATTTATTTTCTCAATAAAAATCATTATTATTTTCATATTATACATCTGAGTCTGTCCCAGTTCATATGGTGTCTGGGACAGTTCATATGGTGGCAGCATTACCAAGAGGATCCTGTGAAGATTAATAACTTGATTATTTACACTTCACATTTTCATCACAATTACACGTTTAAAAGGGAGGTGTCATCAAAATATGCCATGGCATCATTATATCCAGAGCTTGGGAAGTTGCTTTTGAAATTAAGAAGAAAGGTGGTGGTGGGAGGAATATTCAAAGTAAAGAAATAAATAAATATTGCTTGCTAGTGTTTGAAAAGCAGCTCATTGTTGTTGATTGCTGTAGCAATGAAAGACATAACTTGTTATATAACTTGTTTTCATTATTTGATACTTCCTATCGTGATGTGACAAATATCAATCACGTTGCCTCTAAAAATATCAAAAAAAAATGCCCTTAAAAAGGAACTTTAGAAAGAGAATGAAATATTTCTCTTTAGACCAGTAGAGTGACTTTCTAAGTCCATCTTCCCATGTCACTTTTGAAATATGACTTTATTACACTCTTGATATAGACAGAAGGAAATATTGTAGTTGCGAGAAATTACATAACTAGCATATTACTGAAAGTTCTAATCATATTTATTCTACATGAATTTACCCTAAAATGATTATTTTAGAAGATCCAGAACACATTCCTACATGAATTTGTTTTGTGCTAATATAGAGGAAATTGTGCAGCTTTTGTTCTTTTTATTTGCGTTTATGTAGAAGAAACTTCTCCTATGATGCAATTTTTTTTAAAAGAAAGAAACAGGTATAACTGTATAAGGCTGTAGAGTTAGCCCAAAGAACCATCTCATTCAGAAGTGGACAAAGTGCCAACCAGCATCCTCTTTTTCCAGCAAGAACTGAAAAAAAAGAAAAAAAGAAAAATAGTGAATTGGGACTTTGGGCATTTTGGTAAAACATTGGACCTGTCATCTTACTGTGCTGCTTTTTCTGTCAAAAGAGACTGAAGTTCCCTTAAGTGTCACCTTCATTTCCTTGGTGATTTGTCAGAGCTTTGGAATTAAATATTCAGCGGCGTGTGTGACCGAATGAGCCACTCAATCCCCATTTCACACTAGAGGGCACAACCATTACTTCTCTAATTTTCATTTATTGGGCATGCCTCATTCAGGTTAAGATAAGGTTTTCTTATTTTAATAGGTTGGCATTTAACTTCTAACAATGTCCTTGATGGAACAAAGTTATGAGAACCTTTCTTCTTAGTGGGCACACTATACACTTAAGATAGAAATAAAATTGCAACATTCTGGAGCTGCGGGACATAATTACCCAAAGCAGTTCAAAATAGGTTGATGTATATACCTGTGCTAAGATATTTAAAGGCAGTAATGAATGCGCCTGTACTTAATCCATGCTTGAGGAAAGAAAACTGGCTGGGAATGGAAGTAGGGGGCAGTTATTTGCAGAGTATCTGAATATGATCAATAGGCGATTCCACTTCTAAGATGCTTCATAGGCAACTTAGGTACTTAAGTTTGAAGAGTTATTATTGAGGCCCTAACTAAGGACCTTGAAGTGCACTGTTGCATGAGATTATGTGCAAGGATCATTTACTCTACTTTATAACTCTGTCACTTACTGACAGGAAGGGGAGCAAAACTTTCTGTCTTGTGTGGTGAAAAGTTTGGGGTGATTTATGTGACACGGATGCCACTCTGGCATGATGTATGAAAATGCCAGTCCTCTTGATGAACCAGTTCGTGTTCCAGATGAGGTTCAATGTATTTGGGGCAGGTTTACACTGTGCCTGCCTTGTGACAGCTTTAGTTCCCACTCAGCAGAGATAAATGGGAGATGGCTGGTAGTCAAATTCTAACAAATGTGCTGACATCTGAGCTGAGCCACAGGCATCCTACATGATTGATTTTGTCATCCTTTGTGAACAGGGAAACGTACTGTCACTATAGGTTCCACTGTCCTGTAAATCTCCAAAGACAAATCTTCTGGTTTTGATTTATGACCTAGAAATGACATTGTATGCAAAAGTAGTATCTTTATACATTGAAAGCTGTTCTTGCCACCGATGCTACTAGTTCTCCTTTAAGCATGCACTTCATAGCTAGTTAGCTAGCAGGGGAAATCATGGATGCATAGCTGGTATATGTTACTGTTTGCAAGAGTTTCTTCATGTTCCAAACACCGTAATCTGTGGTTTCAGATGCAGAACGTCACAGATATGCTGGATCTCTGTTGGGCACATTTTGTGCTATGGCAGTATTATTTATTTATTTATTTATTTTTTGAATTTGTACCCCGCCCATCTTCCCATCAGGTGGCTTTTAAGCATGTTGATGAAACTGGCATTTGGATGATCAAAAATATAAACTCTGTTGTTCCCTAGTTTGGACTACCCACCAAGCATTTGATAACCACAAGTTAGTTTAGGGCCTTTTCACACAACCCCTAAGATCTGCTGGCCACTTAAATTCGGACCAGAGATCTTGGGGGTTTGTTGCTCTTCCTGCGTCCCCACCCCTCCACACTTCCTTGATCCTGTGTGAGGGGAGGGAGAAAAAAGGGACAAAAGAATGCAGGCTCACCTCTGTCTACTGGTCCAAGCCACCCCGTCGTCGTCCTGATTCCTTCTCTTAAAGGGGTGGGAGGCAAAAAAAAAAAAAAAACAGAAGCGAGGAGAGCCCGGCACTCACCAGATTACATCCGGACCTGGGGATTTTCACCCTCCAAGAGCAGGTACATGAAAAGTGCACTGGGACGCGCTTAGGTGGGCGTGGTCGCACTTAATTTCCTGCAAACTCCGGAGCTGGTGGGGAAACAATTGTAAGCTCCGGAGCTGGCAGTTATTTGCGGCGGAGTTTAGGGGTTGTGTACAAATAACGTTAGTCTTCATATTTGTCTCAGTTTGTATGGACATGCAGATATATACAGATACCCAGACTGAGAGAAGGAGAGTTCCATGTTTTTAATGCTTCCACTTTTTGTCCAAAGAAAAGTTTCCTTAAAGTGAAACTGAACACTGTAGAACATGGGGGAGTAGTTTCTTTTCTCTCTTTGGTGGTACTATTTTGAGGATTATACCTTCCAGAGCCCTGGAATTTCAGAGTTTTAATCTCAAAACCTGTCTGTTTCCAATGTTCAATCACTGGCCCAATATTGTCTACAAATAAGAATAGTGGCTCTTCATGATTTCTAACAAGAGTCTTTGTTAGCTCGTTATTAGTGGCCTATAACAAGGCTATCCAACTTTGAAAGCCCACGGACTTCTTTTGCCTGCCGTACGTCCCAGCAGGCTCCTTTCCAAAGTGCCACACGTCCCCTCCAGCTCCTTTCTGAAGTGCACACATGCACACACACCTCACCACTTCTCCGCCCGCCTGCCCGCCCACCCACCAAGGTCCCCTGCATTGGGGGCAGAGGCAGCGGACCCTCAGTCACCTGTAATAATTGTTTGGATATATCGTATTTTAACATGTCAAATTGCCCATAGTCATATGTTATGTTCTTAAAGTAACAGAATGACTTTCAAGCTGTAAAGGGTGGGGGGAGAGTTCTAATGTAGCAATTATTTTTCAATTGTTCCAAAATTTTCCATTTTTGTCTGGGGAAAAACAAAAAACATTTTTCTCCGAGCTTCAAAATTTCCAGAACTTTTACATCTCTAAGTTCAACCCCCATTTTTTGCTTTCTTAGCCCAGCTTAGAGATGATAGGAACCTTTAGAATTTTACTGTTTCCCCTGAGGTTTTCCATTAATACCATACTACACTGTAGAATTGTGCTGGAGCCTCTCGTTTACTGTGTTTTAATACTTTCTCTGCTACCGCAGGGCAACTTCTTTGCATGATGAATTGCTCAGTGGCTAGGTCTAAAGTGCAACCATCTTTGACGATACTCATTCCTACCAATACAAGCCAATGTGAATTATTTGTGCTTTCTACCTTATTTGTTTGTTGAGAATTTACTGAAGTGGAGGTTTTCTTGTATGGAAAACCTGGGTTTCTTTCCCATGTGCATGTCATGCACGTGACCAGAGAATCTCATACCCTTGCTTCGTTTGTAGCTGATTTCCAAATCCAGATGTCTGTCTTGGCTGCTTTGTGTCATGTCTCCCTTGCCTCACTAGCTTGAATTGACTGGATGAAGCCTGGTTTAAGAATCAATTATGCACACCGTGGGCTAGCAGTGTTACTTTCTCCATGTATCATACAGGGAAAGTCTATTTGCATGAGAATGGTCACTTGGGATATTACATCATCTTTTTCTTAAATGTCAACATTCATAGAAATGACTGTTCTCTCCACCCCTATCAGCAGCTGGCCCAAGCAACACAGGGCTGCGTAAATGATCATATGGAAAAAATATTCTTCCTTTTTTTAAAGGAGTACTGAATACATCCTGTATCTATAGGTTCCCTTTAAAAATCGACCCCACTGCTGTATTTATGCTGTCATTCACCTTATACCTTGACAGGTGAGATATTCCAGAGGAAGCACTGTTAGATTTCGTTTTCTTTAGATGAGAAAGCATTGGAATTTGCAATTAGACTCTAGTCTAATAGTGATTTTATTTGTCAATTTGATATGTTTACAGGCAGGCAGAGCATCGCAGAGAGCAGAACACTGCTGAGCAGACATTACAGTTGTTCCCCAAGAGGAACACCTTATCTACCAAATCCCACCCCATGACTAAACCTTAAGGCCAAACTGCATGCTATTTTAAGGAAATTTTTAAAAGAAATTGAAGGGTGCTTTGTACCTAGATTAGAACCACAAGTCTGTGTTGTGAGATAACTGACCCTAAACCCTTCACCCTTGTTAGGAGTTCCAAGAACTCCCATTGGCTTATTTGCCCTGGATTACTGGCATCAGTGATATCTTCTTTCTGAGGGATAGTTGGATTGGTGGTATAATTTTTGAATATTGAAATCAGGGTAGCCTTCCATCTCCTGTGTGTTTTGACCCAGAGGGTCTCCACTGTGACAATTTTTTTTTTTAAAAAAAATTACAACAAAACACAGAGACAAATCCAGAGACACTTACCAAAATGTGTGCTGTAGTTTGATTCTTATATTCAGCTACTTCTACCCAGCTCTGAATAATTGTGCATATAGTGGAGGTAGAACCATGTATTAGGCAGAAGAGGAAGCTGCTGTGGATCATGGTGTTCCCCTCATGATTTCTTCCCAATAACATTCATGAACAATCCTTCTGGGTCACCATGATGGTACCACATTTTGTAGGGGTTGCCAACCTTTTGGGGTTAGGACCCAAAACTGCAATTTGGAGAGGTGATTATTCACGTACACCAAAATGGATAGTAGGAGATGAAGTGATTTCCTCATTTACAAAATACATGTCCAGGTTCTTGACCAGTTACTTAATACTCATTTTTCAGAATGCCACCTAATTAGTTTTTTTTGCCCAGGAGGCATGGTATACATTATACCCCCACTTATTGTGGTAGTTATGTTTCCAACCTGACCCATGATAAAGGAAAATCCGCATTATGCAGATGCCTTTATCTGCAGGTTGGGTCGGGACTAGGGGAGCTGTTTGGGGCCTCCAGTGAACCAAGAGTTACTTCTGGGCCCTGTAACAGGCCCAGGAAGCCCATCAAGGCCCATTTACAGCAGCACCAGGTGTAGGGTAAGTACAGAATGCCTCAAACAGGCCCACACAGCTTGCTTCAGGCCCAGCGCCGACCACCCATGCCTTCATATACTGCAGTCACACGATATACCAGGATCGCAGTATATGAACCACGATATGGTGGAGGAGTACTGTATTGCAAAATAAATAACTAAGCTACAATTACTAGGCATATAAATCCCAAATGGCCTCATCTTCTTCTTCTTGCCAAAACTCTTGACAAGAGAAGAAGACAAACATGTTTGTGTGGGTTACAGAGTGAACAAATAACACAGTGACAATGCAACACTTTTAAGTTCTATGGGACTTAGTTATTTACTGATGAACTTTGCAAAATGAGTTTCTTCTTATTCAAAATTATATAACAGACAAGATGAGCAATTATAAAAACAATGAACTGCTATAATTTGTACACCCAAGACTTTAGCAACAGCACCAATACAGAAGTTGCTTGTAGAATTGCAAAATTAAAGTGCCCTTTTGAATTTCAAAGAAGGACCAAGATCCAAGATTTCTTCAACTCGATCATGTACCCATAACATATGCAGAGTCTTCAAAGCCCTAGAGTAAAGTATCAATTCAACTGCATATACACTATGTGGATTCAGCCCTCCACCACAAGCATATAGGATTTAGACCAAGTTGGCAATGTCTTAGCAATCTAAGTGACAACAGTAGCTCCACCCTCTTCATCTCTCCAACTCGTTCTGATTCAAATTGAAAGTGGGCTACAGCATACTCAAAGAGTGATGATTAATGGCTCCTTCCCAAACTCGGAGGAGGTTACAAGTGTGATACTGCAGGGCTTAGTTCTGGGCCCAATGCCCTTTAACATTTTTATTAATGACCTGGATCAAGGGGATGCAGGGAATGCTAATCAAATTTGTGGATAACACTAAGAGCCTTACTTCACATCCCTTTCATCCTTCTTTGCTGTCCCGCTTCGGACCAGTACAAAAAAACCTTACTTCATGTCCATAGCATGACAGCGGGAACTCATCTCAACCACACCCCCTGAACCGGGAACAGAGCATGACAAGCCGTACCTGCCCCTGGGCTTGTGAATTCTCTTGTCACACTTTGTTCCCGGTTCCTGTTCCGAGACAAGGGATGTGAAGTAACGGCAATGGCTGTTTCCCCCTTTCACTTTAGGAATACTCCGTCAACTGAGAAAGCTGACTGGAACTCCTGTGCCAGGCCAGGCTCAGCTGGATTTGTTTGCTTTGCTTCTCAAAGGGAATAGAGAGTTTGCACAAATTCATTTCTTGTCTTGTTTCAACTAAGGGCAAGGAATGTCATAAGGTCTGAAAATTCCTCATTGAGGCATCTTGTCAAGACACCCCAAGTCAACAAGAGCAAGGAAGATAGCAAGCACTGCATGCCCAAGAATGACGACATTCTTTTTATTTTCCCTGACTTCCCCTGGAAGCTTTCAGGGAAATGAGTGTGATTATTGGAGGCTTTTAAATCACTATGGAATCTGCCAGCATGCCCATCAAAATTGTTTTGGCAGAAATCAGGAAGGTCAAAGAACTTGACTGGCACCATGGATGATGATCACATTGAGGACCTCAGTCTTAATGTGTTCTCCTGCCTTTATCAGTGACATCCAGGGATGTGGCATAATCTACATAAAGCACCATACACTTAAGTCACAACATGAAGTAGTTGATGCTGCATATTATAGGTGAAAGGAAGTTGATATAGAGATGCTCTTTTCAGAGGCTGCCTTGTGTCCTATTTAATTTCTATCTCAGTTCTTCATTGAGTGATGCACTTTTCCAATGTGCATGTCCATTAACAGAGTTATTTACAGACACTGTTTAAAAAAAGAGAGAGAGGCAATCAAGCTGGACCATCCTGTTTATTCTTCTGTTGCTGACAGTGCTTTTCTTGGGAGACTGCAGATTTCAGCAAGAAAAGATTAAATACCTAGGAAGTCACAGGATGATAATCAGTGAAAGCTCAGGATGTGATGCTTTTTTTTTCTTCCTGGCACCAGGTGGGGATATGAGTTCTTAATCAGTTCCTTTGGCAAGAATTTGGCTGTCCAGTGCCAGATCTCTGGAAAGCTGCCTAGATCTAACTGTGTAATGTCAGTAGAATTGATCATAGTAGCAGTGACATCCTATCAGTGGTACATCATTTCACATTAGGTGTGATTTAATATGATATTCACTAATGCAAACTGACAGTTTCTATCAGTAAGGACAGCTTTCACTTGTCTATTATAATTACTCATTCTGCACTGATGAAGATATAGTCTTTGTCCTACTCCTTAGGATTCGAGTTGCCAGTGAATAATGTTATTTACAGGGCTTAGGTCCACATTATTAACATGTTCTTGAAATGCTTGCCTTATCAGGAATATATTTATAGGCAAGGAAAATTATTAGTAAGGAACCTTGTTGCATAGTGATTAAACTGCAGTACTCCAGTTGAGACTCTGCTCATTACCTGAATTCAATCCAAGGTTCAGGTAGCCGGCTCAAGGCTGACTCAGCTTTCTGTCCTTTCCCATGTAATTAAATTTCAAATCACACAGAGAGTGCTTTAAGCACTGTGGGGAGGTATATAAGCAACACTCTTTGTTTCGCTTTAGTAATAGGAACATCTTCTCTGGAAAGTGCTCATAAGTATTTTTAAAATATTGAGGGGGGAAATTAAAAACCTTTGTTGCAGCATTACCTTATGTCCAACTGAATGTTGCCAGTTAAACAAATGTTATTTTGAACATGTTGCTAACAATGTGTTTGACAATCATTTCAATTTGAAGTACTGAACTATTTTTT
>JAHTLZ010000007.1:12247791-12284948 GCA_023846285.1 Phrynocephalus versicolor | reverse complement strand
TATGTATGTATGTATGTATGTATGTATGTATGTATGTATGTATGTATTCATATTAAACTTTTCTCCTTTAAAAGAACCTGATGCAGCTTACATAATTAAAAACAGTATTTTTAAGTTATAACCAACAAGTACACTTTAAAATAATCAAACAAATGCCACAATAAAATTGGTAAGCAAAACCAACTCCAAAAACACATTCAAAAAGGCACAATTCTCCATTTAAAAATTCATCTCAGACAGACAGTCACTAAGGAAAAGTCTTCCTGAAGAGAAAGGTCTTTGTCTCATTACAGGAGGACAGGAGAGATGGTGCCAGCCTGGCCTTCTGCAAGAGAAGAGTTCCAGAATCTGGGAGCAGCAATAGAGCAGGCCCTGTCCTGTATCCCCAATAAGCACATCTGTGAGGACGAGACTAAAAGAAAAAACATCCCCTGGCGATCTTAATCCCCAGGCAGCTTCACAAAGGGAAACACTGTCCTTGAGATAGCTTGGACCCAAGCCATTTAGGGTTTTGCGGGTTGAAAACAGCACTTTGAATTGAGCCCCAGAATGTACTTGGTAAATTGTATTGTTCAAATGAATAGATTCTAATTCAGAAGTAGAGAACTGTGGTGTTTCAGAAATCGATGGACTCCAAAGACAAAGCTTTAATCATTGAGTAGAATTGGCCAATTTAGGCATATCATTCTGTTAGTGCAAAAGCTTTCCTACTTGCAGGAATCCTCATCTTCATCCCTCTGCAACTACAGCAACCAGTGCATTGATCCAATGCTGTGTTTCTCCTTACAAAAGTTGTTGCTTTAGCTGTTGGGCAAAGACTTTCAAAACTTCTTATGACTCCATTATGCTAAGTACTGTATTTTTGTACATGCTCCACTGTGGTGCAGTGAATCGAGAGTTGGACCAGGATTTTAGGTGATCTGGGTCTAAGTCCTTGCTCAGCCATGAAAACTCACAAGGGAATTGCCATGGCGATCCGTTTCTTGAATATCCTGAATTCCTCAAGAATCAGAAATTATAGTTCACTGAGAGCCTTTGTACATGACCCCTAAACTCCGCAGCAAATGGCTGCAAGCTCCGGAGCTTACAAGTGTTTTCCCACCAGCTCCGGAGTTTGCAGGAAATTAAGTGCGACCCCGCCCACCTAAGCGTGACCCAGCTCACTTTTCTTTTACCTGCTCCAGGAAGGTGAAAATCCCCAGGTCCGGATTTAATCTGGTCAGTGCGGGGCTCTCCTGGCTTCTGTTTGTGTGTTGTTGTTTTGCCTCCCGCCCCTTTAAGAGAAAGGGCGGGAGAAAAAAAAGCAAAAAGAAAAGAAGGAATCAGCACGACGGAGCTCCGGGAAGCTTCGGAGGTGAGCTGCATTTTTTCCTCTCTTTCTCTGGTGGGGAGGAAGGAAGAGCAACGAACCCCTAAGATCTCTGGTCCGAATTTAAGGGGCCAGCGGATCTTAGGGGTCGCGTGAAAAGGCCCTGAGTGTGCAGTGAAAGGTAAAACATGCAACCACTTATGGAGCCAATAGTGGGGGTTTTTTTGGTTAAAAAAAACTGCCAGTATTATGTTGAATGCAATTCATTGTAGCTTTCCAAAGTTGCAAAAAGGTACTTTCCCCAATTTTATTATGTGCCATCTTATAAACTGGAAATTCTAGGTTTGTTCAACTAGTATTCCCCTCTTAATTTTCTGCCTTTTTTCAGTACAGCTGGCCATTTCAGTTCTCCCTGTTTAGGTATTTAAAGTTCACGGATTGTACTGAGATACAAACCTAAATGCATAGGGGTTTTGTTTTGTTATTAGTTACATTTGCATCTTATCTGTCTTTCAGTGAGCTCAGTATGACCTATACATTCTTTTTATGCCGTTATCATCACAAAAATCCTGTGAAGCAGATTTTTCTTTCAGTGATCTCAAGATAGCTTACAGGGCTTTATGTTTCTCCATGTTATCCCAAAAATCCTAATAGTGCATGCCTGGTGAAAGGTTATCCGACAAGTTTCATGGCTCAGTGACAACTTCAGCATGGTTCCTCCAGATTCCAGACCAAAAGTACACCACACTGCCTGTCTGTCACATCTTACATCACACACCTAGTTACAAAACATCTCAATCCATGCAACACAATAGGATTTCCCCTGAGTACAAATGTGTAGGTTTGCACCAATAACTGAAGCAGTTGTAATGGAAAGTGGTTGGATAATAATATCTTATGCCCACTTATCTTGGGGAGTTAACTTATGGGGATTTCCTTCTGAATCAACGTACAGTATATAGCCTTCAACTGCTAAAATAATTATTTGAGTTGTCAAACTGATGTTAGTAGGCTATAAATTCAACTTACTCCAGATCTAACCCAATATTCTGCAACTGTTACAGTGCCTAACTGAACACACTTTCCAAGGCAGACTTAGCTTTTGAAATTTTAAATACTTTTAATGGCAGCCTTTCATTTAAAAACACATGGCAAAAATTTAAGACTACGTTAAATTAAGAATATTGCCTCTTTTATTGTCAAATAAAAATGCTTCTGTGTTCAAACGACATGCTATATTTTGCTGGGAGTTAACTGTGCTGGCAAGGCAGTAATTCCTCGTAATTTCCTGTATTTGACATACATCAGAATTACCCTATATCACATACAATAGCCTACAGCCACAGACTGTCCTGACCCCATCAGATTCAATTCGAGCAATATTCCCTTATATAACTTATTTTAATGCCACATTTTGGCTTTCGATTTTATAAGGTGACCTTATAAAAGTTATAAAGAGCCTAGTAATTATAGAAGGCATAACAGACTCTGTACATCTTATGACTGATTATTACATCCATTTGAAGTGGTTCCATCAGGATGTGTGGACAGAGCAGGAGTGGGAACGTACTAGGAACTTTCCAGGTCAAATATTCTGCACATGAACCTTCAATACCTTTAAAGAAATTATTATTATGGACTAGGGTTGTGAAAAGTATACTGAATATTCCTTGTTCTTGCCTGCTTTGGCTGCCTCTGCTCCTTGATAATGAATCTGGCAATGAATTTGAAAGGCATGCAAGATTCCCCCGTCTCCTGCCAACACTAAGACAAGAACACATTTCTGTTCCCTTTCTGTTCCCTGTGTTTTAAACATACTGTTGCATGACTGTAATACCAGTTGTGGAGCCAGTACAAGGAGGTGTTTGGCACTTTCTTTTGCCAACAGAAGCCATATTATTCCTACATTTCTATCTGTGAGAAAGCTACAAGGTGGAAACCACTGGGAGCTACTACCAGCAGATTGTTACAGGCCACTGAGGAGAACTTGCAGACGTAAGAAACCTAATTAGTTTAAGGAATCTCCCCAAACTAATCTCACTTATATTACTGGGCAAAGCTTTCCATTCATTAAATGAAACATTATGTCCCAAAGTCCTAGAAGTAGGCACATAATGTCCACTCAGCTTGTCATTGCTATTTGTAGCTAATTGATGAGCTGTAGGAGAATGTTGGGGGCATGGTGGCTCAGTGGGCTAGAGCACTGAAAACTGTCACCTGCAAATTCGGCAGCTCACCAGTTCAAATCCTGGGTGCCACACAGTGGAGTGAGCTCCTGATGTTAACCCCAGCTCCTGCCAACTTAGTAGTTTGAAAGCATGTAAATGCACGTAGATAAATAGGTACCACCATAAAAAAGTGGGGAGGTAAACAGTGTTCTGTGTGCAGAAATGTGTTCAGCCATGCTAGCCACATGGACACAGACTTGCACAACACTGGCTCTTTGGCTTGGAAATGGAGATGAGCACCACCCCTAGAATCAGACATGACTAGCACACATGTGCAGAGGAAATCTTTACCTTTTTTTTTTTTACCTAGGACAATGTTACAGCCATGTAGCTGATCATAAACCCATAGGAATGAATTGAAAACGGAGTGATCCCATTTTTATGTTGTATGGATTCTCCCCATAGGCAATTATGTTAAGCAAATTTCCCCTATCTCCAGAATTTTTTATGTTGGACAAATTTTACATTATACGAGCTGTTTGTTATATAGGGGTACACTGTATACAAGAAGCATTAAATACGATACATGAAATACTGTGCATGAAACAGTTAGATTTCCTGCCATTTTAAGACATAGTAAGCCGCATGGTTTATAACATTTGAAATGACGGCCCAAAGTAGTCCTCAAAATCATCTACTGAAATTATTTGCCCAGTAGTGTCATGAGTAGAGATGGGCACGACTCAGAAAAATTGTTCGTTTTCGTTTTCGTTTTCGGCTAGGGGTCCGTTTCGGTTCGTTTCCGTTTTCGTGAGCTAATTTCAAAATTTTTCGTTTTCGTTTCGTTACGTAACGAAAATGAAAAAACAAAAACAAAAACAAATTTTTTTTCGTTTCTTCCCATTTAGCTCCATTATGTGTTTTTCCAGTAACGAAATTAGTCATTTCGTTTCCGTTTTCGTTCCAGTTCTGAGCCGTTTTTCGTTTTTCGTTTCGTTACGTAACGGAAACGAAAAACGAAAACGAAAATACCGCTAAGTCGTGCCCATCTCTAGTCATGAGAAATGAAAGTAGTACATTTTACACACATAGAAAGCTGTGCTCCTTCATATTTCTAAAGAGATAAACAGGTTGTACTTGTAGCCCTCTGTGACTATAGACCTTTATTTCTCCCTACGGAAATGCTGAAGCACCTTTTACAAGCCAAACAATTCTCTCTTGTTAATAATATAATGATATTCATTAAAAGGCAATTCAGAAAGTCTGAATAACTCTAATGTGAAGTTATTATGGAATACAGTTTAAAAGTGTACTGTTGTTCTCCTGGGATGAAGCTATCTCTTATGTACATATAATTAATACATCTGGCAGTAAGGGCTATTAAATGAAGTGAAGCAATTGTTCCTGTTGAATAACTTGGCCTGGGATTTAAGACGGTGAAAAGGCATCTGATTAAAATGTTGAGATGACAGAGATCAGTGTAAAATAGGAGTATGGCAGAGATTCATTCATGGATAAGATTAGGAAGCTGGTTACATGGTTAGTTATGAACATCCAGTATAACATACGCATTGTCTGTCATTTGAGCACTTGCTGTAAAAATGCTGAACATTTCACACTGGATATTAGACATTAAAAACTGGATGTCTCTGTATGCACAAAATGGCAAAACTCATTAAAAAGTTGGCTAGAATTCCACGTCCACACCATGGTTTAGGTGCCTGGCTGCATGACCTGTTCTGATTGGGACTGACAACTGCATTTTACTCAGTATTTTCAATGTGACCATAATAAAGTGCAATTTGTAGTACTATAAATACCTGACCAGCTGCCCCATGACTAGGAATGGTTTGAAAAAAATAAGAAAGAATGTTGAAAACAAATTAATTAAAAATATAAATATAAAGAAAAATAAAACCCTAGCCGGCACTACCCTTTGAAAACATTCCTGGCTGGTGCAAGGAAGAACTCCCTTCCTCTCTCCCCCCTTTACTTTTGAGGATTGCCTGAGATGGAACATCCAGACAATCCCCACAAGCCACATGGAGCAAAGGAGATAGAGATTGTGTGACCTGCTCTAGTGCTGTATTGCAAAACTTTGCTCATTGATCAAGCCAAACTTTAGAACTGGTTGTTTGTATTGAAAGTTACTCATAAACTAAGCCGCTCATAAACCAAGGTGTTACTGTATTATGCATGTATGTATGCGCACACGAATGTACACACACATGCACACACATACACACACACAAGATTGAGCCATTTTTGAAATGTAAGCAAACCAGTCTCTTAGAAGGTCCACTAAATATTATCTTTCTAGCACTTTCCATTTCATATCTTCTCAGACAAACAAAGATACTTTTGGAAATATATGCAGCATCCATAACTAGCATGACGGCCACTGTAATTTAGTAGCGAGAGTGTCGGGCTGGGAAATGACAGGTTTTAATCCTCACTGAGCCACGGAACTCAGTAATACAATTTTAGCCAAGGTAGCCTCACATGATTGTTCTGAGGCCATGTGAAGTGGGGACAGAGCCATGCACACCACCATTAGCTCACTGGAAGAACGTGGAACTAAACATGTAACAAATAATTAACAACATCTACCATGTATTTCTACTGTTATTTTTTATTAATAAAATATACAAATTACCAAAAAAAAATACAAACATCAACAACAGTGCACCCCTTCACCAACAGGATCACTCTTCATATTTACATTCATTATCCTCCCCTCCAGAACAAAATCAATTGTTGCGCGGAAATCTTACCCTTATCTCGTACAAGCACATATTCAATAAATCTACCCCATATATCATAGAAAATATCTTTTTACTCTCCTTTTTTAACCTTTAAAGAACATGTCAATTTATCATTTAAAGCAATATTCCATACTCCATTATACCATTCTTCTAAGCATAGTTCATATTTAGATTTCCAATTTCTAGCAATTATTAATCTAGCCACTGTCAGCAAATTTGTAATCAACTCTTTAGTTTTAACATCATAACTATGATCCACAAATAATGATAACAAAGCAATTTCAGAATTGGGCTCTATAGTCATTTCTAGTATGTCACTTAGTTCTTTAAAAATACATTTCCAAAATTTTTGTATTGTTTTACATTCCC
Organism: Phrynocephalus versicolor; assembly: GCA_023846285.1. Classification (NCBI taxonomy): domain Eukaryota; kingdom Metazoa; phylum Chordata; class Lepidosauria; order Squamata; family Agamidae; genus Phrynocephalus; species Phrynocephalus versicolor. The sequence goes on along the minus strand of JAHTLZ010000007.1, from coordinate 12,278,337 downwards.
ACCACAAATGATAAAAGGTACCAATTTCATTATCACATTTCCAGCAAAACTTAGAAAAATTTGCATTCATTTTATTCAGTTTCACTGGCATCAAATACCATCTTAAACTTATTTTAAAGAAATTTTCCTTTATTCTAACAAACATAGATCTAAGTATTCTCATTCTCCATATTTTAGCCCAATCTTCCTCTCTTATTTCTTTTTTGAAATCTTGTTCCCACAATAATTTTGATCCAGATCCTTCCCTATTTTCATCTAAATCCAAAATAATTTTATATAGTTTGCTAACAGTACCTTTTACTACAATTTCCTTCTGAGTATCCTCGTACAACAATAAGAGTTGTTCATATTTTGTGTACTCTCTACATTTATTATTTTTCTTTATCCAAGCATCAATCCATTTCTCTAATTGTATAAAATTAAACCAAGATATATCCCTACCATGGAGAATTTCCTTCATTTGTACTTTCTCTCTCATCTTGCCTATCCAATCTTTCAATCTAATCACTTGTTTATCCCTAAATACTTTTTTGAAAACTTTCAAACTTATAGGGAAATTCTCCATTTCAGTTACAGATCTCAATGGTGAATCCAAGGGACATTTTTAATGTATGTACCATGTGTTTAACACAGATCTAAGAAAGGGGTTATTAATCTCATTTAACTTTGATTTCTTAATAGTGCCAAATAAGTATTTTTCAATATCTTCCTTTATTTCTGATGATTCCATTTTCCACCATATTAATCTTTCTGGACTATACACAATATCCCCAATAAACCTTATTTGATTTGCTAAATAATTTTTTACATTTGGTAAACCTATACCACCTTTATTTTGGGCCATATACCAATATTTTTTATTTAGTCTAACTTTTTTACCACTGTTACAATAGTTATTAATCAGATCTTGCCAAGATTTAAAGTCATCCTTACTTAAATGAATTCTACTGTTATTTTTCATTTTAATAGGACATACTCCCTTTTCAAGTGTTCTGGTAGCCGCAGCTTTCAGAACGTAATGTGTAACTCAAGAACTGGTTTGCACTTGCTTCACTTTATTGTTCCATGTTTGCTGCCATATGTGCCATTTTGCTCTCCCGTCTCCAGGACCAGAATGTCTTAGGTTATGTCTGGAGCTAGTTCTGGCACAGTCATTGGGCCTGCAATAGCCTAGAGATAGTACAGAAGAGAGAATCCTGAGCAGTGATGAAATGCAGTGGACCACTCCTGAAACCATATTCTTCTCTGGGCACCCAAGTACATCTTTTTCACTCTAATCAGATTTCTTTACTTCTTTGAACAGAACATTAGTTCAATCTGGCCTGCATTTTTGATCCAATAGAAAGTGAATTGGATCACAGCCTGCTCCAGATTGATAGACGTTTTCTCTGAAAATTGGATGGACCAAAACAACTTATTCCCGCAGTCCTTGTGCTCTGTCCCTGTCCTTCCTGGCTGCCAAGCCAACCCAGAAATGTTAAGCTGGCTATTTTTTAAGATGTGAAACAATATGTTTCCTTCTCTCTCTCTCTCTCTCTCTCTCTCTCTCTCTCTCTCTCTCTCTCTCTCTCTCTCTCTCTCTGTGTGTGTGTGTGTGTGTGTGTGTGTGTGTGTGTGTGTGTGTGTGTGTGTGTGTGTGTGTGCATAGCTGTCAAGTTTTCCCCAGTGCTGGTCGGGACAGGAGGAGAGAGGTGTAATGTACCCACCGGCCCATGCCCACACACACACTGCTCACTTTACCCACCCCACCCCAGCGAGCCACAACCACACCATCTCATCCCCCCTCTATCCAGTCCCCAGCCAAACCCAGGGCAGTTTCACAGGCACCACTTTCCCTGCTCAGAGGCTTACCACTATGTCAGCAAAAAGCCTTTCTGTCAACCACCACCGCCTGGGACATTTCCAGGAAAATAAATGTTCTGGGAAGATGGTGGGGAAAAGGCTGAAAAACGGTAGTGTCCTGGCGAAAACAGGACACTTGACAGGTATGGTGTGTGTGGTGTGGTGTGCTGATAATTTGGGTGGTTTAGAAAGGAGGGGGTTCATATTAGTGAGTATCTGATGTTCAGGGACTGAGGCATTATATAAAGAAAGCACAATGAGGTCTATTGGAAAGTGTTGCCTGTCCAGCACAGCATGAGTTTGAAGACAATCTGTAGTGCACAAACTTTGATATTCCTCCATTAACCTTACTGTTAAAGGAGGGGGCAAGTCTCATCCTCATAAACAATAAAATACTCGTTTCAGTCAGCGCCTACTTGCTTTCCTGAGCTTGAAAGTACCAGGAAGGGCCATAGATTCTTATTTTATTTGGAGGATGTTTCAGACAAAAAAGGATGCATGAAAAGAATCTCAATCTCAATTTGTGTTTTTATTATTATATATTAAAATTAGCAGGTCTCATCTTTAGCATTGTTTTTAACTTACTATTTTTTCAGTCATAACTTTTAAATACCCCTTTTAAAGGCTTCCAAAACAATGTACAATAACTAAAAATAATTCTTTAACATGATACATCTTTCCTATATCCAAACAGCTTCGTTCCTTTGATTAGACAATAAACATTTAAAAATTAAAATTCTTTGTAGCTGGTGTGTTCACGTCCTGTTTCAGCAGATTAACTTTTCATAATGGCTCTTAGATTCCTTTTCTTAGCTTATATCGATAATTATGTTCACTGCTTTTCCTGTTTGCATTTTAGTAAAACTGATGCCAAAAGCTGTGGTTTGAAATGTTCCATATCAATGACTTAATCTTTGGCTCACATGTAATCATGTATAATTAGATTATAACAATATACTCTCATTTTATTGGTCATTTCCTTTATTACTTTTGGAAGGCATTGAAATATTTCAGAAGGAACTTTTGCATCATCTTTGCTTCATAGTGAGCACTCTTGACTTTATCATTTTCATTCCTGTATCTACAAAGTGGGTTTTCCCATCTATCTCATTGCATTTTCCAGTCCTTTTAATAAACTGTGATTTGCCTTTTGGCAAAATTCAATTGATTGCAAGTATAGCACCTAATAATATAATTTCTTAGTACACCCAAATGTAGATGTAAACCAGGCTTATAATATGTCAAGGGAGTGTCCACCTGTGAGATCCATTTTCCTTCTTTCCAAGTACTCATTTTGTAAAAAAAATTTGCATGGCCTTGCAAGAAGACTTGCAAAGTTTCAGATATGCTGAAAACATTCAGAGATTGTTCTCCTCCACACACACACAGACATTTCTGCTCAGCTTAAATTGTTAAAGCCAACCTGGTTTTTGAACATTTTTGTATCCATAGTAAAGTTCCAATAATAAAGACAAAAACCAGCTAACTTCTAAACAATGAAGTAATTCTGTTGGGTATTCTGTTACCTCAAGAATGTTATCTGTCAAGATTTGGTGTGGTCCCTAACTTAATATACTTAATTGGTTCTTCATGTGTTGGTGTGTTATTGAAAAATGGACTGCCAGTTTGGTATTTAATCCTACAGTGGTAACATGAAGCTTACATTGACTGTAGAGCACCTATAAGTTCACAGGAAACTGCTTTCAAGCAGTACTAGATATTATAAGTACAGTACTATTAGACTGAAACTCTCATTGCCCCACCCAACCTAGGCAGTAATCAAGAATGCCCCAACCAAATCCGGGAGTTATGACTGACCCTATTGTAAACCCATATTCTAAACTCATGTTGCATCTGTTGTTGAGAATCTGCTAATGCCAGAAACATTAAGGTAGCCAAGAGACAGCACATACTCTTTGAGAGAAACTGATATATTGTTGCAGAAGGTAGAGCAATGAAAATGGAAAAGTGGCTGCAAAAGTGACATTCTCCAAAAAATATGTTTTTTTCATACTTACCTAAATGAGATAATTTAAAATAACAGCATAAAGTCATAAACCCCAAATCAAAAGCTGCAAATATTCCAAAAACTGAAGGTGCTGCAATGTCTATATCTTGAATGTCCTGAATGATCTTCATTCTTGACACTCAGTAAGTCTTCACCTTGTAGACTATGATGGTATCTTGCAATATCACATAAAAACCTCTGTGGCTGTGAACAGGTAACATTGCCAGTTTAAGATAATTCATAGATACACATTTATGAAAAGGTCAGGAAAACAACAACAACAAAACATATATTTTAAAACATATTTTTTTAAAACATATATTTTAAAACATATATTTTAAAGCCTTCCGGAAGGCTTTAAAAACCTACCTTTTCCAAGAGGCCTTTGGCGATTCTTATTCTTAGTTTTTTTTTCCTTTTCTCTTCTCCGCCATCATACACTTTAGTTGATGAGGTGCCACTAGGTTTTACTGTTCTTAAATTTATTGTTGTAATTTTATTTGTTTATCCTTGTACTTGTATGGCTAACATAGCCCTTGTAAGCCGCTTAGAGTTTGTTCGAAGATAAGCGGGATATAAATGCAAAAATAAATAAATAAATAAATAAAATATATATCTACTTTTTCCAGACCAATGTGCCTGAGGGCTACTACACTAAAACCTCTACTTATGAATTTTGCTGGGCCAGTGGTGGTCCTTGGTGTGGAGGAGGTAGAGGTGGAGAACTTATCCCCTCACATTTTTACTGATGGCTCGTGGGCTACTTTTGAACCCTTCATGGGCTACTGGTAGCCCCCGATCTACCTGTTGGGCAGGCCTATACTAACCTAAGCTACAGGTAAACCTTAATCCATCTATACTGAAACATTGGGAGGTGAAAGGAAAGAATGCCCCTCACATGTAATCTTCAGCAGCTAAATAGTTTGCCTCAGCTTATTCTGGAAAAATGAATATACAGCATTTTCATTATATCATTCTCTCACAAAAGAAACCACATTTTTTACTCTTATCATTTAAATGCCATGAAGTGTCATTGATATTATTAGAAGAAGGAGACCAGTGTCTAGAGATTTGGAACAATGGCAAAAGTTTGGTGCTCCAGAGTACAATACCTAGAGTCCTTTAACATTTGTTAGCATCGTTTGGGGCTTCTGGGAGCTGAAATCTAAAATATATATTATTTATTATTTATTTGTTGGATTTTTATACCAGCCATCTGGCAGCGAGGCCACTCTGAGGGTGAAGTTTCTTCTGCTTTATTCCATATGATTTCTGATATTCTGTTGGATTTTTGGTGTGTATAATATACAGTAGTATAGAGCCCTAATCAGTCATGTTTTAAAGTGTCTGGATCCTCATTGTCACACTGAGAGGAGTGATTCTGCTCCAGCTATCTCTCTTTCTGTTGTATCTTTAGCCACAGAAACATAGCTACCTGAAGAGGGGAAAGGTGCTACACCTGGGTGGCTCTCCAGCCCCAACCCAAAATATCAAAATTGTGGCTCACTTGATGAGACTACCTAAGCAGAGTGCTCTCTCCTTTCTCAATGCATGTTTCCATCACTAGCATACTCCCTTCAATCTGTATGGGTACCATATGCTTTAAATCACACATGAGTGAATAGGGCTAAAGACTGCCGGATCCGAAGTGGAGAGGAATGGTAAACATGCATTTCAGAGAGATCACATATTATTTGATTAAGGACTTCTTTTGCCATGCAAGAAATTTATTTTGGGACTGTTTATTTATCATGTTGAAAGCATTCAAGAAGAAAGGAAGCTATCTCTCTGAGCCACACAGGTTATTTCCAAATTCTGGCCTTTAAATAAGATACGGTTTTCCTCCCCTTCCTTACCCATTTTAATTCAACAGGAGCGGAACAATAGAAGGAAGAAGAGAATCACTTTGTAAATACTGACCATTGCCTGTTGTGCATAATGACCGCATATGTCCACTTCTAGTACATTGAAATCTTGCCAACTGTGCCTCGTAGCATTGTGTTTCTGTTTGGTACATGAAGAATGGAATTCCTGTTGGATCAGGCATCGTGGCTCATTTCACAAATAAACAGTTGCATTGACCTTGCACAGAGAAGTAGGCCTTGAATAACTAATCCAGGAAATAATCTTGTTTATTTGGTCCTGCTTCATGTATTTGGTTTGTAGTTACAACTGCCATGGTTGCTTATAAAGGGCCAAAAGTTTTAAAAAGAGGTTATTACAACATAGTCCAGAGGGGATTTGGAAGAGGTGTAGCCAAATGTCATCCTGAGGGAGCTGAAATAAGTGGAACTTAAGTGCATACTGCACACTTAAGTCATAGTAACAACATAAAAACAACCCATCTGGAACAGAGCAAAAGTCTATCCAGTATCTGCATTAGATTACAGTGGAACCTTGACTCACATACTGCTTGACTTGCATCATATCTGACTTACAGCAAGAAGGGGCCTCTTTGACTTGAGTCGCAGGCTTTGACTTACATCTCGGAGCCCCGGCGCAAGGCACCAGAATCAGGCAGCAGCCACAACCCAGCATTGTGGCTGCCGCCTCCAAACTGCTCCTGCCTTCTTCCTCTCCTCCGGCAGTGGCGGCTTCGGCAAGGCCAGCTCCGAACACCTGGAGCTGGTCCTCGGCCTCACCGAAGCCGGTGCTGCTGCCGGAGGAGAAGAAGGGCCGGGAGCTCAGGGCTGGCCTCTCTGATTAGATAGTCAGCTCAGTCTTGTAAAAAATCTGGCTGCAAAAATCTGGTCCACAATGGAAGCATTTTAGTTGGGGAGCTGTAAAGTTGTGGGACTCTAATGGTAAGCATAGAGTTGTTCAGAACTTGGAACGTCAGGTTAAAAATCAGTAAAACTTAAATGTTAGACATTGTTGCTATGAACATTAAAAAGTGGAGGCACATAACTTGTGGAGTATAATTCTGCTGCCTCCTCCTCTCTTTGAAGAGACATTTCATTTACATCCCCAGAAGGAATCTCCTATCCCAGTCAAATTTGTGTTAAATTGCTGTTTTCTGGGGTCTTTTTCATCATCTGGAACGGATTAATCTGCTTTCCCATTACTTTCTATGGAAAACGTTCGTTTGACTTAAGGCATGTTTGACTTAAGTCTAGACCACTGGAACGGATTAATGACGTAAGTCAAGGTTCCACTGTACAGTATATACTGTTATCTGTATTAGGTTAGATACCAGTACAGTGGAACCTTGACTTACGTCCTGCTTGACTTGCAACATATTTGACTTGCGTCCACTAGGGGCCTGTTTGATTTACGCGCGGGGCTCCGATTATGTCTCAGAGCCCTGGTGCAAGGCCCCAGAATCGGGTGGCAGCCAGGACCCAGCATCCCGGCTGCCGCCTCCAAACTGCTCCTGGCTTCTTCCTCTCCTCCGACAGAGAGGAAAAAGGACCGGGAGCTTGGGGCTAGCCTCACCGGGGGCTGGCCTTGCTGAAACCGGCGGCGGCTTCGGCGAGGCCAGCTCAGAGCACCCGAGTAAGTAGCTGAGGGGACAGGATCTTGGCCCCCCGCCTAAGGATATTGTTCTGAGCAGCCGCCGAGGCCAGGAAAGGGCACCCCGTTCATCCTCTCCAGGGCCTTCTCCGCAGGAAGCAACAGTGGCTGGGATTCTTCCACTCTGAGGCAACCGGCAGAGGGTCCAGTTTGTAAGAGGCACCAAGGCAAGCAGCGCCGGCCACACCAAGTGGCTGGGACTGCCCAACCCTCACCGGAAGCTGAGGAGGGCGTGAGGTGACTCTCCCAAGGTGGCGCTTCAGAGGGGTGTCAGCGCAGGGAGGAGGGCTGGGGAGGAGTCCAGGCTTAAGGGGCCAGGCGTCCTCACACGGGCCTCCCCTAACCTGCCTCCTCCCGGACCGATTCCTCCAGCGCAGAAGGAGTTCCTTGGCTCCATGCAGCTCCCTTTCCATTGCTAAGGAAGCAAGGGTGCTGGTGGCGAATCAACCCTGATGCCTTTGCTCGGAATTCTGGTCCCTCCAGTGAAGAAAAGGCGAGCGCAGACGCCCGCACGTGTGCGGGCGGGGAGGAGGGGGTGCAGCTTTTCAAGAGCGGCAAGAGCGGCGAGAAGCTTTCATGGCTGCCTTGGCTGAAGGGCTCTTCTGCCTGCTTGGAGGCTGCCCAGTTACCCTGCCCTCACTCCTCCGTAGCTCTCTTGACACCTGCACCATTTAGACAGGGGACGCGATTGATCTCGCTCTGCCAAACTTTTTTTTTTAAATCAGCTCTCTTAAAAAGGAGTCAGTTGTGGGTTTCTTGTGTTGCTTTAGTTTTTGCAGAGCCATCAGCGACGGGCTTGTCAGAATAGAAAAATGCTTCAGGAAAAAAAAACAGCAAGAAAATGTCCTGTTTATAAAAAGTAAAACACCAGTCCTGAGGTAAATGCCTCAGTTTGGGGTGCTTGGGAAAGTAGCCGCCGCCAACCTGTGGCCATGTTGGCTTCTGCAGGTTCTGGGAGTTGTGGTCGCCCACGTGCCTTTCCCAGTTTCTGAGAACAACCTGGGCTGAGGATGGGGAGGGGGAGAGAGAGCAGAGAGAGATGTAGTTATGTGGCACATAGGAGATTCCCACTTGGCGAGGAAAGTGTGTGTGTGTGTGTGTGTGCTGGGGGGACAGTCAAATTTGTGTTAAATTGCTGTTTTCGGGGGTCTTTTTCATCATCTGGAACAGATTAATCCACTTTCCCATTACTTTCTATGGGAAAAGTTTGTTTGACTTAAGTCTTGTTTGACTTATGTCTAGACCTATGGAACAAATTAATGACACGAGTCAAGGTTCCACTGTATTAGAATACATACTGGCTGTCTAATCCAGAATCCTTTTCTCCTTTGACCAGAATCTGGAAAAGTTAGTTTTTGCAGTACAGCTATCAGGGTCTTCTATTACTGTGGCCATTGTTGCTCCTGACTGTGCCTGCTGGAAAAAGCTGGGGTTGTTATCAAAAAAGTAACTTTCTTAAAGTTCTTATCTTTGTGTTCCTAGTGCAATATTCCCATTTTCTGAAATATTTTTAAGTCTTTGAGGCTATCAGCCATATCTATGAATATTCTTAAAAGGAATTAAATGTTGATCATATCAAATTTTAAGTCAACTGAAACTATCATGAAAATGAAAGTGTTCTAGTCTTTTGCGTGAAATCCCAAACTCCCCCCCCCAAAAAAAAGGAATGCCAGTCAATCTGTGAAATAAGTAGAATAAATTCGCTCTGTGTGCTCCTGAAAAGAAATACCATTTGAAATGAAGAGTACAATTCTTTCTCCCATGGCTTCTTTGTCAAAGAAATAATATCAGTGTGACCACCTTTCAATGCCACCCTCTTTCCAGGTTTTAATTTACAACATAATTGCTTCCTTGATGTCTTTTCCTGAAGGATGTAGCACTGAATAATCTTATATTTGCTTGACACTCAAAGATAGAAGTGCAAGACAGCCTGAGGGGAAGATACACATCGCAACCCTCCCACTAGGGCATGCTGGGACAGCAAGATTCTAACTAGCTCATTTCCCTTATAACTGCTATCTGCACAGCACCGTAGCTGAGCCATAAATATGTTGCTAACTTTTTGTCTCTTGAGATCAGAAATAGCCCAATCTGCCTTTATTGCAGTGTTTCCTGCAGTGTTCTGCTTCAATTTTCCTTGCTTTCATGAATTGAGTTCTCAGGCAGGTCTACATTTATGTATTCATTAATATCTACTTACAGGCATATATTTCAAACTATGGATAAGTAATCACTTATTCCTATAGGCAAAAGAGTTGCCATTACAGTGATAAAGGCATCCAATTGAAAGCTAAAACAAGAGAACATTGAAAGCTAACCAAAACAAAAACTAAATCCATCAGGTATATAAGAATCAAAAACTAGTCGAGGACTTGGTATATTTGGGGGAGGGGTGCAGAAGGGATAAAAGCTCCCACCTGAGCATTATCAGGATTGGCACAGCCATAAATGGGTGAAGCAACTGGAGTAGTGAACCAGGGTGCCAAAACTTAAAGAATGCAAAATGTGTTACTCATAGAGTGCAAACACACTGGCCACAAGAAGAATTTGTTATTCTACCACAGAGTGCTCCTCTTTGGGCATAAAGGAACATAAAACAGGCAGGCCCAATGAAGGCTTCCCCATTCCTTCATCCTCACACTTATATGTACCAGTCTTACATGACCCACACTTCACCAAGAGAGGTACAAGATCCAAGGTGCCAGCATTGCTGAGTTATAGCTGAGTGAAGAAACGAAGCAGAGGACATTTGGAATATCACAACTGAACTTGCCCTTTTTGTGACTTCTCTCCCTTTGGAGGCAGCTGCTTCACCTTGTCTAACAGCAGGGCCAGCTCTGCAGATATAGATGCTTAAAGAAAATATATGTTACATCCTACATTCCACAAAATGGCATGGGACTTCATGTTTTTTTCATCAACAATGCCAGTGAAGCATATTAAAACAGCTGTTTCATCAGGATCATCTATTAGATAAAGGGGACTCATTAATGAGAAATTGATTATGAAGCAGTAAAATAGTGAACGGTTCCATAATTCCATGTACTGTGGCAAGGCAACCATTGGCCTTCTTGATGTTTATATTGTTAGACTGCAACTGCCCTCAGTTCTAACCAGCATAGCCAGTGGAGGCGGGGGCTATATGTTGCCCTACTCTGCTCTAATCTCAATCAGTTATTTTCCTCAGTAGTGACACATAGTTATTTTTGTATTAAGTCATGGACACATCTCATCATGGATTCACTTGATGCATGTGATTCTAATCTAAACTAAAGCACTATGATATACTTGTTAAATGTGTCAATGTTAGTGAAACACTATCGCCCAGAGTTTGTCACTAGCAGGTTGTCAAGCTGAGATGACTTTAGTCAAGGGGCAAACTAGTAAATAGGGTGGAACCACGAAAGTGTTCTACTTATCTACTGCCCTATAGCACTTCAATTACTCTCTGGGCGGTTTACAGTTTAATTATGCAGGCTGCATATTGCCCCCCCCCCCCACACACAATGAATTGGTACTCATTTTACCGACCTCGGAAGGGTGGTAGGCTGCTACCTTGGACTGCACACAAGGTCGTGATCACAGTTTTAGCTACAGTACAGGCATTTAACCACTGCGTCCGAGGCTCCTCTATTGCAATTATGGAAATCCTATTTCCTTTCAAATACAGCCAAGGATTGGCTTGTTAATTTCCAGAAACAGAGATATTCAAAGGTAGTAGCAAGCCTCATGATCTCTGGCTGCAGATTACACTCTCTCCTTCACCACCTACCATCCTCTGCTGCTCTATATCACTTCTCCAGTTTAGAAAAGGGATGGATGGGCCTATGGATTGTTTTTTCTGGGCACTTGGAAATTCCATCAGGATGTGTTTGGTTGAGCAGAACACTTTTACAGGCTGACCGGCGCTTGTGTTAAAAAATATAAAAGAAAAGAAAAGAAAAGAAAAGAAAAGAAAAGAAAAGAAAAGAAAAGAAAAGAAAAGTCAACCGGCCTGCGGGCCAGCTGGTCAATGCATGCATTTTAAAAAAAAAAGGCAGACCCCACCAGTCGGGCACATGAGCAAAATATTAAAAAATTAAACATAAAAATAAAAATTAGAGAAAAAATCATGCCAACCCAGTCCAGGAGCTGCATGGTTGGCAAGAGTAAAACAAAATTAAAAAGAAGAGAAAATAAAACTGTGCCAAAACGGCCAGGGGCGCGAGAAAAAAAAAGTAATTAAAAATTAAAATTAAAATTAAAAAATTAAAAAAATGCCAATCCAGCCCGCAGGCCAGCTGATGGGCATGAACATAAATTAAAAACAAAACAACCATCAGACCCCACCAGGCGCATGAGCAAAATAAATAAATAAATAAATTTAAACTTAAAAATAAAAATTTAAGACTTACAAAAGAGATCATGGGGCTACCCTACCAGACCATACTGTATCGTGTTGAGATATTGCTGTCCCTATTTGTTCTCTGGAAAGACTAAATGTGTTTAAGAAAACACTGAAGCATGTAATAAAATTAAGGCAATTCCTCCCTTCCTCCCTCCCCCAATGTCTGGGCTGTCATAAATTTAATATAGGATGAACATGTTTTTTTTTCCTTAGAGTTACTCCATCTTCTAAAATGTAGGTATGTTTATGATGAAAGGCCTCATTTCCTAGATGTAGGTAAAAATGGCACTTCCCCCAGCACGTTCTGTCTTTGCCTACAGATTATGGATTCCCCACACGGTGATCTGTACAGTACTTCCGTAAAGACAATTCCAAACCTCCTCCCATGTATGGAACAGTTAACAATCATTCTACTCACAGTCTTTTACATACTTTCAGGAAAAATGACAGAACCTAATTATATGAGCGATTGTAAGCAATAAAATGTGTTTTTTTTTGTTTTTTGTTTATTTGTTTTACAGCTTGTCGGCCTGGTTTTTACAAAGCCTTTGCTGGCAATGTCAAGTGTGCAAAATGTCCGCCGCACAGCTCTACAAACTTGCAGGGTTCTACAAGCTGCAAGTGTGAAAAGAATTACTTCCGATCTGAAAGAGACCCTCCATCCATGGCTTGTACAAGTGAGTAAACTGAGAACAATCCAAACAGGACTTATTTGTTTCTGACATAAGGATGGTATAGATTCCAGTTTTGTATATCTACCCCAGTTCTTTGTACAATTCTCTTGATAATGTTGTATTCTTTGGGCAAATTCTTGTGTTGCTTTCTGTGTGATGGCTGCACAGAATGGTGACTTGACACAGAAGTGTAGAGGTAAATTGGTGGTGAGCACTCCAATATTGGAGGTGTTCAAGAGAAAACTGGACAACCATCTGCCTTCATTGAGCACGGGGTTGAATGTGATGGCCTTATAGACCCCTTACAATCAATTATTCTATGGTTCTATGAAATTGGGAAGTGCATGTGCTTAACATGACAGTCCCTATAGGATTACAATGCTGCCTTCTTTACCTCAACAAGAAAAGTCTAAAAATACAGGGAACTGGATCTGGCCATATTTTAAAAAAGTAAAAAGGTAAAACCTGCACATGTGTGCTGGTCATGTCCGACTCTAGGGGTGGTGCTCATTTGCGTATTCAAGCCAAAGAGCCATTGTTGTGCAAGTCCGTGGCCACATGGCTGGCATGGCTGCAGAGAAACATGGTTTACCTTCCCGCTATTTACAGCAGTACCAATTTATCTATTTGCATTTTACATGCTTTTGAACTGCTAGGTTGGCAGGAGCTGGGGTTGACAGTGGGAGCTCACTCCGCTGCGTGGCACTCAGGATTCAACCACCGAGCTGACAACTTTGCAGCTGTTTCAGCACCTTAGTCCGCTGAGCCACCATGGTCATTTGTAAAGCTAATTCATTTTAGTTGCCTATTCAAGGACAAATTACCCTCAAATACTTTGCATTGCAACAAAGATACATTTCAAAAATATATTCCATCTGTGAGAGTGGTAGATGATGTCATAGTCTCTACTATTCAGAATGGCCCAGGGCTTCAACCCTCTAACCTCTTGCTCCTCTGTAACCACTAGTTTTCAATCTCAAGAGTCTAGCCTTCTTGGGACATGTTTTCTGTATTGTTTGCTTCTATACTTCCTTATGTGCTGTCGTCGCAAAATGTGCTTTTTCTGCTATTTCCACTGCAGCTATTATTGTTAGAATTATTTATTCATTAATAATACTAACAATGCCTTTATCCCAGGAATTTGCATCTAAAACTTAATAAATTAGCTTATATCAATATGTTCATTCAGCCACTGTTATGAAACAATGACGCTTCTGTTTATGCCTTTATTTTTTTAAATTAACATTCATACAGTATAGAAACATAACAGAGGGGAAAAACCAAGTAAGAAGAAAATATGAGGAAAAATAAGGATATCTTAATGCATTTTTAAAAAATCTATCCATCACCAGGAACAGTAGATATATATTCCTCCAAAGTTTTGTTTATAATGCCTCACAATGCTTCCAGGATAACACATCTTATTTCTTGAAAAATAAGTTATCTGTGTTTCTATATGTTAAAAAAATACATTTTCCAAGATCTGTTTTGTATTTGCTCTGTAATGGATTGTATGGCTCAATTTCTACATATTTTTCTCTTTGCTGTCTCCCTGCTGTTTTCTCTAAAACATAATGGCCAACAGAAACCAAACTTTCTAAAACTGATCTAATCTTTCCAAACCAGTATTTGAGAAGAGCACTTGTACTCAGTGACAAATTGGTGTAAATGCCACATCGCTTCAAGATGGTTACTTTACATGCTTTTTTTAAAAAAAAATCTCTTTAGAAACAAATCTGCCTTGGGAGATAATGATAAGTATGTGGCATCTACCCTTGAAAAATGCTTCTTTGAGTACTTTTATTGCCTTTGTAAAATCAAAGGAGAACAAAGAATCATATTTTTCTTTCCATTTACCCTTCAGGACCACCTTCTGCTCCCAGAAATGTTATCTCTAATATCAACGAAACATCTGTCATTCTCGACTGGAGCTGGCCTTTGGACACAGGAGGCAGGAAGGACGTCACTTTCAACATTGTATGCAAGAAATGTGGCGGAACCACCAAGCTGTGTGAACCATGTAGTGCTAATGTAAGGTTCCTTCCACGCCAGATCGGTCTTACCAATACTACTGTGACTGTGGTGGACCTTCTGGCTCACACAAATTACACGTTTGAGATTGATGCCATCAATGGAGTGTCCGATATGAGTTCCTTCCCAAGACAATTTGCCGCAGTCAGCATTACAACCAATCAAGCTGGTGAGTCTTGGCCTCCCATGGTCCTTGCGTTATGTGAGACTAAGAAGGATTTGAGACTTTCTTTCCTCATTTGTAGCCTCCTTCTCTGTCAGCGTCCCACAACACAGATGCACTCTTCCCCTTTTTAAAAAACCAGTAAGTAGAGAAGGGCAGCTGTAAAGCAAGAAAGATACTGGTTTCTCCCCTCACCTTCCTTCATTGTCATCATGTGCTGCAGAACAATGTGGAAAAGGAATGTGCTTTTTCTACCTCAGTTCCTTTGGTAAAGAGAAGGACTTTAAGCTCCTTAGGTGATGTATTTGGAAAGGAACCAAGTGGTTGTTGACATCAAGAAAGAAACAAGTTCAAAAAAACACTGTGGCACCTTAAAGACTAATTGCTATATTTTAATGTGAACTTTTGTGGACAAGTCTGTTTCCTCAGACATGGAGGCTCATATTAAAATAGAGCAGTTAGTCTTTTTTCTATTTTCTTTTATTATTTTCTTTCTTTCTTTTATTATTTTCTTTCTTTCAGTTTTTTTATGTTTTCTTTTATTATCTCAGGCCTGATATGTTAGCACAGACTAATACATCTGCTTTCTCTAAAAGTTCATTTTTGAGTCATTTCAAAGACATTCAAGAGTTGATTGTCAATCTTGGGCCATAAACTGTTCCATGATATTTAATCTTCTGTTTGCACGGATTACGTTGGCATTTAGTGGTTGCCCCTGGTGTTCACTTTCACATGATCTGTTGTGTGACAGCTATGCTAGATGACTGTAAATTTTAGTCTGCCTATAAATATGGCACATCAGAAATAAAGACACAAAATGTGGCCACTCCGGTACTAATTGGTGTTAGATGAGTGATAGCTTTGGGGTTGCACTCAGCCCCTCGAGGAATTGCAAGCAGCTTGTGGTGCTGCCCACTCCTGTTTTAGATGATTAAATCGTGTGATGTTTAGATTTTTCCAGTTGCACAGATAGCCACCCATAGTATTAATGTGCCAATATTGGGTTAGGATTAGGGTTAGAGTTATGGTTACTCCCTCCAGACTGCCCATCCTCTGCTACCTACTTCCAGGAGCAATTAGGTCATGTGCATGAGGGGCACTGTCTTACCAATGTGGCTCTCTACATCTGGAAATTTGTCTCAATTGATATCCATTGGTTTCCTTAAATGCAAGCCTTAGGGTGTATTCTGAAACCTCACCCTGTTTATCTGTAATTAAGTTAGGATTTTGTTCTGTGCTGCCTTAGGAGGGTTTAGTAGGCATCACAGCGATATATTTTTAAAATAATAAAATAAATGGCTCTACCTTAAAGGATGCTGGTGCATCTATTTCCAGCTGCAGGTGTTTGGGTTAGTTTAACCATGAGGAGAAGTGGCACTAAAATATGTTCATGAACATAATTAAATCTTTAGTTGCGGCTTTATTGCCAGAGGATTTGGCAGAATTACTAGTTGGATTAACTCCATAGCCAGAAGTGTCAAGTAACACTTCAGTATGTCGCCATAGAATGAATGTGTTCTATTAATAAGATCAGTTTTTAATGAAAGGCTCAATTCAGTAACCTCTGTTAGAAATGGTGGCACTTATGTAAGTGATTAATTTTGATTTAATAGGAAGAAAATTAAGTGCTTTGATGTTCAACACATAAAGGGGTAACATTGGCATTACTGAGTTTTAATAATGTTATGGATAATATTTTGTGTCCTTTCATGTGTTTTTCTCACCCACAATTCCTGAACACCAAGAACCTGACACGAATATTAATTTGGGTCCCCCCCACCCAATTTTGTGGTGTTCAGGTGCCCTTAGTGAGGCCATTCATGATAACTGGACCCACCCAAAGTATTGCATTTATTCTGAGTGGAGATTGAAAATGAAGATTTATGAAGGGTCATTCTCATTTTGGAAAATATAATGTACATTTAATAAAACAGCTGAAGCTGTGATATTTTTTGTTTAATTAGCATTGCCATTTGGAGGAAACATGGGCGAGTGGCTGCCATGTCCCATTTTAAATTATGCTGTAGAGTCCTTATTTTCATCAGAATGGAACTCAAATGCATTCTCTGTAATTTTTTTACACTGATTTAACTTTTGTAGGGTGGTTTTATATTTTTAAAATTTTTGCTTTGCTAAAAGGCCTAATTTATGCATTTGCCCCCAGGAGTATGGCCCAAGTGTTCTTGAATATTCTGTGTATGGTGCGTAAGCTGAAGAGGTAGCTTTATTTATTTATTTTTATTTATTTTTATTTTTATATACCGCACCAATTTCCCAGAGGAAACTCTGGGCGGTTCACATAAAAAGCACAGGAAATCCACAATATAATAATAGAAATTAAAAGGACGATTTAGCTTTGCTAAATTACGCTAGATAAACAACTGTATTTTCCTTTCTCTACCTTCAGACTATAGCCAAAAGTATTGTATGGAGGCAGCTTTTCAAGGCAAGGGTACCAGTTTCTGCAGATATACTATTAAGTCAGACTGAAATGCCCTGCTCCACTCCAAGCTTATAAACTTGTCTTGGCTTATGGCCACAAAGAAACCATATAAAAGAGAAGGATGAAATGATTATTTCTCTCCTTAAGGCTATCATCTTCCAAGAGAGCTGGTGTGGAGAGTAATCCCATCATTGTCCTGCATGGTTTCTTCATTCTAAATGTTGGCTGGCAAGGTGGGACATCAAGCACTACCAGCAGCGATGGCAATGTTCCTAAAATAATACAAGGCTTGGATCTTAATCCATTACTTGATTCTCACACGGAGCTAAGATCATTTACTTTAGAGAACTACAGTATTGCAACAGTTCTATAGTTGGGTTTTATTGTCACCTGTGACATAGAAAGAGTATTACACTATAGCTTCAGAGGCTCATATGATCAGGCCTTTACCAGTTTGCTTTCCATTGTGTTGTTAAGGAAGAGGCTTATAACTGCGGTTATCAACCCGCTGAAGGGAACAAGATTCCATCTCAGCTCACAGTAATATGTTTTCACACAGATGTTATCTAATAACACCAATCAACCCTGCTTAGGACGGGTCACTGATTGCCTCAGGAGAATTATATGAAATTCAGAATCCCCTGAGGCAAGGTGCTAATTAGGAATGTGTCATGGAGAGAGATGGACAGCTGTGCCACTCTGACAAGCTAACAGGAAGATTTATCTGGTCTCCTCAGCCAGTGTTTTCTTAGCTACATTTCCAGATCTGATTTTGCCAGCTGTTGTTCTAAGGATCTATAACATGTTTAATTCAATGTATTTGAGCTTATAGATACCTGGAGCCTTTGGTAAATTGTTGGCATTATATTAACCTTATAAATTAAAAGGAAGATAGTAGTGACCTCGGTCCTCTCTTGTTCAAGAGTATTGTGTTGAAAGAAAGAACATTATGAGTGAAAGGAAATAGAAGAGGAAAGGAAAATGCAATATATGCTGTTGTTTTCTGCAGTATGTTCAGTATTCTGATAGATATAGTCAGTGACAAAAGAAAAATTATCTGCAAACCAAATGAAACCTATGTGATTTGGTTTCTGAACAAAAGTAATAAGCTGAAATAAGTTTCACTGTGTGGAACTAACAGAGAAAAACAAAACAAAACAAGGGAAACCTGAAAAAATACAAAGGAATGTGATCCGATTCCATTACAGTATTGAAGATAACAATGAAAAACTAAAATATAGACAGTTTAGTATATGATCCTTTGTTATTTCCAGTATAGGAATTAGAAGGCACGTGTTTAACAATTTAAAGTACGAACTCCATCATTAGTTTCCCAGAAAGAGCTTATGGGAGCTGAGAATTCCAAATGTTGAAGACCTCTGAGAAAGGAAAATCCTGACCATCCATTCCACTATCAAACAGCTATAATCATCTTTCACAGAAATGTAAGGGCTTCTGCTAACATGGGGGAAAAGTACCTGGTTGAAATGGTTAAACTGCAGTACTGCAGTCAAGCTTCTGCTCGTGAACTGAATTTGTTGCCAGCTTAAGATTGGTTTAGTATCCTGTCCTTCTAAGGTTATTAAAATGAGTCACTAGCTAATGGGGCATGTGTGTGTGTGTTTCTTACTTAAGTTGTAAACTGCTTAGAGAGTCTTCTAGCACTTTAAGTGGTTAATAATAATTAATAATAATTAATGATGATGATGATGATGATGATGATGATGATGATGATGATGATGATGATGATGAATGATGATGATGCCCTGTCAATTTTAACGTATGGGTTTTCCAAGTACAGAATACTTAGAAGGGATTTACCATACCACTCTGGGGACATCCTAGGACTGTGCAGCTTCCTCAAGGCTACACAGGCTGGCTCTTCTTCCAGGAGGAGAATTGGACTTACAACCTCCGGCTCCCACAACCAGATCCCAAAACCACTGTGCTGACATTTATAAAACATTGAGAAATTAATGAGGATTCCGAAGTACAACTGCACAACTTCTAAACCTTATTAAAGTGAAAAACATAAATAATGGCCCGTCCAGTACTAGCAAAGTAGTCACTCAGATTTCCTATCATTTGCTTCTAAGGGCAAATACCAACAATATAAAAAACTCATTTGAAATTGATTATTGTATCGTATGCCTGTTAAACCTTGATAGGGGTATCATGGAGGCAGTATTTGTCAAACAAATAGAACTATTGTCACACAAGAACTATTGTTGGGGAAATTACTGGAAGGGTGCTGTTATACATCTTTCTTGGAGTCTTCCCATGGAAACCTGGCCCATTATGGGAAATCAATTATGGAGTCAATAACATTTTGGTCTAATTTAGGAGATACCTTCATAGGTTCTTACTTCCCTGTCCCTTTGATGAACTTATTTGAAGATAAAAATCATTAATTATAGTAGTTTCAGGAGAATGAAATGTGGTTGTAAAAATTGCTTCTGTTTGAATATATTTTCTTTTATGAACCATGCTTTTTGTAAACTATTTGATTTCATCAGGGTTTGTCCTATATAAATATTAGGGTTACACATTTATATAGAAATTACTGAGGTCGTCAAGGCAGCTTTTATGAGACAGAAGGAGTAGATCCTTGTCCCAATGACAGAGACCTAAGCCACATTTGGACGTCTTCCACCTTTCCTTTCCTTTTTTTTAATGCTCCAACAAGTGATAAAATGCATAGTATGGAATTTTAGTCTGTCAGCGCTAGTTATGGGTAGCAGCCATCTAAAAACATCACAGCAAGCTAAAAAGATTACAGTTAATAATACAGTTACATCAATAATTCAAAATGCCGTTTTATAATTGTGGCCATCTTTTGTTTTGAGAAAAGCAGGATCTCTCTTTTTAATTGAAATGGTAAAGCAGTGTAAAATCACATATTCCACTGCATGCACGAAGCCTGAAGTAACCTGGACATATTTCATTTTACGAACATCATAGGCAAAAGAGAGCACACATGATTCCCCCCTTTTATCTAGAAAACCACACCATAATTTGTGGTTTCTGAAGTGTATAAATTGTGCAGCCTGTTACTTTTCAAGTGGACTTGCCATATCCTTGATTTATCACACACATGTTTAAATGACAACCATTTAATCAATTCACTTCCGATCTCTTTCAAAAAGCAGAGACAGACAAGACAATAGCACATGATGAAAGGGCTAAGCCCCCCAGTTTTCTTTGGATTTTAGATATAATTGTACAAATGAAAAAAAAATAGCATTACTGATTGTTCTCACCGGAACAGTTGTTAGAAGTGATTCATCTCAGAATTGCAAGTGAAAGAGAACAGCCAAATTTTACTGCTGTTTTTTTGCCCTTTTCATTGTGTAAGCCAGGCCTGCACAATCTGTCGAGCGCAGGTGACCAGTAGCCTGTGGGGCCATTTGAAGTAGTCCACCGGGTCTCTGCCAGCCTCCCAATTCACCACCAGTGGCCGTGTCTTGGTGGTGGGGAAATCGGCCCACCCTTTCACTCGGCTACTCCGTAGGGCTCTCTGCCCTCCTAATTTGGAGCACCAGTGAAGTCCACACACAAACCTCTGTAGGTTGACCACAGGGGTGTCCAGGAGCTCGAAGAATCGACCACAGGGACATTCAGGAGCTTCAGGTAGTCCGCGGGCTGTTCAAAGTTGAACAGCCCTGGTGTAAACCATTATCTTTTTTTAATTCATATTTCACAGTCTATAGCCAAGGTCTAAGGATTCCTAATTTTCAGGGCAATATTCATTCACATGATATGCCTCACATACATTAAGAGCCTAAAGGCTTTGTATATTTATAAGAATGGGTTTATACTTGAAACAAGGTTATTTGTAGGGTGAGATTATGTATGCATGCATAATTATTACTCAGTAGTTACAGGGACACACACACACACACACACACACACACACACACACAGAGAGAGAGAGAGAGAGAGAGAGAGAGAGAGAGTGTGTAATACATTGGTTTAAAAATAACTCAGTATAAGAGTGTTTTGCAAGGCAAGCAAACATTTCTTCTCAATTTGGCGTTCATCAACAAGCAATGTCTTGATATTCAAGCACAGGAGCCAGTTACATGATCACAAGTCAGCCAATGGTGGCTCTCCCCTCCCCATTGGATCATACATGGTTGTATGGAAAGTTCCATCTCAGGCAGCCTCCAAGTAGAGGAAAGAGAGAGGAATAGAGGTCTCCCTTGCACCAGCCAGAAATGTTTTTGAAGGGGAGTGCAGGTTAAGCTTTTATTTTTCTTTGTATTTGTATTTGTATTTAATTTGTTTTTAACATTCCTTCTTATTTTTTTTCAAACCATTTCAAGTCATGGGGCAGCTAGTTAAGTGTGTATAGGGCTACAAATTACACTTTGTTATTTTCACATTGAAAATACAGAGTTAAATCCAGTTGTTAGTCTCAAGCAGAGATTCCACAGCCAGATACCTAAACCATGGTGTGGACATGAACTTCTAGCCAACTTCTTTTGTGAGTTTTGGCATTTTCTGTGTACAGTATATGGTATATGGGGCCCCAGAACAAATCATCTGAATTTCCATTATTTCCTATGAGGAAATTTGCTTTGATGTAAGAATGTTTCAGTTTACAAGCATGTTTCCAGAACAAATTATGATCATAAATAGGGATGGGCACAAAATGGAAAAAAATGTGTTTCATTTTGTTTCATTTTGCTTTCCCGTGATTTGTTTTGTTTTGTTAGAAAAGCCTTTTTTTTAAAAAAAAATCATACGAAACAAAACAGCAGTGAACCAATTCATTACTCTATATGGGTCCCTTGGGTCCATTTTACAGTGAAACAAATCAGTTCATTTTAAATGAAAATAAACGCCATTTCATTCCATTAATAACAACATGCTGCTTCCCTATTTTGTTTTGTATCTTTTTGTTTCATTAGCTAACAAAATGACAACAGTGTTTCATTTTTCATTTGGTGCCCCTCCCTACTCATGAACCAAGATATTACTGTAGTGCCTCTGAAACCTGTAGCTAACACGTTACTTGAGTACCGATAGGATTATATGCTAACACTGAGCCTAGTTTTATCTTGGATAATTTTACATGTCTTCTTTCCCTTTCCCTTTTCCCTTTCTTCTTTTTGCATGTCCTCTGCATTTCTTTCTCTCCCTGATCACATTTCTGTCTTAATTTTCATTTTTAAGCTTTAGCTTGTTTCCCTCCAACATCACCTGCATTTAATGTATCCGATTTTTGCTATATCAAAAAGGAACTTTTAAATGTTTCATATTTTGGGAGTCAGAACTGCACAGGAGGGGAGCACCTTAATAATCAGTCTCTAGTGAAAAGAACAAATAGAGGAGAATTTTGAAGAGCTTTTTATGTTGATGTTAAAACACAAAGTTAATAAATAATATAATATAATCAAGTCAATTTTAAGTTGTGACACTCTTTTAGAAGAGACTGGTAGCATGCATATTATTCTTCTGGATTTAGGGAGGAATACAAAATAAGCCCTTGTTTGACATGGATTCTGGGGAATCTAGTTGTTGTCATTGGTGGTGGAATGCACCAGATCATAATGAGTGAGTGTGTATAGAAATTGTTGGCCAAGATGTTCCACTTGTGCCATTTCATTTGTCTGATAAACAAATAGGGAAATAAGAATGGTGGCCAAATTCACAAGAGTTCAATTGTCTTTGTATCTCCTAGTTAAAAGGTAGGGTTTGTCTTTAGGGGGAAATCATTGTCTTTGAAAGGTGTTCGACTGAGATAAATGCAATGAAATCTCCATTTGTCCAGAAAGAAATGGCAGCAAGGCAGTGTTTCATCCAAAATCCCCATCTTTCAAATAAATCTCACACAATCTAGAGGGACAGCAACATAAAAGGTGTGAATGCAGTCTGTTCTTTGTAGCTTGTCCTCTGTAGAGATACTCCCAAGAGGAGACCTATCAGTGTTTGTTAAAGTTGTAATTATTTTTATTTTGACATCAATTATTTATGAATTATGTTCGTCCCAAGATGTTTTTCAGGGGTCACCAAAGGCATGCCAAATGCAATGTTTCTTTGCTGTGGTTATTTTTTGTTTTGTTTTGTTTTCAGGCAAACAGCTGGCATACTAAGGTGGAAGAGTCAAGTGTTTATTACAGATTTGCCTCAGCAGCATAACTTTAAGATCTTAAGAATACTCTAATTAAAAAACATATTTGCATGATAAACTGCAGCATTGTTTGTTCAAAGGTTACATAAGCTAGCTGAGGAAAATGTGGAGGCTCGGTGGAATACATCATAGTTCTTTATATCAGCACTTTATGTATTCCTGCAAGATGATACATTCGGCAGGAAGGTCACCAGCTTAGAAGTCACTTCGCAATGGGAAGTTTTCACACATTAAAACTCGACACAAGACTTTGATTTATGTTGCAATTTTAAAAAGAGCTACTTTCTCTTTTAAAATACTTTTGTGTTTATTTTCAGATAAAATATACATAATTAGCTAATAATAGTTCCCTGTGATCAATGGCTTTATGTCCAATTCTTCCACAATGACAGGGAAAATAAGAACTGATGTATTAATTCTATTCCTCCCGACTTGTTCCCCATATGTTTCTGTGTAAGACATGAGCATAATGCCATTCTGTACATATTGTGTTGCCTATTTTGCTATGCAATACTTAGAGGAATCCAGGGCCCTTGGCATCTACTCCAAATGAGTATGTACAATTGTAAGATAAAAACATTTGCTAGAACATCTCCTATAACAGGCCTGCACCATGTGGTGACCACGGACCTGCAGAGCCATTAGAAGTAGCCCACCAGGTCCCTGCTAGCCTCTTGACCTACCACCAGTGCTGCCACGCCCCACCCCTTCACTCAGCTCCTCTGTTGGAGTCTCCAGCTTCCTAATCTGGAGCACCAGCAAAGGTGTTCCCAGAACCATGGCTGGGACTAGCACCACCTCCTTGAGCTGCTGGCTGGGTGGCACACACTTTTGTAAGTAGACCGTGGGGAAGTTTGGCAATTTAAAGTAGACCGCGTGCTGTTCAAAGTTGGACACCCTTGTCCTATAACTATAAATTATGTAAAAACCAGAAATGTTGTTTCCGTACAACTGAGTTTGCAAATGTTACCTTTTCACTACAGTAACCCCCCGCCGATCGCGGGGATTAGCGGCCCACCCCACTTGCAATCCATGAAAATCTGCAATATGCAGAAGCGGGTGGGGGGCCTAGGGGCGAGGGGGCGATCCGATCGCCCCCGCCACCCCCTGCGGCTGTGAGGGCCTGCCCGAAGCGGCGGGTGAGCTGTGCAGCCATGCGAGAGGGCCGCCAGGAGTGATCGGATCGCGCCCAGCGGCACCCCTGCCCACCTCTGCGGCCTCCCAGAAGGGGCGGGGCACAGCAGGAGGGCTGCGGAGAGCGATCGGATTGCTCCCGGCGCCCCCTCGTCCAGCTCTGCGGCCTCCCAGAAGGGGGAGGGGCGCGGAGAGCGATCGGATCACTCCCCGCCACCCCCCACATGGCTTTGAGGGCCCCCAGAGGGGCCTGGGGGCGAGAGAGATCCGCCCGAGGCTTCTCCGGGGTGTGTGGGCTGCCCCCCCGCCGCCCCCCACGGTTCCGCTACTGCAGTCCCGCGATGTAGTTTGACCACAATGCTGGAACTTCAAAATGGTGGGGGGTCACTGTACTATGATTACAAGTCTCATGATCCCCTGCCTCACAGAGCTACATATTTTTTTTAAAAAAATAATCTGTGGTCCAAAGAAGTAACTATCCAAATGCTACAGTATGCCCAGCTCTTAGAAACCTCCATAGCAAATGTCCAATTGAGTAATGCTTGTTTCCACATGAGGAAAATTATTTAGAACCTGATATGCACTCAAAGGGTTCAACCAAAGAGTGTAGCCCAACAGCAGCAATCGGTCTGATTAATCCCAAAGAAATACAGTGCATACACTTCTAAAATCTGCAAATTACTGTTCTCAAAAGAAAAATATCTAAAGCATTATGAGCATATCATGGCAAGACAAGACACACTGAAAAAAGCATTTGTACTGGGAAATGTTGAAGGGAGCGGGTTAAGAGGAAGACCAAATATGAGATGGACTGAGTCCATAAAAGGAAGCCACATTTCATAATTTATAAGACCTGAACAGGGCAGTTAATGGTAGGAGCTTTTGCTGGTCACTAATTAATAAGGTTGTCATTTGACAGCTCATAATAACAACAATAATAAAAAGTTTAACAGCCAGCTATCTTAAAATCAGGGACATAATTAACATATTTACACAAAAATACATTAGCCAAAATTCTGTTGCTTAGCATAGAAAAGTGCTTTAAAGAAGGGTCATTGAACCAATGAGGATTTACTGAGCCAAATCCTCCATAATTTCAATTGATTTAAATGGGCCTACTCCAAATGCAATCTATTATGTTAAGCAACAGGGTCTTGACTAATGTCTTCCATTGTAGCTGTTTCCAAAGATGTAGTTTAGTCATGTCTCACTACATTGCGAAAGTAAAAAGTCAAGGGAGGGGGGAATTTGGTCTAGCTTTAAGGAATATCAAATTTGTTTCAGTTTTCATGGATCAAAATCCACGTTTTTACATCCAGAATCAGCAAAGACGTGGGTTTTGATCCGTGAAGGCTCACCCAGAAACAATTTTGCTAGTCCTTCAAGTGTCACAATATTCTGGCGTTTTCTCATTCCCCACCCCATTTTATATGGCTTTTTAAAAAAAATGAATTGTGCTCTTGCAAAAACCAAGTCGGTTTCAGCACCACCACAAGGTAGCTAGTATTTAAAATGACATTATTCTATAAGAATAATGGGCAGCAGTATTTTACCCTTACCCAGAGTCTGATATTCAAAGAACAGGTTTCATAGCCAATTGATACCACAGCACTGTCTGTGTTTTGAGAGGTTAAGGTTTAAGAGCATTGCTCAATCTGGTGACTAAAGCTAGCATTATTTGAGACATGTAGCGAGATTTGTGTAAGCATCAGTATCTTTCTGGTAACGTAATTAAAAGGAATGAAAGCAAAGTTTTTAAAAAGATGCTCTAATGACTTTTTTTAATTATAGTCACTGCTGTCACTAATGTTTAACTGAATCTCATCCTCATGATATTGATTGAGTTTGACTAAAGTACAGTATTAGTGATGGTGAGAAACAATTAGTTTGAATGATTTATTAGTTACTCCTAAATATGTATAGCAGTTATCTTCCCATGGATTCTCAATTGGTCAGGCTTGATAAGTGCCAAGAAAGAAAGAAAGAAAGAAAGAAAGAAAGAAAGAAAGAAAGAAAGAAAGAAAGAAAGAAAGAAAGAGTTGTGAATTAGAACCATTTTTACTTGTTTTTTATATTGGGAGCTGTGTAACAAGTAAATTTCCCCAGATGTGGGATCAGTAAAGATTTATCTTATCTTATCTTATCTTATCTTATCTTATCTTATCTTATCTTATCTTAGAAGAATGTAGAAATAACCTAATAGGACACATAAGTTGTAGATGCCATTCTTTTTAAAATTAGGTGACTGCTCTGGAATCCTATACTGTATCTTTTTGCAGCAGACTCTAGAATTATTAGTGAGCAAACATAATTCAGATCCATTTGATTTACCAACCTTTAATAGACTTTTATTATGAACCATGTTGAAAAGGGGCACATGAATGCAGAAGGACCTGTCCTTGCTCTTCTTGCTGCTCTGGAATTTAAAAGTAACATGTTTCTTCAGGCACACTGTGAGGCAGGAAGGAAAGATGTGCAAAAACCTACTACAACACCGTTATTAGGAATTCAGACGACAGATACCAACTTGTGACCACAGACAAGTTTAGTAAACGTACATGGGGATCTGGTTATACATTTGCCAGAATAACACATTTAGGGTGTCCCAAGTGCTGACTCGTTTTGGTGGCAAAAAAAGTTTTGTGGACAAGACTTGCCACAGAGACTCATGTAAGCTATGAAAGGAAATGCCACTATAAATTACTTATTATGATGCCACAATTACCATTTCTTTTGCGCAGCAGCAGCTGGATGCACAGCTGGCCATCCCACATAATTATAATAACAGCAGAAAAAGTCTGAACACAGAAGGAGGTGCACATGCTACCCTTCCCCCCTGATGCAAAATAAAGAAGCGAGACATGGGATACGAAGTTAAATTGGTCACAATTTATTGATCCAATAAACCTATTCAATGACCCGAGAAAGAGAGAGAAAGTGGGGCTTAAAAATAGTGCACATGGCATAAAACAGGGTCTAATTGAATTTGGGTGGGTTCTGTCCACTGGTCCAGCACCCATCCCAAAGAAATGGTCTGGCCAGCACTCATCTAACCTCTAAGGGCAAGTTTAAATTATCACTAAATTCTAAATCCTGTCAATATATAGCACTGCCAGGTAACTATTAACTTTCAACTTACTTGAAGAAACTAACTTAAGCTGCCACTTGCTCTAACTGCCAAGGAAGGGGAGTTACTAGGTATGCTCCCCTCTCCCCACCGAGTAAGCTAACTCGGCCATGAGCCCCCCCCCCACAGCATCCAAAAAGTGAATACCATCTTCCCTATAAAAATCTGGGCATTTCTAATTTAATATTTTTTTAAAAAAAGAATGCAGTCACTTCATTCCAACTCATCTTCTTGCCTATAAATAGTAACATATTATCACAATGATGCTTTATTCCCACTGTAAATTGTGCTTCTTACAGTGTCATGCAAGCAAAATTACCTGCACTTTACAATTTCCTTGAAGAGATCTGTTTCTTTAAGCCCTAACCCAATTGTGAAATAAGTGGGAGACAGCTATAAGTGAACTGAGGAAATACGACAGGATGCCACTGAGAAGGATACGGTCCATAGTACATTGATGATAATGATTAGCAATGGAGCCCTTGGGAGTCCTTCTCTATAATGCATTCCAGTCCTGCTGTGTGCCTGAAATAGAAAAAAACATTATCAGTGTACTTCAGAATCTGGTAATAATAACACTGCAACATCATAATAAAAGATGCAGAACATTTTCTTTCCCATTTTGTTCACTTTTTACTATATCAAATGCATTTCATTGCTTACACTATAGTAGCAGATGAGAAACATCTGCTCCATCCCCACCAGTCTACTAGTAACAGAATGTCTACCTCATTTTCTTTCAGTCCGTCCAGTTTCAAAGCTTGGATAAGAAGTCTATAACCCAGCTGTTGAGTTTTGTTATGGATCCAGGTTTATATACTCCGGAGCTCTTGAAATGGAAACGCTGCCTGTTTGCCAAGGGTTATAAATGTGATAAACTCCACTGGTTTTCTCTCCTTCCCTTCCCTTCCCTGTTTCCCCATCCCACCTCTAGCACCATCCCCTGTGGCGATCATCAGAAAAGACCGGACATCAAGGAACAGCGTATCTCTTTCCTGGCAAGAACCTGAACATCCAAATGGGATCATCTTGGACTATGAAGTCAAATACTATGAAAAGGTGGGAAGGAACAACAAAGGAGATGGGAGAAGGGTGAGGGAAGAATCTCATGGAGTTGGGCACAGAAAGAGTGAGAAAGGAAACTAATAAGGTACAAGAAGATGCTGGTGTAATAATGGGCTTTCCAAGCACTGTGACAGAATATTGTGATTAGGATATATAGCAACATAAATATTATTAATGCATCATATTAAAGGGATGTTTGTAGTAGTCAAATCCTATAGTTGATTAAATGACTTTCTTTTTTTGGTGTCTAATGGGAGCCCTGGGATTATGTAGCTCACCCAAGGCTAGGCAGCAGGCAGGCAGACTCCTGCCTGGCTCTACAGCACTCAATTTCTGAACTACCTAGACAATCTTTTTATAGGATTATAGTGGTTAAAACAGAAATCTCCCTCCTATTAATGTGGTTTGTTATATTTAAACTCTTTTTAAAGCTCTTGAATAGATTATTTTAACCAAACAACATAAACTAACAATATACTCATTACTGTATTTGGAGTTACTCAAATACTGTATACTGTATATTTTAAAATGCAAAGATGGCCAAACTTTTCAGTAAGGAGTCTGTCATAACATGTGTACAATGAATTATTCTTTCCTGATATTTTGCCCTGTCAATGAGATACATTCCAGAAAGCATTTGTATCCTGCAACCAGTGGTTATCTCTGTAAAGCTCGGGTGTAGAAAGCTCTTTCCCATGTGATTAATCAGCCTATAATCATGGCACTCTGTGACTCCGTTCCTAAGATGGAATTCATTCATTCATTCATTCATATAGTTTTGTATCACCCATTTGACCTGAGGTCACTCTGAGTGGTGTACAATAGGGAGCATAAAACATAAAACAGTCATTGTAGTCCGCCAACATAGTAAAACAAACAAAATTTAAAAAAAACAAAAAATACAACTACAATTACATTAAATCATATAACGGGACTTCAATAATCATGACAGAGCTGTAATAATAAATAAAATTACACTATACTTTTTATTGTTTGGAGATAACCCAAGGATTATGTGCTTCTGTGTTCTTACATGTGAGAAAGAAGCAAGGGTTGAATACATAAGGCTGAGATGTTTCTCTATCTTGAACCTACATAATAAAGGATAAAGCCAGAGCTGCACAATAGAGCTTCCTTGGAACCATCATTTAGGAGATAGACTGTGAGTGCAGGATACTTGGGCTGCAAACTTGTATATCTAATCCATATCTGGATATGAATAAGCCTGTACATTATCAAAACTTACCTAAGCAACCATCCAGAGGACTGTACTAGTTAATTAAAAAAAACTACAGAAATGTCACCAAAAATGAAATTTATACAAGCTTGTGTCAACAACTGTGAGTTCTTGAATTTCCCACAGTTCTATTTGTCCATGGCTACTTATACTATGTTCCCTTTCAGTGAGAGAAAGCAGCTGTCATTTTAGGAAATTGAAACTTAAGTCTCATTTAGCAAAGGGCAGCTTTATATAAACTCTCAACAGCACTCCATAGCCCAGTTCGACTACTTATAGCATAACATTTCCTAATTACTGAAGAAACTAAACAAAAGACGAAAACATGTGGCACCTTAAAGACTAACTATTATATTTTAATGTTAGCTTTCATGGACACGTCCACTTCTTCAGACATATAGTAGCAGACAGTAGTAGTAGCACAATATATTAGTATTCTGCTATTATATGTCTGAAGACGTGGATGTATCAAGGAAAGCTTATATTAAAATATAATAGTATTTAAGGTGCCACATGTTTTTGTCTTGTATTTTGTTTTGCTTTGATTTTTGCCTGAAGAAACTAAGTTATTTCACTAGCAATTGGGACCTAACTAGTAGCAGTGTATTTCAAAGTACACTGAAGGATATGTCCAGGTTTGCTAGATAGTTTCCTTTCAAATGTATCATCTGCTTAGAAATATATAATGGTCAAGTCAGAAATGAAGCCCAAATCTGAGTTTGAAGAGAAGGCTAGAACATTCTTCTTCTTCTTCTTCTTCTTCTTCTTCTTCTTCTTCTTCTTCTT
>JAHTLZ010000007.1:12237282-12247781 GCA_023846285.1 Phrynocephalus versicolor | reverse complement strand
CTTCTTCTTCTTCTTCTTCTTCTTCTTCTTCTTCTTCTTCTTCTTCTAAATCCTCCTCCCCCATTGCTGTTTTATTCCAGGGAAACATTTGGAAATGGAGGACAAAACAGAAGATAAATGGCCAGCAAGTGAATTACGATGTAGCTGCCTGGCCCCATTTATCAGATCTGTCAGGAAGTCTCAGAGTGGGACATTTAACGTATAACACTAATGGACAAATAAGCTCTACTCCTGGGCAGGAATAGTCAGCCGATCACCCACTTCCTGGGCTTCAGTTTATATATGTGTTCAGAGACTGTCTTCTATCATTTGTCCTGGAGTCTTTCTAAAGTGATCCCTATCAAATACACATGTCCCTTAGTGCTGAATAACCTAAAGTAGTACCTTGGTTTACAAGCATAATCCATTCCAGAAACATGCTTGCTAATCAAAATACTTGTAAATCAAAACAAATTTCTCTATAGGAACAAACAGAAACTTACCTGATTCATTCTGGGGTTTCTCATTGCCGCCACCGCTGTCATGCCCTTGTCACCGCCACTGTCGCTTTCATGCCCTCACTGCTGCCATCAGCACTTTGCTGCCAACACTACTACCAGCCTCTTGCCTCTGAGGCAGTGGCGGCCGTGAGGGACTGGTAGCCACAGCCATGGCAGCAGCGGGAAGACCACAGCCTCCAGTGTTCATTTTGCAAGACACTACTCATAAACTAAAACAAAAATTATCAGACATTTTTGCTCATCTTCCAAAATACTCACACACCAAGGCACTCATAAACCAATGTATTACTGTATTTTCAAATGCAATCATAGGTGATACCCTTATATACTGAAATCATTATGCAATTCTTTTGTGGATAAAAAATCCACTTTCATCAGGTTCATAAAGTTCATGGCAAGAATGATTTTGCCAGGAAAGTTATTCTCAGATGTCAAGTCCGAAAGTTCTTGGCAAGATGGAATTTGCCAAGCATGTCACTCTTAGATGTATGTGAGGAAGCAGTGTGGTTGTAGTTTTATGATTAGAGCTTAGGCAGCTGTGGATTGAATGCAACCATCAGTTCCCCAATATACACATGGCATTTGCTTCTTTGTTTGGACCACACAGCTCCATTTTATTTCAATGAAACCTGCTTTACTATAACAGTCTCCCTATGGAAAACATAATTTTATACATTATATGCTTCAATAAAACACTTGGGTTCATTTTTTTTCTAACACTACCTGCTGTTAGCAACTAAAAGACAAAGAAGTTTACTGTTTCCTAAAAGGAGATTGCATTGTCTCAATAGTGTCAAGAAACAGTGTTAAAAACAACAACAAATAGACTAGATATTTGGTTTCAGCTTTCTTTAAGAGCTCTTCAGGAAGCAGCCATCCTGCGTAGCATTTTGTCTCCAAATAACCTGAAACAGCAAGATGAAGGATACTGGGGCTGTGGAGGATATGGAATTGAATCCCTGTTTGCTTCATCCGTGAGGGACTTAAGCATTCTTCTCCTTGCCAGCAAGGATGGTGATATTTTGGGACATCTTGGTCAAGTTAACGAGAGCCATTTTTCTGGACACAAAAAGCACCAAATTTTGTGAGAAACTATACAGAAACATTGCAGGAAATGGTACGATTTCCACAGTTGTGCAGATTCCCCCAGCCTCAGTTGTCTGCTGTTTTATTGACTTACCTGAAGCTACAGTTTGTTGTTATTTTTCAGTCTTTCTGTGCTTGGCTTTCCAAAGGGAAAGAAAACCCTATAGAGGTACTTGAAGCAAATACAGTAAATACCTTGGCTTACAACCATAATTCATTCGGAAGCATACTTGTAAACCAAAATAGTCTTATTTCAAAGCAAATTTTCCCATAAGAAATAATGGAAACTCAGATGATTCTTTCTGGGTTCCTATAGACCACATGCTATGCACACAAAATGCCCAAACTCACAAAAGAAGTTGGCGAGAAGTCCATGTCCACACCATGGTTTAGGTTTGTGGCTGCAGAATCTGCTCTGCTTGGGACTAACAACTGGATTTTACTCTGTATTTTAATGTGACAATAATAAAGTGGTTTGTAGCCATATACACACTTGACTAGCTGCTCCATGACTAGAATGTTGAAAACAAATTAAATAAAAATTTAATATAAAGAAAAATAAAATCTGAACCTGTACTTCCCTTTGAAAACATCCCTGGCTGGTGCAAGGGTCACCTCTATTCTGCTCTCCTCCCTCGCTTTGGAGGCTGCCCGGGATGTAATGTTCCAGACAATGATGCACAATCCAGCAGGGGAAGTGAGGGAGGGAGAGACACCATTGGTTTGCTTCTGCTCATGTGACCTTCTCCAGAGCTTGTATATCAAGACATTACTTGTTGATCAAGGCAAAATTTAGAAGAAATTATTGCTTGTCTTGCAAAATGCTCTTAAACCAAGTTCCTCTTAAACCAAAGTATTACTGTAATGGAGATCTTGAGGTGAAGCGGGGAACAGAGCTCTTTCATCTTCTCTTTTTGGCTGCAGGTGAGGCATCTTATAAGGACTAAAAATTCCTCACTGAATATTCATGTCCTATCAAGACACCCTGAATCATAAAAAACAAACAATACAGTATAGCAAATATTGTTTCCATACCCCATAGATAGAGGATCAAGGCACTGTGCCCTTATACTTTTGTGTGTGCCCTTTTGGTGGGATTTTTTCCCCATTCTTGGAAGATTTATCCATTACTTTTTAAAATAAAGCTCTCAAACTCTTCTTGCTGGCTGAGAAATTTGGAGAGATGCAGTTCAAAAGTAACTGCTCCAGGTTGCAACATTTCCACCATTAGTCTTTCTTTTCCAGATGAAGAAAATTGTTCAATTTGATCCTGAGTTCATTCTATTGGATTTGACCATTTCATTGTCTCCATAGAAGTCAGATAAGGAGATTTATAGCACCACACTTAAACATCTGAATGCTCAGAGACAATTCCAGGAATGAGTATATCTGATTTCATCAAATGCAAAATCCCTTTCATGGTTCTGGCAAAAAAGATAGCATGCATGTGAATGCAATTAACTTGAACTCTTAAGTGCTTTTTATCCAGCTGCAATGACAGAGACAAGAACTGTTATGTAAATGGAACTAAGATTCTACACTTCCCCATTGGGTTTGAGTGCATTGGGTTTTAATGGGGTGATTTCTTTTTCTGAAGCAGGAACAAGAGACAAGTTATACCATTCTGCGAGCAAAAAGCACCAATGTTACCATAAATGGCCTCAAACCAGACACTACTTATGTCTTCCAAATCCGAGCTCGAACGGCCGCAGGATATGGGACCAACAGCCGCAAGTTTGAGTTTGAAACCAGTCCAGACTGTAGGTATTGGTAAAAATTGATTTTAAATGTTCTTCCGCCCCATTTAAAATTTATACAGCTGGCTAGCTTTATTCCCTCTCCAGTTCAGTAAATGTGATTCTATATTTATGATCTGCCTTTCCGGGTAACATGCTTATAAATTTTTATACTTTGTCATTATTTTAAAGCATGCTTTGAGAATTATACCATAAAAGAACCCAGGTGGTATTCCTGCTCTTTGCTGCCATATCTTATTTATGTTGCCAGATTTAAATGAATTCTGGCCTAGATGGCAGGTCCTGCCAGGGAAAAAAAAGTTCAAAAGATCCATATAATGATGTGGGGGCCTGACCTTATAGACTTTTAAAACTTCTGAACTCCAAAAGAAGTACAATGTCATTTCCCCTTGATTTCAAAATTCACCAAACGATGCTTTCATTTTCATTACTGCTACATACAACAATTTCTTCCAAGCCACTACTAGAGTGTATTCATTAGAGGTGGTAAAGGACTTTTTCCTTGCAAGTATTAAATTCCTCGTATGACCTGGTTTGCTTTTCTGCGAGGACCTTAGGGCCTGCTTTTTCCCATTCAACTAAAAGTAGAATTAAAATGACACCTCTATATGGTTCTTCACATAGTGCTACATGATCCACCAGGAATTGTCTCTACGGCCAAAACATTTCAGTATTTTTTTAGCTGGAGAAAAGTCCTGCTCAGGGAAAATCTTCTACAGAGTTAATTGGATGTTTCCTTCTTCATTTTGAGAAATCCTGCTCAGCAAAGCCCTTTTTCAGAATTAATTAGTCATTAGCTCCCTCAGTTCTGTCTCTGTGTTGATTTGTGCCCATCTGGACATGCTATAACTGATCAATAGCCCTTTAATTGTACCTTAATTACTTCTTGTTCACTGTGGAGAGAGGAGGCTTCAATGATGGTAATTCTCCCTTTCTTGTTACTTTTTTACTTTTTTGGCAAAATATTTATTTATTTTATTGTTGGATAACTCCCTCTGTCTTTCCACTCCAAAATGTTGATATATTAAATTTAATGTGAGCTTAATAATAATGTAACAATGTAAATGTACATATAGAAGTCTAAGAATACAGTAGAACAATTTGGGGTTGAATCACTTAGTCAATCCAAAGGTCTAATAAAGTTAATGACATGATAGCAAAAAAGCACAAATTTCCTAGAACAGAGAGTTTCTTATCCTGCTCTTCATGAAACAAAATGTTATTTCTCCTTCTCCTTCCAAATATACCCCTTATGGGAGGTCCTCTGTGATTGTGCATGTTTCATTGTATGAAGCTGGGGCAGAAGGAGGAGAACTCATCATCAGTTTCAAAGGAGGTCAACTCATTAGATATTTATCTGAAAGAGTGCCTCTTCCCTCCTTGGACCACATGAAAACCTGCTGCTAAAGGAATCAGAGTTGGGACTAGAATATTCCATCAGGCAAGGTCATGCATTAAGTAGAGCTGGAATGGTGTGCTGCTTCGCATGTTGGATCAGAATTTAGCAGATCTTGATTCTTGGTCTTACTGAGCAATGTCACTTATTTGGGAGCCTGGGTGATTTCAGGGACTTTGGCTAGTCATACAGTCTTGGCCTGACCTCACCCACTTCCTTGTTGTGAAGATGACGTGGGTTGTAACAACAAAGTGAGGAGGACTGCTTTCATGAATGCCTCTGTGAGCACATGAGGCTAAGGAGCAATATGAATCCTACCAACTAAAATGCCTCTGACCTTAGTCTCCTCTTGGTTTCCTGACTTTCTTTTGGGAATACCCTGGGTTCCAAAGCTTGTTGCAGGGGTATGATCTAACAAGAATGCATATAATACACCTCTTTGCACCAAATATGAGCAACCTTATTTTTTTAAACAAATCATTTCAACCCTGCCTTCCCAATGAAATTTAGATAATTAACACTGCAACTCGATCAGTGTTCTGTTAGTGATCTGAGAAGTAAGGTCTACTAAATTCATTACCCAGATAAGTGGGTATAGGATTGCAACCTTTATGCTTTGTTTTGAAATTTAAATGCTTTCAGATCAAACAATTAGATCTAAGACACAGTTCCTTTGGAAGTATTGCTGAACATATTTTGAACAAGTTAATATCCAGTCTGTCCATTTCAACTATAATGTAAACTACTACTGGAAAAATAATATGTCTATCTGGTAGTTAGCCCTGATTAATTTGTCTTGACAGATGAGATTCTTGTGGGCAGAGGGAGAGAGGAATTCCAAATTCATAGCATAACATTGATTACACCACAGATATCTGTAGTAGTAGCTTTGGGGCAAAGACCTCATATTGGGCCTGAGTGTCTGAAGTTTAAGAAATGTTCTGTTTAGAAAGGATAATGTCTCAAAAATAAACAGAGAAATTTAGCAGCAAGCCAAGCAATCTTGCACTTGACATGTTTGAATGTTAGAGATTTGTGAGCCTTCACAATTCCAGCTCTTTCTGGAAAGCAGCTTTTCAACTTATTTTAGTTAACAAATGACTATTACAATGACCTTCAACCTATGGAATAAATTTTATGACACGCAGGGAACCGTTAACATCCCTAGGATAATTTATGGAAGACTATGGCAAAGAAATATGCTTTTGTGTTGCCTCAACTTGAGCAAAGTTGCATCTAAATGATTCTGGAAAATGAACTGTATGGAGGTAGTAAATCTTCGTAGAACTCACTGCAGAGTATATTCTTCATTATCACCATATTATTTTGCATCAATTTTTATCGGCCCCTTTTGCAAACATGAATTGGTTGGGAATATTTCTACATGTGAAAAAAATTAAATCACTTATCCTGCTCACATTTAAAATTATAAATATGGTTGAAGCTAGGTTAAAACCAGTTGATTGCAGCCAAGAAATGGAAAAGATGTCAACAGCTTAACCAATGAAGGTTTTTCATTTGTGTTAAGACAGTGATGGCAAATCTTTTAGAGATCGAGTGCCCAAACTGTGATTCAAAACCTACTAATTTTTCACAAAGTGTCAATACAGCAATTTAACCTGAATACAGGTGGCTGTGAAGGGACAATGTTGGGTGCCCACAGAAAGGGCTCTGAGTGCCACGTTTGGCACCCATGCCATAGGTTTGCCAACACTGTGTTAGGAGAAAGAAAACAAAACTGCTTTAAGCCTCATATACTGTATGCACTCTTAAGTCACATACTTCTGCCAAGGAAATTCCACAAGAAAACTGACCTGTTTAATCTGGGATATTTGACTTCTGCACATTAAAACAAACATAATATCCCCTTTCTGTAATATCATTTTAAAGCATCGGTAAAAACCAATCATTACATAGAGCTGGGAAGCAATGAGCTACAAATTAGAATGATTACCTCTGACTACTTACAGTAGTACCTTGGTTTATGAGCATAATTCATTCTGGAAACATGCTTGTAAACCAAAACACTTTTATATTAAAGCAATTTGCTGCAAAAGAAATAATGAAAACTCACATAATTTGTTCAGGGGACCCATAGACAACATACTGGACAAACAAAATGCCAAAACTCACAAAAGAAGTTGGGTAGAAGTCCATGTCCACACCACAGTTTAGGTACCTGACTGCGGGATCTGCTCAGTTTGGGACTAATAACTGGATTTTACTCTGCATTTTTAATGTGACAATAATAAAGTGCAATTTGTTGTCCTATACACACTTAACTAGCTACCACATGACTGGAAACGGTTTGAAAAAAATAAGAAAGAGTGTTGAAAACAAATTAAATACAAATACAAATATAAAGAAAAAATAAAACCCTAACCTGCACTCCCCTTTGAAAACATTCCTGGCTGGTGCGAGGGAGACTTCTGTTCCTCTCTCCTCCCTCTGCTTTGGAGGCTACCTGAGACGGAACGTTCCAGACAGCCATCCGCAATTCAGCAGGGGAAGGGAGGGAGGGAGAACCACCATTGGCTCACTTGTGATCATGTGACCTGCTGCAGTGCTTGTATATCAAGGCATTGCTTGCTGATCAAGGCAAAATTTAGAAGAAAAGTTTGCTTGTCTTGCAAAACACACTTAAACTAAGTTACTCTTAAGCCAAGGTACTACTGTATTTTGAGTAATAAGGATATAATGAAGCTAACTGTCAGAAGTAGTACAATGAGGAACAAAGTTACTTCATTTGTTTTTTTTAAAAAAAAAAACATTTTCTAGTTATATTCAAATATTGCTTTTAAAGGCATCCCGGTGCATTTGAAGGCATTTTGACTTTTCCTGCACTTCTCTGGTTTTATGTGATTCTTTCAAGCTTCTGTTCATTAAAAAAAGAGAGGAAAGTAATGAAAAAGTAATGAGCAGTGTGAAAGAGTAGCATAACACAATGTGTTGTTTTCTTTCACATTGTATTTGATAATGTCATAACCACTTTTCAAACAATGTAACAAGGTAATGGGAAAAATAATTTTCAATCACCCGTATCATTGCCGTCACTTGGATCCCAGGTGGTGTTATATGTAGAAAGGCATTGAGGCCTGCACAATATTGGTCTGGATTTTGCTCATTCAGCTGCTTCCCACCCCATTGTAACTTCGTTCATTCCTCATCATTTCTGAATTTCCACAGGCCCTCAGTAGCAGCTTGGGTGAGTGAATGGGACTGCAGTAAAGAGGCAGAGTTAAATAAATAGTATGGAAGTTGGCTTTTACTTGTCTGGATCCAACTCAACAGAGATAACTAACGAATACATGTCTGGCAGTTTGTCTTCTCCATTTGGTAAACAGTCAATTTGAAATTAGCCTATGCATAATATTTGAAATTCTAAATATGACTGAAGCAGGATTAAGCTGTTAAGTCCAATGGGGCAGGAAGTCATTCCTAAATTAAAAACAAAGTGATGCTGGGATGACTCCACTTATCTGCTGTCTATGTCTGTCAGTACTGATATATTTAATGCTTTTGTTTTACTCATTCTTATTTCCTTTTTACTCCTAGCTTTCTCCATCTCCAGTGAGAATAGCCAAGTTGTAATGATTGCTGTTTCAGCTGCGATAGCAATTATTCTGCTGACAATTGTAGTTTACATCCTGATTGGGAGGTTAGTTCATCGTTTGTTTTACACATTTCCCATTCTGTTTCTTCAGTGCCTCATTGGAGTTACAAACAGGATCACTAAGAAATTGTCATGAGCAGAAATGGCTAGTAGAGAGGTTTGCCAATTTTGTTCAGTGTGCATTTTGAAGCCAATGGATCCATTTCAGACTTTCTGGAGTAAGATATAACTTGAATGCACTTACTGAGATTTTAAATTTTTCTGAATTTTCCGTTAGAGTCCGCAGTTTGCAGATTGTACCTAAATTCATATTTCGGTATAAAATATGAATTTGGAATGCATCTTAGGAACAAAAATGCATCTGGAAATGGGTTTCTTAGTAAAAAAAACTGACTGAAAGTATTATACAAATTGGGGGGTACAAACGGGGGGAGTGGGTGCACACACACACACACACACACACACACACACACACACACACACAATGATTAATGAGGGAATGACTGAGAAACACTTGTACATGAGAAGATAAACCAGGCTAGAAGTAAAGCAATCCATCTATCCCTAATGGATAGGCTTTACCCACATCTGTTGAGCAGGAAGTCATGGCAAAGCTACCCACAGTAATGAGACTGCTAACAATAGTAGCACCAGTTGTACAGAACTTGTTAAAAACAGCTATAAACACATTCTCTCAAACAACTGTGAAACTAAACTGAGGGGGTCAAAAATCAATATAGTGTCTCCATTTTGTCAAATTCCCTCAGAACATATCTCAGCCCTGTAGGGCTAAGAGAAAGTAAACGGTACTATACTTTCTAACAGGTACTTGGTTGTTCAAGAAATACATTTTTTTAATGTGTGAGCACAATATAAAATCTTGCATTTCTTACGTTGTCACCTTTTCTTGCTTGCAGGTTCTGTGGACATAGTAAATCAAAACATGGAGCTGATGAGAAGAGACTGTACTTTGGTAATGGCCATTGTACGTTGCAAAGACTATATCATGAATTGTATTAACCCAATGTCTGTGATTACGTGAACAAATTCTATCATGATACAACAAATGAAAATGAATGTTTGGTGGCAAAAAAGTAAAACCATGACTAATTAACACTTGAACCAACTTTTGGTTTTCTCCGTTTCCTCTCTTGCTTTCTTTTGTACTGTAGATG
The DNA here is from genome assembly GCA_023846285.1 of Phrynocephalus versicolor. NCBI lineage: Eukaryota > Metazoa > Chordata > Lepidosauria > Squamata > Agamidae > Phrynocephalus > Phrynocephalus versicolor. The sequence continues at coordinate 12,238,254 of JAHTLZ010000007.1, read as the reverse complement.
AATGATAGATAGATAGATAGATAGATAGATAGATAGATAGATAGATAGATAGATAGATAGATAGATAGATAGATAGATAGGGATTATTGAGGGCTTCTCTCTCTCTTACTCTCTCTCTCTCTCTCTCTCTCCCTCCCTCCCTCTCCCTCTCTACTGTCTCTCTCTCTCTCTCTCTCAATCTCTTGTGTGCATTTTAATGGGAATGGCAGGTACTTTTGCCATATTTTAAGGGCCACCCCAGAGTCTGCCATTTCCCAAGAAATATTTTGGGAGTGAAGGGGCAGATGGAACCTTCTGAGGTACAGTCATAGGCATGTGCAGTCCCTGATTCTCTTTGCCAAGACCTGCTTTAAATGAAGACAAGACACATTAAACCTAATCATTGGGGCCAGAGTCATAATGATATTGCTTTCAAACACTGCCTGCTTTAAAAAAAAATTCACCTTCAGAGGTTGAATCCAGTGGTTGCTTTCTTTTAACAGTGGGGTGTGCAAAGTGTGGCCTTCCATAAATTGTTGGGGAGCAGCTCCCAGCCTTCCTCAGTGCTAGCTATGCTGACTAGCTGATGGGAGTGACAACTCAGCAACATCTGGAGGTACATACTTTGGCCTCTTCTCTTCTCTTCAGCAACCATGCCTAATTTTCACTGGTACCCCTTGTCAACTGCAAAACTTTTGTGCAATCTGCCCATCTGCTCCATTGATCCTTAGAAACAGGTTTTCAGGGAGGTGGGAAGGGGGAGGTTGAAGTACAGGTTGGTAATAAGTGACATGTCAAGTCTTTTGTGTTTCAGTATAGCTTGCCAGTAATAAAAACCCAGTGTTCGATGCAACCATACCTCTCTGTTGCCAGTTGCTTGTCAGATCTGTATTACAGAATTCTAATACTTCTAACTTTTGTAAGCCACACAGAGTGACCATTGCTCAGATAGATAGATAGATAGATAGATAGATAGATAGATAGATAGATAGA
>JAHTLZ010000007.1:12205841-12228565 GCA_023846285.1 Phrynocephalus versicolor | reverse complement strand
ATAGATAGATAGATAGATAGATAGATAGATAGATAGATAGATAGATAGATAGATAGATAGATAGATAGATAGATAGATAGATAGATAGATAGATAGATAGATATGTGGTATACAAGTAGCTAATCACTTTAGGAACTTGAAGGAAACAAACATACTTGGCAAAGAGAGCCCAAATTTTATGCTTTATTCTATGAGAGGAATGATTGATAGATGGATTGGATAAACATTGAATCAGGGAGCAACAAAACTATGTGAGATGACTGAACTAATTATTTGAATAGGATATTGAATTTGATATTTTTCCTTAACACAGGCATAATGGCAGTAATTTAATGTTTCAGCTTAATTTAATCTTTCATTGTGCCATTAATGTGGCTTTCTCATGATCATCATCTTGAATCATCACTGTGCCTTCCACTTAAGAAGCTACATAACTGCCAGTTTCTCCTTCTTGTTAAAAATGTTTGGTATGGTCATTCGGCTCATAGAACCTAATAAGGCTGTGGCAGGTCCCATGATTTGTTTCAGATGTCAATTGGAGCAAACTTGCCTTTCTTTGTAGCATCCATTGACTAGCCCAAAATGAACAACACAATTAATCAGTTAGTTAATGCTGTTTAAACAAGACAAGCAATTCCCACCCATCCACCCCCGTGTTCACATCAGTGCATTTTCTTCATGTTTATAACATTTCAAATCAGTGAACTGGTTTTCCAAACCAAACTAAGAGCTCTGATTGAACTTGTTGGCAGGTGCAACTGTATCTTTTGGCAATGAATTCCACACTTCAGCTATGTGCTGTGTGAAAACCTGCTTGCTCTTATCAATCTGGAATGTCCCACCATTCCTTTTGCTGGAGGATCCTAGGTTCTAGTATGAGAGAGGAAAACCGTTTCCCTATCCACTTGCCCAACTTGAGTCCTAACTTTTACTCTATCAGTGTCTACTCTTACTTGCGTTTTTTGTAAGTTACAGCCCCAGCTGTCATAATAGTATTACCTTGTTATTGCCAGATATATTCTTTACTGGGCACTCAGTCCAGCCCACTGATTGTTCATGTAAAATCAGACCTTAGGTGTTTGTTTTGTTTCACTGAAAAAAAGGGGGGAAATATGGAATACCAAGGGATGAGTGGCGCTACTGTGTATTTTGCCATGGTTGGTTTCATCCAGTTTCATTTGAATGGTAGCAAACATTGCAGCTCTTAACAGATTTCAGAGAGTTTTTTGGCATTATGCATAACGGTACAATGAGAGAAAGAATAGAGTTCTTTCTTCTGGAAAATCAGATATCAAAACCAGTGGATCCGTCTGCCTCTTTTAAGGCAAGGAAGCCATAGGTTGAAGAGCTCTGTTTGTTTAAAAGCATATTTAGCTATCACACAATAGTAGGTGCAAAAGGCTAGTAGACTGTAGCTTTTAAGACCATTAAGAAACATACCATAGGGCAGTGATGGTGAACCTTTTAGAGACTGAGAGCCCAAACTGTGGTTCAAAACCCATTTATCTATCGCAAAGTGCTAATATGACAATTTAACCTGAATACAGTGGTAGCCCAGGTTACAAATGCTTCGGGTACTACCCTTCAGGTAGCACCCTTCAGGAAAGCAAGAATCAAAGAGTAGGCTTTTGGATTTTCCTCGGCCACATCACCCTTGCTGTGGCCTTGGAAAATTAAAAAATCTGCTCCTTGATCCTTGCTTTCCTGAAGAGTAGCACCCTATCCACTTCTCTGCCCAGGGAAGAGGGATGGATAGGGTACTACACCATTGGAAAAGCCAGGGGAAGTGGTGGCAGCTTGTGTGCTTGTTTGTAGCCCCAATTTACTATCCAGCCATGCTGCTCTGGGTATCCCAAAAGCGCCGTGGCTGGGGAGTAAACTGAGGCTACGAAGGAGCCCACAAACTTTGCCTGGCTCTTTTCACAGAGCTGTTTTGAGACCACTGAAACAGCTCCATGAAGAGAGCCGAGTAAAGAGGGGGACAGTGGTTTTTAGGCTCCTTCGTAGCCCCAGTTCACTCTGCAGCCATGCCACTTTTGGGATGCCAAGAGTGGCATGGTTGCAGAATAAACTGGGGCTACGAAGGAGCCCACAAGCCACTACCTCCCCTTCGCCTGGCTCTCTGCATGGAGCACAGTGGCATGCTCTGAATGGAGGGTGAAGTGCCATGGCTGTGAGGGGGCGATGTTGCGTGCCCACAGAAAGAGCTGCACATGCCACCTTTGGCGCCTGTGCCATAGATTTGCCAACACTGCCATAGGGAGAGATACAGTAGATAAAGGCACAAGAGGCAGGAAGATTACACCAACCTACACTACAAACTTTATCACAAAGTGAATGAAAAATAATTTCTAGTGCTCCACTTTGATTTTCTACTCACAGGGTGTCCTAAAAGTATCGACCCTAAAGCTAATATTTGAATAGAAATGTTGCTTGCCCTGAGTAAAACATACTGGCAGATGTGGTTTCCTGCAGAGGTCAGCTTTTTTATTCATCAAAATTCTTGTTAATCCTCAGTTGATTATTCAATCCATGTTAGCATCTCTAAATTGTCAGTAAAAAGAAACCCAGCAGCAGGAAACACTTTTTTTTCAAGAAGGGTGGCCTTTGTGACCTGCAATCAAAAAGAAAACAACACAACGCAATGTGAAATATGAATGAACAGATTCCCTTCTGCTATCTTGTCCTGTTCCATTTTAACACCACCCTGTGTTAAGAGCTCTTCACAGTGACAGCAGTAGAGAGACTATTGCTGGTGTGTGGTTTTAAAAAGTGTTACTTCTGTGCCTCCTTTTCAATATGAAAATTTGTCATCCTGTCATATGTCACATGGTTGCTTTGACCTGTGCACCAAAATTAGTTATCTACAGTCATTTACACACAAGAGGAATCATAGATGATACCACTGCTTCTGAAGGCAACACGGAGATGCCGAGGCATGGCTGACCTTCTGCTCTAATTTTAACAACTAAAAAGAAGACAAAGTAATGATGAGTAAATGATAACCAAACTATAGATGTAATTAAGCAAAAGCAAATCAAAGTGCTCTGCTTATATTACCTCCCCATAGTCCTTAAAGCACTCTCTGGATGGTTTACAGTTCATTTACGCAGGCTACACATTGCCCTACCCCCTCACCTAAGCAAGCTGGGTACTCATTTTACCAACCTCAGAAGGATAGAAGGCTGAGTCACCCACAAGCCAGCTACCCCAGGTCTTGAGCACAGTTATAGCTGCCGTACAGCAGTTTCAGCACTGCACCATGAGGCTGAATTAGCCTCTACTGTTTATGGGATGTCAAGGGTTCACTTCCTGAGACGGTCGGAGAACACTTGAGGAGCTCCTCCACACATGACTAGCAGTTCACGATTTAAACCAGATTATAAAATCTGAGGGCTATAGAGAGGCACAACAAGCCAACACTCCATGTTTCTGCTTGCAATGTGAATGATTTAGCAAACTATGTTCCTTATTTATCTGTTTCCTGGCAGCAGGCATCTTCTCATCTCTGATATACTGTATGTTCTCTCCTAACACACTAGAAAAAGAATTAGAAATTTGTCCCAATTCATTGGGTGGGTGGGAAAATCACAGAAGGGGAGGCACACAAAGTGAGGTTACACAGTGAACCAAGAGTCTTCAGGGTTTATTTCACCACTCCCAATGCAAGCAAAAGCAATTATGTAGTAGAACCAGACCTTGCATAATCTGGGACTTCCTCCTTATCAGGGACTAGGACACCATCTCCTATTCCCCCTGCTGATCATTTGTGTTAGTATTTCAAGTGGAAGTCATATATCAGAAGTGAGCATTCACAAGATAAACCCCAACCAGACCACAACGTAAGTCATGACATACAAGTCCCAGGCGAAACCGCTGAGCTCATTTTGGATATCTGGCAGGCCCGAGTAGACAGTGTGTGCTGACATACAGACGTCCATATGATCTAAAGAGAATTCTAACTAATTCTAATTCTAACAATAAATGAATGTCCAGACTGAAGCACTAACACAAAACCAGACCATGTGGCAAACCCAGATGCCAGCTCTGCCCATGAATTTTCATAGGAAAAGGCACCAGAGGGTCACATAGCATGACATACATGTGCACACATTTGCCTATTTGCCCCTATGTGATATGTGTACCCTTTTGTCAGCAGTTCCTGACTGCATTTCATAGTAAACATACGGGCCAAATTCTGAGCAAGAAATTAAGGCTGTGACTACACTGGTAACAGTCAGGCTTTATTAGTAATTTATTTTAATCTCCTATTGGGATTAAGTGATCACATGGTGCTGCTTCCTCGATCAATGCAGTTCAGTCCCTGCCAAAACCCATATCCACCTTCCATTGATCCTGACTTCTTCCAGTCTCTCAGTCTTTTTTTAGGGTTCACTGTAAAGCCAGTGAGCTGTTCAAAGTGTTGCACAGGGTTAAGGGAAGGGGATAGTTTTCCAAAGTTCTCCAGAATGTAAAAAATCGTACGCATATACACTGGAAACATGCTGTAGTTTGCCAGAGTTTGTTTTTGTTTCCCATTGATGTACGTATATATCTGGTTTTTGGTCTGTGTAGATCTAGCACTAAACTAATATATCAGTGCAGTGATAAAATGATCTAGCACTAAAATCAGCTTTTCTTGCTATGTGCTGTGAACAGTGCTTTCAAGTAGGTAAGATAGTTAAGGAATGGTTTTATCAGTTCCACATGCACACCCTAGTGCAGTGGTGGCAAACCTTCGGCACTCCAGAAGTTTTGTACGACAACTTCCAGAATTCCAAGCCTCTACAGCCAATAACAAGGGACTGTGGGAGTTGTGGTCCAAAACATCTGGAGTGCCAAAGGTTCGCCACCACTGCCCTAGTGAGTATCCATGCCAGAGCCAGGAAACCCAGGCCTCCTAAATCCTAGTTCATTCCTGTATCCTCTACACTATTCTGGGTACACAATCAATTTAGTAGTTTAATTCTTTTTTAAAAAGCCACTTTCTGTCAACCAAGGAGATATATTGTAAGGATGGGTGTTCCCACTGTCCTGAACATTTCACTCAGCTTGGTATATCATCAGAATACCACTCATAATCACACACATCATTCTTTTGGAGAACAAAACTTCTGACCACACAAGGAAAACACTCTTTGTATCATTCACAAGTAGAGATGGGCACAACTTAGCGGTATTTTCGTTTTCGTTTTCGTTTTTCGTTTCCGTTACGTAACGAAACGAAAAACGGCTCAGAACTGGAACGGAAATGGAAACGGAAACGAAACGACTAATTTCGAGCCAATTTTCGTTTTTCGTTACTGGAAAAACACATAATGGAGCTAAATGGGAAGAAACGAAAAAATTTTCGTTTTCGTTTTCGTTTTTTCATTTTCGTTACATAACGAAACGAAAACGAAAAATTTTGAAATTGGCTCACGAAAACGGAAACGAGCCAAAACGGACCCCTAGCCGAAAACGAAAAGGAACAATTTTTCTGAGTCGTGCCCATCTCTATTCACAAGTTGAAGTCCCCAGTAGCAGGGGGTTGGGGTGGGGATTGCACACTAAAGGGCAAAAGGGCCAAAGTAATTCACAATGTGTCACGTGATCAGGTTTTAAAAGTTGGAATTCATTTGCTCTACTTCTGCAGCAGATATTTTACTACTCACCAGCTGCAGTATAAATGGGCACAAAAATGGACATCAGAAATAGAAATATACAGAAACGTTTAGGAATCATTTCACCCAGCCTAGATACTCTTTCTCTGATCTCAGAGTTGCAGTAGTACAACCACTGCTTTAAGCAACAGGTCTCAGCAGACTAAATTGAGAGAGAAAGAGATGCAGAGCAGAGGAGCAGACCTCTCTTTGAATTCTGGGGCAGGGAAGGAATGATTGGCTACTGCTGGTTAGAATGACAGTCATCCCTGCCCAGAAATTGCTCTCCCAGCCAAATCTACTAAAGGCAGCAACTTCAATGACAGATTCCAAATGGAGACCACACTAAAGAGGTATAGATCAGGAAATTCAGGATATTCTGTCTAGGGCTTAAGACATATATCAGTTTATTGTGACACTATGTACTAATCAGATCATTTGGGTCTTTGTCACCCAGTCAAACTCCAGGCACCATGACTGTGATAAAATTAATCGCCACCTATTGTATATTAAACATTTTCAAACAGGACAAACACACTGCAGTGTTGTTCTTCCCTAACATGCTCTCTGTGTCAGTAGCTTGAAACATATTTCAGAGGATAATCATTTATTGGAAAAAGTAGGGCTACACACTGAAAAGTATATTAAAAAGTAAAACTGATTAGTCTTAAAGATGCTACAAGACTTCTGGTTTCTCTTATACTATAACAACTAAAATGGCTTCTTGCTTAGTTACCTTGTGCTTAACTTTATATGAACAGCCATACTGGAAAAAGCTGTGTAAAAATGCTGGTATGCTACAGTTAACTTAAAAGACAGACAATTGAATTATCATAGTTTTATAGAAGAGTAATTAAGCAATACTGTACAAAAATATCAGGTGTGCCTCTTTAAATCTGTTGCCTTGTTGTGGGGAAAGTAACAAAATGCAGACAAATGGACTGAATTAATAATATTCCCCCTTTTGTCCATATTCTGAGTCTTTCATCTTTTGTTCTATCTACAACTAAATATCTCAATATTTCCCATACGTTTTGCTTTCCTTGACAGGTGAGTTTGGAGAAGTATGCAGTGGCCGCCTGAAACTTCCTTCTAAAAAGGAGATTTCAGTAGCAATTAAAACCCTGAAGGTTGGATACACAGAGAAGCAGAGAAGAGATTTTCTAGCAGAGGCAAGCATCATGGGACAATTTGATCACCCCAACATTATTCGATTAGAAGGAGTTGTCACCAAAAGTAAGAATGATCGTCTACTGAATGTGTTTAAACTATGCAGCAGAATTGGTCTACTAATCAGCTGGTGGCTGATCTAAATAAAAACTGAAAGAACATTAGGTCTTTTTCTACCGCATTTTCTCCCATATGTGTGTCTACTGGCTTTAAATGAAGGGCCTCAAATGTGCATCACAAAGAGGCGTACAAAATGCTATATATTACATGGATCTATATATTTGATAGTGCACATTATCAAAGGAGACTTATCTTCTTAAGACTCTCTTATAATACTGTTAAGAAACAGCTATGGTTTCCTTATATGCTGCAAAAAATTATCATATTTATAGGCAGCAAATGTCATCTCTCACTGGACAACGACTTCTCATTAAAACCATCACAAACTTGTAACTCACACAAGGAATAAATTGAACGCTCATGCCCAGTGGGCAGTGGGTTAATTGTTTATGAAGAATGTGATTTTCAAGATACCCAAAATCTGTATAACAGCCTAAGACTGCACTGCCAAGTCTTTTTTTAATCTCAAACCCCTTGGTTAGTGCTAGCAGGAAACTATTGATCCTATGTCTCTGATCCAACTAGAAGGTGGACCAAACTAGAAAATGATGTTTCTTAACTGCTGAAAACATCTGACCATCACAATAGGAAATTTTCTCATCTCTTGTAGTTTGCTAATTAACTTGCCTGGCTTGATAACTTATTAATGGGGAGCCAAATGTGGACTTTGTTTGGATGTCTGATTTATCAAACATGAATGACTGTCTGAATCACATGTCTAGAACATGTAATTTCAGCTCTCAAGGCAGTTTATCTGTAACATGTTATTTGGCCCCAAATCTTCTGCCATTCTATTATTACTCATGAGATACTTACAAATTAAAGATCATTGTATTCCCATCAGTACAATGATGTTTGCCAGTTATTTAAAGTGGAAACATTATTATACATCCAAAAATGTCCTACCAGGCTTAAACTTTGTGAACAATGAAAGAAATGAATGCTCCTGCTCTTGTTGATATTGCAGTGCTTGAGAATTCTGTGCACTGTACACCCTCCTGTGGTGATAATGATGATAATGCTTTACAGTTGTCATTCAAGATTAGGAAATACTGGATTAAATGTTGAAATTGAATGCTCTTAAACAGCTGCAGGCATTCCTGATCTACTTAGAAAACCATACTGCACATTTCCTCTTGGTGTCAGCGTCTGCCAGATATTGAAATAACTACTGTTAGGCAGACCCCTCCTTCTGAAAAAAAAATTAAGTGGCAATAATTGGCTTGGATAATAGGTTAATTTTGTATTAATTGCATGGTAAATTGTATGTGCTGTTAAAACCTTCATAACAGTTTAATGGAGAACTATGGCAAAGACGAGCTCCTAGCCAACAAATGATTGAGAACAATTTTTTTTAATGAAATTAAATTTGATCCCTTATGGAAATAGCTAACACAGTGTGGATGGTAACATCATTTTGAAAGAAAAATCTTAAAAGATTTTGAAACATGTATTACTTATTAGGGTTAAAACATGCCTCCCCCAAGTAAGCATTTTCACTAGAGAAGCTAACAATACACTCTTTTAGTCTGGAACTCATCAATTTTGATGAATGCTGTTAATCGGCACAAAAAGTTTGGAAGGCTGCCAGTTTTATACTGAACGCGAATTCTTGTCAAGGTAATTCACACAGTTCTATTTTCTTACTGAGTGGTTGTCATAGGCTCAGCAGTCCCTTCAGTTGTTCTTCATATGGCTTTGCTTAAGGGTGGAAGGTTTTGCTTTCTCTCCCGTCTCCGCACCCCCTTTTTTTTTAAAAAAAAGAAAAACCTCTTGCTTCTTTCTGTCCCCTTTATGAAGAAAGGAGCCGATCCTTGGTGTCCTCATCACAGAGAGAGAGAAAATGCACCAACGTCTGGTGACAAAATTCAGTAGGTACAGCTATTAGAGATGGGCACGAAATGAACAATTTTTCGTTTCTGTTTTTGTTTTTTCATTTTGTTATGTAATGAAATGACAAACGAATTTTGTCTCTAAAATGAAACGAAATGAACAGAAACACCGGAAATTTTGTCGTGCGTTTCGTTTCCGTTACTGCAATATGAGTAAATTGCTTAAAATCCTAAAAAAAAATTCACAAAAAATGAAATAAATGGTAACAAAATGGTAACGAAACAAACGAAAACGAAAACAATTTTTTGCAAAAATTCACAAAAAAAGAAACAAACCGAAACGGACCCTCCAAATGACAAACGACAAATGAAATGCCATTTTTTTTATTCATGCCCATCTCTAACAGCTATCACCAACACAAAGGACTGTGATGCTCATGATACTTCTGGGTACTCCATAAAAAGGAGGAACCTGTCAGGAGAAAAGAGAAAGGACAGCCCCGACTCAAGATTATAAACGCAAATTCCATATACAAAGATTGAAAGCCAGATCTCATAAGACCATCTCACTCAAAGCCTCTTCACCTGGTTAGACTAACCTGCCTGTTCTCCTTTCTTCCACATCCAGTTCTTTAGAAAATCTCAAATTCTTTCTGCTTTACTTAAGAGAAACTGATGATAAACTGAATAAAATTGTCTTCTATCCCAATCTACTGTATGCTTGCTCTCAAGGAAAATCCATAGCACCTCCTGACCATACCTTCTATGTGGAAGTATGTCCACGCCCACTTGTTTCTTGGTGCTTGTCAATTCAATCTCTTCCTCTACCAATAATCATTTCTTCAATTTCCAACATTCAAATTACTGCCAGTCTGTTCTGAGGCTCCCTGTCTGTCTGACAGCATTGCTATATTTCCAGCCACCTTGTTCTTCCCAATAATATATCACTTGTCTTAGTTCCTTTAATTTTCCAATTGGTGGGTTCCAACATTTCCTGTTTTTTAAATTCTTTACTACTTTTCTATTTTCTCCAGCGCTGCTGACCATACAACATACTGAGGGACAATCCATATATGAAAGGGCTATATACTTGGTAGGGTCCCTGAACAAAGTACAGCACCTACACAAGTACCAGGTGAAGCATACATAGCTAGCCAGCCAACACAGTGTCAATGAGGAATTTGTTCACTTTCCTCACATCTGTTGATTATACATGGGTATACTGTAAAATCATCCCTCAGTTTTTTTCCCTTGCCCACCTGTCTTCCCTCCTTTACTCCTTCACCTGTTCTTCCACCAGGTTCCCATTTCTTAACCCTCCATATAATTTGTTCTGTGGGAGGCCCAAACCTTTAGCTTTCTTAACTCTACTGGATTTCTTCCCACTTAGATTCCTAGTCCTTAGGCTTCTAATCTACTTAAATATGCAGACTAGACTGTAGAAGGATTCTGACTTCGGTGAAATGGAATTTTCACACTGATTTTTTGCAAGCATTATATTGTTCAGAAACTCCATGTTGACGACACATCTGGTTGATTTCTATTCTCCAGTTGCCCACTTTTAATCAGCCACGTTATCTACTGATTTCCGCATTCTTCCACCTTTTCTTGTGTAATGGTACAATCAATAGTGTTTATGAAAATTACTTGGTTAATGCACAACATGTCTACTTGCTTCCAACAGCATTCTATCAGACTAGTGTAGTCAGCTTATAAATATATGATGATTTACCGCTACACAAAAACTAAGTATGTTCCAAAACAGACTTGTTTTCGATACCTATTAGCTTAAGGAATAAAATGCAAGCTCGTCTATAGCCAAAATTAAAACAATTTATAATTATAATGCTTTGCACTTCACCTGACATTATCACCTTTTAAAAAGTTGATAATCAAACAGATATTTCATGTTACAACTAGGACTAAACAAGCTTGGACGTATTTTTCTTTCTACACCAATACATTAGAATGACAAACTCTCCAGTACTTTTGCATTAAATTTTACTGGCAATTAATTTATGATTAAAACCAGACTGGACATTTTTCAAGGAAATAGAGAAACATTGTATATTATCTATGGGTATTCTTTTTTAAAAAAGCCATTTGCCAAGTTAACCTTCCAGTATGTATAAAACATATGATAAATAAGCATTGGGACCCTTATGTGGCAATCCAAATTTTGATGGATAGCCCTTACATATGAACTGACTGTTCATGCTTATTGGATCTGATGGGCTAATTCTTTAGAACAAGCATGGCAGACATCTGCAATAAGTCCTGCTTGAACGCAGAGGTACATGTTCTCTTTAAGGGCAATGTAGCTTATTACTCACTAGAGATGTGATCAGGTACACAAGCTAAATAAGACCTCAGACCATTCTTCCTACACTGAATTATTCCCCTGTTTCATATTTGTTTCAAGGCTGAATTTTCCTTCCACGCTGGTCTCCAGGGTGCCCTACCGGCAGCAGCCCTAATAGCCAGCACACATGTTCTGCTTAGTTTACTAATAATTTACAGCAATTTGTAGCATTTTAGTGCAATAAATTTTAGAAACACTGTTGACACAAGTTGTTATCATGTAAATGCTGCATATTAAAAATGAGCATAGAATGTTTCTTTTAGAATATGCAGGCTTTCTTTGGAGCTTCTGTTTCTGATTGCATATACATTTCCAACTCATCCATGGTGAAAATCTGTGTTCATAATGGGAGATAAAAAGCAGGACATTTGTTTTTAATTAAATTTTAAAGACTTCTCCCTCTTTATAAATGCTGTAATCCTGGCACAACATGGCCATGACAAGCAGCATTCAGATGGTAACCAAACAACATTCAATGAATGAGGTGATATAGTGCTTTCAACTCAAATGTTGTTTGGATTATTAAAATAAGCATTGTATGCAACTGAATGTTTAGGTGTTTTGTTTTCTGACTGGAAAAGTAAAATATATTAAGACAAGTGTGACCTACAAAAAGTGGTCCCAAATGTCCCAAATTTCCCAAGGGCAGTGCTCCAATACAAAGTTCCAGGTACAAGCCTAGAGTAGATACTTGTGCTGTTCAGCCTTCTCAGAGTATGGGGTATGTACCAGAATGTGCTAACTTATTTGCTAGATTTAATATGGGTATATTTAGAGTGATGTGGGTGGAAAGATAGCTGGACAGGGATTTAGTGATCTATCTAGACAGCCAGTGGTTGGGAGTAGAGATGGGCACGACTCAAAAAAATAATTTTTCGTTTTTCATTTTTCGTTTAGGGGTCCGTTTCGGTTCGTTTTTATTTTTCGGGGGTTTTTTGGCGCATTTTTCATTTTCATTTTGTTGCGAAATGAAACAGAAAAAACAAAACGAAAACGAAAATTTTTCATTTTCGTTAGCATTCTTTTCAATGCAATGTGTCCGCCATAACGAAAACGAAAAACACGGCAAAATTTTTCGTTTCGTTTTTCTTTTCGTTTTGTTTTCTGGAAAATTTTTGTTTTCGTTTTCGTTGCGTAATGAAAATGAAAACGAAAATTTCGCTGAGTCGTGCCCATCTCTAGTTGGGAGTTTCATTTTCCCAATGTATCCTAGGACAAAAGCTTGCTTGTATATCCATTGACCTAGGGTACTCCCAGAAGAAGAGAAGGGGAAAACACTTCTGAATGTTCTCTATCTGGAAAACCCTTAAAGGCAGTCACTCTAACTCAAAATTGACTTGACAGTACATAATTATTATATGATGGGGATGGAAACAGGGCTGGAGGTGAGAGATAGGCACCAACCACAGTTCCACAATTTGATGGTTTGAGCTGCATAGCTGTTCTGTGGGCAGTTGGCTTCCCTTGTACTGCCTCCTCTGGCAGGCACCCATTCAGAATCAGTGCCCAGAGCAGCTGAAGCTGAGAAGCTGTACCACTGCCTCTGAGTGGGCACTTGGTGGAGGAAGTGAGGCTGGTAAGCAAGGGCACCCATGAAACAACTGTGCAGCCAAATCACTAAACCATGGTTTGTGTCATCTCAACTGGGGATGGAAAAAAACTATCTTTTGAATTGAAAGCTCTCCTAACATAATTTAAATTTATAATCATTCTTTTCCCTCAATTTGCTTTTGTGGTTTCTTTTAAAACCAATATTGCATGGTTCAAACGTTTCCTAACTTTAGACTCCATCAACAGACATAAGCCTTGCTTAGTCATTGCGTCATGGTGGGTGGGCAGTGGTGGCGATGGCATCGGCTCATCTTCTCAGTTTCATTGTGAAGGAAGCTGAGAAAGAGGAGTCCTGTCCAGGATGGATCTTCCCTGTCTTTTTGCCCTGGACCTGGTGGACAGCGGTTTCGAGATGAGAAAGAGGAGCACATGACACTGCAACCCACAGGTCAGGGCAAGAAGACAGAGAGGATTGATTCCTGGTGGGCTCCTCTTTCTCCTCTTTGGACAATTTTGGGCTGGAAAAGGCATCTTATACTTTGGAGCACCTTATAGACAGGAAGATATGGTGTGTGTTTTTGTAGCCTTCTGCTTGGCAAAGAACACCAAAAGCTTTTGTTGCTCTTTTAATTGGCTCAATAAAGGTATCACCACTGCATGGAATTTAACATTTGTCCTACAATCAACACCTTCCTATGGATTCCACACAATGATGTAATTAAAAGGAAATAACCTGAATTTCTAGACTCTAGTTGTTATTCTTTCAAAAATAGATTAAGTTTGTCCAAAGAGAAGGCATGTGGTATATTTTAGTTCATGGCTTAAATATATTTAGAACACAGTGGACCTCTTTAAAAAAAACCTGCTGTGTGGTAAATAGAAGAATCAAATTTAGGGAAATTTAGCAAATTTCAAAAATCTATAGGCACATTGCTATTTTAATTGGTTTAGTGTAGTCTTGTAGGAGCATGAGTACATAGGACTAAATACCCCTGAAGTCATCATAAAAAACTGTGCAAATCAGTGCCAAAACTGGGGTATAATTCATTCTATGCATATGATTCTAGTACCTGACAAATTATTTGCTGATATGAAATTGTTATTAATGGAGCATTTGAATTTGTTTATTGATTTTAAATGGGAAACAAAGGAGAGAAGAGTGCTACCCATAAAGGGTTAAAGTAGTTGCTAAGTGGATTATCCAATGGGTTTTTTTCCTAATTCCCAGGCCATAATTCAGGTCAAACCTAACCAGAAAGATGTTAGTGATTGAACTTTGTAAAAAAATCATTGGGGCATGAGGGTGGCAGTGTTTCTTCACAAAGGACACATGAAAGAACTGTGTGTAATTGCCATTAGGCAGTGGAAAAACTGTTAGGGTATTGGATATGACATGCCATTCCTGAACTGCCTAATGCTTGTATTAATTAATTAAATTTACTAAGTTTGCTATTAGCTAATTAGGCATAGGGAAGCTGGAAGGGTCTCTGCCTGGATATTCTCTTGTCCTTACATGTCCTGAACATGTTACCTCTTTTTCTCTTCAGTGGTGAAATGCGTGCTAGTCTTTCAGTCTTCTGAACACAGATTAAAAGTTTATGATATGCCAATACTTTGGCAGAGAGTTGGGGGGCTTCAGAACAGAAAAAATAGGAAGAATCCATTACCACGATACATATATCAGATTATCGGGCCTTTGGCTGTAAAATAAAATTGAATTGAATAAAATTGAATTGAATATATTAGATACATTGTTGGATACTTATTGTTGGATATTCCCTTTGCTGCCCTTATTTTTCCCCCAGCTGATTCTTTTGTCCTTTATACAATTGTACAAATGCTTACAATGGAGTTACTTTCTTAATGTCAGTAGGTCTTGTTTTCAAGTGAATTGTTTTAGGATTAGAATGTTTTTCTACAGTGGCATTGTTTTTCTCTATTACTGTTAATTAATTCAAATCCCTTGAAATAGGAAATTAAATAAACACATTTAAATGAGTTATGGGTGACTAATGAATCCTCACCCAATACACTTCTCTAATGGTACTATCATACCTGTCTTCTAGAAGACTAAAATGTAAACAGATTATATTTTACCTTGCTGGAATAGGATGTCAGAGCTGTTGCACCACTTCTGACTATCTTGCGTATGCCCACAAATGGCATTGAGAGATATCTTGCCTATCTCTCCAATCCAGAGGTTTTCATTAGGTATCCGTAATGACAGCCATTGATACCCTTGTTCTCCATGAACTTGTCTAATTCTTCCTTAAAGCTGTCAAGGCTGACAGCTGCCACCACTTCTTCTGGCAGGGAGTTCCAGAGACCAGTGATCCTCTGGTCGAAAACACCTCTTGTTGTTCTCCAATTTGTTCAGACTTTACATATCTCTGTCTGAGTTTGACTGAGCTTTATGTCTAATATATTGTATTCAATATATTTCTAGGCAAGCCGGTTATGATTGTTACGGAGTATATGGAGAATGGTTCTTTGGATAGCTTCCTCAGGGTGAGTTCTCTGCTGATATCATGATGATTACTTTGCCTCTTACTTGACTCTTGCTGTATGCCATTTGTATGTATCAAATGTACATAAATGTGTATGTACATTACAGAGCCATCTTGTTTATTCAGAAAGAACCTCCACATTCAGATGAGCTTATGCCTGGGTAATTATGCATAGGTTCACAATTTCAGTAGCCAAAATCCTATTGGAACACCAATGACGTCAATCTCAGTGGCTTCTCGCTTGCAATTAACAAGTCCCCACTTGCGTTGTCAATCCACCAAGCTGGAGTATTTTTAAAAACCTGGAGTAATTAATTAGTAACCAGAAACTTCTGCAAGTTACAGATTTTTTTCTTCTGCAGGTATAAATAAGCAACAGTGTTTTGTATAATTTCCACCACAGTCTTAATTATTGTGAATGATGTACAACTAAAACATATGAAAATTTCCAAAAATATGATCAAAACACAATTTTAAAAAATGGAACAGTACAGAAGTCAGAAAAAGCCCATAACACTGAAACCAAAGCAAGAACAGAAAGAAATACAAATATTAGTTATTATTGTAAAACCTGGATTTATAGCAGAAAAACAAAGTAAAAGGTCAATCTCATTTCACATTCAATGTATAAGTACAGAGTATAACATTGAACAGGTTTACAGGGTATGGGAAGAGTCAAAATATTACTATAGTTTTAAAAACCTGTGAAAACAGGAAACTTACATTGGGTGCCTGAATGACCTTAGCACTTTCCCTCTAAGAGCAGTGCTGTTGTGTCTGTCCTTGCTCAATGTACATGAGACAGGACAGTTGGATAAAGTGTGATACGTGAGCAACCAGAAGGGAAGATCTCCATATGCCTTGTTATGGGGAGGATGGAGAAAGAAGTTGAGTGCAAAAGAGTACAAAATAATAATGAGTCATGGGTGATGCTTAAATAGAATGCACCAAGCTGAAGTCAAGTTTGCTTATTATGCTTTCTATGTATCTGCTTAATTTGGTACACACATTAAGCACTGAGAATTAAAGTTTTCAGCAACAATAAAAATTAGCCATTTAGATTACTGAAGAGAGATTGAAAGAGTACTTGGTGTATATTTGTGTGTGTGTGTGTGCGTGCATGCATGGACACACACACACACACACACACACACACACACACACACACGTGTGTGCATGAGGACATATGTGCGTGCGTGCTTTGTTTTAACAAGACAGATAAGATTACCTATCTCTCATTTGGCACAACCTGAGATAGTTTTATTCTCGTTTTAAGTGGTGCATTTTGGCAGAGTATTTTCAGAAAGCAAGTTCCAACTCACTTTCATAGAAGGCCTATGGATATGAACTTTGCATGCAGTGAGGGGCTGAAAGCTTTTTGTAAATGTTTTACAGAAACACGATGCCCAGTTCACGGTCATTCAGCTAGTGGGAATGCTTCGAGGAATTGCATCTGGCATGAAGTACTTGTCAGACATGGGCTATGTCCATCGTGACTTAGCTGCCCGCAACATTCTCATCAATAGTAACCTGGTATGCAAGGTGTCTGATTTTGGCCTCTCCCGTGTTCTGGAGGATGATCCTGAAGCTGCATACACAACAAGGGTGAGCTTAATTATTTCTGAATTATTTGTATGAACAGAAGGTCTGAGCATCAAATAAAACACAGAGAACCTTCAGCTCGATCATCCCATGCTAACAAAGCCTAGCTGTTAACAATTTCATTATGTTTCAAGGAGCCTGTCCAAGACCACCTGACATACATTACTCACCCTAAATGCCCTTTAAGTGACAGGCCACGTTCACAGGCACAGAGGTAAAGGTTCAATAAACACTTTTAACTATGACCTTTTGTGGCCATTAACATCCCTTCCTTCCTTCCTCCTTCCCTCCCTCCTTCTCTCCCTCCCTTCTAACTTAATGGCATCTTACCTCAAAGAAGCTCAAGGCAGTGTGGACGGCTTCCCCCACCTCCACCCTCCCTCTTATTAGATGTCATCCAGTGACAGCTTTGAATTGTGCTCCCTTAACAGCCCAGTCTTATGCATAGAAATAATGGCTATTCTGTTTTCAGTGCTACTGAGTTCAAAGGGATTTGTTCCTAGAAAAGTAATGGTGTAAGATTCCAGCCAGTGTTTTTCAAATGGGAGGGGAACACTTCCAGAACAATCAACCAAGAGTCTTGTTACACTTTAACAGCTAACATATTTCGGCCAGATTTTCATTGCTGATTTACACATGCATAAAGGAACCTAAGCCCTGGCTGCCAATTGTGACTCATTAATGAGGTGCTGGTTGTGTTCCTGACTTGCATGCCCAACCACGAAATCAGAGGCATGCCCAGGAAGACAACAAGCAGTGATTTGCAGGCAATATGTACACTTTTGCAAGTGTAAATTAGCAATAGGATTCTAAACGTTTATTGGATCTAACCTTTTGGGGGCTACAGCCCAGTTCTTCAAAAGCTTATCCCTGGTAACACTTGTGAGCCTTTAAAGTGTCAATAAGTTCTATGTTGTTTTTGCTGCTAGAAACCTAACATGGCTGCCTGCTTGAATAGTTCCAATTTAATCAATGTTCAGAATAACCAAGAGGGGTATTTTAGGGTTGGTGTGGTTATATGTTAATTTTCATTCATAAAAGACTAGAGAGCCGAGAACATGTTAAGGGTTATTATGGAACATGTCGAAGTTTCCAGTAGAATTGAGAACCATCAGTTCACATGCCAAGACTTTCCCGTGGCATTATAGGGTGAATGCCAGTATTAACGGGCAAACGCCATGCTAGAATGGCATATCAAACCATAGTTTGCCGTATCAGTCTGAGATTCCATAGCCCCCATCATTTCTAATGTAGTTGTGAAAAGTTCAGAAAGTTCTGCTTCCATTTATACTTGATGGCAAAACTCTTCAAAAATGTATTTGTTTCAAATATATTACAGTTAAAATTAACCACAATCTGAAAGGCACCATAAACTGTAGTTAATCAAAAGATGACTCCTCATCTCAAGTACACTGGAGAGGATGGAGACTCTGAAGTTTGCATTTAACTTTGAATAAATATTTGTATTTTTCAGATACCTAAGGATCAAATATGTTCCTAAAGATACAGGTTTTTATTGCTATGAGCTGGCTGGGTAGCTCAGTGGGAGTTCAATTCCCCCACTGTGCATTCTAAAAGAGCCAGCTTGTTTATGGTCTCTGATGCTTTCTGCTTGTAGGGAGGCAAGATTCCAATCCGATGGACATCACCAGAAGCCATTGCATACCGCAAGTTCACATCAGCCAGTGATGCCTGGAGCTACGGGATTGTCCTTTGGGAAGTGATGTCTTATGGAGAGAGACCATATTGGGAAATGTCCAATCAGGATGTGAGTAAAATGAATTCCTTTCTCAAGCTGTTGACTGAAAGAAAATCTTGAGAAGACAGCACAGATTAATGCTTCGGAGAACAGGGAGGAACCAAGGCACTGTCTTTTGATTTTGAGCAACACACAAGTACAGTGGTACCTAGAGATATGGGTGCCTTGTGTCATGAAAAATGAGATATGAAAGAGAAGTCCAACCGGGGCACAATACACCTTGGGAATGGAAAACTTCAAAAAAAAAAAAAAATCCTAAAGATATGAACATTTCCTATGGAAAGCCCGAGATATGAAAATTTTGTGGAAGATTTCAGTTCCTTTTCCTTTTCCAAGGAGAAAGGTGGGGTAAAAATATTTAAAACAAACAAATAAATAAATAAATAAATAGTTTCTAGGGTGTATTGCTCCCCATTTGGATCTGTGATATGAACAGTTTGCGATACAAAGCATCACAAGGAACAAATTAATATCACGAGGTACGGCTGTATTAAAAATCAATCTTTGCAACCATGAGTGCCATTTTACTGCAATAAAAATTAAGAATGTGAAAGAAATATAGAACTTGTTACAAAACAGAAATGGAAAGATTATTCAAAACTTGACAAAAACCACAGTTTTAAAAATATTAAGATTTTAAATACAATGTATAGTAATTTTTTAATTTTTATAACATGTCCAAATAAGTATACTAGTACAATTAGAACTGCCTCAACAGATAGAGAAAATATGCATTTAAGATTTTATTGAAGCAAGTGATTTTGAATGATAACACAAAGTGGCTGTTTTTGGTTTTTTACAGCATTTTAAACAGAGGCTTGCTTAGACAACTTCAAGTGTATCGCTCTCTGTTTTCAGTAATGTAAAGATCCTTCATTTTATTTAAAAATATATTTATTGAGGCCTCTGCCATATTGTTGGCATGGGTTAGCCAATGTGTATTAAATCACATAGGCCAATTGCATTAGGACTACCCCTCTACAGGATCCTCATGGTGCAGTGGTTAAACTGCAGTACTGCAGTGATGACTCTGCTCATGACCTGAGTTCAATCCCAGGCTGAGATAGCCAGTTCAAGGTTGACTCAGCCTTTCATCCTGCTGAGGTTGGTAAATTGAGTATTAAGCTTGGGATGGGTGGGATGATTAGCTTTCATAATTAAATTAAAATGGCTCAGAGAGAACTTTAAGCTAACCGACGTTAATGTTGGCTAAGATCCTGTTGCTTAGTGTAGTAAATCACACTAGAGCAGTGGTTCTCAACCTGTAGGTCCCCAGGTGTTCCTGGAGTGCAACTTCCAGAAACCCCTTCCAGCACAGCAAGTGGTGGAAGCTTCTGGGAGTTGCAGTCCAAGAACATCTGGGGACCCACAGGTTGAGAGCCACTGCACTAGAGTATCGCCGCAGTGGGGATTTGCTGAATCAACCCTTCAATAAATTCCATTGATTCCGGTAGCCTACTTTAGTTGCTACTTGCTGTGCCAAAATAAGCTGAAACTAGAGTAGACCCATTTGAATCAATGGAACATATGAAGGAATTGACTTAGCAAGGCCTATCTAGGCCTACTCTACTGTGACTTCCTATGCTAAGCAATAGGATTTTAGTTATGTTAGCCATGGGCCATAGTCTTGAAGGAAGTCATGAGTAACTTCCTGGATTCAGAATAGTTGATTCCATAGACATTTTCCTCCCAAAATGAAAATTAGGAAGCAGTTGTTAATGATCTGTCATAGGGTGTTTTGTTTTGTTTTTCAAAAAAAGCTGTGTGCTACTTTTCAGCGGTTCCCCTGAGAAAATTACAGGAAGCACAAAATACATTCATTTCACACTCACAAACCACACAGCCACAACCTCTCAAGCCAAAACCCTACATGACTGGAAATATGCTTGTTATGGTCATCATTGGCAATCTAGCCTTATTGCAATGTTTTGTTATGTTAGGCCTTTAACTCATCTGTCAACAATCATCTAACTCAAGGAGTAGGCAGCTAATTCTGTGGGATGGTGGATTAATACAGTTTTGGCTTTTTGGAATGGATGAATATTTTTGGAACTTCTAACTTGTGTATCTTTTGCATACATATACCGTGTTGAGTGTGTGTCATTTTAAATACCTCACTGAAAGAAAGAAGGGATAAATAGTGGTACTGAGCAATTTGTTTCAGTGGATACTTCGTAGCTGAATACTGCCCTCTCTCTGTCAACTAGTTAATATAATGCTTACCTTATCTAATGTAAGCTCCATCTCTTTTTTGCTGTGCCTCTCCATATATATACATACACAAACCTGGTCATATGTACTGTATATTTTTTTACATGTATAACAGGCATAACACACACACACATAATGTAAAGCTGTCGTCATCTGTGTTATCGCTGTTACAGATTTTCACATAAAAAAGTCAAAAGATGCTAAAATTTAGAGAAATATTAAAATTATCTTTGAAACTAACATCTGTGAAGGTAGAGGAAAGACCATAATTTAGTAGAAGCAAACAATAGCTTGCATGCCCAGTGACCCAGATTCAGCCCTTGGCATTTCCTGCTTGAATCCTTGGAATGTCAGTGCAGTTACTGCAGACCAGATTTATGCTGACTAGATGAACCAGTATAAGACAACTTCTGTACTCTTAGGATACTGTAATCTTACACAGCAGTTCCTACATGCTGTTGAGGAGGGGGACTGAGTACATCAGAGATATCCAGATGTTTTCTCCCTCTGATACATTGAGCTTGTGTTGTTGCAAATGCATTCAAGTGGCTTGTATTTGATGTAATCAAACTTCAGCATCAGGCAAGATTGAATATCAGCTTCCTCAAAGAGGTGAACATTATCTTGTGCTTTCTTTGTCTCGTTCCATATCTATCTTTTTTGTCAAGTGGCTTCTTGTGCAGATAAAAGGGAAGAGATATGCTTCAACCCAGTTAGAGAATAAATATGTTTGCTTGGACACCAAGCATGATGTAATGGGTATCTCTTGCAGGAGTGAAAGGGTGGTGGAGTTCACCTTCAGCTTCTCCCATCTCTTTCTCCTTGCGCAGGTAATTAAAGCTGTGGAAGAAGGTTATCGCTTGCCACCACCCATGGACTGCCCAGCTGCCTTATATCAGTTGATGCTGGACTGTTGGCAAAAAGACAGAAACAACAGACCGAAGTTTGAGCAGATTGTCAGCATCCTGGACAAGCTGATCCGTAATCCCAGCAGTCTAAAAATAATCACCACTGCGGCGGCAAGGTGACACCGTACATTCTATCTCTTGAGCACTGAAAAGGAATCTGTTTGCTTTCTCCTTGTACCGTGATTATAATATGTTTGCTGTGTCCACCACCCACTTCCTCACCTATAATCTATTAGTTATTCACTCCTTCGCTCCCATGAGGGTGCTGCTAGACAAAGCACAGGGCAGCTTCGCTGCTGTCGGCTTCTATTCTAAGCATGCAGACTATCTCATTGCCCTGGGGAAAGGGTACATATCCAACTCACAAAAGAGGTCAATGAAAGTCACGTTTCAAAGCCACACCAGTTATGAAGTGATAACTAAATGATGGTGTCAGTTTTTCATTGCCTTAGAATTTGCTTGTCACCTTAGAGGTGGATGTCACCTTAGTTAAAAGTGATATGATTCAGGAATTTGAGTATGAGCAAAACAGTGTGCACTCTGTAACTTAAAGGACTTGTTCAACAAGCAAAACATTGAGAATAAACAGGGAACCGAGATAATCTCGCATTTTCCTTTATGAATTTTGCTTCTTTGCTTTTTAAGAATATACTTTATAAAAATATTTTTAGCCTTCATGAATGTCAGCAATAGGGCTATTCACAAAACCATTTGGTATTATGTATAATCTGGATATGCATGTGTTCAGGTGCACATATACAAATGCATATAGTTTTTGCTGGAACACATATGCTCAGCTGGCTGGATAGTTCCGTGGTTTGAGTAACTGGCTGCAGATCCAGAGATTAGGAGTTTGATTCTCCACTGTGCCTCCTGAGAGGAGAGCCAGCCTGTATGGCCTTGGGCAAGCTGTACAGTCCTGTGGTCCCTCCCAAAGAAGGGAATAACAAATCACTTCTGAATATTCTCTACCTGGAGAATATTCAGAACCTCTTTTCTTTATGTGTCGCAAAATTATTATTATTATTATTATTATTATTATTATTATTATTATTATTAT
>JAHTLZ010000007.1:12132828-12194410 GCA_023846285.1 Phrynocephalus versicolor | reverse complement strand
AGAAGAAGAAGAAGAAGAAGAAGAAGAAGAAGAAGAAGAAGAAGAAGAATGTTTGAAGCAATCTTGCTTGAAACCAAGGGTTATGAAGCTTGCTTGTGTAGCACTACTAAGCATGGTAAATATTTGCCACTGTTCCAATGTAAAACTAAATTGTAGCTAACTCAAAAGACATTTTTCATATATCATAGAAGGTCTCTGTGAAACTAATTTAATTTTAACAAATAGTATCAAGACAGGGAAATATTTGACCTTGGTCATAGCTGATCACATTCTAGCATCAACCCACACACCCAGTGAGCCTAGCCTTCCGGTGGGAGGAGAATATAGAGGAGGCCTTGAACCTGTGTTTCTGAGAAGATAGCAGGTTGGCCAAGGTTATCTGAGCATGAGGTATGTCACTTCCCCATCACCTTTGCATGTTCCCTTCCTCCCACCCCATTCCATCATGCTTCTCATGCTCAGCTGTCCTCACAGGATAGTTCTGTGTGCCGAAAATGTGTACAGCAGGTGCTAGATCATCTTCACCTTCACTATCATTTATTAATGATAGGGTTTGGAATATTTTTAGTTTTTACTATTGCAGTGTGTACCTAGTAATTGTCAAGTTACTTTTTCATAAATTATTTAGAAAGTAGGATGTCTACAGCAGCTCAGTAAAACAAAACAAGCAAAAAGCTTTCCAGAAGATTCTAGTATAATCGTACTCCTAATTCAAATAGAAATTACAGTACGTATGCTACATTCACAGTTTTGAGGGCCTTAACTAATTGTTGTTGAACTTTGGGCATTGAAGGGTAAGGAGTTCAGAAACAGCAGGCCCTGGTCCAATATCCCCAATCCCCATACCCATTGCTCTCCAGAAGTGTGGATTCCTAGATTTGTTAATCCAACCTAAGTCTGTGTAAAGCAGCCTTTAGCTACTGAAAGTGTTTATGTATAAATCTCCTTTCTTTTCCCTTCTTTTTTACCCTCTAAGACAACCCCCATCTGATTATGACTGAACTGAGCAAACATGATAAAAGGAAATAATTGGGGAAACAAACACCATGCATAGCTAGGTCAATTTTATTTAAGAACAAAGTTACTAATTTTACCTGAGCGGCATAAATAGCTGTAAAGAGAAAGATTGTACTCCTCTCGGTGCAGAGATAATTAAAGTCAACAGAATGTCTCAATGACTCCTTAGTGTGTCATTTATTTTCTGGTCTCCTGATGGGAAGAGGATATATCCTTGCTTCCATTCAGCAGAGAAGATAATATTAGAAAAATTTAAGTCCACGTACTTGTGCTCTCATAAAGTCACAGACAATAGTTATGGTGATCTTAAAATATTGGTCCACAAATGCAGTCCTTGGATTTATTTATAGGAATGCATGTCAGATTTCAGTCCAGAAGAATGCCCAGCAGGCATTTATGCAAGGAAAATTAAAAGAGATTTAAAATTAGTTGTTTGAAATGGATGCACTTAAGGGCATAGACCTGGAAGCTTATAGAGTACAGTATCCAACCTTGCTTTTATAAGCACAATGCTACTTCTCAAATAACAGTAGTGCTTGATGGTAGTGCTTGCAAATTGAGTTATCTCTTTCCAGCTGGACAGTTGGCACATTCAGAGCGGTGATTTGTATCAGCAGGAGGCAGAGCTTCATTGCTATTTATATGTTTATTTGAAGACACAAATGCGGTGTGAGAGAAAAATCCTCAACAATGTGGCGGCATCCATCTTAATGACAGCAAGCCATGGCTCTCCAGGCCTTCATGCAAAAGGGAGAAAAGGCTAATTCCAGCTGTTAACAGAACAGCCTGGTCCATAAAAGCTATCTGCAAGAGGCCATTGGTGGAACATGAACTCTGAATTTTCAATGCTGAATGGGTAGCTGTCCTTTTATTGATGAGAGCCATATGCCAGTGTATGGATGTAGCCATCCAGCTATACTCAGCATCAGAGCTCAAATGAATGGCAGTGAGTTCTTATCTTTCTGTACCAGTGCATGCAGAGCAGTTCTGAAATACAGCTGTCTAGTACAAGTGGCAAAAATATGGGGTGTGGTGCTGGTGCTAGTTTCCCTTCCCCCGAGCAAAGATATAATTTCCATGATTTCTTTTTAATGACTTCAGTCTGACACTAGTAGGACCTGATTTATGGAAGGCTGTGAAAGATCAGGTGGAACCCTGCAGGAGGTCATTTACAGCTGCACGGATTGCACTCCATCTAATTTGTCTAGTAAAAGTGTGAGCTTATGGAGCACATCGCCCAGCCCATAAATTTCATATTTCGGCCTGCTGTCAAGGGGGCTGGGTCAAAGGCAGAGAGAGAGAGAGGAGAGGCACAACCCAGTGAATGCAGATGCTCTGGAAGCCCAGCATTCCCATGGAGCATGTGAGAAGACATCACAGACTCTTCACAGCAAGAGGCAAATTCCTTCTCATTGATAAACTGTCCAGATGTCCTCTCTAAGGAAGAAATTAACTTTGTTTGTTTGTTTGTTTAGATCTGGAATCTTGCATAGGGAAAATTGCTACTTGAGAATGCTGGTTATTTTATGGTACTTCTATTAAAATTGCTTCATATTTTTGTCTTCATTATACCGTGGTCCCAGGAATAAACATAAAATATTTACTAGGTAGTTCCAATTTGTAATCTTGTCACTCTGTTATTTCCCTCTTTAATCTCCCCCCTGTCCTGAAGTTGTCGTTAAGTCCTATCTTACTAGAATAAAATAACATTTCTCTTGACTAGAAGCAATTTCTCCTTACTTATAGTTTATATTTAATTATATAGTTTATAATTGCCCTGGGATTCTTAAAGATATGCAGTGAAAAGTATACATTTCAAAAATGTGGTGTTCCTAAGATCAAAAGAAGGTGGCAAGGTGAACTTGGTACATTTACCCATTAGCACTGACTTTGGATTTACTTTTGAAATAAACATGAAGGGTGAAAAGTAGCAATCCAAATAAATGCTATATCTGTGGAAACAAGAACTGGGTGTATATTGACAGCTTGTCTTGACAGTGGTTCACACAACAGTTCCACAAAAGCAAGCCACTAAAAGAAAATACATAAAAGGGGAAAAATGAAAAATAATCTCTGGAGCAACAACATGAGTATTAACAGAAAAACGAAATAAGAAATGTCAGTTGCTAACTGCAAGAACTGACACAACCATAATAATCTAAATAATCTCAATGACTGACTACTTTTGAATTTTTCTCTTTTTTTTCTCCTCTTGTTTGTGTTTGCTTTTTGGAATGAAGAGAAGGGAGCAGATATGGAAGAAGCTGAACACCTGGGAGTGTTCTGATGCATGCTTTACATTGACTATTTCTCATATGTCTAATACTGTAAAATGCCTAATACTGTGATATGCCTACCTCTGTGAATCCATAAATATGAATGTGCTAGTTCTTGGGTCCATGAGTGTAGTTCATCTAGGAAATGTAATGGAGCAAATATCCCTCAAATTAGTGGGCATTAAGTAGACAAGCATAGAATCACCCCGTTTCATTTTATATTTTTATCATTGCCTATCTACTAATTATTTCAGGAAACTGGGGCCATCAAGGATTTTTGAAACATGGTGCTATGTCCCAAATGGTGCAGTGTTATCTAAACTACCAGTTCATCCTGTACATCTATTATTGTATGCGTCAAACAAACAATTAATTTATGTCATATTATGCAAATTAAACACTGGGACAGACTCATCTCTTGCTTGACCAGTGTTTCTTGAATGAAACATCTGTGAAATCTTCATTCAATAGAACTATGACAGTGGAATTGGCAGTGCAGCAATAATTGCAAGTCATAAACTAATCAACTGGTTTACATTCAAATGCTGTCTTCTATACTTGAGATTAACTACCACATTGTAGCATGCTCCAGGTACAGTGGTTTTAGCTATGTATTTACATATTTTTCTCTTAGAACAGCCATGTTCTGCAAATGAGATCTCTGAAGTCATCAAATTAAACATTTATATAAGTAACCTCCATTTCTGAGTTCCTGCTGTTGGGTTCTGGTGGACCATGAATCTCTCTGAGTTTCTGTGCTCTTAATGTAACCATATTCCTTTTATTCCCAGGCCATCAAATCTTCTTCTGGACCAAAGCAGCATTGAAATCTCAGCTTTCCGCTCAACAAGTGACTGGGTCAATGGCATTCGGATAGGACAATGCAAGGATATATTCACGGGAGTAGAATACAGCTCATGTGATACAATAGCCAAGATTTCTTCAGAGTAAGAGCTTCTCTTACAATTGCTTCCATGACTCAATTTGCATTCTTCACACAGTTTCCCAAATGTGGGTTTTAATCTTATATACAGTTAAACATTTAAGTACATA
This sequence comes from Phrynocephalus versicolor, assembly GCA_023846285.1. Classification (NCBI taxonomy): domain Eukaryota; kingdom Metazoa; phylum Chordata; class Lepidosauria; order Squamata; family Agamidae; genus Phrynocephalus; species Phrynocephalus versicolor. Next base: position 12,190,064 of record JAHTLZ010000007.1, on the reverse strand, counting down.
AATTAATTTACTGTAATTTATTTAATGGATTTCTCCACTGCCTCTCAGAATAGATTATCATTCGAAAGCAGTTTGTAGTAATCAATAAAACAATGTAATAAGATAATAAAAACATTAAACTATTACAACATGATGAGACCACATAGGGAAAAAAGTCTATCAATCAATCAATTAGATGAAATATGATAAAAATAAAGGTAATAAATAATAATAAAATTAAAATACTTGCCAGCACTTAAAACCCACTATGGGAAATTGTCTTCCAACCATTTTTATTTTTAGATCATGATGAAAACCTTTTTGTCATTCCTCCCTGTGTACTCTAAATAATTATCCCCTCCATGAAAAATGTAAATGCTACATTTTAATGTTGTGTATTATGTACATTGCAAGTTTCATTTGTTTTTATACCACTTTGAAATCTTCAGATTCAAGTGACTTATACATACATAATAGATGTTCAAGTATTTAACTTTTAAAAGGGCATTCACAGTACTGCAAATTACCCATAATTTGAAATCTAGACACTTAGAGGTCACCCAAAAGCTGTCACACCAAAAGGCAGACATATTTTCCTGGGGAGAGCATCTCAAAGATGTAGTCCACTGGATGACAATGTCTTAGCCCTTGTACCCCTCCACTCAACAGGTCCCACTCATGGACCCTAGAACAAGGCTTCAAAGACCTTAAGGTTTTACACATAAGATGAGGTTGTGAGACTTCTAAGAACATGGCTCAAAATTATTTTAAAGGTTATAACTCACTATGTCTCTCAGAATCCTATTTTTCTCACTGCCTCCTGTATTCTTGCTTATGTAGGGAGCCTACAAGGATAATACAATTACTGCTCTTCAGCGTATTATTTGCACATAACTGAAGTGATGACAGATAGTGGGCAGGCTTGAATTCTCTCACTGTGCGTACTTTATGCACACTTTCAGAACCACAAAGAGTGCCAAGAGAAAGATAGAGGGATGGCTGGAAATTTCTTTGGTTTATATTTTGATATAAACTCACCCAAGTCACACTTCCCAAACCTAAACTGAAATGCTTCAGTGAGTTACGCTCACTCTTTGTCATACCTATTTGCAACCATCTGGGGCCAATCCATCAAGATCTGTCAGCTGCTGTACCGTACAATTATTTTCCATAGCCATGTGACTGCTTGTATTGCTTCCTATTTCTTTCAGTCTTAGAAATGTTCTTCACGGCCTTTGGCCCAACCGGCAATCAACATTCTAGCCATTACCCTTTAGCAATATGCAAAGAAACGTTGCCGGAATTTTGAAAATAACTGCATGTGCAACACTTGCCATCTCTCAAAAAACTCATTGGTATGTTCTGTGTTTTTCAGTGACATGAAGAAAGTGGGTGTAACCATTGTTGGGCCCCAGAAAAAGCTTGTCAGCAGTCTAAAGTCTTTAGAAATGCATACAAAGAATGGCCCTGTTCCTGTGTAACCTACCAAAATGTTGACGCTCAGGACATAAAGAAAGGAAGCAAGGAAGAGGCACTGCAGAGGTCATACCAACGAGTGCAAAACTGCAAGACTTAAGAGACACTCTTGTGACAATGGGGGAAAAAATAAAATTTGGGTAAAGATTGCAAGCCCACTAAGAGACTCATAAGATGAGTTAAATTGCCTTAAAATAGGAATGAAAAACATTTCTTTTTCTATTTCTTATTCTTGATGGAGTAGTGCTTTTTTCCTCCTCTGTAATAATGGACAACTGAAACGTATAATGAATTTGAGGGGAAATGTTATACATGTGTTTAAAAATCCTTCCAGGTAACCCAGAGCCATTCAAATGTCAATGGGCCAAATACCATGAAAGGCAAGCAAATGAACTGTGGATGTAATGCTGTGTTTTGACCTCCTGTCGGCAGCCACAAGGAAAAGGACACCCTGCAGTAATTTTGTTTTCTAAGTGGAATAGATAGAGGACTAGTATTTTGTTTCTCTAAAGAAAGTCTTCCTCAGGATATTTGGGGATGATATTCTTGCAATAGTACATTTTGACTATGGAAGGAAAACATGACTAATGTGCTTGGGATAAAATGGAGGCAATAGCTCACAATTAATGCTTGCTATGGGGCTCACTTTGATATGTGTATGTGTTCTTTTTTTAAAAAAACAGAAGGTCTTCCTTTATAAAAGGCCTATTTATTTACTTTTAAAATGTTTTCTTATTGTTTGTATTTATATGAGGTTCGACTGGGACTGATGACTTCAACGTGCCAAATTCTCTTTGACGTTGGCTTAGATTTGAATATTTGAAATAAACTCCCATGAAATTAACAACACTTACTTCCAGATTTAAACAAAAAAACAGTACAGGGAAACTGTTGCCATATAGAAAACAGTCTAAATACACATATACACAAATGTCTACATATAAAGGATCTTCCATACATAATGCACTTCATAGTGCAGGCAAAGGAACCGTACAATTATTCCAAGAAAGTAGCCTCAGTGAGCTCTTCGTATCCTCTCCACAAACTAGCACAAACTTGCATAATTGCATGCACTTATCTGCTTTCAATGTACACTTAACTTTGGATTGTGGCAGATTTTTTTTTAACAAACTCAGTGGTGCACTTATTTGGTGGTCAAGAGACTGATTTCTACTGGTCCAGTGTGCAAAAAAAGGAGAATGCCTTTTTATAATTCTTATATCATTGGCATCCATTTAGGAAAACAATTATGGTTCGTATCTCAGGCTGTAATCCTAAACATGTTATCCTCAACAGGATCCTCATCTCTAAATGCAAACATATAGGGATTAATCCTCATGGAATACAGGAACTTACTTCTAAGTAAAGAAGCATTTGATTATACCGTAAGCATTCAGTGCTCTTGCAAGACAGTGGCCCAAATCCTCTTCCCTAGTTATGCCAGTGTAACACTAATGGTATAATATTTGGAGGCGAATTGCCTTAAACATCTGTTGTAGACTTGGTTGTGTGATGCATGGTATCTACATCCCTCACTGAGATAAGTAGCAGTGTTGATGAATTCAAGTGAAAATATTGTGAAGGAACCATGGACATCAGACAGATTGTGAAATCGAACTAGATGTGATCAAATTTCAAAACACGTCAAACAGCACTGCAGAATGCTTGGTGCCCTGACATTAGTATTAAAGTATATTTTCACTGCATCTTTGTAACCCCTGTGGCGCTTTAGTATGGTGTCATCTCATGCCTCGCTGACAAAGCAAGGAAGTCCAGGCCATTTTACGGGAATGTTCAGGATCTGCAAATATTTGCATCAGATTGGGTCATCAGCACTTTCATTTTATTTGCATTTAATCTTCAGCTCTCGGTGTGAAGGTTCACGTTAGCAGGAAGTAATTTAGAAGAAAAACAGCTATGTTTTTATTCTCTGTAGTGCCATGTGGAACAGATTGTCTTGGGGGGTGACCTCAAATGAGTGACAAAGAAAGAAAACGATTTGTTAGCAGGTTTTCAGATTAAATTTTAGTCCCTTGCATTGTTCAGTCATTATGCAATCAGTACGGTTAAAAGAGAATGTGTAGTCCATCCCGCCTCCATCACTGTCTTCTCTACAACCAAGAATCCAGGTTTTTTTTCTTGCTCACATGTGCAGCCTCCACATAAACAGGGATCTCTCTGTAGACTATCATTTCTGACATGAAGCAAATAAAATTGGAGCAACAGTGACTTGGCACTGTACTCTCACTGAATTGAAAATACTACATTTCTAGAGTGGCTGAATAGGGTTCTGCTTACCCTTAATTCTCTCACACTGTTTAGTAATCTCACATTATTCTGACTTTGCTTAGTATAAGGGACTGATTCCATGGTTGCATAAGGAGAAAATTCCTTTTTTGCAAAGGGTTTTTAAACAGCTTTTGTCTTCTCTTTCTTACACTTTTTGTACTGTCCCATGGCCTCCTATATCCTATATTGCCCTTTCCCCACCTGTACATATGTAAACATAGCAGTGTACAGTTCTTAACTGTGGAGTAGAAGAAATAGAACTTTTGTGGCCATCTTCCTGTACAGGACCTGCCTTTGGTTATTATTTACATCAAACAAGCAACACAAAGTCTTCACAAAGAATATGTACCATATTATTAATTTTGTACCTTTAAAATATTGTTTCTACATATATTATTTATTTCCCTTAACATATAACATAGCCTTTGCTGTACTGTAGGATCCAGTAAGCAATGTATAGTTGTGATTTGAACTGGGAAATCTGCATTTACTTTTAACGTTTCTTTCAAAGCATTACTCAGTTAGTGAATTACGTTGTGCAATTGTAGATGGCCTGTTACTAATGTAAAATGATTTGTAGTGGAAACATTTATATTTTTATAATAAACATAATGAAACTATTTTTACATATTGGGACACAGAAGTGATTGCTTTGAAACTGAGATAAACTTAAAGAATTTTGTTTATTAAATCCATAGCAGTATCAGACACAAACTTTTCAGATATGGTATACAGCTTCCTTAAACACTGTGAACTAGAAAGGGCAAACACACCCAGATACAAACTCCAGCATGTTTGGTGGGTCTTTCTAGATAATGCTGTTTCCATAACTAGATCTCTGTGTGGGACTAGAATCACATATCTAGCCTTTTTCATCTCTCCATCTTGATTTATTGATCTGGTATTTTACTTTTATGTCTATAGGTCAGCTCATCTTGTTTACTCCTGTTCAGCCCCCACAACCGTATAACTGGCACTGCCAAATGTTATGCTCCAGGCAACCTAAGTATGTTTTTGGGAAAGTTTGCATATAGAGATTGTAGTATGCACACTCAGAACAAATCTTGTGATCAAAACCCAGATTACAAACAAAATCTGAAAGTTGTCATGGCAACTGGACTTCTTTTCTTGTGAGATCAAAACTAGAGATGGGCACGAAATGAACAATGTTTTGTTTTTGTTTTTGTTTTTTTGTTTCGTTATGTAACGAAATGACAAACGAATTTTGTCTCTAAAATGAAACGAAACAAACAGAAATACCGTAAATTTTGTCGTGCTTTTCGTTTCCGTTACTGCAATATGAGTGAATTGCTTAAAATCACAAAATATTGAAATAAATGGTAATGAAATGGTAATGAAACGAAAGAAAACGAAAACGATTTTTTTGCAAAAATTCACAAAAAACAGAAACGAACCGAAATGGACCCTCCAAACGACAAACGAAATGCCATTTTTTTATTCGTGCCCATCTCTAATCAAAACATTTCACTGCTCATCCAAGCAGTGTCATCAGTCTGAGAAAAGTTGGTAACAAGGCCTACAATTCATTGTTATGTTGCTTTCACGCCACCTTCAATGCAGTGAAGAGTGTGGAGAGAGCTCTACATTGGAGAAACCAAACAGCCATTAAACAGGAGGCCCAAAAGCTTAAGACCAAAATCAGTGGTGTACCTTCATTTGAAGGACAAAGGACACTCATTCAAAGGCACATTCTGTCTGCCACTTATCACACTGTCCTTTCATCGATCCCCGGGAAAATCAGAAGCACTTCACACCTCACCCAGGAAGACCAAGGCTAACACCCCATGCTTAATGAGGTGTTGGGAAGGGTTGAATAGGTGGGACTTTCATGCACCACAGGCCATTGTTCACCTAAGGAACCTATTCAGACCAGGGTGGATCCAGAGGATCACTATGGAATTCCCTTCCAGACGAAGTGGTGACAGCTGTCAGGCTTGACAGCTTTAAGAACGGTTTAGACAAGTTCATGGAGAACAAGGATATCAATGGCTATCATTATGGATGCCTAAGGAAAACCTCTGGGTTAGAGAGATAGGCAGGATATCTCTCAATGCCATTTGCAGGGAATCATAATCAGGTGAAGACATCTGCTTTGGAATACCCTGAAGCAAATGGTGAGCCACTGTGTGAGACAATCCTGGACTGGATGGGGTATGGACTGTTTAAGCAAGGCTGTTTTTATGCTCTTATGAAGTGAAAGCAAGGTGAACTACATTATATACATTGGAGGCCTTGCTACCAACTTTTCTCAGACTGATTATGCTGCTTGGATGAACAGTGAAACATTTCGATCTCACAAGAAAAGAAGTCCAGTTGCCATGACTCAACTTTTGGATAATCTCACCTGGATGACTGATCCTTCCCCCTTTTATGCAAACTATTTTTTCTTGTTCTGTACAGGAAACTGTGATGTAGCTTGACAGCCTTTCCAACAGCTCCTGCACATGAAATATGCCATTCTGTTCTGGAGTTGTAGTTTTTCTCTTCAGCTTAGCATCTGTAGTGCTCTTTCTGGCAAATCATGTGAAGGAAAGTTTGCGTCGTGTGCAGGAATTTCTATAAAGCTTCCCAACTATGCATTCCCTAGAAAAACAAACAACAAAGGTGGCTAGCTATGATGCTTCCAAGGAATTGTGCAAAATTTCTTGTGAGATTTCTCATGGAAACCTCTGACACAGAGGAATCCTACTGAAAGGAGATAAGAGGTTTTATTTTCCTTCCAGGTTCTTTTCCATGTGTGAGTGGCTGTAAGATACATGTCTCTGGAGCTATTCTCAAGCTTGTTTTGTGAGGAACCTCAACAGACCTTTCTCTGTTTTTGAAAGTCAGAGCAATAAATCTTGGGATCAGTATTTAAGTAGCACATCCCATGATGATTGATAAACCCAAATACATCCTGGTGTTACAAAAGCCTCCTAGATTCCTTTCTAATTTGAATATATTGCAGTGAATTGCCTGGAGGTATTTAAAAAATTAAGCATGCACTTTGCTTATTTTCTATTAATAAGGATACTAAAGAAGGTGATCACTGGGTCTTTTTTACTCTAGATCTGCATCCCACATCCTTTGGAGGAAGGAACTCTTCCTATGATAAATACTATGAAAAAAATGACCAAAGACATAGAACAGGACATTTTCCCCCATTCAAGAGTGTGCACTTGCCTTCATTGTGTGAGTAAAATGATTGTCATGGCACTAGATTAAATTTCATCTGAACTCTCTCTAGAAACAAAAATGATGACACTGAAATTATTGTACTTTGGGCACATCATGAAAAGACAGGGCTCATTAGAAAAAGGCAATAATGCTAGAAAAACTTGAAGTAAACAGGGGAAAAAGAAGATGAGATAAGAGATGAGTGGACATAATGTATTTGCAATCCTGAGTTTGCAAGAACTGAGCAAACTCTTAACAACAGAACTAGTTGGTCACTTACTCATGCAGTTACCATAAGTCAGACTTGGAAGCAAAACGACTGTGTTTAGACCCAAGGGAAAACGTGGAAGTCAAAGGCTTATTTATTTATACTGATTTGGGCAAGAGGCATACATCTTCTTTTATTACATTGGTCTTCGATCTCCTTTGCTAATGCTGAGATGTCTAAAGGCTGTAAAACTTTACTTCAGCCATGAAAGACAGGGTTTATTTATTGTGCTTTCCCTTCATGATCATTTTTCCCCTGAATTTTAAAAGCATCCTGTAATGTTCATTTTCCTTTGGATGTTCATAACAGGAAGGATAATTTATAGCCTTCTTGGTGTCTTAAAAGTTTTATGTGCTGTTCTGAAGCAAGGGTTATTTTAAAACTCCAATGCATGGAATTGCTTTTGCATATTAAGTACTGTCTTGCAAGAGGAATGGGTGGACTGGGAAATGTTCTAATCCTATATTTAATATTAACTGAAAATGATGAAAGACATCCTGCTGTATTGTCATGCCATGAACCTGAATGGTACATATATTTTCATTCACGTTTGTTGTCATTGTGGAAGGCAAACCCTTCAGAAAAGAGAAAGCTAGAGAAGCCAGGCTTCCAGCAGCTCAAATGGCGTATCTGTCTGGTGGAAGACTATTACACGTAAGTCCAGAATGAGTGTAACTTGAATGGGATATTTGGGGTGGATGGTGGGGAGAGAGAAGATGAGGAACATGGATGCAAGTCTTTTCCAAAACAACAATCACCAGATTCAGTCATCTGAGAACAATTGTGCTGTTGGAATATGAAACCTGAGAGGTGAGACATAAAATCCACCAAAACATGAAAGTAGAAATTTAGGTAAAGCATAGAGGATGGTCGATCTTCTAAACAAAACAATATTCAAAGTGCATTGCTCAGCTTCTTCAGCTCTCCGCACCTCTAGGGTGGAAATAAATTACAATCAAGCAGTCCTAGAACACAAGATCCTTTGATTTTTATGTGAGAAGTGTCTTCCAGAATCTACACTTATTTAAATCTATTCCAAGCACTGCTAGGGTTCATTGGCTCAGAACAAGCATGTTTAAATGTATGTTATGCTTGCTTGTCTTACATTTTTTTTACCTGCCCTGCGTTGGTGACACCACAAAGATGCTAACATAGGCACCTAAAGAAAACAGGTCCTATACATTTCCTACCCCCAGATGCTGAAGCCCCCCCTTTCCTTCTATGGGACAAGAAAGAAAGAGGTTATAAACTTTCTGATCCACTTTTTCTAATTGTTTTAAAGCAACTAAACTACCTATCCCCTTTCTATATTCCCCCTACTCTTACGTCTAATATCATGGCAACTGGACTTCTTTTCTTGAGAGACTGAAACATTTTGCTACTCATCCAAGCAGCTTTGTCAGTCTGAGGAAGTTAGTGACAAGGCCTCCATTTTATAGTTCATCTTGATTTCACACACACACTGGTCTGAATAGGCTCATAAGTTAGATAAAGGCCTGAATAGGCTCATTAAGTCAACAATAGCCTGAATAGATTCATAGGAGGACCATGATCTGAATGGACTTGTTAGGTGGACAAACGCCTAGAGTGTGTGAAAGTCCCACCTATGCAACCTTTCCCAATGCTCATTAAGTATGGGTTGTTAGCTATGGCATTGCTGGTATAGGTGTAAATTGCTTATGAGCCTATTCAGACCAGGATGTGTATGAAATCAAGGTGAACTATAAAATGGACGACTCGCCACAGACTTTCCCCAGGCTGCTGAAGGTGCTTGGATGAGTAGTGAAACGTTTCAGTCTCTCAGGAAAAGAAGTCCATTTGCATGGGTCAACTTCCTGGATGCAGAATCTTCACAGACAGTCTGAATTCCAAGATTATGCCTCCCCCTATCTAGTCTATTACATTATTTAAAAGCATGGGGCCCCAGTTCATGGTACAGCAAGCAAATCTTTAGGTACATTATTCAGCAAGCAAGATTCTCTGCCTTTGCATTAAGCATTCCACCGTCTGTTTCTGCTCAGAGTACATTGTAAAATGTAAAAACAACAATTTTTATCTGCGACAACCCCATTTCATGTTTTGGCCTTGCAATTTCAAGAAAGGGCTACTGTGGCGCAGTGGTTAAATGCCTGTACTGCAGGTAAAACTGTGCTCACGACCTGGTGTTCAATCCCAGATAGCCGGCTCAAGGTTCACTCAGCCTTCCATCATTCCAAGGTCAGTAAAATGAGTACCCAGTTGGCTGGGGGGGTGGAATGTGTAGCCTGCATACTATAATTAAACTGTAAACCACCCAGAAACTACTTGAAGTGGTATGAGGCAGTATATAAGCAGAACACTTTGCTTTGCTTACTCATCTGGGAACACTGTAGACAGGATCAGGAGTATAAGGAGAAAGTAGAAGTGAATTATTGCTCTCTGGGAGCAGATTTATTGGGTGAAATTTCCCAGATCCGAAGCAAGGTTTCTAAACAAGGATGGGCGCAATTTGTCTTGTCACAAGCACATTTATCCTCCAGTATATAAGTACTGGATTCCCTGTTGTGATTCTTACTCCTTCTCTGCTAAAACAAATCAACAGAATTCTCAGTTGTGGCCTTAGAGCTGTACACTGTCTAATCAGCAGGTCTGGGACCTATACAACCCTATGCATCATTTCCCAGAAGTGAGGCCTCCTGTTTTAATGAGCATTTGGGGCCTCTCTTCTATTCCAGGCACAAGTTATAGCAGAACATATTTTTCCTACGAGGAAGAGGTAATTGTCAAATGGCAAGATCCAGTCATGTTTGGAACTGTCTGCCTGACCACCACCATTAATTCAGCTGCCTTTGGAATGTACTCAGATAAGGTAAAATGGATATTGTCCAAGTGGCATGAAAAGAATGGGTGAGCCAAAACAAAACAGGGGAACAAAAGTGTTCTTTCATCCACCATAGAGATTGAAGGCAAATAAAGGATCGCATGATGGCACTTCAAAGTCACTTGTGCTGATGCTCTTAATATCGTTTGTCTACCAGCCAACATTTTCTCTCTAGCCCAAAGTGGATGAGCCACAATAACACAACAGAAAAGCCGCTTGCCTGTTTGTTCATCAACTCTCCTTAAGTCAAACGGGAAGATAACATTAGCAAGGAGAACTAGATAAGCACTTAAGAACATAAGAAGAGCCATGCTGGATAAGGTAAAGGCCCATCTAGTCCAGCTTCCTGTCTCTCACAGTGGCCCCACCAAATGGGTCTAGGAGTGCACAAGACTAGATCTCTGTCTCATGATACCAATCCCTTGCATCTTGCCCTTGAAGTACCCCAGTTTTAAGCCTTGAGATTACACATCTCCATCATGGTTTGTAACCTGTGATGGACTTTTCCTCCAGGAATCTGTCCAATCCCCCTTTGAAGGCATCCAGACAAGATGCCAACACCACATCCTGTGTAAAAATATATATATTTTCTTTTGTTTGTTCTCACTTTCCTAACCTTCAATTTGAGTGGATGTTCCCTAGTTCTGGAATTTTGTGAGAGGGAACTAGAATGAGTGGCAGATGTGGCAGCAAGTAGAAGGTAGACCCACATTGAAGCAGCAGGCCCATTGAAGCTGACTTGCCCCAAAGGCCCCCTGAAATGTAAGGTTGGTAGCATTTACAAAACAGACAAAGATAATTGAGCAATGTGTAGTGGGAATGTAAGGAAGAGCTAACACCAAATTCCCACAGAAACAAATCACCCCCATCTACATACAGCACATACAGAAATACAAATACATGCATGTCTGCTCTATATGCCTTCATAGTACTGTATCGATATTCTTTTTTTACCAATTTCCTATCTCCTCTCAGTCAATTTGATAAAAGATGAAAACACTTTATAAAATGAACTAGGAAGCTGTGGAGCTGTAGGGTAGCAGGAAAAAGAACACCTCACACAGCAGCTTTGGTCATCCTCGAGTCAATAAGGAATGCCACACAAGAAATCCTACAGCAAAGTGTTCTGCTTCTGCTTATATACCATCCCATACCACTACAAGTAGTCTCTGGGCGGTTTACAATTTTAATTACAGTGTGAAGGCTACACATTGCCCCCCCCCAGCGAGCTGGGTACTCATTTTACCGACCTCAGAAGGATGGAAGGCTGAGTGAACCTTGAGCCTGCTACCTGGGATTGAACCCCAGGTCGTGAGCACAGTTTTACCTGCAGTGCAGGCATTTAACCACTGCAGCAGAAGCACCTTGAAGGTGAAGTTGAGAACTAGAAGCACCCATTAGGAGAGCAGATAATGGCTCAATAGTAAGAATGCCACTGAACTCCAGTGGGAACTAACTCAACTGCTTCTGCATCTTCCATGCTGACAAAGCTTTGTTGAACCAAGCTGCATGGTTGACTGGCTGGCTGGCTGCTTGTTGGTATTGTTGGATATAGGCAGAAAATGTGACAAGATTTATCAAAATTGGTGAATACAAATTGTTGCACACTTTCCAACATTATTTTAAATAAATATATTTTACCCATACTCTCCTCTGTTGCTGTTTTGGGATCTAGTAAGGGAATCCGGCCTGATGTTTTCTATTTATTTTTCGTTACTAAGCCTCATTAGTAAGTTAATACATGGCTAACTCTAATAGAAAAGCAATAAAGCTCAATCCCTACAATGTGATTTTGTAACCTCACTTCCTCTTAGTTACAATGCTTGGGCCTCCTGCCAGAAAATGGCAATGAAATGTAGGGAATTGCTTGGTAGCCTTTACCATAAATGGGGCTTACAACCTGCTTGCTGTCCCAGCTGATTCTGTTAAGTTGCCTGCCTATCTTACCATTGTCTTTGGTGATACATCCCTGTGCTCACTTTGGGTTCCCCTTGTGGGAGGAATAAATGTACTCAGTGTGGCAACTGTCAGCCTTTGGAACCTGCAGAGAAAATCTAAAAGCAGATTCTTTTTCCCTGACAGTCTTTTCTGATATAGACAGTATCCATTCACTGTCTGCCACAGCAGATGAAGCCACAGCAGAGGAGCCAGCGGTGCCTGACTCGAAAGCATCAAAGGAGACACCAGAATAGTCTTGAGGTGAGTAACCCCCATTTGTCTTATCATACCAAGACTTTCAGGATCATTGGTTCATGTTGATCTAATATATGCTGTTTTCTTGGAAATAAATTCCATTGTACCTCGTGGTTCACCTTAGGAAAGTGCATATCTACCTGATGGTTCACCTTAGGAGTGGCCATATTAATTAAGTAATTAAGTAATTAAGTAATTACTTTTTCCCTACCAGTGTCATGTGACCTAAAGACAATGAGACAGACATTCTGCTTCTAGGGTTCTTCTACAAAGAAGCATAGGCAATAGAAAGGCTGCTGACATGACAAGTTGGACTGAGGTTCCTCCTTAAGACATAGATAAACCAGAAACTATCTTCTCCACTATCTTGCCATTCAGATCCTCTATTAAATATGTACCTGAGCTATGCTATGCAATTTTTTGCACCATTAAGAATTCCTCAAAGTGCTGGACGAACTGGCATGAAGGATATTGGAGGGATTGGTGTGAAAAAGTAATTGGGTTCATTAGCTGGCAAGAACAAGTAATATCTGAGCCTATCATCCCCAAGTTGTCAAAATATTAAGTTGGTAGCTGTAGTGCCATCTTAACACATGGGGAACCTGGGCAGTTTCCCGAGGGCCCCAAGCTAATCTATGAAAAGATTAGGTATCAATAAATATGTTTATTTTATTTACATTTTTGTTCCTAAAAGTGGTTGTATAAACAGGGTCCAGTGCACTGTGTTGCCCAGGGTCTATTTATTTATTTACTTATTATTTTATTTATGGATTTATACCCCGCCCATCTTCCCGTGGGAACTCTGGGTGGCTTACACAGGGCTGAACAATTCAGCAGACAAAACAAATGCAGAGATAGACAACAATATAACAAACAATAAAATAGCTTTAGCACCCTTGACTTGAAATACTGGAGGCTTGGCAGGCAACGATAGCTGATCGAGCACACAGATGACGGGGGGGGGGAACTAAACTAAATCGCCAAAGGCCTCGCCAAAGAGCAAAGTTTTAAACGCACGGCGAAAGGCCAGCAGGGACTCTGCCGAGCGCACCTCGCTTGGTAGGCTGTTCCAGAGAGAAGGGCCAACCACCGAGAAGGCCCAGTTACGGGTGGATGATTTCCGGGCCTCTCTCGGGGTGACAACCCGAAGCGTGTGCGCCTGTGACTGCCGAACTGGACGGGCCAAGGTTGATCGCTGTAATGCTAGTAAGACAGCCCTGGGTTTCTGTTAGCTAAAGAAGGTCCATTATGCCATCTCTCTCTTTAAGTGAAAAGAATATTAAATATGGTCTACTAATTATTCAAGCTTGACAACTGCAATTTCTTTTTTTAAAAAATCCAAGATCAGGGCTGAGCACTAGCATTGCTCTAATATCCACAGAGGAAGCTAGTGCTTGCACTGAACTGTCTTGGGGAAATTGTATTTGCATCTTGGATATATTTAGTTATTGGAAGTTAGAGAAGCAGACCTGGAGAAGGCTGTAGCATACAACAGTGATGGACAGCAAACATTCTTCAAAGAAAGAAATGATGAGCTGGAGAGGACAGGGCCAACAATCATTCTGGAATTAACCCTATGGATCTCTGATTCTTACATATGTAATTAAGACACGTCATTTAAAGCTAAAAACAGCACATATACAAGCACCAAAAAGGATCAAAGAAATACTGCACCAAAAATTCTAAGCAAAGCCCACACCATCAGCACATTCAAAGTATAACAGTGGTAAGAGATGATGGACCTTGTAGATCAAAAAGAGTACAGACCAGAATGGTCAAGCCCTGTTTTAAGCTACAGGCAACTGCAAATGTTTTAAAAGGGCATTTGAAGACCCTACGGAAACTCCCACAGTACAATAAATTCAAATATATTTCCATGGCTGAGCTCTGACTGGGATGGTGAGAAGAGCTTGGTTATTCCACAAGCTTGAAGCAAAGCTGGCTCTGCTGTCCAAAAATAAACCAGAAGCACTTCACACCTCCACCAGGAAAGCCATGGCTAACGACCCATACTTAATGGGTGTTCGGAAGGGTTGCATAGGTGGGACTTTAATGCACCCCAGACCATTGTACATCTAGCGAACCTATTCAGGCCGTTGTCCACCTAATGAACCTATTCAGACTAGGGTGATAGGAAAACAACATGGACTATAAATTGGAAACCTCGCCACTAATTTTCCTCAGACTGACAAAGCTACTTGGATGAGTAGTGAAATGTTTCAATCTCTCAAGAAAAGAAATCCAGTTGCCATGACTCAACTTCCAGATGGCTGTGCTTAGTGTCACTGATAGCTCCTTATTCTCTTGATATCACGAGGAGACCTTTCCCCTAATTCACAAATTCTCAAATATTCATACTGAAGATGAAAAATGGTTCCTTCTATTTTTTTTTAATTTCTGAGATAAAAGGCTATCGTAATTGAAGTAACAATTGATCATTGTTTCTGAAATGCATGAATTATGGCTCTTTGAAGAAGGGGGGGCAAAACATCCTGTCAGAATAGGTGGACTTCCAAGGAAGACTGACAGTTAAACCCACAACTGATTTACATTTTTGTGTATCTGTTATTTATAATGCAAAAGTGGAAGTGGTGGAGTCTTGGGTTGCCTTGAGTTCTAGGGATGCACTGTGAATTAGCTTTCACTGTGCATCTGTATATTTTGCCCTCCTAAGATACACTGGCTGTCTAGATGCCCTAAGCACATCCAATCTCACTTGATTTCAGAAGCTAAGCAGGGTCAGCCCTGGTTAGTACTTGGATGGGAGACCACCAGGGGCCTGGAGTAGGAACTGGCAAGCCACTCCAGTATTCCTGCCAAGAAAACTCAATGGACATGGAGTCATGAAGAGTCGGTCACGACTGTAATGACACAACACACACACACACACAAGATACACTGTAATTATTTTGTTCCTCACTATGAAGCTACATCACATGTACATACACAACCATGTTCCCCAAACTGAGCATATTGATAAGTATGCTGTTACTCCAAGTACAACCACAGCACATTCAGCTTTGTCATATCTGGTTGATTCGGTCCAAGGAGACATGGGTTAAATTCTTATTCAGTCATAAGTTCAGGATGGACCAGGCCTACACTGTTTTCTTCAATAGGCAGTAGAAGAACCACACATTCCAGTGAGAGCTCCATATAGGAAGGGCAGGGTCACAAGTGTAATGGAGTTACAGGGTTGGATACCAGAAAGAGGGCCCATTCAGTGGTGGTGTCATATGTGAAATTCCTTCTTCTGAGAGGCTCAACTGGAAGCCCACGTTGTGATACTTTAGATTCCAACACCAGAATCTTGTTGATAGACACAGAGTGTAAGATTTGATGGCTGGATCATTCCTTGCTTGCCCCATCGTCTTCTATCTTGTAGTTCCAGAATCTGGAGATAATCCAGTTGACAACAATGGGTGTTCTCCTTTCTTGGAGCTTTGTGGATTCTCCTCTTGTTCAAAGAGAAAAACACAAACAGAACAGACTATCCCACATACAGTTCCTATGCACCAGGATAGCAGTGTACAAATGGTTCATTGTCATATAATATCCTCCTTTGTTTTTACTGTGGTTAGGGTTTTAATTCATTTTGATTTTTTTGGATTTCTGTTTATTGTATTTATAGTATTAGCGTCGATGGCTAATTCGGAAGAGGATGTTAGTTTAGTCATGCAGAAATGATTCCAATAGTATAAATAAATAAAAACAATAAATAATGCCAGGTTTTCATATAAGCTTTAATCCTTTTTTTTAAAAAAGGCCTCAGAAGTCTTTGCTATTAAATGTCACTGCTTAAGCCAGATTTTCCTGTTTGAAGACTTAATTATTGATGATGTCTAAGACGAAATCCGGAAATGTTCAAAACAAGTCTTCTCTGAGCCAACCAAAAATTAAATCAGAAGGTGAAGTCAGGGTTGGGGGGTGGAATGAAATCTGTCCCTCTTGTTTTGCCACATTCTCTTTGAACAGATAGGAATCAAAATGTAATAAATTGCCCAGAAAGACACTGTTAGAATAAACTGTTAAAGCTATGAGACATCTTACCGTTTACACTGTGCTATCAGTATATCTCAAACGATTATGCATTAAAATGGAAACAAGAATTTCCCAGGCAAAACTATCTACGTTTGCATATCAGGCCACCATAGCAATGAAACTTCCCTGTTTAACACCCCATAAAAATGACATGGACTTTGGAAACAGATGCAAAACATATCTATATAGTAAAATCTTCCATATAGAATGAAGCAGTCCTTTGATAGTACACTGTTAAGGACTTCAGGGAAGAGCCTGCCACTTTTAAGCAAAAAGGGCATTTATATCTTGTAGGAAAAACAAGATATGGTTGAAGTCATGGGGGACACATTTGAACTTTATTGTATACATTGTGAAGGGATGGTTAATTTCATCACTTGTTTAGGAGAAGAGGAGGATGGAGCTGTATCTGAAATGCTAGGACTTGCATTATCAGAAGGAAATAAAGGCTCTAGGGATGTATTCGTGTTTCCTTCATTTGCCCTCAACAAATCATGGTCCTACTGCTATGGTTATATCTTCCTCTAGAGATTTCAGGTGAGAAATGTATGCAAAGTGAAAGTGATCTATCAGGCATTTTTCCCAGAGCAAAAGAGTCCAGCAAGGGAATGATACCGACATATGGCTGTGCTCAAGGATTTCTTCCAGATTTGCAAACTAATAATAATGTACTATTAACCCTCTAGAACCACTCTGAATCTTTTCAGATGCAATGTTAACAAGGTTGATTTGAAAATAAGTATGACTGATTTCAGACTTAAAAAGCATTCACTAACAAGCAACATTTTGTGTGCATTTGTTTTTCCATTTTCCATACAAATGTATGAATTTGTTTATACATTCTAATATGGTACGAACACAAAGAGACTTACCCTGACGTTAAGGTGCAGGAGAAAGGATCTGTATACTTTTGTATTGATTTTGAATTAGGATTTTCAGTTTTTATGTACACTTGCTCCCATGCATTTAATAACAATTTGCAATACAGAAACTAAACCAGAAACTATACAATACAAAAACTATAGCAGAAGAAATATTAAGTCTCTTCATGTGAAGCTGCTATTCAAAACACAAAATGAGGATCAATGAAAAGTTGGTAGCCTTATCCTGAGTAGTCTATAAACCACCATGTTACAAGAATTCATAAAGAACATGAACCAAAATTAGAGTGCTACAAAAGAGATTATGGAAGTAAAAGTACCTGAGGCAGAGATGGTGAACCTTTGGTTTTCAAGGTACTTTAGACTAGAACTCCCATAGTCCCTTACCACTGGATGGAGCTGTTGGGATTTAGCTCATGGGATTTGTAGGTCAAAATAACTAAAGGTTCCCCAACTTTCATTTACAGGAAGGAAAAACTAGAACATGACCAATCTGGGATGAAAAGAGGAAGCTGTACACAAAGAAATTGAACATGAGGAAGCTGTACACAAAGAAATTGAATATGAGTCAGCAGTGTGATGCGGCAGCCAGGAAAGCCAATGCAATTCTTGGTTGCATCAACAGAACCATAGTTTCTAGATCAAGGGAAGTGATAGTCCCACTCTATTCTGCTCTGGTCAGACCCCACCTGGAGTACTGTGTCCAGTTCTGTGCACCTCAGTTTAAAAAGGATGTTGACAACTTCGAGCGGGTGCAGAGGAGGGTGACCAGGATGGTTGACGGTCTGGAGGAAATGTCTTATGAGGAACGCCTGAGGGAACTGGGAATGTTTAGCCTCTCTAAAAGAAGGCTGAGGGGGGATATGATAGCTATGTTTAAATATTTGAAAGGATGTCATATTGAAGAGGGAACAGGTTTGTTTTCCATGACTAGGACTTGGGGCAATGGTTTCAAACTACAGGAAAAGAGATTCCATTTGAACATTAGGAAGAACTTCATAACAGTTAGAGCTGTTTGGCAGTGGAATATGCTGCCACAAAGGGTGGTTGAGTCTCCTTCTTTGGAGGTTTTTAAGCAGAGGCTGGATGGCCATCTGTCGAAAATATTGTGATGGGGTTCCTGCATGGCAGGGGGTTGTACTAGATGGCCCTTGAGGTCTCGTCCAACTCTATGATTCTAAGAAAATGGTATAGAAGTAATAGGGGGCTAAGAGCAGGCAGCAGAACCAGGAAATGAAAATAAAGGCAAGAGGATGGAAGGAAGCAGCTGACCACCATTGGGAAAAGCTGATGTCAAGGGGAGAAAGAAAGGTGGGGCAAAGTCCTTTGGGAATTGGAACTGGACAAAATTCCTGCATTCCTCAGCATTTAGCAGTATTCCTCATAGTGGCATTTCCACACACGTTCCATTTAGTAAACACACCTATGTCCTTTATTGGTATGTTTTAATTAACTTAAAAAGGAAGGAGCAACTTCTACCTTTCATTTCATTTTTGTTTCTCTGTAGCAGGTTCTACCTTCCTACCTTCTCTGCTTTATGTATTATCTGCAGCACCCACCCTGTTGTGTCTGATTTGCAATTCTATAGGTGGACCATCTGTTGATTCTAGATAGCACCATTTTGGGGAAAACTCTATGCTACACAGTTTGGGGAGGAAGCAAGAGGGACTGGGGAAAAATATGGGCAAGTCTTATCATGAGCCATACTGAGACGGCAACTGGTCTGAGTAGGTAGGAATAGGGACATACTTGCCATGAGCAAGATGGGGGGAGACTGATGAAGAAACAGTAATTTACTTGTTATGGCTCAGCACAGCTTGTTTTGTAATGTATGTAGGACTTTTAGGACCAGGGAAGTGGCAACTTGAGAACTATGATTGCAGTCTTTCAACCTGTCTGTATCCTTTTGGATACATAATCAAAGCATTTGAAACAGCTTATGAAAAAAAACAAAAAAGAAAGAAAAACTGTGACTAGATCATGTAATTTAATTAAACCTGCAGCCTTTTTGCTCTTGCTGTCTTTAAAGACTTAGGAATACATGTGAAAGTGCAGCTGTAACAGTTTTACAGGCTGTTCTTCAGGGGCTGGAGAAATGCCGCATTTTAATGGTGCATCAGTTCTTCCTGATTTAGTGTGCAATGAAATCCCTGTCAGAGCAGAGATTACTTTGCCTTCAAGTCAGTAGGCCTTATTCCATTTCAATGTATACTAATTGTGTCTGGAAGCCTGGAAATTAATAATCATCTCTGTAGAAAAGATGAAGGAGAAAAGAGGAGAGAAATATAAGTTTTTCTTTCTTCTCTTTCCATTGACTTTGTGGGCAGCTATATGACTCCAATTCTAGATGCATTTACATGATATAAAATTACAGTATTTGTATTATCTATCCAACATGGAATCCTAATTAATTAAAGTCAGAATTTCCTTTGGCACTACTTTCAAAGAGGTTCAAATGCTATGCTAGCGTACCTTTCACTCCCTCATTACTATTGTATAAAATCCCCACGTAATGATCAATGTATTTATTATTTGTGATATTCCCTGGAGGGTTGGAGAACAAGTTTTATGCTCAGTTCACATCTGGAAAGTGGAAGCACAGTGGGAGCGTCATTCACCATCTTGCAAAGGAAGTGTCTCTTAGAAAAAGGGAAGGGGAACTTTAACCTAGTCTTCTACATTTATGTGCCTTATTGTCTTCTTCAGAGTGAGATGTCTTGTTTACCACATAGCCTCTCAGGCACTCTATTAGGACACTACAGGAAGAACATAATAAATGACTAGACCCTGAAACAGGCCATTGGACAAACTAGACCGGTATTATCTACATTAAAATACAACTACACATAGACCTTCATTTTTTGGGGATTGCAACTCTCAGAATTTATCAAGTATTCACCCTGGAAGAATTCTTAGAGCTGCATCCCAAAAGCAGTAGTCCAAAGAGGAGGTTTTTTTTTTTTTTTTTTGCATTATCACGGGGCTTCTGTCACCATAATATTGACTTTTCTAGAAGAAAACTGCTGGTTGGTAAAATGAGTACCCAGCTTGCTGGGGGGGGGGCAATGTGTAGCCTGCACACTAATTAAAAAATTGTAAACCGCCCAGAGACTACTTGTAGTGGTATGGGGCGGTATATAAGCAGAAGCAGAACGCTTTTTGGTGATGGTGCCAGGGAATTATCCTAGGATTCATGGGATATTCAAATGAGCATGGGAAGGGTAGTCTCACTACTCAAGATCGGGATGAAATGAAGTTTTAATTTGTTTCATTATTTGTTATTCATTTTGTTACCTAACAAAATGAATAATGAACTGACCCATCAAAAAAAAAAAAACAAAATGAAATGAAATGGAAATTCCCTCCCAATCCGTTTTCTGTAGGCTCCTAACAGCCCAGCAGGAGCCTACAGAAAATGGGTCTGGAGGGAAGTTGCAGCGATCACACCGCCCTTCCCACCCATTTTCTGAGGGCTCCTGCCGAGATGGACCCCTTTAAACACAGCCCATTCAGTACCAGGGGTTCCCCTGGGCCAGGTTTAAAGGGGTCCAGCAATTGACAGCCCGGCAGGAGCCTTCAGAAAACAGGTCAGTAGGGAAGTTGTAGCGATCACGCGGCCCTCCCTAGCATTTTCACAGGACTCCTGTCAAGATTTAAAGGGGTCTGGCCGATAACAGCTCGGCAGGATCCCTCTGAAAATGTCGAGATGTCAATCGTTGGACCCCTTTAAACCTGGTCCATTCGGTACCAGGGGATCCCCCTGGTACCAACTGGACTGGGTTTGAAGCAGTCGAGCGCTGCCACCCGCTTGGGGGGGAAATGTCAGAAGAGACCCCGCTCCTCGCCTCCTCATGCGGAGGTAGAAAGAAGCCTCTCAGCTGGGCCCCTTTATTGGCAGAGGCGCTGGCTGTGGGAGCTCTTTACCCCATCCCACAGTGGCCGGGGGTGGTGGAAATTAAGCCCCTCTTTCCCCCAGCCAAACTTGCACAAGCACCACACACACACTACACACAAAACGAATAACGAATCAATGACTCAACGAAATGATTTTTCATTTTTTTTGTTTAAAACGAAACAAAATGAACTGAACCCTAAAACGAAACGAACCAAAACAAATCACCATTTTTTCAGTTCATGCCCTTGTCTACTCACTACTTGTTAGGTTCTATAGAAAGAACTCCTTAAAAAACTACCAATCTTCTTTGAGATTCCCATGAGATCTTGCACCATTGTCAGGCACCTATGTGAAGCTTGAGTGTGGTGTCCAAAGGGAAAATAAAAGTCTTGAGCCTACAGCAATCGTTTCCAGATCTGCAGACTTAGATCTTTCCTAGTCCTACTTGGAAATTCTAGAGATTGAATTTGGGGCTCTCTGTCTTCACAGCATGTGCTCTGCCAATAATTGTGGCTGTTTCCAAAGGTGGTATTTCGGTGGTAAATATGTTTGAATGTCTGAAACTGTCCAGGTGACTCTTGGTACAGATTACCTGGGACTGTGTTCCCACCTTCAAGTGAAGAGCTTTGAAGTATAGTCATAACATCTAACAAATGATTTCATCAAAAAATTATCTCAGAAACCTAGGGAAGCCTCTGTCACTCCATTTCTTCACAGTTTCAGCAGCAAGTGAGGATAATGTTTCTGCTCATGAATTGATTATGTGCATGAGGATGAACCCATACAATAAAGGAGTGAAGAAAAACTCTGAATAGGGCTTGTGTCATCTTGCCAGAGTTGACACTGACTAAATGACCAACTCAGCCTAAAGCATCTTTGTGTGTACATGTGTCAATTCATTTGATTAGTTAGATGGTGTTTCTCTGATTCTGCAAGGACTCTTGAGAGGAATAACATAGCAGCTAATTTTACCTGGAAGACTTGAAATTATTAAAACACTGATGGCAGTAGCAAAAGAGGTGGGGAGGGAACTGGTGTGGTAGAGGCAAAGACAAAGAAACAGCTGCATCTCTGGTGGGAATGCCAAAAATAATAATATTAAAAATAAAAATGGAAAGATGTGCCATGGTCAAGGAAGATTCATTCCCCGCTTTTGTTAAAACAACAACAAAAATGATTCTTATAATTCCATATGACAGCATAACACAAGTCTATTTCTTATAGACATCTAAGTTATCTATAACAGTGGCAGCTTTCAAAAGTAAGGGAAGCTGGCAATATTTTTCATTGTTCAAATGGCTACAACAGATGAAGCTTCAAACAACTGCCAAAGCTGAAATCAGAACATTTGGGGGGATGCTATAAAGTCAGGCCATGCTTTGTCCTCAGTGCATATGGATACTTTGTGACAAACACAAAATTTAATACTCATAAGTGTATTGAGCACATCTTGTTAAGTATTTGGTTTGCATGACCATCCAGCTTACCTTTTATACATGGTATGAAAGTTTATTTTGGAATCAACAGGGTGACAGATACTGTATAAGTTAACATTTTCCTACTTGAAATCTTGTTTGGTATTTTTTTCTCCTTTTTTCTTTATCATATCTTCATGCCCATTATCTTTTCATGGTTTCCTGTTTGAAGCACTGATGGGTCAAGGATGAACATATAAGGCCACTGATTACCAAGAATAGAAAAAGGGGATACATCATATTTTCAATTAGAACGGTAGAAAACATTATTCCTCCTAATATATCATTCCCCCCCTCTCAGCAGGAGTGGGGGACTTAGACACCATTTGTTTCCCATTTATTATGCTGCCTTTTCATCAGGGCAGACAAACTAGAACAGACATGTTCAAACTTTGGCCCTCCAGATGTTTTGGACCACAACTCAGAATTTCAAGCCTGTATTTCCAGTGGCAAAGAACTGTGGGAGTTGTGGTCTAAAACATCTGGAGGGCCTAAGTTTGGACATGCTAGATATAAGGCCACTGATTACCAAGAGTAAAAACAACAACAACAGGATACATCATTTTTGCAATTAGAAGGGTATAAAACATTATTCCTCCCAATATATCATTCTTCCTCTCTCAGAAGGAGTGGGGGACTTGGGCACAATTTGTTCCCATTTATCATGCTGCCTTTTCATCAGGGCAGACAAACTAGAACCATTTCACACCTGAACCAGAAAGGCAATTGCTAACAATCCATACTTAATGGGTGTTGAAAAGGGTTGCATACATGTAGGTGTGACTTTCACACAACCCAGACCATTATCCATCTAAGGGACCTATTCAGGCCAGAGTTCGGTGAAATCTTGAACTATAAAGAATTGTATAGCTGTGACTTTCATACACACCAGGTCATTGTCCATCTAACAAGCCTATTCAGGCCATTGTCCACCTAACAAGTCCATTCAGACTGGGGGGAGGGAAACCAAGGTGAACTATAAATTGAAAACCTCATACCAACTTTCTACTTGGATAAGTAGTGAAACATTTTGATCCCACAAGAAAAGAAGTTCAGCATTGGCCATGACTCACCTCCCAGATCCTCCAAATGCATTTGCTTCAAACCTTTTGTGTCTGGAAAATCAGCTTGCAAATGAATCCCATGCTCCTCTCCTAGGACTACATCTTTTTGCTAATTTTCTACACCGAAAACATGACATGCTGTGCAAAAGCAGCCATTTCCTTTGCACATCCATAGGATTATTTCCACTATCTGGTCCCACACAGGATCCATGATGCACCTAAATTAAACAAAGAATTATTTTCTCCTGTTGTTGGGGAGCAATTTCCATCAGCCCTGGCCAGCACTACCAAAAGGGTAACATGATGGGAATTAGTGGGGTTTTATGAGCAATGTAGTCCAGCAGCATTTAGAGAGCTACCTATTCCCCACCCTTGTATTGGAACAACCACTGGATGCTATGCTTAACTCGGAGCATTAGGGACTGCAAAGGGTTTAAACATAAGCATAAGCATTAAGTACTGCAGATTAGCTGGCTGGACAGCTCACTGCGTAAGGTCTCTGGCTGCTGAGTCAGATATTGGGAGTAGACATGGGCACGACTTAGCGGAATTCCCGTTTCCGTTTCCGTTCCTCGTTTCCGTTATGGAACGGAAAAGGTAACAGGAATTACTCCGCCAGAACTCGAACTCGAACCGACTAAAGAATAATTGGGTCTGATTTGTCATTGTCGTTCCTGGCATCGCGGCGATCCCGCGATGCCAAGCAAGCGGCACAGAAAAAAAGTTGTTTTTTTTAAAAAAAAACCCGATTCCCGGCCAAAAAGTAGGCGAAAATATGCCTGCCTGAGAGTGCACCTACCAGAGGGGTGGTTTCTGGGGGCGGGTCCCCGGCCTCCCCCCCCTCCTGTCCTGGGCTGCTCTGGTGGGGGAAATCCTCATCGTCTCGCAGTCGCTCGCAACAAGCCGGCTGCTGGACTCTCCGCCGGCCGCCGCAATTCAAGCGCCACAGAAAAAAGTTTTAAAATCCCCGATTCCCGGTGAAAAAGAAGGCGAAAATATGCCTGCCTGAGTGAGGGCTCAGGGCACCTACCAGAGGGGTGGTTTCTTGGGGGAGGGGTCCCTGGCCTCCCACCCTCCTCCTGTCCCTCCTGGGCTGCACTCGTTGTCCCACCAAAGTCACCACCTCACCGGATTGCCGCCATTCAAGTGGCACAGAAAAAAATAGTTTTCTAAAGTAAAAAAAAAAAAAAACCCGATTCCCAGCCCAAAAAGCAGGCGAAAATATGCCTGCCTGAGAGTGCACCTACCAGAGGGGTGGTTTCTGGGGGGGGTGTCCCCGGCCTCCCCCCCTCTCCTTTCCTGGGCTGCTCTGGTGGGGACTCGCAAGCAACAAGCCGGACTCACCATGCCATGCGGTGCGGGTGGGGGATCGAAAATGGGGCGGCAACCGCAATATTTTTTTTGAAATCATGGTCCAAAAACACACAAGCACCACAGAAACATGCGAAAATTGCTATTTTAAAACGGCCAGAATTTTTACAGTAGCAGTGGGTTTTTCTTGCAACAAAATGTCTCCTCTCTGTGCTCTCTCCATTGATTTTATTTTATTTTATTTCATTTTATTTTATTTACACCTGCGCAATGATGGGCTGGCCATGGGAGTGGACAATGCAAATTTTTGGAGCCATTCCACCAATCGCTTGGCCACTTGGCCACTGAGACTTCTGGGATGTGCCAAAAAGCCTACTAACCCTGCCCTAGCCCTAACCCTAACCCTAACCCTTACCCATACGCCACAGTACACTGTCCTCTTAGTGGGTCAGAGAGGCACCCAGAGGTGCACCCCAATACTCACCCTAACCTAACCCATAACTAGCCTAACCCTAGCCCTTGCGCTAACCCTCTGTCTCCCTAAGCCAGATCTGTACTTGCATTGCACAGTACGCAAGTACGCTTCCCTTCTTAGTGAGACACAGCGGATGCAGGGAGAGTCTGCCAGTCCTAAACTTGTGGCTTTGGCTGACTCCTGCAGCAGCATTTGTGTGCCATGCAAACCCTGCCCGCGAGTGCGTGTCTCTCACTGACTGATGCAGGGAAGGCACCCCAAAAAGAGGGGTGCCTCTGCCAGTCTGCTGCGTCTGCAACTTGGTATGCATATCCAATTGGCTATGCATGCCCTTTTGTAGCAGTGCTGGCGGGTGAGGATAGGAGGCACCCACCCCAGAGAGTTGCCTCCAGGAGCCCACTTTCCCTTCATAGCGGGCCAGAGGAGGCACCCACCCCACAGAGGTGCCTCCAGGAGCCCGCTACCGCCCCCCAAACCAGTATAACGACAGTATAACGACAGTATAACGAAACGACAATTTTTTGTGAAGTTTCGCGAAAAACGGAAACGAGCCAACACGGGCCGCCTCCGACACACGACAACTCGAAAACGTCATTTCCCCTAGTCATGCCCATCTCTAATTGGGAGTTCAGCTCAACACAGTGTATCCTAGAAAATCCAACCTGTGTAGCTCTAGGCAAGAGGTGCACTCCCAGGTTGCCTCCAGAAGAAGGGAAGGGAAAACCACTACTGAGCACTCTCTACTTTAAAAAATCTTGAAAGGGTCACAGTGAGTAAGAATTGACTTGACGGCACACAGTCATTATCATTAAATGATTATCATCAGATTGCAAATACTTTACTAAGTGGGCAAGGGGAAAATATCTTTGAAATCCCATACAAAGGACTGTTATCCCATGGACATGGGTCCTGTACTCAGGAAAGTACTATTATTTTAAATACTGTCCTAAATGCAGCAGCACCATCATCCATAGGATAATAAATTCTTTGTTTCTTAGGTTGCTGTCAAACATTACAACCACAGCAGTGGAAACAGGATGCCTACTGAAAAGAATGCATAGGTTGTAGATGTATCCCAGATGAAAACTGCTAAATTAAACCAGAGGGTCTCCACTTTCTTGTCAAATAGTAAGTTAATTTTCACAGCTCAAACCAGCAGAGCATGCCACTCGATTTTTTATTTTTTTCTAGATTGTCTATTATAACAAATTGGACCTAACTGAGCACTGACAAGAACTGGGAAAACAGAGGTTTCTATTTAATAACATATGTGGACTATCTGGTTGTTTACAAAAGTGAGTGGGTGGGTTCCTTCCATGCATTCAGCCTTCCTTAAGTTTAATTCCTGTTTATAGCTCAGGGTGGGAGTGAGGGGTAGAGGAGTCATTGGTTGTGAGCCATAAAGCATAAATGTTAACAACAAGAAAATTGCAGACCTGTCTTGCGACTTGTGTTCAAATAGTTCCCCCGGTTATAAATCTGCCTGCCTGTCTTCTTGATTACCAAAGGTAGGAATTTTCTTTGCCTTCCGTTCTTTTGGCACCATTTTGAATCCTTGTCCTTGGGAGATGTGTCTAATGTATTGCAGATTTTGTTCCAAGGTGCTGAAAAGAGTCAACCTCTCTTGGCTACAGCTTTGAAGAGAAATGATTCAATGGAGGAAAAAAAGGGGGGGAGACACAATGTGAAGATTTAGGGTGTCATAAAATGCAAAAGGTATATCCTCAATGAGCTGCATCCTGGTCCCACTACCATATTCTGGGTTATCCTGTAGGTGTGTAGAACTACACCAGAAATGTATCTGAGAAGAATTTTAAAGACTGACTTACATCTGGAGTATTGTGTACAATTCTGGTCACCGCATCTCAAAAAAGACATAGTGGAACTGGAAAAGGTGCAGAAGAGAGCAACTAAAATGATTACTGGGCTGGGGTACCTCCCTTATGAGGAAAGCCTAAAACATTTGGGGCTCTTCAGTCTGGAAAAAAGGCACCTGAGGGAGGATATGACTGAGACGTACAAAATAATGTAGGGCATGAGTAGAGTGGATAGAGGGACACTCTTCTCCCTCTCACAAAATACCAGAACTAGGGGACATCCACTCAAATTGAGGGCTGGGAGAGTAAGAACAGACAAAAGAAAATATTTTTTTCACCCAGCATGTTGTTAGTCTGTGGAACTCCCTGCCATAGGATGTGGTGATGGCATCTGGCCTGAATGCCTTCAAAAAGGGGATTGAACAGACTCCTGGAGGAAAAGTGCATCACAAGTTACAAACCATGATAGAGATGTATCATCTCCAGGCTTAAAACCGGGGCACTTCAAGGACCAGATGCAGGGGAGTGGTATTAGGAGACAGATATCTAGTCTCATGCACTCCCAGACGCATTTGGTGGGGCCACTGTGAGATAACAGGAAGCTGGACTAGATGGGCCTTTGGCCTGATCCAGCATGGCTATTCTTATGTTCTTATTGTTATTGGATATTTGATAAATAGTAACAAATGATTACCACCAGATAATATCAGCAGCAGAGGCATCTCGTTGTGTTTCTGGTCATTTAAATAAACATTCAATTGCATTTTTTTACAGCAGCTGAAGTCTCAAGATTCTCCGTGTGACCACTGATGCATTATTGCATCACACTGAAATTGTATTTCCTGGAAGATTATCAGTTATCACAATTCGTATTCTAGTTGGGTAGAACATGGACTTTGGGAAAATTTTCACCTATAAGGCATATGGATTTAATAATGAGTCCTAACTGTCTCCAAAGTAGATCAGAGTAAACAAACATCTCCTCTTATATTTTATCCATACAGCTGTTTGGAGGGCTATGAGTTAGTGAATAGATCTGGGCAGGAAACAAAAATGCAGTTTTTCATTATGTTGTGTTCCATTTCTTTAGTAGTTTTTTTCATTTCATTTCTAACAAATTTTTAAAGTAGTTTAGTAACAAGCAAAAAATGAAATGATTCATTAATGACTTCCCTGTATCATAGAGGCACTAAAATGGCAGGAGTACTTCTTTGGACTCTTCCCTTTAAGCTCACCAAATTTAGAGAGGTTTTGGGGTCAGGGGACTGAGTTATTAAACTCCAAATTGAGTTGGAAGCCACTAATAGCCTGCCAGGACCCAGCCTGTCACAGAACCTGACTCTGAGGGGTTAAATTGTGAAGAGCTGCTGGGGGAGCCTTGCAGCTCAACTCAGCAGGCAGCTGGGTGTGATGACTCAGTTGAAAACATATCTCCCCCTCCTAGAACGGCCATGAGCAGGATTCTGCAAAGATGTGCTACCAGGAGAGCTAGGGAAAGGGTCTTTGTTGCTAGATGGGGAATCAGGACGGGAAGCCCTGAGTACTAGCAGAAGCCTTTCCAGAAGTAAGGGTGTGTTCCCTGTTTTGGGATAAAGGTGGCAAGCTTACCTTGAGCTCTCTGTGGGAGCAACGTTTCATTTGAACTTGCAACCATGGTCCTCTCTGTGACCTTGGCCCTGTTTCCTGATTTTGGACCGGCTTCCTGGACGACGGCTTGATCTGTTCCCTTGGGTTTGGCATCTGGTTTCCGTGAAATATTCTGGCTTTGACTTGGACTGGTAATTGCTGGGAGTTGGATTTTGTTATTTATCTGGCTTTCCACTAAAGATCTTGGCAAAGAACTGAACTCTGCTTGTGTGTGTGTTCTGTGTGCAGGGCTTGACATAGCCCTCC
The DNA here is from genome assembly GCA_023846285.1 of Phrynocephalus versicolor. Taxonomy (NCBI): domain Eukaryota; kingdom Metazoa; phylum Chordata; class Lepidosauria; order Squamata; family Agamidae; genus Phrynocephalus; species Phrynocephalus versicolor. The sequence continues at coordinate 12,160,970 of JAHTLZ010000007.1, read as the reverse complement.
CATGGATGAGCGATTAGCGGCTTCCCAATTTAATTAGAAATGATTTTCTCTCAGGGGGATCCCCTTTGGAGTTTAACAACTCAGTCCCCTGACCCCCAAACCTCTCCAAATTTGGGGGAGCTTACAGGGAAGAGTTCAAAGAAGGTATGCTGTGATTTCCATGATGATGCCCTAAGCACATCCAATCTCACTTGATTTTGGAAGCTAAGCAGGGTCGGCCCTGGCTAGTACTTGGATGGGAGACCACCAGGGAATACCTGGTGCTGTAGGTGCCTGGAGTAGGAACTGGCAAACCACTCCAGTATTCCTGCCAAGAAAATTCCGTGTACATGGAGTTACAAATAGTCGGTCACAACTGTAACAACACAACACAACCACAACCACATACACCCACACCCTCACACACAAACATAACAAACTTTGTACTCTGAAATAGATATTGCAGCCATGTATCAGCATGGAAATCACAGCGTAGCTTCATTGGACTTTTCCCTGTAAGCCCCCAAAATTTGGAGAGGTTTGGGGCTTAGGTAGCCGGGTTATTAACCTCCAAATGGGGTCCCCAGAGCTAATTGCAAGAGTGTATACAACACACACCAACAATATGGGGGTTAATTTAAGCAGTTTAATCCATATATTGTTGGCTGTGATATATATTTTCTGGACCTCAAACAGCTAATACATGCATTCATGCCTTACTGCAAGAACAATCAACTGGTCATTAATGTCACCAAAACTAAAATTATGTTTTTTGCTCAGTCAGTAACATTAAGAAAGTGGTCAATTAATGGCAACCATATTGAGCAAGTAAAGCAGTTTAAATATCTAGGTATCATATTCCACTATAAGATATCTTGGGCTGCTCATAGACAGACTGTAATCCAAGCAGCCCATAATACACAAAAGGCCATTTCTCGTTTTTTCTTTACCAAGGGGTGGCAATTTGTACCTGCTGCTATTCACGTTTTTAAGGCCAAGATATTACCTCAACTACTATATGGAACACCAACCTGGTGTTCCATAGCATGGAGAGTGTCCTTTCAACATTTTAAAGATCTATCCTCGGAATGCCAAGATGTGTTCTTGCAGCAGGTCTTCGATTAGAGACTGGTGTTACATCACTGGAATGTGCTGCTTGGATCTATGCCTTTAGATACTGGATTAAGGTATTACATGCCAACACCTCCATGGGATATCTGCACCTTTTACAAAAAGATGTCCACAATAGCTCATGGTTTAAAACTTTTCCAACTAAACTGCACTTATTATTGATTTCCTTTATGCTTATGAGCCCGACAGCTAAATTTATCCTAGAAAAGTGGATTAGGCATATTAACTTTCAGGACTCTATCTCAACTGCTCAGAAAACCTGCTCCCTTTTGCATTTTGGGCTAAACTTTAGATTTTTTCCAAAGTGCTCGATATCTGGAAAATCTGACTATCCCCAAATATTGACATGTTTTCTCAAGAGCTCAATTTAACTGTCTTCAATCTACAATTTTAGATGGGCATTACTTTGGCAACCCTTACAAAAACTGATTGTGCCCTTGTAATAACAAAGAAATTTAAACATTGAATCATGTCCTCTTTGTATGTAATTTTTACAGAAATTAGCGTATTAAATTACAGTCACCCCTGCCATTTCGCAGTTCAGGTACTGCGGTCCTACTGCATTGCAGGATCACAGGACCTGTGCCTGGGGGCGGGCGGCGGGAAGCCATCACATTGCTCCCCGCCACCCCTGGGCCCTTCCAAGAAGCCCCAGATGGTGCGAGGTCAGATTCCCCTGCTGCTGCCGGCGCACGCCACCCCAAGACTTCTCAGACCAGTGTACATTGGTGGCGGCAGCAGGGGGGATTTGATCACCCCCACCCCACCTGACCCACTTCTGCATATTGCAGATTTTCAGACATTGCAGGGCGGGTGGGTCCCTAATCCCCGCGATAGGCGGGGGGGTTACTGTACTCAAGCCTATAATGAGTGCCTTCCCAGGTAGGACTTTGAACTGGTATTTATGATATTTATTAAGTGACAGAAACAAGGGGACTACTGAATCGGTGGCCAAGTATCTTTTCTCTGTCCAAGGAATACAGAAGACAACCTTAGCCTCTGTTAGCTCTTAATACAATCATGAATTACACGATGTTTGTGCAATTCATTTTTTGCTACCTAATCTGTTTTAACTATCTTGAAATTTTGTAATGGTTTTATTCTCTTATCCTTTTAAAACTACACGTATGTATTTTCTATTTTATTGGTTGGGTCTGTGACCGTAAATACATATTGTATTGTACTGATATCTATTTTTGAGTACTTGAAAATAGGTATCTCAGCCATGTATCAGAATGGAAATCACAGTGTAGCTTCATTGGACTCTTCCCTGTAAGTCCCCAAACTTTTGAGAGATTTGGGGGCAGGGGACTGAGTTATTAAACTCTAGATGGGATCCCCCTAGAAGAAAATCATTTCTAATTGAGTCGGGAAGCCTCTAATTGCTCATTATAAATGATTCCCCACCCCGGGCAACTCCTTTGGAGGTTAATAACTCATCCCCCTGAACTCCAAACCACTCCAGATTTTGGAGGCTTACAGGGAAGAGTTCAAAGAAGCTCCCCTGACATTTTGGTTCCTCAAGAATGAATTGTTTCGTTTCTAGAGGGGAAAATGTGTTTCAACTCATTTCATAAACACATCCTATCATTTCGTTATGTAACAAAACAGCATTTTGTTTTTCATTTTGTGCCCATTTCTAATAGTGAATGGTCCAAGATGACCAGATGGGTTTTATGGCTTAAAACAAATTTGAACCTGATTCTTCATGCTTTAGTACCACCCTTAGTTGGCTAAAGCATACTGACTCTGGTCATCTATGCTCCCGTCTTGCCTGTTTTTTGCTAGTCTGGCTCTATATAACTTCTTCTCTTTCTGAATAACCACCTTTTAAAGGAATACTTCATATTCCCTAACATGTCCTCTAGGCTAATGGAACATTTTTCATGCTGATAGCAGAGCATTGCTAAATTTCATGCAAATCAAAAAGTGATGAAATGTATTTTTAAATCCTCTCACCATCCACTGATGGAAAACAGTTGGTGTGCAGTATATTGCCTTGTCCATCAACTCTGACAAGTGCCTGGATTCCACAATGTCAAAAGAATGTATGGAAGAAATAGACTCAACATAGAGGAAGCTTCTAATAAAATTTATTTCTCCTTTCCTGCTTTTTACCATGAGTTAAAAAGTCAAACCTTTAGACTCTGGACTCCACAAAGCAAATTAGGGAAGTGGCCATTTTAGCTGATGGGCCCAGCCATTATGTGTTCCTAGTTGGTGTACCTGATGTGTACCTGGTGTACCTGAGTGGAAGCAGGCCTCAGGATCTCTCCTGTGCTGCTGGAATTTGAAGTGGGGAAATATCAAGAGCATAGTTGGTTGGTTTGCTTACCAAAGATTTCAGGTTCAATCACTTTCACCTTCAGTCAAAAAAGTTGGGTCACAAATGAAGTACCATCAACATCTGAGATAGACATGAACAAATATTTGTCCCCATAAAACTCACAATTAGAGATGGTCACGAAACAAAAAAATATATTTTGTGTTTCATTTTTATTTTGTTACAGAATGAAATGGAAAATAAAGTGCCCTTTAAAAAAACCCAAAATGAAACAAAACAGAAATTTTTATTTTGTTCCATTTCTTTTTTGTTTATTGAGATTGGTGCTTGTCAAAATAAATAATAAAAATAAGCGCCGAACAGCTGCCCCCGCCGGCCAGATAATCAGCGCAAGGTTAAAACAAAAAATTAAAAGCACCAACCTGCCCATGGGCCAACTGGTCAGCACAAGTTTTTTTTTTAAAGTGCTGACTGGCCCATAGGCCAGCTGGTTGGCACAAGGTTTTTAAAAAAGCGCCAACCAGCCTGTGGGCCAGCTGGTTGGTGTGACGTTAAAAAAAAGCTCCGACTGGCCCACAGGCCAGCTAGTCATCACAAAGTTTTTTAAAAAGTGCTGACTGGCCTACAGGTCAGCTGACCAGATGGTCAGCACAAGGTTTTTTTAAAAAGCGCTGGACAGCCAGTCTGGTTGGCTTTGCTTTAAAAAAATTAAAAATAAATAAAACAACAAAAAAATGAAAATGAAGTGATTTTTTAAAATTATTTCATTCTCTTACCAGCTACTTTATGCTTCATGGGTGGCTTTAACCTTATTTCAGTTGAGCTAAATGATTTTAAACTTTTACTTATATCTAATGGGCTTCTAATTTGTGGTTTTGTTCTTCTCAAAGTCACTTTTAATTGGCATATTTTTGTAATTAGTTTAATTTGGTTAATTGGCACAATCACTGGTGTCTCTTTTGGCACATGAAGAGGGTAGGCTAGTAGCATATGGTTTAACAAGCATCTGAAGGTTTCATGCATAGAGGATATGTTCAGAAAAATCTTATCACCACCAAACTCAGAAGTGGCAGAGTGAAAACTTTGACTAGGCAAACTCCTTTCAATATGGTGACCAAACTAGGCTAACAATTAACTAAGCATGGCCATCCCATAGACTGGTTGGCTCTCTGTGTTGAAGATTAAACATATGAAAAATTATGTTATTCAATTTTCATTCTACTGTTCCAGAGTTTGTGTGTGAGAGGTGTTTGCTTTTGCCAACTAGTTTCAATTTGATGTAATTCTCGAAGGCTTTCACGGCTGGGATCCAATAGTTGTTGTGAGTTTTTCAGGCTGTTTGGCCATGTTCTGGAAGTTTTCAGAACATGGCCAAACAGCCCAAAAACTCACAACAACTATAAGTTTCAATTTGGCATGTGGCAACATTAGGGACTAATTTGCAACTAGCTGTTGAGTCTGACTTAAGTCAAATAGGGGACTCAACTTGGGTTTTCCTCCCAATGACCCACACTTGACTCATGACTCAGAACCATTTTTCCAAGTCATATGTCAGTCCCCACCTGGTGCCACCCCCTGCCACCCCCTACCCTGAATCTACTTGCTCTTACTGCAGCTGCACACTGCTCTCCTCAGAAACAAGCAAAGGCTAGGGTTACCATCCAGGTGCCAGGCCTTCTGCTTCTGGGCATGCTAGGGGATGGGGATAAGGGTAAGTGCACTGTGGCATGGCAGCAGGAGCAGGTAAGCAGCAGGGGAAACAGGGCAGGGGGCAGGCCCACTGCTTCTGAACATGTGCAGAGGCAGTGGGAAAGCTCTGGGAAGGGAAGCCAGACCTGCTGCCTCTAGTCACATGCATATCCCCTTCCAGTCTCTGTCCTCTACTTGGGACTCAGGCTCAAGGCCTGGGACTTGGGACTTGGTACCAAAAATGTAGGACTTGACTCGAGTCTTGGGACTTGGGTCCAAAGACTTACCAATGCCCTGGTATGTGGTCCCACCCAAGACAAGAGAGTAATGGCTGTCAATTGCAAATAATCTAACTCTTGTGCATAATTATTCCCATCCTGTAGCATGGGAATTACCTCTCTGATAGGCTGATCTTGAAGTGCACAGCCATGTGAGCGAAAGCAACTGACTAGGTCAACACTACCTTTTGTTTCTAGGCTATGTTCCAGTGGTAGAGGACATCCTTGACATGCAAGAAGTCCTAAATTCAAAGGAGTGCACAGAAACACTCATGCTGGAAATCTGGGAAAACGGCCACTGTTAGTGTGGCTGCTACTGATCTACTGTATTAACATTTTTGGGGGGATGTTCCTTTCAGGTGACTACTACCTGGTATATGTACTAATTTATAAGGTGCTGCTTCTGATATAAACAAAGAAGACAGGGATTTTTATTTATTTTATTTTATTTATTTTCACACTTATATACCACACCTATTCACCACAAGTGGGATTTCACCATTGCAAAGCAAGTTCTACATGTGTATTGCGTGTGTTAGGAGCCAAACTTTCAAACTAAACAACCTGGAAAAGGGGTGCCTTGGGGAGGATAATAGAGAATGCAAAATGTGCAATCTTTCCAAAATGCATTAAGGTATAAATTACATCCTCATACCCTGGAAAATACTTTGGTTTTTATACGATGTTTACAAGCATCTCTTTCTTGTGAGATGCAAAATGGTCTGAGGCAGCAGTTTTATATGAAGAAGATATTCTGCATTCTGTGGTGGAGACGGGTCTTATTGTGCAGTAGAAACGGTTTATGAAGGTGGAATACAATGAAAATATTACAGTGTCAGGTGACTGTTCCTTTCTATTTTATTTTACACAAGGATATTTTTTAAAGCTAGGGGAGATATATATTCTAATGGATTGACTAGCTGGCAAAAGAAAGAAGGCAAGGAATATGACCAAAAACAAAAGAACAATCTTTACAGAATTAATTATAGTAGAATGGTATTATTACGTACTTCTTCCCAAAAATAAATAAAAATGTAGACTTTCTGAATGGATAATAATGATTGCTTAATTTTACCCATTTATGTTTACAAAATAAATTTGTTAGATAACATAGCAACGTGTCGCTACTTGTGATCAGTGACCCTTGCAAGACTTAGGGTTGTTTTTACTAAATGGTTTAATTCCTAAAGGCACCCCAGCATGGCACATACCATGTTCCTCTGGCACTCTAGTTTTGACACATTAATTAAGCTCCATTTGTGAGTATTGGTTCAATAGCTGTCAAGGACTGTTTCCTGCTACTTGACTAACTCTCTGGGTTTTTAATGTGTTCTCAACAGCTCATTCCTTTGCAAAATAAGAAAGGCCCTAGTGTGAAAGTTGCTTTCAGTACTGACAACATCCTGCCTTTGAGTGGTCTGAATCCTGTTTCACTCAATGTGGTCTAAAAGCTACTTCAAAATAAAGCAAAGCAAAAGCAAAGTGGTCAGCTTCTATGCCGCCCCATATCACTTCAAGTAGTCTCTGGGAGGTTTACAGTTTTTTAATTACAGTATGCAGGCTACACATTGCCGCCCCACCCCCAGCAAGCTGGGTATTCCTTTTACCTACCTCAGAAGGATGGAAGGCTGAATCAAATATGAGCCTACTACCTGGGATTGAACCCCAGGTCATGAGCAGTTTTATCTGCAGCACAGGCATTTAACTACTGCGCCCCGAGGCTCCCAATTGCATGCTGCCCAGAGATATTAAATGTCACTCTCTTGCACTTCAAATTGGTGGAACAGAAAAACTTGCTAACTTGGGTATTGCTCAGGAAAAGTCTTCACATACAAAAGGGTATCTTCCTTTCTTTCAGCTTACCTTTCATGCCTCATTCCCTTATGCACTGGCTCCATATGTCTGTGTGCATTTGTGTGTCCTGTCTTTTACTGTATAATAACAGTAATAGAGATGGGCACGACTCAGAAAAAAATTTTTGTTTTCGTTTTCGTTTTCGGCTAGGGTCCGTTTCGTTTCGTTTCCGTTTTCGTGAGCTAATTTCAAAATTTTTCGTTTTCATTTTGTTACGTAACGAAAATAAAAAATGAAAACGAAAATGAAAAATTTTTCGTTTCTTCCCATTTAGCTCCATTATGTGTTTTTCCAGTAACGAAAAACGAAAATTGGCTCGAAATTAGTCGTTTCGTTTCCGTTTTCGTTCCAGTTCTGAGCCGTTTTTTGTTTTCGTTTCGTTACGTAACGAAAACGAAAAAACAAAAACGAAAATTGCGCTAAGTCGTGCCCATCTCTAAACAGTAACAATAACAATAATTATCATCATCTCAGCGCTGGGGAGCTGGAAGGGACCCTATGGATCATTATGTCCAGCTTTTGTGGCGCACTATGGGGCACTAGTCCATATCAGGAATCTCTGGGAACTTCTGTCCCCAACTGGACCCGCAGCGTCACTTTTGCATGCCCAGTGTTGCACTTCCATATGCATTGGTGATGATACAGAAATTGGAAGCTTCAGCTTATGGTGGATGAGTTATGTAGAAGAGACCAGCAATTCTGTCACTAAATGAATATGGGTTTGCAAATCAGTGTGTGTTTTACTTCTTTCTTTCCGGCTTCTGTCACTCATTTTCTCAATTGTTATAGCAGGTTAAAAGAAGGCACCCCCTGAGGATGGCACTCAAGTGATTGGCAACCAGCATTAGGCAAAGGTCAGCGCTAATTATGGTGTCTTATTTGCATGAGGAGGCTTGAAGGATGGGGACTAAACCATTGGTGGCATTTGCGGCCAACAAATTACTTGGCTGACAGGACAATGTCACTCCTTATCAATGCTGATCTAGTGTATACTGGTACTTGAGCAATTAAGGAAGCTAGAAATGGTGCCTCAGAGACTTACCTTTCTGTGAGTAATTACTATAGGTGTCAACAAGCACTGGGAAAAGAGATATATTTACTATATACATGAATCAAGTGTATAAATAATTAGATAGCTGCATAGGATAATCACCTATGCCTCTAGCACACGAATCTTCATGTTACTACCTCCTGTTTTCTTAAATCTTTGACTTGATTATTCCTATTCAAGAAGGAAGAGATAATAATGCATGTGGTGGTTAGTCACTTTAGAAATAGTCAGAATGTGAATATTTTATCTGTTAATTAAGCCAAATGTATTGATAGACACATAATGATTTTTAATTATTTACATACAAACTGTGCCATATTTAATAAAACCCTACTATGAATCCATCAGATGAAAAATTAGATTAAATATATCACCAACTTCATACTCTTCATACTCAAAATCTCCAAAAAACAAACAAACAAAAAAAAACCCATAACATTAATATCATATTGTGGGACTTTGACATGAACATTTGTAAAGGAAGAATAAATACCATATTAGGGGAGTATTTCGTAATATGTTAGTAATATGTAATTTGTGAAGACACCAGAAAATGATCATTTGATAGGTGACTGTCCATATTCATATGTGAAAAGATGGAGTGTTGCCTTAAGGTACCAGGGGGTTGAGCAATAACTATATCATAGTAACTATTCAGAAATTCATCTCAAACCCAGAAATCATCCATAAAATAAATCTTTATATGGAATGAAAATGATTCAGTAACAATACAATTCCACACATACTGCCAGGATACAGACTGGAACAGGTCTCTCAGTAATCAGTAGGACTTACTTCCCAATATATGTTTATGTTTAGCATAGTTTGTGAAGATTAAATGAGGGAAGCATATATTTATAAGCTTGCAAGCTTCCTATGTATTTGTATCTTCATGCAAAAAAAGTGTAACCCGAATCAGTGCATCTCCTTTCATCAGCAACCCTATTCAAGCCATAAGACTCTCCCACACATCATGCACCTTAACTGTTCAGGTATTACTGTGCCTGGATAATAAGCATAGAAATCCTGATTTCTAAACATTTCACTTTGAAAGAGACCAGAGGTATATGTGTAAGTGCCTTCCCTGAAGACTATTTTCCCCGTGATTAATGTGTTAGCATTTTCTTTAATCTCTTGCCATGTGCAGCAAAAGAGACAAATAATGTTTATGTTGGATTGGCCCCTCCCATTGATTCCCAAACAACTGCTTTTGTGCACTACAGGCAGCTTGAACCGTGCCTAATTACAGAATTGGACATCTGCTTTCAATCTCCGAGTTAGCATACAAGGTTCTTCTTGTCCTGGTGCTTGCACAGTTGTCCCCTTTGTTTATTTATGGTTGGGTTTTTAAATTACATGTAAACATGCACAGATACAACAATATTGTAATGTTTGAAGCCTGTCATACTGTAGTTAGTAGATGCAGCAAGATGCCCCAATTCACCTATTAATGTGGACGTTCCAACTTGCCAGTCAAGACTTGTGGTCATAACCTAACCAAACAAACTCCCCACTGTTGGTGAAAATTAATCTTATTTATTATATTTATAATTGCTTCACATTTCCTATGGGATTGCTCTCACATTTGCTCCCATCTGTATTAATCATTTTCTGCTAATGGGTTCAAGCCCCAACTGCTCTGGCAGCTGACTGGATAAAGATTTTCTTTCCAGATAGTTTTGCTTCTATTCCTTTCTTTTGCTTTTTCTGTTCATAGTATGCATTGTCAAGAATCTTCCCTGGAATTGATAAATAGGTTTTGTTTGGAATACCATTGTATTCCACGGAACCTCTTATTATCGGCATGGTAGTAGCAGTATTGTCTAGATGCCCTAAGCACATCTGATCTTGCCTGATTTTGGAAGCTAAGCAGGGCCGGCCCTGGTTAGTACTTGGATGGGAGACCACCGGGGAATACCAGGTGCTGTAGGCGCTTGGAGTAGGAACTGGCAAACCACTCCAGCATTCTTGCCATGGGTCACGAAGAGTTGGTCATGACTGTAATGACACAACACACACAGTAGCAGTATATACACTGCTTGTTTTTCAGCATTGCTGTTGTAGGGGGCAGAACAAGGGTGGTAGTAGTGGTGGTAGTTGTTAAGGTGCAAAGGCAAACTGGGAAGCCTGTTACTGTTGAAGTATATCCACACTAACAACCAACCACTTAAAATTTCAGAATGGGAATTGCACATGCTTAATCCACTGGGTTTTGAATCAAACAGCTAAGCAGAAACATGACTTCATTGGAGGACCTATTTGCTAACTCTGGATAAATGTAGGTCCCCTTCATTTGCTTCATTTGGTAGCTTTCTGGGTGTTATATATAATTGCAGCTCACATGGAAACCATTGTCCTTTGATGTCTAAAAACAGACATGATGTGGTTAATTATGTCACGTGTGAGGTGTAAATTCAGCACTCAGAGAGCAATAGGTTGACTGGGCAATGGATTGAAAAATGGTACTTAGAGGAACCCGTGTTAGATGATCTTCAAATATGTTTAAAGCCTCACAGAGTGAGATGAATTCTCATATGGGTCAGACATTAGAAATGCACTTGAGGTAATGGAACCGTTTTACTTTCACTACTTTAATATGATATGATGTAAATAAAATATATTGTGAAATCTGACCCTTTGCTCTCCAACAGGTTAACATTGGATATGTACACTTTCCCAGTGAAAGCAGTTGTTCAGAACATGAGATATTTCTTGATACACTTGTGGAAGAACAGGTTGTATAAGAACTTCTGCATGTTGGTGATGATTATTTCTCCCAACTCTTGTCATGCAGCCAAGTGAGCCACTAATTCTCCTGCTTGTTTTATAGCAGCAATGTTCTCTTTTACTTAGATGGATAGGCAGATAGGCCAGTAAGACTCTTGTTTTATTAATGAGGTTACACAGATACAGCAGTCTCCTCCCTTTAGATGTTTGCTTAATGCTTACATATTTTGAAAGCAGCTACTGAGGGGGCACTTTCTTTTCCTCATGTGTGAAGTATGCTCTCTTACAGACATCACTCTTAATGGTAATATTAACATTATTATTAACAACAACAAAAAACCACACACATCCCATGAATGTGTGAGAATTTTGTGCAGTAATTTTTTTTCCTAAGGACTAAACTTTGCACATTTCTTTGTAAATGGAATAGAAATAACTTAATGTCAAAAATAACATAGACTGTGGGAAGAACCACACTGGCAGACCAGTTTAAAAAAACAGATGGGCTTCTATTCTATTCTATTCTATTCTATTCTATTCTATTCTATTCTATTCTATTCTATTCTTACCTTTGTAGCTATGTCTCCATGCTCAGTTACACTTAAATTTTCTTCTTGGACATTCTCCCCCTCTATGGCACCAATGCAGCAGGCCTGTACAACACAATGTTCCCCGTATGAGCAATAGCTAAATATATTGAATGTTGACTACTTGGGTGAGATTTTTGTTTGAGTACCTTTTGATGACTCACAATTTTTCCATAAGCACAATGAGAAATTTAGTGGTTCTTTTGTTAAAAAAACAAAAAAACCAAAACACAATTGAATATAAAGAGCAGGATGTTCATTCCTGTTCTAATAGGAGGAACCCTGGACTCAGGTGGTCTGGGTTCAGTTCTTTGTCACGGGAACTCTTTTGGTGGAGTGTAACTAACAAAGCCATTCCTTAAATGTTTTATTTATCTTAAAAGCTCTTGTAGGGCCACTGTAAATTGGCCCCAACTTGGAGACATAATACATAATTGTATGGGGTAATAATATTATTTATTGGTGAATTTGCTCCAAGAGGGGTGGATGTTTATAGTAGACTCTTATTAGGAGGCTGTACAGACTGTTGGTGATACAGGGCAATCTTTGTGATACAGAAGAATGGAGTTTAAAATGACAAGAGGGGCAGGATGGAAGGCAGTAGTGTGATGTTTGGTCTTGACCAAAATGATGGTATTGGGGCATCTTTTGTTTTCTGCTTTTCGAAGCCAAACATCCTGACCCAATTCTGTGGACCCAACATAAACATTAAACAGAAGTAGGTACTGTGTACATCCTTAAGCCAAATGGTTCTTTTCGATAGAGAGGGGTCTGGTGAGTTTCAGTAAAAACTGAAATGTTATTCATGTAATTATGAATCAGGATGAACAAAAATAATCCCTAAAATAATCCCTCAGGATTATCCCTGTGGCCCCCGTTCTTCCAATTCAAAACAGCTACGAAGTCCTTGTACCACAGTCTCATGATTATTAACTTGGAGGTAAGTTACAATGAGTTAATTGTGGTTATTCTGAATGTACACAGACATCAACCTTTCCCTGTCTGAGCTACCTATGTGAATGAAAGGCAAATCTTAGCAGTGATTTTATTTTACAAGTCAGGAATGGAGAATTTAAATTTCTACTCTCTTTTTGGGCTACCCTGTAGTGAATAGGTACTCTATTAAGGAAGTCACAGCACAGTAGGTAACCTTTTATGTTACATTTCTTCAATATATATGCCACATGTGCTAAACAGCTCACTGCAGGCTCTGTGTTAGATCATCTCCAGTTTTAAAACCCCTGCTGCACCAAGCTACTACCAGGTGAGCTAGAGGTGGCTTGCTTGACTAATTAAGATGTATTTATTTGGTTGGGCTGTATTTTCTTAAGCTGGAATCTCAAAGCCAATTTAACTGTTAATGTTAATGGGCATTTCTTGACACCTTTTAAAGGATATATTACCTTTCTTTTGCTTCTTTTAGGCTTACTTTAAATGAAAATAGGCTTCCAGGTTACAGTAGCAGCAATTTCTACCTACACGTTCCTGGTATCATGTTGTGATTTATATTAGCATCTTTTACCATGTTTTCAAGAACATTCTTCACTTGGGTTCCAAACATAATTGTGATCCAAATGACTATAAACACATTCCTCCCCATGTGCTCGTTTGTAGGTCTGCACTGCTGACCAAGGGCCCTGCTTGCTGGGCAGAGGGAAAAATATATCACTGTGGGTAATGTTTTTATAATAAGGCCAAAAGAATATTGTAAGCATTTCCCTTTCAATCCATTTCCATACCAAACATGGATTCCCAATACTCTCTTTCCCTGGCCTGCATGAATCCATTAATCACAAAAAGTTGATGAATATGGAATGTAGGTATTTCATAAATAATATGTGTGATTTAGTGCATTAATTCTCTACTTGGCCATTCATTATAGCTTATACATTTCACTAGATCTCTGAGACTGTGGGCAGAGATTGCATATATTTCAGCAGCACCAGGTCTGAAGCCCAATGGAGAGAGTATTACCTGATCTGGGATCAACAAGTTACTTCTGAAATCATCATATTTTATTTGAATAGACAATAGTTAGATATTAAGGTGAAAATCCTGTTGAAGTTTACCATGTGTGCAGGAGTAATCACAGAAGTGGTGGTTTCCTTATCCATTAGCTGTTTATACGATCATCTGGCTTTCTGATTTTACAATTATTTCATGGTAGCCCCTCGTTATCCATTGTAAAATTACTGTTGGATGTTTCCAGGACTTGAGGCCAACATAAGGCCCCTCTCTATAAGTTCTTTCACCTAAGTTTGAATGCAGAACAAATACTTCTGTTCTCGGCCTTGGGTAATTGATCTGTAGAAATGAAAGACATGCTGTGTTATTATAGGTAAGAATTGTTCCAGGAAAAGGGAGCATCTATAAGCAATGCAATGTATAGAACACAGGATTAGTAGGCAGTTAAGGAATGAAAAATGTGAGAAGTTGGCTGATCAGGTACTGGAAGTGAAAGCTAGGGCTGCAAAGGAAGATTGTTAAAGTACTTCAGTATAACAGGTTATAGAATTTGGAAGGACATGTTGCAGTCAAGTTCACAGAACAAATTCATAAAATCCTAGTGTTGGGAAAAATGCCTAGGAGGTCATTTAGTCTAACCCTCACCACTATTTGTTTGTTTATTTGTCACATTTTTACCCTAACCATCTGGTCAAATGGCCATTCTGGGTGGCGTACAGCAATAGAAGTGTATAACAGTAAAAAAAAACCCATAAAATGCTTAACATCAACATTAAATCAACATTATAGTTAATATAGTTCAGCATACAAAATCATAAAGAATGTTACAGATTTAGTCATTTAGCAAAAATAATACATCACAACATTCAAACCATTTAATTATCACAAGTGAGAATATGATAGTTGGTTTAATAGTTTAGGTTGGACAACTGCTGTTAAGTTGGAACTCGCTCAGGAAAAGCCTGCCTGCACAGCTAGGTTTTTTGCTATCTCTTAAAGGAATTCAGGGGTGGGGGTGGGGCTAGTCAAATCTCAGATGGGAGGTCATTCCTGAGAGATGGAGCTACAGTTGTCCCCTGCCCTTTCGCGGTTCATATACTGCAGTACTGGTATACCACGGGTCCAAAATGTATGAAAAAAGGGCCCCTGGGGTAGGGAGGAAAGGCCTTCCCAGGCCCGTTGGAGGCCCCAAAAGTGCTTCCCTACAAACCGGAAGTGACTTCTGGTAAACCAGAAGTGACCTCCAGATCACTGGAAGCACTTTTGGGGCCTCTGGGGGACTGGGAAGCCCCTTGCAGGCCTGTTTGGGGCAGCACCAGGCCTGGGGTAAGTACAAGAGCCCCCAGAGAGCCCGCCCAGTCCCAACCTGTCCCAGCATCCGCATATTGCAGATTTTCAATAATTGTGGGTCGGGTCGGGTCCCTAACCCCTGAGATAGGTGGGGGTTTACTGTACTGGTAAGAAGGCATGATTTTTAGTTCTTTCCTTTCAAACCTCTCTTGTAGTTAATTATCTTAACTGTCCCATTGGGAAGAATGGGTATGATGGACAGATTTGTATGGAAGAAGGTGCTCAGGTTGCGAGCTCCCAGACCATTTAGGGTTTATATTTTATTTATTTATTTATTTTTACAACTTATATGCCGCCCACTACCCAAAGGTCTCTGGGCGGCTTCCAATCAAAGAATTAAAACAGTTAAAAACATCAAACAACAATAAATAATTAAAACAATAATAAAAACCTTATACTAAAATCATCACACTAAAATTGCCATCAGAATCAGTACCTTACAGTTGGTGTTGAGGTGAACTGGTAGCCAGTGCAAAGTGGCCAGGACAGCGGAGATATGTTTGTATTTTCTCATCACAGTTAGTACCCTGGCTGCCAAAATCTGGACTTGTTGAAGCTTCAGCACCAGTCTCATAGGGAGCACCCCGTAGAGACCATTACAGTAATCTAGTCTCAAGACTATCAGTGTGTGAACCAAAGTGGTGAGTGATCTGCTGTCCACATAGGGGGTGCAGCGGGGTGAGATGGTTAAATATAGTACCAATGCTGCAGGACTGTTGTAGCCGTAGTGAAAGACACCTCTAACAAGGATAAGCCAATGTCCTGGACTTTCCACAAGGGAGGAACAGCTGAGCACCACAGTCCTGTCCTCAGAGGTTCAGAAGGATGATCCCCATAGAAGGGGGATCCCTATGACCATATTTGTGCCTTGTACATTGCACCATATCCCAGCCCATGAGAACCCTATAAGAATAAAGCATGACCATCAACACAAAGGCTTCAGATAAGGAGGGGAGGACACCTCAACAGAAGAGGTCTCTCCTAATGCAAGGCATGTCTTTTGGAAAAGATCTTCCTTCCAGTGAGACATGCAGGCCAAATCCTGCAACTGAGCTCCCAAAATGCCTCTATCAGCTTTACTATATAAACAGGGAGGTACAAGGAGACAGTTAAAGACAATTTCTGTTCGAATTCCAGACCATACCTCTTCTATATAATAACCATTTGTGTTGACTCTCTTGCTGTGTGTGATTTTTGGACTATCTTGACTACACTTCCTGGACTTTTCTTGATTATGTTCTGTTACCACTGGACTAATGTGGCACAGCACTGTTTTTATACTTTGGCTTGAGATATCCCACTACCTGATCTACCTGATCCAGTAGGATTCTGTTCACTAGACTTCTTTGTTCTGTCTATTGACCATGATTTAGACCTTTCTCTCTATCCGTGCTAAAATCTTGCTCTTGGTATCAGTGGACATGTCCACGAAATGTTACATTAAAATATGAAAGCTAGTCTTTAATATGCCACATGGTTTTGTCTTTTCTTTTCTTTTCTTTTCTTTTTCTTTGATTTTTGCCTGGAATTCTTGCACAGACTAACACAACTACCTTCTCCAAAAATTTTACAAAAAAACTGTGACAGATAGCTGTCTGGTTTCTGCTTAAACATGACCCATGACCTTCTGGGACAATATGTTCCTCTGTTAAACAGTTCATAGGTTTAGCTGAAATCTGTTTTACTACTATTTCCTCCCACTGGTTTTCTCACTGTTCTCTGGAGTCACAGAAGACAAATCTGCTCCGTTTTGTACATGATACCTTAAACTTTCCATTTGAAAGCCACTGTCATTTTTTCTCTTCATTTCCCCCTCTCTAGATTAAACACAATGACCCCAAGTCGATTGTTGGACCCGAGAAGAGTATACCCAGAAAATTAATAGAGTTAGCGTAAGCTTTGGCTTACAATTTAGCAGTTGATTAAATGTTTTTTATTCTGAATTTAGCAAATGGGTTTAAGTTACTCTTCAGATTATGAATAGCTGAAGGGAAAAATGAAGATGATCTAAGGATGAGTGTATTATTGAGGGGGAAATCATGTATTTCTAGAAGAGATGACTTACCTTATTATTTGGCTTTATTTATTTGTTCATGTAACTTTTCTTCAAAGAGGAAGCTCATTGTAGTTTATCTAATAGGTATAAAATCATACATCATAATAACGTATGAAACATGACCTGAAATCAGAGAAATTAAATGAAAACCAATGTTATCAATTACCAAACCAAACCAAAAAATTCCTTTCTGAATGACCGAGAAAGTGTCAGTATGCTGCCTAATGATTCTAAAGCCAGGTTTGGGTGGGCCACCTCCAATTCCACTTCCACAATGGCAGCATTATAGGAAAGTCCACTGTATCCTTGCCAACACTGTCTCATGGTGTTAGTGGGAGGGTGTTAACACTAAAATTATGGGTGAATCCCCTGCTGTGATTCTAGGCCAGCCATCTTAATTTCAGTGCCAGGAGAGGATCTCTCATATCAGGTGGAATGAAGGGTTCATATTGGAAAACGGAACACTTAAGAGAACTGTCCTTCAGTTTCCACACCCACGTTCCTTGGCTAAACTACTGAAAAGTTGCCTTTTCCTACTAGCTTTCAGACTGGCAAAAAGGATTAGGGAAAATGGCAGCGTCTTCCCCAAAGACTCTGTTGCTATAAATATATATACACAGTGGGATGTTGCTGTTGTTGTCTCCACGTTCTACCATGCAGTACCACTGGTTCTGATATCAGTGGTACATGTTACAAGGACTATAGCCCAGAATTCTGAATAAATTTAATTGAGGAGTTCAATTGATCTTGGTCCCTTGCATGTAGATGCAGATGTGCATCCTAAATACACTTATCATGACATACGCCCCACTGAATAGAATGGGATTTTGAGTCAACTTGCATAGGGAGGAACTTCAAAGCAAACTGTTACCAAAAATGTATTGCCGAAATTGACTAATTTCTTCTCTTCTTTTTTTTTCTTTTTTTTGTTTTGTTTTTCATCCATAGCAAATACTGTAACATTAACAAGAATACTGGGGTGCCTTATCTAAAGGGTTGATGTAATCAGAAATACAGACTAAGTTATTTTTAAGGCTTCACATAATGCAGGCTCATATCTGCATAAGATCTACATTGTCAAGAAAATAAGACATTACATCTAACTTGGCCATTGACTTCAGTGGATCTCTGGATGAAAGCCCTTGGCTTACACCAGCTCTCTCCACAACTATTGAAAGTTAGTCAACATGTGGAACACAAGTCTTTAGATAAGGCACTTCTTAGAGCTTCTCTTTATGTAGTGTGGTTTTAAAAATTCTAATAAAACTGACATGTGGGAGGAAAACAAGTACAGTACTGTAGGTGCTATTTACTTGCTACCAAAAATGTCCAAACTATTCCTTCTCTTGAATATAACTGTAGAGCTGCGTTGCTTATTTCTGAGCTGAAATCCATTTGCTGTCATTGGGAGTGTTCCAGCATATGTGAACGGCTATCTCTTTCAGCCAGTTTTCCAAGATATCAAGGAATCAAGTGGGGACTAGTGGAAAGATCCATGACTGAATGATTTCTCTGAATGTGTACATTTGGGACTGGCTGTGAAATGCATGTAGACATATTGTAAACTGCAGTTAACCTCATTTCAAAAAGCCATTGATCAAAGGCACTCTGTCAGTAGCTGATTAAGAGCCATGTAAGAGCATTGAAGACATTTCCTTCTGGTTAACAGCTCTGATTACTGGGGTTCCTAGAGTGAATTTTCCTGTTAGGCACTGAGGCTCGTCTCCTGGCTCCACATGAAGATATCAGGTTTCTCAATGGCAGAGCTTCCTGTTGTTGAAGGCTACTATTCATTCACAGCTTGTAAATCAGGAGCTTGTAAATCAGTGGATGAAGAAATGAATGTGATCATGTGATTGAGAAGCATTCTTCAAACAGCTCCTTCCTGGAATTTGCTCTCCCAGGGTACCCATTCCATGGTCAAAGGGGGGGAAATACTCAAAATTATGCATATGTAACTAACAGTGAGGGGATGAGATGGACTGTGCCTCCATTTAATTGTAGGAGACTTCCATTTTAAAATTTCTTTGAGGGGTTTGCAAGACAGACCATGCCAAACAAATCACTAGTTACAGTTGACACTGGGTCAGCAGCATGTATAGTCTTAAAGGCCTATTTGAAAACTTAATTTGGATTGTTCTCATTGTTCCTGTTGTTTTTCTGTGTTTTTAACCGTTTTTATTGGAAACCGCCCTGAGTTCCTTTATGGAAAAAGGTTGTGGTATACAAATGCATCAAATAAATAAATAAATAAATAAATAATGTGAAGATAAGTGGAGAAAGCTAGAAGATGAGGATAGGAGTATTTGCTATATCTACAAATTCTTGAGAATGTCAGGAGATCTTTTGCTCTTTGTCCTTTTAAATCTGTAGGGAACTTGTTTAGCTTATGGACCTTTCTGGTACTGGTTTATTTGACTGATGTAAACAGGATACAGACATGACTAGCAGTTGATGTAAATCAGCAAATAATTGCTCAAAATTTATCAAAGATTTGATTCCTTAGTGTGGGTCTCTCTTCAGTGTTTCAGTGCTGCTGGTGCAAAGTTGTTCATTCACTTCAAACGAGGATTTTGAAAACACGACAACATTCCAAAGGGTTTTCCTTTTCAAGATTTGGATTCAGAATGCGCTGAGAAGTAAAACTGAGTATTGTAGGTGTCATCCAAAGCTTGCCTCATAAATTTCTGTCTGAAATTCCTACAAAGACATGTCAACTATTATGTGGAGAAAATATATGTGAGGTGGACTGTTGCTTGGTAAAGGCAGAACCTTTCAGAGACAAGGCTTTAAAGGAATATCATTTATTATTTTATAATCAGTGTAAGAACATAATAGACATAATTGGAAGAATGCAATAATCTAGTGCTTTATATAAATATAAATATAAGAGGATGTAGGTCTGCTAGGTTTTAGGGTGCTAGTTGGAGTACTAGGGAGTTGTGCCTTTCCAAGTCTTTGGACAAGGAGGCATCAAGGTGATTGGTCAGTAATTTTGATTTTTGTATAAAAATGGCTTTAAAGTCTGGGCTGCCAGCTATACCCATTCCCAGTTAGTGCCAAGGCTCAATGGCTCGATGTGAAGGGGTTTTACATGTGTTATAACATACTGAAAAGCTAGAAGGAAAGGAGGATGTTGAGAACAAGGGCAGGAATCAAGCACTATTATCACAGCTCAAGTTTTGTTTTGTTTTGTTTTTTGATTGTTTGTTTTTTGTGGGGGTATTTTGGGGGGGGGAGAAAATCCCAAGCATATGGATACACACATTTGCAGTTGCTACAGAAAGGACCACTACCTGTGATAGCATAAAGGACTATTTTCTGGGGTCATATTTTGGCCCTGAAATGTTAAAGAACAGGGAGCTGGGGTATGCATGTTAGTCTATTTGTGTGTTTTGGTTTGGTTCATTTTGTTCCTGCTGTTATGTTATATGCAAACGTTTGCAAAGGACTGTACAATAGAACTATATTCAGACTCCAAGGTAGTAAAATAATCAGGAACATGAGAAGATGATATATATGTACATAGGGGGAGAGAAGTTTCATCTTCATATTGGTGATGGCACAAGAAATGTTGAATACAGACCTCAGATATTATCCAATTCCTCATGTCATCCCCTGTGACAGCAGATATAGTCACTGTGAAAGTTTCTTCTTCTTCTTCTTCTTCTTCTTCTTCTTCTTCTTCTTCTTCTTCTTCTTCTTCTTCTTCTTCTTCTTCATTATTATTATTATTATTATTATTATTATTATTATTATTATTATTATTATTATTATTATTATTATTATTATTATTATTATTATTATTATTATTATTATTATCTTGTGCCATACTAATATTTTGTTCATGTGGGAAAATGAAAAAAAGCAACATTGCTAGAGCAGAAGCCCTGTTTTGAGGAAAGACATCTGGATCTCCTACAAACAAATTAGTTTGAACGGCACATCTGGAAAGCCTATTGCAATTCAGCCATCAGACCATTAAAATTCAGTACTTGGATTTACATCAATTTAGCTTGATTGGTTATTTATGGTTATGGTTAAGATACATCTAATGTTTGCCCAGTTGTCAACCAATTCTAATTTTAATTTCCTCTGAGGAGTCTTCGAGGAATTTCTGCACAGATGACAGAAGATGGAGAAAATGCTTCTTTAGTACTATCTTCAGTCCTTTGTCAAACATATGTTAGCCAACAGAAGCAGGCTTAGATTTAAGGCATCGGTAAGGAACCTTTGATTCTCTAGGTGTTGTCAATGACATGTCTCACTGTAACTCACACAATACCACAACAATGATCATGCTCTACAGGGACGGGTAGGAAATTTAGTTCAAAACATCTGTAGTCAAAAGTGTCCGATGACTGGTTCAGGCTGAGACTTCAGCCAATGGATACTTTGGCATGTACCGTTTTCTTTATTCATGCATGTATGTGAATTTCCGTGTGTCATTGTGCATAAAATGTAAAGTGATTGGATAAATAGGTGATCAACGGACTGTTTATTCTAGGAAAAGGAAGCGAGATGTGCATAATAATTGTGAGACATGAATATCCCTTGAGCTGTTCTGTCTCCATCACTGATTAGAGATGGATCCAAAGCAGAGATTACAAATGTTACTTTGCAACTCCCCACCCCAGACTATACAGTTAGCATGATGCATGTGGGACTGTATAATCCAAGGAAGTCATATTGCCAATCTTAGGCTGGAGTTCATCCATGCTGTTTTTAAAAATAAAGGAATGGCTCTGATGTTTTGTATTTTTTTCCAATAGAGAGTTGCTGTTTTGAAACAAATGCATAAATATGAACCACATATACCAATACTTGTATATTTCTGGCCTTGGCCAATAATCTGATGGGTCTCTAAAGGGCATGGGTTGGATCAAACACCATTCTATGTGCACAGAGGACCAGTGTATATCATTAGTTTCCAATATCTCTCATTAAATCACCTCAAGTGCTAAGGTTTGGGAAGACATCTGCCTAAAAAGTGTGCCTAGTGTAACTGGAACCAGGACCTGCACTATCTTCAGCAAAACAG
Organism: Phrynocephalus versicolor; assembly: GCA_023846285.1. Classification (NCBI taxonomy): domain Eukaryota; kingdom Metazoa; phylum Chordata; class Lepidosauria; order Squamata; family Agamidae; genus Phrynocephalus; species Phrynocephalus versicolor. The sequence continues at coordinate 12,138,978 of JAHTLZ010000007.1, read as the reverse complement.
GCTCACAACAGATGCCTGCTGCCTCTCTGCCTTCATGTTCATAAAAGAATGAGCATAAATTGCCCAGAGCTGAAATTAGTGGTGCTTCAGCCCTTTCCTGCTCTAGTTCTGTGACTTCTTGTTGTTTATTTACTGTGTCAAAGAGGGCTGTTAAACACTGTGTTGAATTTTGGAGGGAACTGTAGTTGGTTGTATTGTTGCCTGGATTTGGAGTATGTTGATTCTCTGTTTTTTTAATCAGTAAAAAGTAAAGTAGAAGGTAAATATACAGAACTAGAATGAAAGAGCTTGACTGCAGTGATACATCTTATGTATTATTAATCTGACACTTTATGGCCTATTGTGGTCTAACGCTAAACCCTTGGGTCTGCTGATGAATTAACCACACCTACACATAGCTTTTTGGGGAAACATGAAGGCCATGGCTTTATTGGCATTGGTGACAAACTGCAGTACTCTGGCCAGGCTTTGGGTCAGATCCATTCCATTGGGGAGCCCGCCTGTCCCCCGATGTGTGCTGTGGCACTCCCTTGTCTTCAGCTTCTGGAAACCCCTGTGGATGCAGGAATTGTGACAACACCCTGGAAGCAGGAGAACTGCATATGTAAATCATAAGCCAATCCCAGCAGGAGGGCGGGGGATGATATGGTATAAAAAGGGTGGAGCCTGGTCTGTGAGAGTCAGTTGAGTCAGTTAAGTTAAGGGAGTTGAGTTAAGAGTTAAGAATGAGTGCTGGGAGAGAGCACAGCTGTTAGAGTTCTGTCAGGCAGTGAGGGCTTTACTATTTACTGGTTATTAAAAACAGGGAGGCTTGAAGAGTTGAATTAATCTATTCTATGTTTAAGGCAACGCAAACCAATGTCAGTCATTATTTTATTTATTTATTTTCTCAATAAACTTCATTATTATTTCTGTGTTATACATCTGAGTCTGTCCCAGTTCATAAGGCGACAATTTAAAAAGGTGGCAGCATTACCAAGTGGATATTGTGAAGATTAATAAGTTGGTTCCCTACCCTTCACATTTTTCATCGCAATCACACGTATAAAAGGGAGGTGTCGTCACAGGCTCCTTCGGGATTTCCACCCCAAGCTGAGTGGAGAGGCCACCTGAGACTGAAAGCCTAACATCCAGAAGGCAATAGGATGCAGAAGGCTGAGCTGTATAATGCAAATTGATATTGACCCATGTACTGAAAAAAAAACACTAGCTGTGTTCTATTGATAGAGCTATGGGAAACAGATATTCCTAGTGGGGTTCATTCCACACACACCAGGGCTGGCTGAATAGCTCAGTGGTTTAGATATTTGGCTGTGGATCCATAGGTTAGGAGTCTAATTCCCAACTGTGTCTCATGGGAGAAGAGCCAGCCTGTACAGCAGGGGTTTCAAAACTTTTTGGAAGGAGGGCCAGATTTGGTGGCTGAGAATATGTGTGTGTGTGGGGGGGGGCTGCTACCTGCCCCTGCCCCCACAGCAAGCCTCACCCACTGACCCAGAATACCATTGACTTCCAGAACACAGCCAAACAGCCCCAAAACTCACAACAAACAAGCAAGCAAATAAGGGAGGGAGGGGGCAGGCCAGCCAGCTGCCGGGCATATCAAAATTTGGCCCCTGGGCCAGACCTTGGACGTGGCTGCTATACAGCTACGTGTGAAGCTCCACAGTCCCAGGGTGCCCCCAGAAGCAGGAAATAGTAAACCACTTCTGAGTATGTTCTACCTGGAAATCCATGAAAAGTATTGCCATCAGTCTGAATTGATTTCATGGCACAAAATTATTATTATAATATCCCATCAGAATTCTGTTGACATTTTGTCATGCCCCCAGTTACGTACCAAGTTGTAAGATTTTCTTTTTCCTGCATGAAAAATCTGTGAATTAATTAATTTAATTAAATCTTCTCTATTAGTCTTATTTTACATTCCATCATCATCATCATCATCATCATCATCATCATCATCATCATCATCATCATCATCATGATCATCATCATCATCATCATCATCCACAATCAGTCATGCATATCTTTAAAACATAGTTTGGGATTGGGACATATTTTTTTCTTTGAGGAGGTATATCACAAGTCTTGGAAATGTAGGACTTTATGATGTTAGGATGTGCTCTGCTCCACTGCTAATTCCTGGAGATGAAAGCTAGATAAGGCATTGCAGCCCCAAAACATGTGTTTCCTTTTTGGAACACTGAAATACAACAGGCTGACATCTAGAGGACTTTATATATGGAGGCCTGTAGGGAATAGGGAAGCATGGGAATAGTCCACAACACCCAGCAGACATTTCCCACCAGTGCCTGCATTTCGTCCCCAGGAAAGTGCCCGTTGTCCCTGCATGGCCTTCTGAGACTTTCTTCTCTGCAACAGTCTATTACTGAGCAATACTTTCCATGACTTTTATAGAAGAGAAATTTGCTAAATATTTCATCAATTCCTATCCAGTGTAGATTTGGAGCATCTGAAGTTTCATAGTATCCACAGCTGAATAATTTCTAGTTAGCATATAGCTATGGAAGAAGAAGAAGTTATTCCAAAGTAATGTGGAAAGAGGTGATGCCTGGAGGGTAACAATCCAACATATCATAACAGTAGGACTGGCACTGGTCTTATAACCAGTGGAGTCAAGTATTTAGTCTCTACCCTCAGCCCTGAGGCCACAAGCTGTAAATACATGGTTGGATATGACTTCAGCAACAACACTCATATGAACTAATACCATAGGGCAGATGAGAGAATGGCATAGCATTTGAACAATTCTTATCAAAATGTTCACTGAATCACAGAATTATAGAGTTGGAAAAGACCTCCAGGGCCATCCAACCCAACCCCTTGCCATTCAGGAACCCCCATCAAAGTAACCCTGACAGATGGCCATCCAGCCTCTGCTTAAAAACCTCCAAAGAAAGACACTCCACCACCCTCCGTGGCAGCATATTCTACTGCGAGACAGCTGTAACCATCAGGAAGTTCTTCCTAATATTCAAATGGAATCTCTTTTCCATTGCCCCAAGTCCTAGTCTCTGAAGCCATGGAAAACAAACCAGTCCCCTCTTCAATACAACAGCCTTTCAAATATTTAAACATAGCTATCATATCCCCTCTCAGCCTTCTTTTTGTAAGGCTAAACATTCCCAGCTCCCTAAGCCGCACCTCATAGGACATTTCTTCCAGACCTTTAACCATCCTGGCCACCCTCCTCTGGACTCGCCCAAGGTTGTCAACATCCTTTTAAAATTGAGGAGCACAGACCTGTACAAATTACTCCAGTGGGGTCTGACCAGAGCAGAAGAGAGTGGTACTATCACTTCCCATGCTCTAGAACTATGCTTCTGTTGATGCAACCAAGAATCACATTGGCTTTCTTGGCCGCCACGTAACACTGCTGACTCATGCTCAATTTGTGTTCCACTAACACTCCCAGATCCCTTTCACAGGTACTAGTCTCCATCCAGGTGGCTCCCATCCTATACCTATGCAATTCATTTTTTCCTGCCTAGATGCAGGATCCTACATGTTGCTCATTTTATTTGCTTTGGCCCAGCACTCTCAACTGTCAAGGTCATTTTGGATTTTCATCATATTCTCTAGGGAATCAGTCACCTTTAAAAATTACTTTTGGAAGTAATGAGAAAATGTTACTTGCTAAACCAATAAAGTAATGCTCTTACCCACTGCATTACTTTTGCAATGTAACTTTGTTAACTCTTTTCACCAAAAAGTAACCAGTCACCGGTAAATGTGTAGTTTGCTTCTTTGGGTCTTGGTCAAATGTGAAGCACAATTGTCTATAGGCTCTCTATGGTGCCACACGTTCATCAATACAAGTATCCACAAAGAGAGTGTGATCTCACAAAGTCTCCATAATTTTATGTGCAATTTTCAGTATACTGTATATGATTTTACATATAAAGTAAGACTGACAATACATTCTGCTTCATTAGCAAACGATGACTGACAATGAGTCTCACTGCTGCCATACTAAGGAAACAGTGTAAAATTGTGTGTTATGCAGGTGTTGCTGATGATACAATGTTAAAGATCAGGGTGTCATCTAATTTGTATTTGTCACTTATCTCTGCAGTCTGTTCTGTAATGCCAAATTACATTCATGGGATGGGTTGAACATTTTAGTGTGATGCATACGGTTTGCTGAGATTATTACAATATTGCTGAACAACATTGCTGTCTTCTTGTGGAGAAGAGGCCCACATTTCACACAAAACCAAATGACTATATTTGAAATGTCAGAAATGCCATCAGAATCATTTCAGAACTGCAGAGCTGGAAGGGAACCCGACAAATGAGGGATAGACAGGAAACAAAAAACAAAATGCTGTTTTGTTGTTTCATTACATAGCAAGGAGACTGGTGCCGACTGGACCAGTTTTAAATGAGTCCAGCTGATAACAGCTCAGCAGGAGCCCTTTCAAAATGGCTCCCAGAGTCCCAGGCACCAAATCTGGTGCCTATAGGACCCAGATTTGGCTCCCTCCTTCTGGGAGCTGTTTTGTTTTGTTTCATTTCATTTTGTATGATATTTTTTTTTAAAAAAATATAAGAAACAAAATGAAACCAAATGGGGGTGAGCATGAAATAAAACATAATGAAACATTATTTTTTCCATTTTGTGCCCATCCCTATGTACAAATCATCCAGTCCAGCCTCAAAAGGAAGGCACAGTGAGGAATCGAACTCTTGAGCTCTGGCTCAGCAACTGGATGCCTAAACCATGGAGGTAGCCAGCTGTTCTATAACCACATTCTATAGAAATTTAATTATAACAAATCCCATATGGGGACTAACTAGATGCTGCATATAAATGGGCATACTAGAAGTGTGATGAAGGAGTAGGAGTCCTGCCTTTTTGGTGAAATTATTATTATGAATAGAAGGGGACCATGGAGACCAGAGAAGTAGGGATCAAGTGATTTCTACCACTAGACAGGCTACTTCAGGTGATCTGCAATCTCATAAAAAAGCTAATTTGGGGGGGGGCATAAAATGGAAAGGAGTGGTTAATTATTTATTTTATTATTATTCTATTTCTATCACCATGAAAGATAGAAGAAGTTTTGGGATTTTATGCCTCAGGGGCCAAAATTACACCTCTTGCCTTGGGCAATTGGAAGCACCATATGAAACGGTCTCAAGCAGGATGATCCTAGTAACCCTTGAAGGAAGCACTGTTCCAAAAAACATCTCTCTCTCACTGACACACAAACAGATCAGTTTTGGACTCTCTCTCTTTCTCTCTCATGTTTCTATCCTGCTTTTCTCCTCATATGGGAATTCAGGGTGACCTGCAAATGACTTAAAATGCAAATAATAAAAAAGCAAAGCAAACTGTGCTGCCTATATACTGCCCTGTAGTGCTGAAAGCACTCTGGGTGGTTTATAATTTACCGTAATTATGCAGGCTAGATTTTACACACACACACACCCCACCCACAAGCTGGATACTCATTTTACCAACTTCGGAAAGATAGATGGCTGAGTCAACCCCAGATTGTGAGTACAGTTTAACCACTGTGTCACAAGGCTCTTCTAATAAAACAGTTACAAATATTATGAAACCACACTGTAAAAAAACAATTAAACGTATTAATTAGAGATGGGCACGACTTAGCGGTATTCCCGTTTCCGGTTCCGTTACTCGGTTTCGTTACTCTACGGAAACGGTAACGGGAATTACTGCCCCAGACTTCGAGCTCGAACCGACGAACGAACAATTTTGGTCTGATTTGTCGTGCTCGTTACTTGCATCGCGCGATCGCGCAATGCCACGCAACACAGAAAAAAAGTTTTTAAAAGTTAAAAAACCCGGTTCCCGGCCAAAAAGCAGGCGGAAATATGCCTGCCGTGCCTCAGGGCACCTACCAGAGGGGTGGTTTCTGGAGGTCCCCGGCCTCCCCCCCTCCTCCGTCCTGGTGCCTCAGGGCACCTACCAGAGGGGTGGTTTCTGGAGGTCCCCGGCCTCCTCCCCTCCTCCCTCCTGGGCTGCTCTGGTGGGACTCGCCGCAGGCTCGCAGCAGCAACAAGCCGCACGGCACGAGTCTCGCCGCCGGCTCAAGTGGCACGGACGGCACAGGAAAAAACTTTTAAACTCTCCCCCCACCCATTCCCGGGCCAAAA
>JAHTLZ010000007.1:12119534-12130342 GCA_023846285.1 Phrynocephalus versicolor | reverse complement strand
AGATAGATAGATAGATAGATAGATAGATAGATAGATAGATAGATAGAGCTCTTAGAATTCTGGCTGGAGAATTTCCTGCAGACTTCTGGGAACTGTAGTCCAAAAATATGTACACCACATAACTGATGGATATGTATTCCCTTCTGTACCAGAGACGACGTGTCTCTGTATCTTAGTTGTTAGACAGCATGAACAGGAAGGTGCTATTTTAATCATGTTCTCCTTGTGGACTTTCCATAGCACCTGGTTGGCCATTGGCCGAACAGAATGCCGGATTTGAGAGGCTTTTGGTCTGTTTTTAATTAGTTAATTTTAACAGTGGGTTTTGAGCACCATCTGGTGTTCTAGTCCAAATACAGTTAGCTGACTCAGTAGCTGGAATGCTTCCAGGTGATTAATTCACCAGATCTCCTCTGTCCTGGGCCCCTGTATTAGGAGAAAGGCGGGATATAAATAATCAAAGTACTACTATCATAGCAACTTCCTGTGTCTCATAAAACAGCCACATGGAATGCCTCAACTTGTCCAAGAGGACTACCTGCTTCCATCATACATCTGGGGCTCATTGTACCTATGGCAAAGCTTCAGGAGTCCACCACTCGAAGGGCCTCTAAAAAGGCACCCAGTGAGCAATAAAAGATTACAACAAACAGGCACAGCATTAACATCCAACCTGTTTTAGCATCCTTTGCTTCTTTCTATTTTTCTAGGACTTGTCCAAAAGGTAATTCTAAGGGGGAGAAACTGCTTGGCCCCATGGCTGTTTAGTATATGTCTTCAGCACTCTTTCCTTTAATTTATGTTATTTTGCATTTACATGAGGCCACTGAGAAAGGTCGTGTGAATCTCAATATCCCGATGACACTCAGCTCTATGTCTCCTTGTTACGTAACAAAAAGAAACCAGTTTATGTCCTCTGACACTGCCTGGGTTTGATAATGGACTGGATGAGAGTGTCCAAACTGAAGGAACTCCTGATAAGATGGAAGTGCTGCTGGTCAGCAGAAGGCCAACTCTTTGCTGTTTTTATTTTCTAGGCCACCATGACTACTGATCTGTGGAGGAAATGTGTGTGTGTGGGGGGGGGGGGGGGAATAGATGTGTTACCTTCTTTTTAAAAAGCAATGACAGTATCTCATCTAATTTGGCCTTCAGATAATCTAGTTTCCTTTACTGCCTCCTTTAAAACCTGACTGGCTTATCCTCTATCAAATATTCTCCTCCTGGCTCTTTGGAATCTTATTTCCTTACAAGACACACCAGAGTATAGCTTCATCTGCAGTCTGCTTCGGACCCTAGAACAGGCCTGACAGTAGTTTTTAATGCATGTTGAAAGAAATGCCTTCCTCCTAGTCAAACAGTGCTTTTTAAAAAGCCAGATGTTAATATTAGCTTCTGTCCTCAGATACTGCTCAGTATTAAAACAAAGGGTCAGAATGTAGGTAACAGAGACAACACAGAGCCTGTTGGCTTTAATTGCTCCATTGTCACCTTTCATCATTTTGTGGTGCAGCCTGAGATATTCTGGGCAGATAAACCAGACAAACTCTTTGATACTTTAAAACATCTTATATCATTCCTTCTGTAACAACTTTATAACACCATTGAGATATATCTTCCCAGAAGATGCTGGGCTTACTATGTTTTATTCTTTTAAAAAAATGTCTTGACCATTAACTGTGTTCACCATGGGATGCAAAAGGCAATATTCTAAAGGTAAGATCAAATTTCTTTATACAGTAGTGGTCAACGGGTTGAACAACTTATTCCCTTCAGTCTTAGAGAAGCTAATTTCTATAGAAGAAAGACCAAAGGGGAAAATGTCCATGTCTCAGTATCTACATTCTTCATTATTTAAAAAAGGTCATTTTAAACATTAATCACCATGGGAGAAAACCATACTTTAAAGTTGCTATGTTCTTTTCTTTTCTTTTTTTCTTTATTGAATTTTAGTATTGTGTTTGTTTTTAATTTATGCTACAGTATATTGCTTTACTCAAATGTTTTTGTATCATCAATGTACCTAATTGTTGTATTGTTTTTGTTTTGTAGTAAACTGCCAGAGTGGCCTTGGCTGCCAGATGGGCAGTATACATATCTAATAAATAAATAAATAAATAAATAAATAAATAAACAAACAAACAAATTGAATTCTTTCCTTTCTTAATTCTTTTCTCACTTGTTAGGTTATCTTCTTTTCTGAGCACTGGATTTTCTCTACAATTCAACAACCCAGTCCCTCTGTTTTTAATTAGAAAATATGTAAGGTAGTAGTCAATGTAGTTTTAAATTGGACCCCCCCCCTTTTTTTTTGCACGCATAGAAACATGTGAAAATTAGGCATGTGATCATTCAATTTCAGTGCACTAGAAGTACAATTAGGACTTCTCAGTCCATTTTCACACCAGCCGGAACTGCTCTCCACACCATTTTCAGAGGGCTCTTGCCGAGCTGTCAATGGCTGGTCCCCTTTAAACCTGGCCCAGTCGGCACCAGGGGATCTGGTGCCTCTAGGACCCAGGGGAGCCATTTCATTTCATTTCATTTCATTTCATTTCATTTCATTTCGTTTTGTATGCATTTTTTTTAAAAAAAATCATAAGAAATGAAACAAAACGAAATGGGAGTGAGAACAATTTGAAACGAAATGAATTGAAACATTATTTTTCCATTTCATGCCCATGCCTAATACATAGACTAATTTCCTTCTCATATGAGCTAGCCCTACCTCAAAGCACCTTGTTTGGTATGCCTAATAGCAGAAGTAGACTCACAGTCAAGTGCCCAAATTTGAAAGTGCTTCTTTTGGAACTTCAAATCCCAGAATCCCTCAGCTGGTATGACCAGTGGCTTTTTCTTCAAAGGATTCTGGGAAATGATCTACGACCACAAAGCAACTTTGCAAAAATTCCAGAAAAAGCTGCTTCTGCGAAGGGCATACACCAAAACATCTTTTGCAAGAGAAATACCTTTGACACCCACAGATTATAAGGAAGCAATTTCTACCACATGGATGAAATGTTTGAATCTGGCCTTAGGAAATGTAGATCCTGGAGTGCTTACTGAGTTCAAGCTATGTGGGTGGTGGCAGAATCCAGCTTGCACAGAAACGTGGCAAGCTGCATAAACAGAGAAAGTTATCTGAACAAATTTCCCGGGGACAGCTTGTTGAATCTCAGTGAAAATAAATGCACAGGCTGGCCGTGTTTGTGAATTTCTCCCAGGAATACTTAATGCTGACACTTTCTCACTCTGGAGGATGCAAATGCACTTGGCAGAGTTAAAGCTTGTGTGTCCCAGATCTCAGAGATGTGTGAAGAAGATTATGTTGAGAAGAACAAGTTTTGTTCATGCCTTTGAAAGTTTGCTGAATGCCATCTCAGCCAATTGAAAGCTCCACAGGCAAAGTAATAATACATGTTTGCTAGTGAGAGCAGATAATATCAGCTTCTGCTATCTTGCCTTTTGTTACCACACAAAGCAAATCTATTCAGATGTCATGGCAATGTAGCCTGACTGGATCAAAGGCCAAACAAAAAACTAATATGGCTTAATTTCTCCACTGCAAAAGTGCAGTCAACCCCATGATGCCACCTCCAGTGCTTATAAATAGCTTTAAAGATGAGGCAGAGTATATGTAATTATAGTACACATTACTACTTCCACATTCTTTCCCCAAATTCAGTGGAACTGGCAAATATTCAGGGCTTTTCAACATCCTTTGCCTGGTACTAGAAGCTGAATTACCACTTTATTCTGAGTGTGCCTAATCCTAGTGGAGCCGGTCACATGACTTCATTTTCACCCTGCCTTGTTGACACAATCTCTTTCACTAAACAGCTATGGGCAGTAATGGATGAAGAAGTCTATTTTGGCCCTATGGCAGCTTTGCACGTGTCTTGTCATCTTTCCCATTCTGATGTTTGCTATTATTTCACTTTGTGAAAATTCACTTTGGCCTTGAAGCGATTTTTTTTCTAGGAAATAACTACGCCTCCCCCAACATACACATTTTGGCACTGCAAAAATGGGAGAGTTATGCATTCCAAACTCTAAATGCATCACAATTGGTTTACTTAAGTCAATTGGCTCAATTTGTTTCCCAAGCAGTCAAGTAAATAAGAGCAGCAGCAGCAGCAGCAGCAACACTGGGCATACTGCTGGTGGTAGTGGGGTTTAGGATGCTGTAGTCCATAAAAGTAACTTTTCCAATACCTGTGATAAGATATTGCTTGAGTAGTTTGAATATTATCCCCTAGAATCCTATGCTGGAAGTATTGTTCTGGTTATTTAACAATTTTGGTTTCTCATGGCCTCTCTGGTGAGACCTCCCCCTCCCCCCTGCTCTTTAAAGGCTTGCTCTTCACTGCAACCCATATGGGCTCTTTCATCTACGGAGATTAAACCTAAATCTTTGGGGGCACGTTGATCATTGTTCGCAGGAGTTAAAATTGTCACTGTTTTATATCATATCGGGGAAAACCCCTGTGATATAAATATCAGACATTCTGCACCTGAAAGTTTCCAGATTAAGTTCGCCCAAGTTAATCTTTCTGTGAAAGCTGACCCATTCCAAAGTAATGATAACCACATGTTCATTCTGTAATTAAAAAGGGGCTGCCCCGAGGCTAGGAGGGTGAAATGCATTTGAATTAAATGTCTATGAACTTCCAAATCCTGAGAATAGCCCCCCAAATTATGACAGTTTAATATAGTTAATGTTGGGTAGTTTAAGTTCCAACTTTAACCACCATTAAGCCATTCACGGGGCTTATTTTCAAGCTTTTCACATTAACTGTGAGGACGAAGAAAGAATTCCCTAACTCTTGAAAGGCATGAAAGCCGAGATGCTTGCATAAATACATGACTCAGTGGGCTTTGGTTTAAGACAGGCAATGCATGCCCTGGATTAACCATTAAACCAAGTGCAGTCCTGAGCTGTTGGGCTCTTGCCAAATTAGGTCTGCATGCAATGGGTAATACTCTACAAATTTTTCAGTGGAGTCTGAAGAACATAATCCAGAGACGAAGAGCAGACTCGGACTTTTCAAAACACTTCCTGTGTGGAGCCGACCATGGAAGGAGGGGAAGCTGACGTTAATCCCACACCCTGTGCTGACTATGATGACAACTGGGCTCGGAAAGTGACTTTTGAAGAGCAATTCCTTTTAGTTACAGAACCAAGGCCACAAAGTACCAAGTTATCTTCATGGCTACAATATAAATAACTACAATTAAAATGCATTTCTTTTGCCTCCTTTGTTGCCTTGGTTGCATTTAACTCCCTCAGTTTTCTCCAATAAGCTCAACATGGCAGGTGGGCTTGTCCTCATTTTGTCCTCATGTCAACCTTGTAATAGTGTCTCGCTGTCTGAAGTCATCTAGTGATTTTCATAGCTAAGTGGGGATGTGAAACAGTATTCCAGATCCAAGTCCATCATTCTAACCATAAGACCACACTGGCTCTTGTTATCTTCCTTGTTACTTTGACATACACAACAGGGCAGGAGACTCAGCCTGTGGGCTGTCCTCCTCCACCATTTAGTGATTCCCTGTTGTGGTTATAAAAGTACATAAGATATTATAATTACAATAAAAAGAAGTCACTTCAGCATTCATTAAATTACAAAAATGATGTAATATAGTTATACCTTCAATACTATGAGGAGGGAATAATTACCTATTGTTGGAGGGTTTTGTTTGTTTGTTTTTGTTTGTTTTGCAACATTGCATGTTGACTTTAGTAGATGTAGCTGGGATGTACCTTCTTGGGTTGGACCTTTCAAATAAGCCAGTACTAACCAATTGTTCCTTTCTGCCTCTGATTTCAAAGACAGACTGCTTTAGAGCCTTTTTTCCCCTCTCTTAAGTGTGTTGTCTAGAAGGCTGAAGAATAGAATGCTGTCTAAAACTGCCTATCTGCTGTCCAGAGTTAAACATTCCTTGGAAGCAATATCAACAGGCATTCATGATTAAATGTTTGCAGGTAAATCCATGAATGTGGGACATGCATATCATATCATATCATCATCATCATCATCATCATCATCATCATCATCACCAGCTACTAGAAAATACATGAAAATGATTCCTTCATTTGGCCAATTCTCTTTATTGTGCAAAATATTAGCCTGGGTAAAAATGGAGTGATAGGCATGAGTAATAATTTAGTGGAGAAATTGAACTAGCACCACCTGATACTTTCCTGGGTATATTCTATACTGAAAGTACTATACTGAAAGTAGCAGGAATTAACCATTATATCCATCTCTAATTGGATGCCAGGTTTATGGCAGACAAGTTGGTATTAAATATGATATTAAATAGGATCTGGCTGAATATTTCAGTGAGTTGGAGCACCTGACGGTGGATCGTCTGATAGTCTGAGTTCGTACTGTGCCTTATAGCAGAAGAGCCAGTCTGGATGGTCCTGGATAATCTACATCCCCTAGAAGAGACTGGTAGACAACTTCTGAGTATTTAATATCTAGGATACCCCAGAGCGGATGCCAAAACTCAGTCAGAATCAATGTGCTGACATTTTAATATAACCACATTTTAGAGGACTTCTAAAATTTAACCTGAGCAACCATATCTATCTTAGCCCTTTAAGTGAGAAACCAAAGTTAGACTTAACAAGTGACATTGGATCTTTTGTTCCCCTCTTAAACCAGGTTGCCTTGTTTGCCTAAGCTACAGATACTAAGCCGCAGATTCTAAGCATGCTAATACTGTACTCTCACTCAGGGGGACCACTTTAAAATGATATCAGGTACAATTAATGTAGCATGGGTACGTTTTGTTGTATATTCACCAATGAATAATCTTAATAGAGTATCTGTCCTTCCCTTTACTGTTCAGAGCATAATGAGAAACAGAGAGAGATTCTTGTTAAACTGAAAAAGCAGTGAATTACAGCTGTGGCCATACAGACCCCAAACGAAATCAATCTGGTTGATGCAAAAAGTAACATCTTATTGCAGTACTTGCAATGTGCTGCTTATGAGCTCTGGGGATTCTAATTCAATCCATCTGGAGGGCACCAGGCTGGTCTGTATGGTCCCTTCTCTATATATACATCTTGCAGAAAATTCCATTTACAGGACAGCATGAGATCAATTTGTTTGTATGTGCCATCAAGTTACATCTGGTTTATAGTGACCTTGGTACAGGTTGAAAGGTGGTATGATATTTAACCAGGGATTTTACCAATGCCACCACCCAGTGAGTTTCTACAGTTGAGGTCCCCTACTCTACATCACACCACACTTGCTTTCTATGGGATGGGGAAGTTTAATGCTTGTAATGTTGAAGCCTGACATAGTGGCTTTCTCATATCCTATAGTCACTTTATCCTAGTAGAATGACTTCTATTTGAGAAAGGCAGAGCGCACAGCTACAGTCCTCCATGTTGTATCCTCTGGAGGGTTCTGGAGGGGTTGCCAACTTTCAGGAGCAGCTTTTTAGGAGAAGTTTGGGAACAGCATGGAGAAGATTTCAGTGCAAGGTTTTTTATTATTGTTTTAATTATTTATTGATATTTTTTGTTTTAACTGTTTTAATTCTTTTGATTGTAAGCCGCCCAGAGACCTTTGGGTAGTCGGTGGCATATCAGTTGTAAAAATAAATAAAATAAATGAATAAGATGGAAATTAATGAAAGATTGTTTACCCTCAGTGGAGGGAGTGCCTCATTTCTTGTCTCTTTCACTATCTTTTTCTATCTTTTTTTCCTCTCTAGCATATAAATAATAATGTATCTAGAGAAGAGATAATCTGCTATCTAATAGAGCTCTCATTCCTTGAATTAAGACAGTTGAAAATCAAAAGGCATGTAGAAAATCTCCATAGATAATGAAGGGTATCTCCCTCAGAAGCATCACTACCCAAGAGACTGACAAAAGGAAGGAAGGAAGGAAGGAAGGAAGGAAGGAAGGAAGGAACGGGTGGTAGTAGAAAAGCAAAAAGCATTGTGTGCTACCTATAGTTTATCTGATCTTGGAAATATAGACGCCTGAGTCAACTTTGAACTGGCTACCGGAGCTCACTGGGATTAAACTCAGGTCATGAACCATGTCTTGACTGTGGTCCTGCAGTTTAACAACTGTGTTCTTATGGGTTTTATGGTTTTATGGGGTTTATGGGTTTTATGGGTTTTATACCATGCTCCCTGCTACCAGTGTAAAATGTACACAATTTGTCAAATAGGGCAAAAGTCATACACCTGTATCAGTCCTCTTTTTCATTTGTTTCTAGAGGCTGCACAGTCCTTCAACACCCATAACACTAAACAGCCTGACCCTTAAAACTTCCATGATGCATATTTGCTGCAGCTCAAGTATAAACATATTTCTCTGGACAGTAATAATTTCTGACAGATACACTTTGAGGCCTACATTTTGGTTCATGATGACCTGCATCTAATTGTGATGTAGATAGCAAAGTGGAAGTCAATGGACTGTGAAATTACACAGGTTTTTATGAATGCAACACAAAGAGGGCTGCTGAGAGAAAGCCAACAGAAAAAAATTGATACTATCCTGCCAGATGTTGGAGGAAATAATACTATCCTAGTACATTAATTCCTATTGATTCTACTAGCCGTTATATCTAGAGAATCATAATTCCTTTATTCTAGATTAATCCTAAATCTCTTGTGTAGTGAAGCCAGTGGTTGCTAGATTGAAGGACCAGAATTTATTGGTTAGAGCTGGATAAATAGGTTGGAGGTTTCATTCCCCACTGTGCCTCCCACGAAAACATCCAATCTATGTAGCCAGAGAAAAGTGGTAAACACTTCTGAGTACTCTCTCTACTTCGAAAACCCTGAAAAGGGTCAAAAGTGATGTAGCGGCACACAGTTAAGTATGATGATTCCATTTCAGGGTGATTACCAACTTCCCCTTGATTCAGGATACCACTGGATTCAACTTTTGGAATTCTGCCTTCTCAGATTAAAGACACATGGAAGAAGGAACGTTTATAATGATAACCAAGAACAGAAATGTAAAGAAGAACAAAACCACTGGGTGTGAGGGTGGAATTCAGCCTTGCCCCCCAAGCCCCGAAATAAAGAGGCGAGACAACTTCCGGTTTGGTACAAACGGGCCACAACTTTATTAATAACTCTTCAACTTCTTAACTGATAAAGTCAGGATCACTGAAGGGGACCTGACGCCGTAGTGCAAGCTAGTAACAGGGTGGAATGAAATTCCACAGCCAAGAAGCTCTGTATTCAATTCGGACGAGTTAAATCTGGAGCTCAGCACAGCCCTCGGGAGGCCTCCAGTCATATATAGCTGAATTTGTCCGCTGACATAGCCAATGTGGATAGACTGATTACGAGGGCTGTGAAGTGCCGTAATGGCGTCAAATTAGCTCTCAACTTGAATACGGTTACCAGCTGCACTACCCGCCAAGTTAGTGGCCAATAAGAAGGGAGCCCACCCCCGCAGTGAAGAGAATGGGATGGGCGAAAACGCATGGCTACTCACGGCCAATCAGAGTAACCACCAAAAATTCCCATCCAGCCCCAAAAGGCGACCAGTTATACTCATTCTCCAACCATTGGGGGGAGGGGGCCCCAAAAATTCACGCCGCCGACAAAATGGTGGCACGGGACAGGAGCCCTCTTATAGGTTCCCGTCCCCGGGCAAAATACCCGGATGGGCGTGAAGATAGCGCGCCCAAACCGGGGCTGGGGAGGCAAACGCGCCCCTCCCCCAACGGGTGGGGATCGGAGCATCCC
Organism: Phrynocephalus versicolor; assembly: GCA_023846285.1. NCBI lineage: Eukaryota > Metazoa > Chordata > Lepidosauria > Squamata > Agamidae > Phrynocephalus > Phrynocephalus versicolor. The sequence goes on along the minus strand of JAHTLZ010000007.1, from coordinate 12,120,595 downwards.
TTCTACCATTTTAATTTGTCCCACTTGAAAAAGTTTCATGCCAATATCAGGAGAAGCCAGATGTATTCTTCTGGTAGGAAAAAGACAAGGTGCATTAATTATTATCCTCTTGAGTAGAGATGGGGTCAATCAGTCATCCAAAGCATTTGCTTATTTCTAACTAATAATGTTTTTATTAACATACTACATTTAAATTTCACTTTTCTTCCAACACAGAATTCAGGAAATAAAATGTTCCCTCCCTTTCTCCTCTACCACATCTGCCTGATATGGGGCAATTCCCTAGGTACTCCTGGGACCCATCCCAAATTTTTCTGGAGCATCCCTGTGCCCTCCTCCAGAGAAGCTGAATGAACTACAGGAAAGAGAAAGATGGAAAACTTATGTGGACTTCTGTAAACTAACTTGTCTTTGGATCCAAGCCAGTGTCTCTTACAGTAACTTCCATTTCAAAGTTTTTTATGTACTTTCCTAGCAATAATATTTAACTATTCCACTTCACTCATTAAAAGGAGGTGAAGGAAATATAACATTTAGGGTGTTATTTTTAGTTTTATCATTTTGAGACAACCATAAAATATATCTGCTAATGCTTTTCTACTAAGAGCATAATAACGTAATATATTATTTTATATTACATTTTATGCACTTTTGTGCATTCTGATATGTTCACCCCCAGCTTGAACATACAATGTTTGATGTAACAGCTTAACCCTTTGCTAGCTTCTTCTGCTCTTCATTCTATTATTTAATTTCAGACAATCTTAATTAATCCAGTTACTGAATTACTTTCGTGTATTAAATTACTTCTATCTCAGCTATGGAGAAACTCATAAACAAGTAATTAGGGCTAATACATTTTTGACTTTGCTAGTTTGCTTAAGGACACATCTACCATTATCATTAAAGCTACTGGAGTTATTTAGAGGAAAACGTCATCAAGTTGGCCAGTTTCTTTAGCATAGTAATAAAATTTATGTTTTAGCTTCTCATGGATGAAAAGCCCACATAGATCATTCCTTTCTACATTGCTAAGAAATGGAGTGGGGGCAGGAGGTGAT
>JAHTLZ010000007.1:12105751-12118900 GCA_023846285.1 Phrynocephalus versicolor | reverse complement strand
AATACACATCACATGCTGTTTATTTTAAACCACATGTTAATGTGAAACCGGGATGCGGCATGCTTGTAAAATTGACAAAAACCAGATATAGAATTATCCGCTTTGTTAGTCCCTAGACAGAATATCTCCTAATGTGCACCCAGCTGATAGCTCTTGAAGTACAGGGAGCAAGGAGAACATCTCCAAGTCTGAGCCATGTAGAAACGGCAGTAGTTATTCGGCTAGATCTCCCATCAGCTCCAGTTGGCATGTCCAGTGCTGAGAAGCCAGGAGACAAGTCGTCCAGCAATCTATGGATAGACATGCATTGTGCACTCTTGTTGATTACCTTAACATTTTTGAGATGGGCACAAAGTACTTCATGCATTGTCATCTACAGTGGTGATTAGGCACCCCCACATGCTTTGTGTTCACTTTCCTCACACACACACCCTTGCTGGTTCCCCCACTGACCTCCAGGCACGCACTTCTCCTTCACTCCTTGTCACACAACCGTCCATTTCAGCAAGAGCATGGACTTATTTTCTCCACCTCCTCCTGCAGCTGCCTACTCACAGGTAATCCCATAATAATGTTTCAGATGCTGGAAACATATTTTCCATCTGATGCTGCAGTGCAAAGAGCCATTCATCAGGTGACATGTTCTTTAAGGCAGTGGTTCCCAATCTTTGGTCCCTCAATGTTCTTGAACTAAAACCCCTCGAGGTCTCTCCCATTAACCATGCTGACCAAGTCTGCTGGGAATTTTAGTTCAAGAAAATCCGGGTCACAACTGTGGGAATCATTGCCTTAAGACATAGGCCCATTAAAAACAACAACTACTACTAGTATCAGACTTAGGAAATTTATGATAACGTTACCTCTTAAAAGCTGTCTTTTATGCCATAAATATGCACTCACACATGCATCAATATTTCAAAGTCACTATTGTTTTAAAAAACCATATCTATGTCCAATCGTGAATAAGTGCTTATATTATTGTTTTGTACTTGAGCTTTTTTTTTTGTTATTTCATAACTGAAATAATGTTGGATACAGCAGAACAGAAGGAGAATGACAGTATCTTGTCATGCTTATCTTCCCTTCACCTTCATCTCCCAGGATCAGTCATCATGCTAGATGGAGTTCAGGGAAACTGAAGACTCAAATGTTCCTAGCCCCTCCTAGTTGAGAAAGGCTGGTTGAATAGCTCACTGGTTTCAGTATTTGTCTAGGGAGCCAGCGGTTAGGAGTTTGATTTCCAAGTGTGCCTGCTTGAATAAGAGCTAGCCTATGCAGTCATGGGCATACTGCACAGCCCCAAATCTCCCCAGCCCACTCCCAAAAGATAGCTCAATGGTTTAGCTACCTAGCTGCAAAGCCATAGATTGGGAGTTTTATTTACCACTGGGCCCCCTGCGAATACAGCTCACCTGTGCAGTCTTGAGCAAACTGCATCATCCCAGGGCATCCCCATAGGAAGGAAAATGGTAAATCACTTCTGAGTATTCTTTGCCAGAAAAAAAAACCCAGAAAGGGGTCATCATAAGTCAGAAATGAGTTAAGGGCAAATGACTGCTATATTCAGGAAAGGCTGCTTTATGAATATGTACAAAGAGGACATGCTCTCATTCTGACAAGAAGTGCCATGTATGTGTTTGCTTTTCAATAAAATATGAGAGGTGGACAAGTGGCACAGAATGCCACAGATGCATTACAATGTCAAGCAAGGACTAATATTGGAGATATAAATTTTAAGCATAGCTCTCAATGCTGCGCCCGGAACTCGCAGATTCTGTTGATGACTGGGAATAGTTTTTGATAATAGTTTTCTGCATAATTTCTCGTGCAGTTCTTGGATTGTTACTTCACACAACACATCAGGATACAAGCAGTATATGTCAAACTGGAACTAACAATACTTACAGAAAGGCCAATCACTTCTATTTTGCTCTGTCTGTTATGCTCTTTTCTTCTGGTCCTGTAGTATTAATAAAAATAAAAGTGCTGTCTTTTCTGGGTGGGGGAGCGCTCTAATTTGTCATTTAACCATTTCCCCAGATGTCCACTGGAGTTTACAAATGTGTGTGTGCGTGCATGTGTACGCGCATCTGTAGGGAAGTTACCTTGCCTGTAGCAAAAAATATGTGAAGATTGCCAGTGTGGTAACATAATAGCATAAACTATATTTAGGGGAGTTTGAATACATAAAGCTAATGATGAGTATCAGTTTTTCTAGAATCTGCCAGACTGATGACAGTTCCTGTAAAATGAGTTAACTTTCTTTGGTATCAAATTAAAAACAGAATGACTGATGTTCACATGGAAGAATTACTGACCTGCAAATGATATAATCAGATGCAGAAAGCTACGTTCCACTGTTAGTTCCAATTTAGAGTATGCCCATTGGATTAATGGGCATTTAGTAAGTGGGTGCTTATGCACATATCATTGATTCAGCAGGTCAACTCTGCTTGAGACAAACAATTGGATTTAAGCTAGGTAGTCTGACCTGTAGGCTAAGCTGTATCTAACAGTTTGTTACCGAAATGATGTTTTAAACTGTTTCACTAGAGAGACAGTCAGTCAGACAGTCAGACAGACAGACAGTCAGACAGAGAAACTGGCAATGATGAACTGGGCTAGTTTGTGGCTTGTGGGCAACCAGGAACAATGAACCCCTGAAAAACAAACAGGTTCACACTTTGTTTTACTGGTTCATGCTGGAGAGGAATCTACCTGGTCCTGTCCTCCAGCTCCCACCTGCCCCTTCCCACTGCCCCCTTAGCCTTCCTACCTGGTCTGGCCACCAGCTCCTCCTCCATTGCAACTACCATCATCCTAAGAGGCAGCTAGCCCAGCTCCTTGCACCAAAGCTGGGCCCACTGTTTCTGCACATGCCCTGAATGCATAGCTGATAGACTAATGCATGCACAGAAGCAGCATTGGCTTAAAAAATTATAATACAGATTCTTCACCTTGTGTAAACAGCAGTGCCTTACAGGGAAAAGCTGCCTTTCAGTATTACCCCTAGATTCAAGCTTCCATCATAAACTCTCCTCTAAGAAACAAGGAAAATGAATGGATATCATGATGATGAGGTCAAAAGCGTAGAATGCCCTGAGCACATCCGATCTCACCTGATCTCGGAAACTAAGCAGTGTTGGGCCTGTCTAGTACTTGAATGGGTGACCACCAGGGAAAACCAGGTGCTGTTGGCGCCTGGAGTAGGAACTGGCAAGCCACTCCAGTCTTCTTGCCAAGAAAACTCCATGGACATGGGATCATGAAGAGTCAGTCACGACTATAATGACACAACAAACACTAACAACAACAACAACAAGGAAACACAAAGGAAGGAAAGGAATAAATAGGAACTCTTGTAATGAAAGTATGTGGACAGATTTTGTATTGGAATTGCTGGTTCATGAAGTTCTTTATCTAATAATTCATCCCTCCATTCCATTTTTATTCTGCCTTTGTCCTGCTGTAGGGACCCAAGGTGGGTCATAAGTTATTTTAAAAAACCACCAAATTAAAGCACAATTAATTATCGTATTAAAAACAATTAAACATATGTTAGTATCACAGCCAATTAATTAAAACAGTTAAAAACATTTAAAAGTACATTAAAATCCACATAAATTAATTTCATTGCCTAATTAGTAGTTAAAAGCTTGTCTAAAAGGTTGGCCTTGAACTGCTGCCAGGAGGAAAAGAGCTTAACCTTTGGAGGGAGGACATTCCACAACCTGGAGGCAGCCACAGAGGCAGCTTTCTCTTTCTTGTGTTGTGACCAGAAATGTCTGTGCAGGCAGTGAGACAGAGAGAAGGGACTCCCCTGAAGATCATAGGAGCTAGAAAGGTTTATATGGGGGAGATATGGTTCTTCTAGTAACCTGGATCTAAGCTTTACATGGTTGTATAGATCATAATAAATTGGGCCCAGAAATGGCCCAACAGCCCATGAAGCTTCGATAACAAATGGACTGGGGACCTAGGTGGAGTTTTCCACTCTGGGATTCAACTATATGCCCAGGGACTTGAACTGATTGTGTATTTTATTAAAGAGTAAGACCAAATCACACAATCCAAAACTGGACGATTAAAAATCACCACCAGCTGTGAACCTCACTGGTGAGCAATGACTGCACTAAGCATCTTCCTGCATGATAACGATAATGCGCTCGAGTTTCCCAGCCACTGAGGTGGTCCCTAAAGACCATTTGTGCTCCAGAGCATTAATATTCATTAGGTGTAACACCATATGTTGCACAGCAGGATAAACTGCCAGCAGACTGTTTGTCATCAAGCCAGATTTAATAAAGCATTGTAAAACAAACATTACAATGATAAATACAAAATGACAGATAATTAAGAGAATCCTAATTGCCACTTTCCCATAATAAAATTTCTTTGGTATGGAACCCTCTTGTGATTGTACCTTACTTATTTGCTTTCACCCACCCCCCTCTCTTTGTTTGAGGGAAATATAGCCGAATATAGGATTTTGGATCCAGAAAGCTCATCTCTAACAATTTGATTGCAATTAAGGAATTGTTTGTAAGAATCACAGAACCATCAATCATCAGTGTTAGTAGCCAGAAAAGAAATCCAGAGTGAGCAGCATTTTTTCTCTCTGTGTGTGCATATGGTGAGGAAAGAGCAGATGTTAATTGGATAGGTCTGGTTTTAATACACTTGAAATGATATTTAACCTAACATTGATGGAAGCATTTGTCTCATACAGTCTTTTATAGCTTCATTTCCATTTTAAGAATCCACTACAGATGAAAACTAGAACTTTGCAGAATGCAAAGGTGGACCCTTATTATAAAATTACTATGGAAAATGTTGTGCTATCCAAGAGAGCATTAAAACAGTCTCATAGAATCATAGAATCATAGAATTATAGAGTTGAAAGAGACCTCATGGGCCATCGAGTCCAACCCCCTGCCAAGCAGGAACCCCTTCACAATATTTCCGACAGATGGCCATCCAGCCTCTGCTTAAATACCGTCAAAGAAGGAGACTCTACCACCCTCCGTGGCAGCATATTCCACTGCCGAATAGCTCTAACTGTCATGAAGTTCTTCCGAATGTTCAAATGGAATCTCTTTTCCTGTAGTTTGAAACCATTGCCCCGAGTCCTAGTTTCTGAAGCCATGGAGAACAAACCTGTTCCCTCTTCAATATGACATCCTTTCAAATTTTTAAACATAGCTATCATATCCCCTCTCAGTCTTCTTTTTGATAGGCTAAACATTCCCAGTTCCCTAAGCCGTTCTTCATAAGACATCTCTTCCAGGCCTTCAACCATCCTAGTCGCTCTCCTCTGCACTCGCTCGAGGTTGTCAACATCCTTTTTAAACTGAGGTGCACAGAACTGGACACAGTACTCCAGGTGGGGTCTGACCAGAGCAGAATAGAGTGGCACTATCACCTCCCTTGATCTAGACACGATGGTTCTGTTGATGCAACCAAGAATCGCATTGGCTTTCTTGGCCGCCGCATCACACTGCTGGCTCATGTTCAATTTGTGGTCCACCAAGACTCCCAAATCCCTTTCACAGGTACTATTCTCTAGCCAAGTGTCCCCCATCTTATATCTGTGCAATTCATTCTTTCTACCTAGATGTAGCACCCTACATTTCCCTCTGTTGAAATCCATTCCATTAGCTTTGGCCCAGACTTCTAATCTGTCAAGGTCCTTTTGGATTTTCATCCGATCCTCTAGGGAATTAGCAACCCCTCCCAATTTGGTATCATCTGCAAATTTAATTAGCATACTCTCTATTCCTTCCTCCAAGTCATTAATAAAGATATTGAAGAGCACTGGACCAAGAACAGAACCTTGGGGCACCCCACTGGTCACGTCTCTCCAAGATGATGAGAGACCATTTATGATCACCCTTTGCGTGCGATCAGTCAACCAATTACAAATCCACCTCACTGTAGCACTATCTATCCCACTTCCTACTAACTTCTTAGCAAGAATACCATGGGGAACCTTATCGAAGGCCTTGCTAAAGTCCAGATAAGCAATATCCACAGCATTCCCCTCGTCTACCATGCCTGTAATTCTATCAAAGAAAGAGATCAAATTAGTCTGGCATGACTTGTTTTTAAGAAACCCGTGTCGACTTTTTGTAATGACAGCATTGTTTGTTAGATAATTGCAGACTGATTTCTTAATAATCTGTTCTAGGATCTTTCCGGGAATTGAAGTCAAGCTGACTGGGCGGTAATTATTTGGGTCCTCTTTTCCCCCCTTTTTGAAGATGGGGACAACATTAGCCCTCCTCCAGTCGATGGGGACTTCCCCTGTTCTCCAGGACTTCTCAAAGATTATTGCCAATGGCTCTGAAATTACTTCTGCCAGTTCTTTTAATATCCTTGGGTGTAACTCATCTGGTCCAGGAGACTTAAATTCATTTAATGTTTCCAGATGTTCCTGTACTATCTCCCTACCTATTCTATGTTGCAATTCCCATCCTGCCTCATCTACTCTTTGTCCCAGCGGATCTCCTTCTTCCTTTTGGGAGAAGACAGAGGCAAAAAAAGTGTTGAGTAGTTCTGCCTTTTCCTTGTCTCCCGTTAGTAACTGATTATCATTGCCACGCAGAGAGCCTATCGCTTCCTTATTTTTCCTTTTGCTGCGGACATAACTAAAGAAACCCTTTTTATTATCTTTGATGTCTCTGGCTAGTTTAAGTTCGTTTTGCGCTTTAGCTTTTTTTACCATCCTCCTGCATATATTAGCTGTTTGTTTATATTCCTCTTTGGTGCATTTCCCATTTTTCCATTCCTTGTACTTGTTTTTCTTTATAGTCAGCTGAGTTGAAAGTTCTTTAGTAAACCATTGTGGTTTCTTTAGACCTCTCCTATTTTTTTTCTTGTTGGAACAGTTTTAAATTGTGCCTTTAATATCTCGGTTTTAAGGAACTCCCATCCATCTTGGACTCCCTTCTTTTTTAGTGTTTCAGTCCATGGAATCACAGCCAATAATTCCCTAAGCTTACAAAAATTGGCTTTCTTAAAGTCCAGGATTCTTGTCTGACTATGCTTAGCTTCACCTTCCAACTGTATAACAAATTCCAAGAGGGCATGGTCACTTTTTCCTAACGTTCCTACCACTTCGACCCCATTTACAAGGTCCTCCTTGTTGGTTAAGACCAGATCTAAAATGGTTTCGCCTCTGGTTGCCTCCTCTACCTTCTGGACCATGAAATTGTCTGCAAGGGCAGTAAGGAATTTGTTAGACCTTGCATTCCTAGCTGAGTAGGACTGCCAGCATATATCAGGATAGTTAAAATCGCCCATTACTACTACATCTCTCCCTTTTGACTGTGTGGCCATCTGCTCACAGAAGGCATCATCGAACTCCTCGAGCTGGTTTGGGGGTCTATAATATACTCCTACAGTGACATCCCTCCTGTTTTTTACACCCCTGATTTTAACCCAAATGCTCTCAACCTGCTTCTCCTGCTGTTTATTTTGTATTACTTCAGCAGTGTAAATGTCCTTAATATATAAAGCTACACCTCCTCCTTTCTTAGTCGGCCTGTTCTTTTGAAACAAGTTATACCCACCAATGGCCACATTCCAATCATACGTCTCATCCCACCATGTTTCAGTGATGCCAATCATGTCATATTCATTTTGGTGTATTAGGAGTTCCAGCTCTTCTTGTTTGTTCCCCATGCTCTGTGCATTGGTGTAGAGACATTTTAGGCTGTGAGCACTTCTAACCTGTCCTATGCTTACCCTGCTTTTCCTCTCACTGGTGGTCTGCCCTACTTTTTGTCCTGCTCCTATTTCAACACTTGGGCTAGTCACCACAACCCCTTCTGGATCTCTCCCGTTAAGAGAATTTTCTCCCTCCCCCTGCGAACTCAGTTTAAAGCTCTCCTTATTAAATCTGCAATCCTCTTTGCAAAAATATTCCTACCAACAGTGGTGAGGTGCACCCCATCCCGGCCCAATATCCCGTCTGTATGAAAAAGCCCACCATGGTCCAAGAATCCGAATCGTTCCTGCCGGCACCATCTGCGAAGCCAATTGTTTACCTCCACTATTAATCTATCCCTTCGTGGACCACGTCCTTCTACAGGGAGGAGAGATGATATTACCACCTGTCCACCCATGTCCTTCAGCTTCCTACCCATTTCTTTGTACGCTTCTGCGATCTCCTGAAAGCTGCGTTTGGAAGTATCATTAGTTCCTACATGGACCAAAACAAAGGGGTTAGAATCTGTGGGCTTGATGAGTCTCATGAGACTCTGTGTTACATCCCGAATCTTGGCTCCCGGAAGACAGCAGACCTCTCGATTCATTTTGTCAGGCCTGCAGATAACCGCTTCTGTTCCTCTAAGCAAGGAGTCTCCAATCACCACCACTCTCCTCGTTCGAGGCTCGGTAGGTGCCCTTTGCTGTACTGCTGGATTTCCCTGTGCAGTGTCTTCCAGCTGCCCTTACTGCTCTTGGTGCAGTTCCTGGCTGATAGAGGAGAGAGGTTGGAATCTATTGTGCACTTGCAAGCTGTCTGTCTGTTTCCTATTTCTTCTTTTTCTGACTGTAACATTCCTCCATCTATCTGTCTCTTGTATTTGTGAAAGGTCCTCCCCCTGATCCTGGTACAGTTTCCCCTCACAAATTGTTCACAATACTTCTGTTTTCATCTATGCGTATATGCCAATATCCATATATAAGTGTGTGTGCTCTTACATATAATTCAAGGATCAGAATCAGCAGGATTTCATGATGCCATCATGTCTCATTCATATATAAACTAGGCTTTTGCTTTAAAGGTGCACATGGAAGAGGGGGTTATGACCATTTTCTCTCTCCTGTGACTTGTGATTTGGGCAATCAAATCTCTTTTCGACCCGGGCCATGGAGAAGCATCTTCCATATCACTTGAAGGCAGGTTGGCCTAGGGAACTCTCCTCCACCACTCTGCCATAAATTCCTTAACATCTGCCATCTGGAGAGGATCCCTGATGTGGTCTAACTTGGAGAAAAAGGTTTAACTTCCCATGGCCACCGTCCAGTCTCTTCTCCAAGGGAATATTACTGCCTCAGCTCGGGTGGTACGTCTTCTTATGGGCACAAATAAAAAACAAACACTGAAACAAGAAGGTGGGAAATCCCTTTTTCCTCCCAGCATAAAGCCATGGTCAAGTGTAAATGAAGCATGTGGGGAAAATGTTACCCTTCTGTACAGTGGTACCTCTACTTATGAGTGGCTTGACTTAAGAGCAATTTGACTTAGGAGTGAAAAACCATTGGCGTTTTAACTGCTGCCTTACAAATTTTAGATGCAGTCTGCTCTACAAATTATTTTAATTAAATTAAATTAATTGATTGATTTGATTTGATTTTTCAGATAAGGCTGCTCTACTGAAACGCTGTTCGACTTCAGAGCATGCATTCAGAATGGATTAAAATCCTAAGTAGAGGTACCACTGTATTCTTCTCCTCATGCAAACAAACAACTGTTTTAACAACTGTTTTAAAAGAGAGGACCTTGAATTAATCACGGAGACTGTACACACGAGAGGGGTTCAGTACTTTTCCACCTTCTCACTTGTGTGTCTCTGTGTGTGAGTTCTGTGCCACCACATGAGAACTGTATTATAGTGACCCTAATAGGGCTTTCAAAGTAAGTGACACATATAAGATGTGTTTTTACCAGTTCCAGTCATCTAATGAATTTCCATGGCCAAGTGGGGATTCAAAATCTGTTCTCCAGAGTCCAGTCAGTCAGTCTATCCGCTACACCACACTGGGAATCTGGCTCATATACAGCTCTTCTATATGCACAGATTGTAAATGCCCAAAGAAAGCTTGGCTCGGACAAATTTGATATGGATCCCACTGGAAAAAGCTGATTATAGGCATCTTTTTGCCTCCTAAACTTGACTGTCCAATATTACAAACAAATTGCTGACTGAGGTCCATCTAGCTTGCTCTTGTCATTTCCCCACTTCTTTACTGCTATTGTTTTTCTATGGCACACTACTACTTCTTCCTCCTGTTATTTTCCTTCTCGCACAACAATAGAGGAAAATGCATTGCTTTGCCCACCCAGCCTGAAATAAAGAGACAAGACACGTTGTTTGGGATTAATAATGGGCCACATTAATGTTTTATCAGACTATTTCTCCTACTGTTGAGTCCTAAAAGGGAGACCTGAAAGGGCAAGTGGAGCTTAGGCATTTATCCTTTATCTAATTAGGGTGTTAATATGTGGGGTAGTGGTCCCCAGCAATGAAAAGTTGTGGACAGCCCTTCGATAGGCTTTACGTCAAGGGTCATAAATCACTATATACTCTCCTATCTATTTCTACGCCTAAGTTGGGATTTTAAGGGCTGCCCTTGTATGAAGCACTATTACTTACTATTATCCTAAGGGACTTTTTGCCACTTAACCTTACCACCAAGTGTGACCAGTGGTAGTAGGTTGAACCCCATAGAGAAAAGAATGGGATGGGTTAAAACACACAGCCGCTCAAAACCAATAAGAACGGTGGCCAAAAATTCCCATCTGGCCCTTACACAACCAGCTAATCTCATTCTCCTCAAGGGGAGGGTGATCCCGCAGATCCAGCTGCTAGCCCTTTACCTGTGGCTTTTCCTGGTGGTCAGCTGACACAGTGGTCAGCCACTGGCCAATCTGGCCAGGTGTGTTGGCAATGCCCGATTGGCTAGCCTGGCCACTAGCCAGCATGTCTAGTCGGGCATATAGACAAAGTAGCCCTTCCCAGTACAGGCCTGGTTGGAGCCCCCTTAGCTGGGAGATTTGTTCTGAGTAGTGTGAAACAGGACGACGTACCATCTAAATGGGATAAAGAAGAGTGCCAAGATTCTTAGTTAAGCTTCACTCCATATTCAGTTTGCTGATATTCCTTTCAGTTCTGTTTGAAAGATGAAATTGTGGTAGAAAATGGGCAGAAAAGTTCAATTGTTATTTCTATTTTATATAAGTTTAATGTTTCTCCTAAGATGGAACCATTCTCTTTGTAGCACTGATATCATGCCTCATTCTTTATTTTTCTTAAAGGGTTTGGCCTCTGCCTGGTATATATACTTGAGTGTTCCAGTAATCTTTTGGGGATTAAAGAAAGGCATTCTCAATGAATATTCTTTATGAGGAACAGGCCAGCAGATCTGAAGGGAGAAAGATGCATTTTAAAAATACTGCACTCTGATGGAGAATGCTGTGAAACATATTGTATGACAAGAGCATTGTACATCTCCTGCCAAAAAATAAATAACCACAAAGTTATTGTAGCTTCCCCATCTCCTGTTTGGATATATATCCTGATGATGTATATCTGAATATTTCTTTGGTCTGCCCTATATTTTGGAGCACCATCTCTCTTTTTCCTATCTTGAATCACAAGCCACATTTCTCAGATTTCAGTATTCTGTTTCTATGATATTTCTCATCCATATCCCTTTCCTTTTTGCATCAAATTCTTTGGGGGATGGCGCCCAATGTTGATTATGGCTAGGGACAGGTTCAAAGACACAATTAGAGGCAGAACAGAGATAGGTTGGCTGTTCAAATCTCCTCAGAGGAAGCAGGCAGGCAGGAGTAGCACTCCACTGGACTAGTTCAAAAGATGGCTTTCATTCAGTACACTGATTAACCCAAATTGGTCTTAAGCGAAGATCGGTCTTCGCTGAAATAATGCTTCAGCTAAATAATGCTGTGTCCAACTAAATGCCAGTTTTATGTTCTGGATCCTTTTCGTGGAAAAGAAAGGAACTCATGTGCATGAAATAAAATGAACGTACTAAAACTGTTTGGATACAGACTCAATGTGAACTGTTCATGCCTCATTACTTAACTCATTAATAATTCACAATACATTTGCAGACAAGTACATGATACATACAGGTATCATGAGCACTGCATATCCCTAACCAAAAAAGGCAGAGTTTAAACATTTACAGAGAAAAGATAAGAGGGATATTCAACAGTAGAATTGAAAGCAAGGGGGATGCTCTAATGAAACATGACCGGAATAGGAAAGAATTTTGTATGAAAGAAGTGCTGTTGTGTGATATCTCATCAGGCCTCTGGTGATCCTAATAAATTTTTCAATGTATGTAAGGTATTTAAGGAGGGGTTTTACCAATGCCACCTCTCACATGAGTTTCCAAAACTGAGCAAGGATGTGAACCCACTAACCCAGGTTTCTGAGGCCTAGTCCATCACTCTATCCACTACACCAAAGAAGTACCAACTGAGGGAGGGGGAAGGTATTTCAGACAGCAAATGACCTTTGGATGTCACTTACGGCAATGCTTCCTATCCTCGAGCATCTCAGGGGCAATTAGACTGCACCTTCCCAAAGCCTTCACCACTAGCTGAGAATTTTCCCAAGATCCAGGATTCCCCAAGACCAGGATTTGTGGGAGTTGTAGTCCAAGAAAATAAAGGGACACAAAGAAGCACTGCCTTAGGGTATAGAGCTGTCATCTCTCTTTCAGATGCATCCAGTTTATATCAAACCAAGTGGGTGGGGAGTGGCTGGACAGCATTCCATGCATCATCACATTCAGGAAAAATGGCTCAAGGTTGGTTAGATGGAATAATTGGTTCCATCCCTTGGAGGCAGGGACACCAGTGCTGAAATACCTAATCTATTTTTCAGAGAGGAAGCAGAGCACAACTCCACCTTCTGGAACAAAGAGGCATAAAACAAACATTAGAGGTTTGTTCAATTTGCTTCAATTAGAGGTTTCGGGAGAGATAAAAAGATCCGGGAAAAGGAGGAGAGGAAGCTGGCGGTAATGAAATAAGGAAAATGACATCTGGATTCCCAATGTGATCCATGCTGTAAATGAAACTTAAAAGGATGTGAATGCCTTAACTAGAAATTAACTAGCCTTAATTTACTTATAAATTATTTTTTATTTGGAACGTTCACATCCAACTTTTTTCACAGGATATCTCAGAAGGAACAATCAAATTTAAGATTTTAACCATTAAAAGCACACTATTGAAAGAAACACGATAGATAGATAGATAGATAGATAGATAGATAGATAGATAGATAGATAGATGATAGATAGATAGATAGATAGATAGATAGATAGATAGATAGATAGATAGATAGATAGATAGATAGATAGATAGATAGATAGATAGATAGA
>JAHTLZ010000007.1:12055115-12088981 GCA_023846285.1 Phrynocephalus versicolor | reverse complement strand
ACACACACACACACACACACACACACACACACACACACACACACACACACACGTACATATGTTAAAAATGAAAAACAAAACAAAATAACGAAATGATTTTTTAAAAAAAAAAAAAAAGCTCCTTGGGTCCCATTGCTTATAACCTTTAAAAAAGGGTCCCATTGCTTATAACATTTAAAAAATCATTTTAAATGATTTTTTTTAAAAAAAATCATTTAAAATGAAACAGAAGGAAACAACAAAATGAAAAATGATAGCGTTTCATGTCCATCTCTAGTGGACTATGCCTGGGGGAATCTGTCCATTTTTTCATCTTGCTCACTGGCTTTCCCTGGGTGTCTGAAGACTCTATTGCTGTGTGCCCCACTAGTGGCCTGGGGCATCTTAGTAATGCCTGGAGTGGAGCTGGGGTAGATATAAGCCATCTTCGCTTGGCTTGGGATGCTGCCTGGATGCCATTTGGTTGCCAACACTGGGCTGGACCTTAGGCATTGGGAGGAGGCCCTTTCTCCCATCACAACATCTTGCCCATCTTTGAGGCTACTAGGCTGTGGGACTGGCATATTATATTATTTCATTATTTTATTACTTTAGCATTTTATTATTGTTTAGATATTTCGCTTCACTTATTTGTATTATTGGCTTGTTGATTTGTGTAATTTTTTTGGGTGTGAGGTATTTTCTGTTTGGTTTTGCTTGGGGGAGGGCAGGGAGGGATTATTTTTGACTGTGTGTTATATCTTGTGTCTGCACAATGTTTTTATACTCCCCTTGTATTGTTCCCTTGTGATCGCTGGTGCTAGTGCAATTTTCTATCTCGGTAGTGTCTAGCCATGGGAGGTACGCTTTGGGCCGGGGGCATCAATCAGGTAAGGAGAACTCAAGACAGTCATCTTGTGTCTGTCCCCCATTCTAACCCTCGGGCCCACTGCCACATACCAGGTAACCTTTCCGTCCGTGATCCAACCTGTCCTGTTTGTTGGTCAATGCCAGGTTAGTCCATAATAAGATCCTAGTCATCCACGTCTTAATTGTGAATGAGCAAGCTTTTGTCCTGGACATCTCACCACCCCCTGCAGATTGGGTCCACCACCCTGGAAGTTTTGAACTTCCTGCTCAATCTGCCACCTGAGGGGGAGTTCAACCCCCCTGACCTCCTCCCTGGTGACCACCTCTGACTCCTTCTATGGTGGGTTCCTGTAGAGCTCCCTGCACTTGGTCCGCAGGGGCAGCTGTACCAGTGGCTTGCCTCTGCCCAGGGGACCTGTTTCCCCAGCAGGGAGTTGAACCCTGCATCACAACTGCCACCGCTCGCCTTCTCCATCCGGCCAAGATCTCCAGCTCTGAGCCACAGTGGGCTCAATTGTGGGCTGGGCAGACCTCTTTAAGGTGGACTGGAGGAGGGTGGCTAGTAACCTGTGTGACCGGTCTGTGCCCTCTTGCTCCCAACGACTTTGCTTTTGGATTCAGTCCACCTTGAAAAGCTCTGCCCAGCCCACAATCAGGTCCATCGTGGGGCAGAGCCAGAGGTCCCTAGAGGCTTTGCTTTTGGATCCAAAGGATTGCCCATTGGGAACAAGAGTGCACAGGCTGGTCACGAGGTTACTAGCCACCCTCCTCCAGTCCACCTTAAAAAGCTCTGGCCAGCCCATGATTGGGTCTGCTGTGGCTCAGAACTGGAGATCTCGATGGATGGAGGAGGTGGGTGGTGGTGATGATGATGTGGGGTTCGACTTCCTGCTGGGGAGCTAGGGGGCCCTGGCCAGAGGGAAGCCACTGGTGCAGCCATACCTGCCATCCAAGTGCAGGGGGATCTACAGGAACTTTCTGCAGAAGGAATCAGAGGTAGCGAGTGGGGAGGGGTCTCAAGGGGTTCTGAACTTCCCACTCAGGCGGCAGACTGAGCAGTAAGTTCAAAACTTCTAGGACAGTGGACCCGATCCGCAGGGGGTGGTGGGATATCCAGAACAAAAGCTTTCACTCAGGGCACCCTGCCACCACTGATGCCACCATCACCCCATATAAGAGTGTTTGCTCTTATCCATGGTTTTCATTATATGTGGGGGAGCCCAGAACCAATCCCCCATGGATACGGGGATCGTACTGTAATTACACTGTTCAGTATTGTTGAACGGAAAGACACATATTTATTTTACTTAATCTGTTGTCTGGTTTAGGTCTTAGATTGTGTGACTATAGTCCTGTAGTTCCATACAAAGAAATTCAAAACCAGAGAGTCAGGAACTGAATACTCTAAGACTGATGCCAGAATGGAAAACATCTATTAGGTTGTAGATTTGTGAGAGATAGCCGTGTTAGTCTGTGAAAGAATTCTAGAGAAAAATCAAAACAAAATAAATTAAAAGACAACAACATGCAGCACCTTAAAGACTATTGTATTATAATATAAGCTTTCGAGGACACGTCCACTTCTTATATCTGAAGTAGTGGACGTGTTCATGGAAGCTTAATTAAAATATAGTCTTTAAGGTGCTGCATGTTTTTGTCTTTTATCTATCAGGTTTTTTTTATCTCACACAATTTTTTAAAAAAATCTACATTTCCCCTCACTGAGATTTTTGAAGACTTTTTCAGGCAAGCCATTAAAATGAATATGTCAAGATATGTAAAAGTTGACAATATATATATAATGTATATTTAACAGATGGGGAAAGAGAATTGTAAAATGGAGGCAGTTAGATTCTGCAGTCTCATGATGTTGTCCACAAGTGTAAGTAATCACAGGCAAGTTACGTGATGAAGCACAGGTGGAATAATTTATAACATCATGGTTGCATCAGATTGCATCAGATTGTAATTAGTGATGAGTCATATCTGATGGGTGCTAAATTGTATATAAGCACTAGCTTGTCATATGTTAGATTGGGACTGTTATGGTGAGAACAGTACCCCACACTCTGTTTGATTGTTGTATTGTAAATATTGCTTGGTTGTTATGCTGTTTGTATATTTTGATGTATATATGAATATATGAGTTTTTTACTCTACTCATTGTCATTTTGTCTTTTCCGTTTACTGAACTCTGCAATACTTTATATCATTACTAACACTTTATCTACACGCAACGGCAGCACGCTCTGTGCCACATTTATTTGTTTATTGTTGATAGAATAACATTCTCACTCATCCCTATCACACTCACCCACTAAAATTTCTGTTCTATTCTTTCTTTTTCTTGTGCTTTTATTTCTATTTCGTGAATACATTTCCTGTTCTGAGTTCCTGAATCTGGCTTGCTAACATATTTGTTAGTTTTCCCACTGTCATGATTTCTTAAACTAAATGGTGTCAATTTCTTCTGCTTCTGCCTGTCTACTGAGAGCTTCTGGTCCCAGCACTCAGACTTAACTGAGGTAGCTCTGAGGTTCACAATAAAAATACTAGCTCAACTTCAGCTTGACCTTGTTGCTCTAACCAGTGTACTTTGATGACAACAGATGAGGCAGCACAGCCTTTTGCACTCTGCAGAAGGCAGAAAACAGGCAGCATGCTTTAAATTTGACCAGGGAGATATATAACCCTTCAGATGGTGTCACATTGCAACTCCCAGCATCCATCACCTTTCGCTAACGCTCGCTGGGGCTTATGGGAATCACAGTCTATTCCCTATTCTTGCTTTACCTGTTCTTCAAGTTTCTACCTTTTATTGGAGTCACCATTTACATTCATCTTCTTCTCATTTTTGGCAGTACCATTGTACTGGATTTTCTGCCTTTCCATAATTTGTCCACATTATCCATCAACCTGTATTAAAGGCATTGCATGGGGTCATTTAATCTAATTGGATTCTATTTCATTTTTTCCATATACAAAGGTGTATATGAGGCAAATAATTCATTAAAATTATGCAAAGCCCCCCGTTAATCTTATTTGAATATGTAAAACACGCCAGTGCTGAAGTTTTTGAAGTGACTATATCAGTGTTGAAGTGATGGCTGCTCCTCCCACCCACAGGAAAAATAGAGACTGGGTACTCTACTATAGCTTGTAAATAGCCTATGATTAAAATAACTTCATCAGTACTGCATCAATACATAGACCTTTCCTAAACATCTTTCTCATACCCATAACCCCTGCAGTCTTGCTACTAACAACCATTTCCTTAAGGTCTTTGCTTCCTGCCTTGTAGTATCCCTTAGTGGATTATGCCAAATTATGTGCTTAGAGAATCCATAAGCCTGGAACATATGAAGAAGGAAAAGCTATAAAATATGATACTCCTAACCAAATATAATGGTACTTTGAGAAAAGTCATATTTTAAACAGATTTACTACAGGAAGTGAAGTACATGGCAAGTGTGTTTCACCCCCTACATCCACCCTTTCTTTAAAAAAATCCTAGCAGAAGAAGAATTCAAGAGATTTACATTTCCACGGAGGGAACTACTATAAAAAATTACAAAGCTTTTTTATGAAATGACTCTAAAACATTATTGAACACAGAGGAATGGATATGTCAGGAACAAAGGTCACATATGATATTAAGAGTTTGAGAAGCAGAATTTAAATTGACAGACTACATAATCTTACTTCTGTGTTTATTCAGGCCAAGTCAAGAGGAAGAATCAACCATAAATTAGTGGCAGAATACATGCCTTTTTCCGCATTAGGTCACAGGATGAACTCCAAACATCACTAGACTTTTCCTACAGCCTTGATGTAAGAATGCCGGGGTAGGGGTGGGGGGAATTGCTTAGGCTGGCTCCACAATTTTGGCAGCTGCCATCTTTATTTTCCCTAAGTACAGCATGCCATATATTCCAATTCTGGCACACCTGCCGATTTTAAAAATGGTTATTACCACATATCTCCTTATGTGCCTGAATTAGATCTTCTGGCATTGCATTGAGGCAAAATATTGGGGTCAGTTTTATTGATGGCTATATAAGGAAACAGTTAATAATCTTTTTTGACTATTGCCTGGGGATGCTGATACTTTGTCAAAGGTCTGACTCAAGGATAGGCATTTAAGCTGTTCTGGAAGGGGCTGTGCTCCCTGTGACAAATCAGGTTCATTGCTTGGCATTCTTCTCAACATAGCTTTCTTTAGAGAGGGTCATGAACCAAACCACAGACCATAAAAGCCAATGAATTGGGCTGGTTTATGGCTCGGTATGTGAGCCACTTTGGGGGATCCTGTTTTGCCATAGCAAAATGAAGCACTGAGCCAGTTTTGCAACTCATCCCCTTCCCCCTGCCCCTGCCACCTTCCTATCTGGTCCTGCCACCACTTCCTGCCACTGTCTGTATGCATCCCTTCATTCATTGCACTTTGGCCCAGTTTGCCACCCATGGCATCTGTGGTGCTGCACGTTCTGTTCCCTACCCCACCCTAACCCTACTCACAAGCTTGAGGAAGTTGGCCAGGCTGTCCTCCTGGGGCTTCTGTACAGCATTATTTAGGTCTAAGGATATGATGTGGAGATAGGAATTCAAAGTGCCCAACTCTAGATTACTTAGCATTGTCAAGATAAAACTGATCCCTGCCTAGTCCCAAAGTGCCCAACTCTAGATTACTTAGCATTGTCAAGATAAAACTGATCCCTGCCTAGTCCCTCATCACTTTCTGCATGCAAACAGGGATGTGTCTTTTGTTTTTGTTTTTCTTTGATTTTTGTCTGCATGGCAACAGGGATGCATCTTCTGTTCATGTATAGGCCATACATGAGAGCAAAAGTGCAATCCTGCCTGCTGCCCAGGATTTGTGCTCACCTGTTTATCTTACCTGTGAGTAGGAACCTCTCCCCTTCAAACTTATATCTCTGACATGGAGAAAGCCAGGCCCTTTAGATCTGTGGTGTCAATGCGAGATTAGGTAATGACGGAATGGGGTGAAGGTTCTTCAAGCTCTCCCGCACTGAATAATGACCAGTCTACATGACCATTTCACAGAGTGCAGTATGTATAAATGGACTAAAAATAACAATTAAGACCACAGATCAGAGCCCTTTGCCCTCATTCAATACATAAGAGAATTGCTGTACCCTTCTGATACCTTGCCTTCTACCTAAAGCGCTTCATGACAGTTAGAGCTGTTCAGCAGTGGAATATGCTGCCACAAATGGCGGTGGAGTCTCTTTCTTTGGAGGTTTTTAAGCAGAGGCTGGATGGCCATCTGGCAAGAGTATTTGATGGGGGTTCCTGCATGGCAGGGGGTTAGACTGGATGGCCCTTGAGGTCTCCTGCAGCTCTATGATTCTATGATTGTATGGCTCCACTTTTTGTTTTCCTACAGTGAAAAACTCTGCTTACTTAAGACAAAACCCATTAAACACAATGAGACATCCTTCCCTCAAATACAGATAATTGGACCGTATAACTAATGATTATGTAACTGTAGATAGGATCACTCTGCAAATTTACTGCTTGTAGAAGTTAACACTGTCCACCACCACCCAGCTCTTCCACACTATTATTTCATAGTGGTCTTCGTGAGTGGGATTATGATACCATGTCTACTTGCAATGGAAGTTAAGCCTTAAGAGACCAGCGCCAATTTGCCTGTGTTCTGAGTGAGAACTGAGGAGGTTGTCCTACTTTCATTTCTTTGGGAGGATACAGCTTAAACCATGACTTTTTGCTTTAAACCAGAAGTTTTTTTTTCAAAAACCTTTGGAGAATGCAACAGTTGAATTACTAGAGGTTATTGCTTCTTGTAAGGACTTTCTTTTAAATGGAGGCATAAGATACACATGTGTTAAAGGAAGGAAGCGAGAATGAATTTATTTTAATTTCCACTTAATGGTTCCATTACAATTTGTAAATTAAAACTTTCTTTCCTTCAAGTTCTTGAGGAGAGATCCATGGTTAGGAGGGAGGTTAGTTACTTTTCAGGAGATTGGCATTCCACCTATGAGAGGAAAGATAAAGATTTCTGTTGTTGTCCTTACTCCTCATGAATTGAATTCATTCTGAAAATGCAGAGGTTCTCAAACTGAGTTGAACAGCATAAATATGGGTTGAATTACAAGCAAGGAATGTGTACAAAAAGTGACCAAATGGCTTTCGTAAGCTCACATTTGGCTGTCTCAATTGTCTTTGGGCCATTTGTTCTTCATTCTTGTAAAGTCAGAGTTTCTGAACAAGCTACAGAAAAGAAAAGACCTGCTTCTTTCCTGTTTCAAGGCCAACATCCAAGTTCGTTGTGAAGTTCTTACAGTTTTCAATCACAGTTTGAGGGTTTAGTCGAGCACCACAGCTGAAGAGTCAGCCTGCAGTAAAAAGAACGAAGACTAAAATAAATAGACGTGTACACACACACACACCTATTCTCTAGAGAGTGTGATCTCTTTTTGATCCAGATTACAATCACGTCAGGGTCAAGATGGAGCAGCTTGTAGAATGTCTTCTTGGCAATTTCCCAAACCAACGGAAAGGAGCCCATTAGTTTTCACTGCCATCACTTGCTTAACCTACCAGAGCAAAGCCAAATAAAAAGTAAAGGGGGGAACCCCAGCCCAGATGTTAAAAAGTAACCAGATGTTTCAGATCCACTGGGACAGTCCCTAGATATCAATACTCAGTGCTGTTGGGAACGTTAAAAAAGAGAGAAAGAACCTTATTTTTGTGTTATTGAAATATACCAGTTATCTGCAGTACAGTACATAACATTTTTTTTCCTGTACTGTATGTCTTTCTGTATCACAGGTGCAGGCGAGAAGGGGGAGTTGTGCTGGCTGACAAAAAGATCTGTGTTCCTGAGAATCAGCCCACAGAGAGCAATAAGGGGTTTCAAAGGAGCCGCATGATGCCTTGCAAGCAACTTGCTATGTCAACTGCATTCACCCTGTAAGTGGAAATGAAAATCTTATTAACTTCTGGATGTTTTTCCTCTGCACTACATTGACGGACCTGCACGGAAACATCCAAAGGGACTTCCAAACACAAATTAAATTCAATATTCATAAGCCTCTTAATTCATTTCCTAATAATAACCACATGAGGAATCTTTGATTTGTAACCATCGT
Source organism: Phrynocephalus versicolor (assembly GCA_023846285.1). NCBI lineage: Eukaryota > Metazoa > Chordata > Lepidosauria > Squamata > Agamidae > Phrynocephalus > Phrynocephalus versicolor. The sequence goes on along the minus strand of JAHTLZ010000007.1, from coordinate 12,080,993 downwards.
AGTTCAAGGTCAGTCTCTCAAACTCTCAGACAAATGTGTCAACAGCCCCCATGAAAATACTTAAAAAAGACGATCTTCCTCTCTTTTTTCCTGCTTTTCTCTCAATCTTTTCTTAGCTTTCAAGGCCTTTGAGTATTATTTCGTAGTGAAAAAGAAAAAAAAATCCCAACAGATTGGCACAAAATGCAAATACAGATGCAACAGAACAGCATCATGGTTATGCAATGACAATAATGCTAGTGTTATTATGCAGGATCTTATGAAATTAAAAAAGGTATATGCAACAAATGTTGTGCACAAAATGTTCTCAGTACAAAACCCATGATGTAATTTAGTTGCATGTGACACAACAGTTAATAATCACAAAGAATGCAGTAAATTGCTACTCAGACAATAGAATTCCACAACAGTCCACTGGACACTAAGCACAATAAGTTGAGAAAATACAGAAGTATTTCTCTTGCATGTGTTTTGAACTCTATTATAGCTCATTTCAATACATATTCATACACTATATACAATATTATTACAGATGTCTATCTTTCTATGATTCGTGAGAAGAAAATTTAGTCTTCTGGAGTTCTTACAGCCAACTGTCTGATTTACATCATGGCTGGATTACTGCAAGGCTCACTTTCCTAGATATTGATACGGTGGCACAGGCAAGCCAGTTGCCAGAGAACAAATTAGTAGTCCTCTGTCAGCGTTTATTAACTACCATGGTCAAGAAGAAAGTGACGCTGGAAGAATCCAAGGTACTTGTAGGTCATCTTAACTTTGCTTGCAAGGTTATTGCTCCGGGTAGAGCCTGTCTGCTGCACCTATTGGGTGCTATGGCTGGTTTGAAAAAGCCATACCACAGACATATAATTTTTGGCCTAATTTAGCCCTAACTTTCTGGTGTGATAATGTGAGGGTTCCAATACATTCAATAGCGGCTCAACAGGTGAATCATGAACAGACACCTTTGGTTCTTCAAAACTTAACAAATTTTTATTAAACGAGTTCAACAATGGTTTCTCGAGTGCTTTTCCTTTGGTTTCGTTGAAAGGTGTTAAAACAGGCAACTCGTAACTTGGGTTAAATGGATAACTAAAAGTCCTCAAATCATCAATAAAAGGGTTATTTTTCACTTGCGGCGTGCTGTATATTGGGCCAGCAGCAGACCGGCACAATGGGTCCCACAGCAGTGATGTTGTACCGCTGCTCGGGGTTTCCACCCCCATCCAGGGATCCATCCAGGTGGGTTGTTTGGTGGTCTGTTTATTCTCAAACCTGTCCCTGTTGAATTTGTCCTGGAGGTATATATCGGAGACCCCACTGGGATTGGAAGAGGGAGCCAGACATCCGCTCTCCTCTCTCTCTTTGCCCCTATCTGTGTTTCCTTCTCTGTCATTAACGTAACCCTCCTGACCGTTTGGGTCTCACGCTTCCACTTAACGACCCCTTCCTCCTTGAGACCTACCGGCTGCACGCTTGCTTCTTTGAACAGCTTCCTAGCCTCTTTGCCCCCCACCTGTACTCCTACGTCTCTACCTATCTTCTCTTTCTCTATTTTCACTTGTATCCCTACGTGCCATTGCTTGCCAGCTACGAACCTGTCATCCCATCCTCCCACTTGTATTCCCGCATTATAAGTTACTTTCTTCAGTTCAATATTAGTTGTACGGCTGCATTCCTTCCCCTACATTTCCATTCTTCTACTTGCACCTCTTTGTCTATGTACCTATCCTTCATTCTTGTATCGATCTCTACTTGTATTCCAACACTCCTTTTCACCTTTTTGATTTTCTCTTCCAATAATCTGCATGTCACTGCTTCTCTAACTACTGCCAAGAATCCTCGCCTTATAGGGTTACACTTTTCCCCTCTCTTTGTCTTTTCCCTTTCTTTCAGCTCTTTGTCACTTTCTTCTCCAAAGAACAGCTTCCCTGGTCTTTCTGCCAAGACGTCTTCTTTTACATTCTTTTCTTCCACTTTCTTTGCATCCTCTCTTCCCTGGCTGTCATCCTCAATGCCTTCAGCGGACGGACCCACCTCATTCTCTTCTCTCTCTTTCTCACAGATAACCAGGTGGTCGTATCCATAATAAACTCACTGTCATCAAAGGTGGTTAGGGTTGTCTTAGCATCACTTTCCATACAAGGTAAGCTTTCGGCGATGGCATATTTGTCTAAGGCTCAGGGGTTACCTCATCCTTCAACAAATTTAGGCTCCAAAAGCTGATTGAAGGGTGGAGCAAAGTAGGACTTATCATGTTCCTTTTTGCAGAGGACGGATGTGACAGTGGAGGAAGGGCAGGTGTTGATTAAGTTGCGCAAATCTTAAAAGGATCAATGGACACCGGGATGTCATATTAGTCTGGGGAACTGTTGCCAGCCAGAGATCTGCCCAGTGGCTTTGCTGCATGCATACGTGGCAGTAGGACGGCCCTTATTTCAACATATGTCGAGCCACTCATGCATTATCAGTTCTGTACAGTGACAGCAAGGGCCTTGACTATGGCTGGGTTGCAAGAGTGGCGATTTATTACTCATCTTTTCAGATTGGGGGGCCTCTACGGTGGCTGTCATGGGCTACATTGTAGCAAACATACAGGCATTGGGGTGTTGGTCTTCTACCTATTGCAAAAGTGATGTATGGCCATTACCAAACTGTTAGGTTTAGCTGGTGTTTATGTTTTGTTTTGCAGGTATCTCCACCGAGGCCATATGTGTGTGGTACTGTGTGGCCACAGATATATATTTTGGACAGAAAGGTATGCTCAGCATTCAGCTGGGGGCCAACACCTCAGATTGGGTGAATGTGCCATTGTTGATTGGAAAGGTTGGAGAGTAATGAGCTGGAATGTCTTTTCTGCAGTCACATCCCATTTTACGAAGCACTGGTTGCTGTTTTGCTTGTCCAGGTAGATGGCAATCATTTGACCCGGGTGAAGGAGAAAGATCTTATCCTTAGAATCATTGCTGATTTTGGAAGTTTAGGACCCAATTCCCTGAAACTAGAGTGATCTGGTCAGCAATGTTTCTTCAGCTAGTGTGGCTTGGTGACTGAGGTCCATGGCATGTGGATTGGGCTAGGAGACGTGTTAATAGTGAAGTTCGTTTAGCGGTCAGACAAGGTCTTGGTGCCATGCTTCTACTCCCTGAAATCACGTGTTCATACCCAGAATTGTACAGGGATGATGAAGTGCACCTGTCTGATTTGTGCCTGGATATATTTGTGTGTGATTTAAAGATGGGCCTCCATGCCAAAATTTTCAGCTAGGATGGGGGCAAGGGACATGCATAACAGCCCCTTTGTCATGACAGGTAGCGCAAACAAAATTTGGTTTCCGTGATGTCAGGTGATAAGTTCCTCTTAAGGGTGCAAGGCAGCTGTACATCATAATACAATAGATCATAGGATTAGGTGTACATAAAATTAACATAGGTTATAAAGTTAAAGGCAGTGTATGGCTGCCTGGAGTTAAAAGGCTCCCCATCTGAAGGGAAGAGTGCTGGTCATTAGGAGCACCACTCTCCTACAGAGGGAATTAAAGAAGTAAAGTCATGGTGCAAGGTTAACAATTGGATTGATGGACTATAAATTGCACTACGGGAGGCCTATCTGCTTAACTGAAGATACTTTTTGCGTGAAGTTACGTTCTATTTCAAATATTAAAAGTAATAAAGTTGTGGCCCAATATAAACCCAATATTATTTGTGTCGACTCTTTGTTTGGGTCTGGGGGACAAAGCTATCTTTTCAAAACAAATTTAAAGGCTATTTGTTGCAGATAGAAACCTAGCCACCATTCTATTGAAATAGACTATAAAAATACCTAAAGTGATTATAACGGAGAATCACTCAAATCTGATCAGAACAAACTATCAGAGCCTGATAAAAACCAACCACTTCAGGCAAACGAAGGGAAGCACTGTTTGAAATTACGTTGATTTATCAGACTGTGCCTTCTCTGCTTTGTCTCTTCCTAATGCTTTTTCTTACCTTTGCGCTTTTCCTGCAGTGTGAGTTGCCTTGCAATATTAAATGAATGCATAATTGGCAATGTGTGTTTTACTATTTCCACCACTTTGTAGGTGGGAAAGACTTGTATGGTAATGAAATCTGGATAAAGAGTATGCAAAAAGCAAACATGTGCTGCTTATATACCACTACATAGCACTGAAAGCACACTCTGGGTGGTTTATATTTCCATTATGCATGGCACATATCCTCCACCCCACCACATAAGCTTGGAAGGATGGAAGGTTGAGTCAACATTAAACTGGCTACCTGGAATCAAAGCCCAGGTTGTGATCACAATTTTGGCTGTAGTACACAGAAATGTAACCACTGTCTCATGAGGATCATGTGAACCAAAGGGTACACAGATGGGACCATTGAAAAGGGAGAGTCCAGTATGGCCTGCCATTTTAGATAGAGCATTTTAAAAAACTTCTTGCATGTTAGAAGTAACACACGCAAAATCTGGCATTTGTCTGGGAAACAATTGGATTGATAGACTATAAATTGCACCCGTAAACAGGCTTCGAGGTGCACCCAGACATCCTTCCAAAAGGATCCCACAGGTGAGATGGGAGCGTTCTTCATGGTTGGACAGTGACAATTCATAGAACCAGGGAATTTGGGAGGGCAAGAACAATCTTGTGCCAGCCAGGAGCTCAGAACAGAGCCTTGGTAGTCAGGGGCAGACTGGAGCCCCTGGTGTCCAGCAGAAAAGCCCCTGGGAGAGTCAGGTTGGAAACCAGTAGTAGGAAGGGATCTGCAGGTACAGACTTCAAGGGTTCACAGATAAGTGCAGATAAGCAATGGAGACACATAGAGATAGCTTCCTTATTCATGCCATTGAAAATCACAGGTCCTGTACCCATAATTTTGCCACCTACTAGCATGCAACTAGGAATGATGTCCCAGAAGGAGGAATCAGGTGGGCAAAGGCAGGAATCTCAAGGGGAATGGGAAAAGCTAGCAACATAATCCCTGAAAAGGCCAAAATCAGATTCCTCGGTCATTCCTACAGGCATCCTTTCCAATTCCTTTTATTCTCCCAGTCTTAAATTGTTCTCTCAAAGATTCAAACTATGGGTATTTCACCTGATTATCCTTTGTGCAGGCATATAGACTGTTAAAAGTCAGGCTATTGGACATCAAAAGGAAAGACCTCTCTGCAGCAGCCCACAAAGTATGTTCACCCGTAAACCTTCAACTCCCTCTATATATTGATAATTTGCATTTTCTAGAGAGCCCCCAAGAATGGTGTGTCTTCATCCTAGCAAGATGTAATGTACTTCTATCATCCTATATGGCAGATTTAGTTCCCAACCATTGGAAACTTGGCCCTGCCCCTGTAATTCTGGGCTCTCGAGTCCCTGGTGCACATGCTCCTTCATTGCCCTGTATACAGAGATATCCACACTTCCTATCTGGAGCCGTTTCTTGTCAGATTTCCTGATTGATCAGAGGAGGCGATTCTGAATAATTTGCTGTCAGGCAAGAACAAAGTCCACACTAGACAGATTGCCATATATATTAATCTATTGCTTCAACAACGCAGGTTACAATTACCAACAGGGTTTTTTGTTTTCCACTCTTAGGATGAGGATGACTATCCCCAGGTGGGCCAGAGTTTCGTGGTTGATGGCCAAAGACCTTTCAAACAGACATATCATGTCATTTCGTATTTTGCCATACCATGTCCTGTCCTGTATTTTAGTACCCGTGCAATTTTAATTGGGCACATGCATCTTGTATGTGCATGTATTATTACCTATTGCATTGTATGTTTTATTTGATGCCAATAAAGGTCCGACTGACTAGAAGTAACACACACAAATTCTGGCATTTGTGTGGGAAACTGAGAAAGGTGATTTGTTTTGTAAAGTTCTTGAAGTTACAGTGCCAAACATATTGCAACAAATAATCGAAGAAAGAGAAGACAGTTTCTGGCCCTGCAATGGGTCCGGGACAGTAGTACTGAGTTTATCAGCCATTAACTCAGAATGTCATGCTCAGTTCATAACTGATTTATCTGATGCATGATGAAACAAGAAACTCCCTAAATTAGATTCTTTCCTTTCCGTGTCTTGGAGTAACAGCACTCTCACCTGCAGAATCAGCTGTGGGATTAGTGGGCTTCCTATACTGTATATAAATAATTGGATACATGCAGGAACATTTTTTTTTAAAATGTGAAACTATCTTAAAAGAATTATGGATAGATATGTGTCCATGTTGCATCAAGATACCTTGTGCTAGGATTACTGTGCTGACTTCTTTTTTAAAAAAAAAAAACTTCTCTGAAATCCAATTCAGTTTTCAGCTGAGCTGAAACACCCACATAACACATTGGGTGTGAAGGGACCCACAGGAGAACAATACAGAAAACACTAGTCTGCAACAATTTGACAATGACTTGGGGGTCATTTGCTGAAGTTGAATGATAATAGATTCAGGACAAAAAAAAGAGAGAACTACATAGTATTCATAGTTGGAATTGACTGCAATATGATATAGGCATGGCTGCCAACATGGATGGCTTTAAAAGTAAACCAGACAAATTAATGAAGTTTGGGAATTTCAGTGATTACTAGCTTGATTGATGCAATGTCACTTCCGGTGTCAAAAGCCTCTGTGTAACTGTTGTTGGGGAATACAAGCCAGAGATTGAGGTTCTACCAGTGTCTTTCTGGTAGTCTTCCCATGCACAACTGATTGGCTACTGCTGGCCTAGCTTGGCCTTTTGTCTGGCCCTGCATAGCTACCAGTACTCAGTGTTCTTATGGGTTATTCACAAGTAGTAAGCAAGTAGTAAACGATTCCAAAAGAAAAGGCTAGCTGCTCACCAGTCACAGTGCAAACTTTTTGTATCCCATAAATGAGAGCTGCTACCAAAAGCCGCCTAAAATGTCCCTATGTGGAACCTATAACACACATAAGGATCTTGATGAAGAAACTGTGAGGTGGAAGGATTGTGTGCTGTTTAATGAGTTAACCTGTGAATGGAATGGCAAGAAATTGATGATTCACCTTTGTTGTAAGCGGTTGGCTTGTCAGCTCAAAAGCACCCAAGCCCTTGAGACTTCAAGGCAAAAACTGAGACTGAACACGAGACCTTATGATATCAGGCAAGGGCTGAAATTGCTTTCTGATCCTACAAATTGTGAAAATGTACAAGTGAAATTTGAGTAATCAGGGAGGGACCTATACCCCATGTAAATTATAGCCAGGTGTCTATGTAAAACTCAGTTTACCACGTAATTGACTACTTCTTGGACTGATTGGAATGCTCACGACTAATTCTGGTGGAAAAAGAGTAGACACAGTAGGGATATGTGGAGGATTGGTTTCAAGCTCCCCACGCCAGTGGATGGAGAAAAAATGTCAAAGTAGCAAACACCATAGACCACATGGGTTCCTCTAGCTTCCTCACTGGCCATGTCTGATAATGGAAATGCCTAGAAATACACATTTTGGGTTTTTTTTATTTAGTGTTTTCTGGGTGCATGTAATGGAATCAGTGCATCCTGATTTTGTGGATGGGGGAGTCCTTTGGTTCTCTCCCTCTCCCTCTCCCCCTCCCCCTCTCTCTGTATGTGTGCGCACACGTGTGCGCATGCGCGTGCCCAGACCCTGTATTGTGCTTTTCAGGCCTTGTGTAGGATATCAGAGTCATGACAAGTGCATTATGTTTCCTGCCTTACTCCAAACAACACACAAGGACCACATGCAAGTGCCCAGCAGATATTTCCCCAGTCTGCTTCTGCCTTTGAAGGACCCCAGGTGTGTGCAGGAACAAAACAGGTACAAAAATATATTCAGGTTTAGTCAATTAGTCCTGGTGCCACTTTGAAATTGTTAGAGATCGCTAAATAAATTTTAAAGCCCCATTACCCACCAAAATGCAACTTCCTTCTCCTCCAGCTTCTGTCACTCTAATGCTAATATATCTGTTGGATATTTGGAGAAGCATTACATTCTTTGAGAGTTCAACTGGCTTCCTGAAAGCATTCAGTCTTAGTTCCAAAGTCAGTAAGTGGCTTTAGGCAAACAGCTTTCTGACATTCTCAAGCTCCTATTTGCAATACAGTGTAGGTCTAATAAAACTCTTTGTACATGATTGTTTCAGGGGACAGAAAGTTAATGTCTGGAAAGTCTTTTGGACAGTTTTAAAGTACAATAAAAGTTGTTATTATCATTGTTATCCTAGGAAGAAGCATTATTCTGGTGGCTTCAAGGGTGAACTTTCTTTCTACCCACACTGGCAGAACTGCTAACATCCAGAAATGAAAGCCTTTCTGGGGGCTAGTTCTGCCCCAAAGACGTTGTGGGCTTCAGCAAATGCTCAAAAGCCAAGGGCCTGGAGATGTGTGTTTGTCTCCCGATAACTGATAAAATAAGTACAGTATTGAGGCATCCACAAGTTGCAATTCACCATTTCTACCCAAGATAGACAGAGAATGAGAGAGAATGAAAAAGAGGGGGAAGTGCTGGAGCAGAGCTGTGGCACCTGGGATTCCAAGGCTGTTTTTTTGCTTGTGCTAGTTCTGGATTACAGTACTGATCAGACCCTCCATGTTCCTGAATGTAGCTTCATGGCAGCAGTCAACTTCCCCTGCAGGGGTGGAGAACAGAGATGGGCACAAAATGACAAATGAAACACTGTTTCATGATTATGTAATGAAATGATAGAAATAGTTCTCACCCATGTGAACAATTAGAGGCCTCTCGCTCAATTAGAAATTATTTTTCCCAGGGGTACCCCCTTTGGAACTTAATGACTCAGCCTCCTGAATAACAAACCTTTTCAAATTTCAGGGGTTTACAGGGAAGAGATGAAACTTGCTCCCCAGCGATTTTGGTGCTGATGCATGGCTGCGGCGATATCAATTTTCAAATACATTTTATGTACTCTAAATTAGGTAGCATAGGAATGTTTAAGCACCAAAATCACTGGGGAGTAAGTTTGGACTCTTGCCTGTAAACCACCCAAATTTGGACAGGTTTGGGGCTCAGAGGGCTGAGTTATTAAGCTCCAAAGGAGGTCCCCATAGCTAATTACCAGAGTGTGTACGCCACACACCAGCAATTTAGGCGTTGACAGAGTTTCAGCTGATGGTTAAATTAACCCCTATATTGCTGGCACATGGAGTACACACTCTTTCAATTAACTACTGGGACCCCCTTTGGAGCTTAATAACCCCTGACCTCCAAACCTCTCCTAATTTGATCGAGGGTTTACAGGGAAGAGTCCAAACTTGCTCCCCAATGATTTTTGTGCCAAAACATGCCTGGGTTGCCTATTTTGGAATACATAAAATGTACTCAAAACTGGTATTGCAACAGCCATGTATCAGCACCAAAATGGCAGGGGAGCAATTTTGGACTCATCCCTGTAAACTCCCAAAATTTGAAAAGGTTTGGGGTTCAGAGGGCTGAGTTATTAAGCTCCAAAGAGGGTGCCCCTAGGGAAAAATCATTTCTAATTGTGTGAGAAGCCACTATGCTTGCCAGCGGGGGAGCTATTACTGGATTCTCACTCAATTGTAAATTATATTTTCCTAGGGTTACCCCTGACCCCCAAATCTTTCCAAATTTTGAGGGCTTACATGGAAGAGCTTGAGGAAGTTCCCCTGCCATTTTGGTGCCTCTTGGACCCAGGAAAGCATTGTGTTTCATTTCATTTCATTTCGTTTTGTTTCTTTATGAAATTATTTAAAAAATTGTTAGTAACAAAACAAAACTACTTAAGAAATGAAACATGTTTTCTGTTTCGTGCCCATCTCTAGTGGAGAACCAAATAGGACAGTCTACCACTGGACATATATAGAACTGCAGGAAGTCCTGAATGCTCTGTAGGAATTTCTGGTTGACAGAGCTGGTGAATTAATCAAGGCTATGGACTCATCATTAAATTGTGAGATGAAGGGACTATTGACAAAGTTCCAGCTGCATATTCTGGTGCAGTGGTGCCTTTATTGGGCTTTGGTTTGTAGATCTATGGATTATGAAACAGAATAGATAGTGACATGAGCACAGTCTGATTGACAATGAAACTGCCTGCACCATTATTACTTAAAGCTACCATCCAGATGACGTATAACACTGGTGTTTAAAGGATATTGAGACTGGATTTGCAGAGGTAATTGTCTGACTTCATTATCACCTACTGGGAAAAGGGAAGACACTTTTGCTGAACATTTCTGTTTTTCCTCTGTTGTTAAGGTAGCCTACTCAGTTTTCCAAAGGTTAGAAATTTGTCCCCCTAGAGGTGCTTTAACTTTTCATTTTTCTTATTGACATTTCAAAAACACTCTGAGAGCTGAGTTCAAATCCAACACTTTGCATTTAGCATTAGTTTCTAGCCCCAACAATTCATCTGTCATCAAGTAATGAAGGTAACTGTTGATAGGGTACCTAAAAGGCAGTACTGAGTTCAAAAACCTGCTACCTGTATATTATCAGCAGAAGTAGGAAGGACAGTTGTAAAGTGATTATTTTAGTAGCAAGATTTCCAATGAAATAAGTAAATTGTAATACTTAATTAGCTGCCTGGATGCCATAAGCCAGTGATGGCGAACCTATGGCACGGGTGCCAAAGGTGGCACTCGGAGCCCTTTCTGTGGGCACCCGACACTGCCCCTTCATCTTTATTCAGGTTAAATTGCTGTATTGGCACTTTGTGAAAACTTTAGTGGGTTTTGAATTGCAGTTTGGTTACTCGGTCTCTAAAAGGTTCGCCATCACTGCCCTAAGCACATCCAGTCTCTCCTGATTTCGAAAGCTAAACAGGGTCAGGCCTGGCTAGTACTTGGTTGGGGAACACTAGGGAATACCAGGTGCTGTAGGCGCCTGAAGTAGGAACTGGCAAACCACTCCAGTATTCCTGCCAAAAAAACTCCATGGACATGAGATCACGAAGAGTCAGTCACAATTGTAACAACACAACACACAGACATAATTCTTAATTGTCATAATGGTAATTTTGGATTTAAAAAACATACAAACAATTATCGCATAAAACTGATCTGACTTGTATCTATCTACAAAACTGGAGAAGATATATTTTATGAATTCCATTTTAGCCATTTATTAATATGTACAGACACATACACATGCATAAATCAAATGCCTCATTTTGTTTGCATTATATGTGCCTATGTACAAATTTATCAACTTCCTATTCCTTGGCTGTTCTGGCAAATGTCCCCAAAAGGGAGGAAAAACCTTATAAAGCTTCCTTTGGCCCAAGGAGCAGAAACATCTGTTGCAATCATGAGTGGCTTCTTGGCTGGATCCACAAACCAGAACCTGCGTTTAATTAGTTCTGCAGCTTTCTATCCTGTTACTTCTGTCACCGGGAAATACGTTTAATACTGTATGGGTTCAAGATAAATTAAACAAGGTTCTAATAAGAGGAAGAAAGCAATATGACCTGAAGAGATTCTGGAATGCTTTTGGTTGATTATGTTATACCTGCAAATCCTGTTAAGCTGCATCAACTTTCTTCACAAAACTACAATCTGTTCAGGGTTTGTTTTTGTTTGTTTTTTTGGTAGGGGGTTATTTTTTATATTTTATTGGTATTTTATTTTATTTTATTTTTTGGTAAACACAGCTGCTTGGCAAAAACATATAATGAAATGGCACTTTATGTTTTCCCCTCCCTTATACAGCAACTTTTGCCTGTTTAAAGTGACATCTGGGAGAAAGAATGAATGTTGACCTGCCTTATGCTAGCCAAAGACCATGTTCCTGCTGAATAGAATTGGCAAAAGTTAGCATGCTTCTCCACTTTCAGCCTAACAGGTGCAGGCCAGGCCTGTTGTGCAACTTCCCTAAAATGTTTACTTGACTCTGTGGCAAAATGATTCACTCCATCAGCTTGTGCAGTGAACACACTGAGGAGATGTTCACAAGTCCCCTGTAGAGAAATGCCATTTTAGAACAGCAACAGCAAAATATCCATCTCCCAGTGCATCACATACTACAAAAGCATTTGACACCTTTTTTTTTGTTCTACTGCTCCTTGTTTTTCGACAAAGGATGAAAGATGAAATGAGCACAAATGAGACATAAAATTGAGAAATGTCTTATTAAAGAGAAACTGGACGGCCCACAAAAACACAGTCAATAGCCAGTGGCACTGCAAAAAACAGTGGTCAGTGTTCAGGTCGCCACAGTATTCTTGTTCTGCTTTAGCTGTTCCCAATAGGGATGGGCACCTTATGAAAAATGACATGCTGTTTTGTTGTTTTGTAACATTTCAAACCATCTCAAAATAAAACAAAATGGCAGACCGTGTGTCATCCTGAACCGAAATGAAATGATGTTTTGTGTTTGGGATGAATCAAATTGGGGAGCTGCCACCAGATCTCACTTCAGCAGTGATATCTGCTGTTTGTTTGTTTGTTTGTTTGTTTGTTTGTTTGTTTGTTTGTTTGTTTGTTTGTTTGTTTGTTTGTTTGTTTGTTTGTTTGTTTGTTTGTTTGTTTGTTTGTTTGTTTGTTTTAGGGTAATTTTACCCCACCTTTCTCCTTGGAAAAAGACCCAAGGTGGCTTACAGTAATGAGGGTTAATATACAGTCTACTACATCTAAGACATGTTCAAGTATTTGGGAACAATGAATTGAGAGACATCTTACATCATTAATAGGCAAACATTACATTACAGCAACATGGTTATAAGTAGTCATGAACACAAAGTCAATGTGAACTCATAGATTCATATAAAATACACATGGTAGTCCATCATTCAGGGAAAGCTTGCCTGAAGAGAAAGATATTTGCTTCTTTCCCTGCTTGGTTCTTGCCCACCACCACCTCCCAGCTGGTTTTGGCAGCTCAAACTGTCAAAAAATCCCAGCTGGGAGGCAGGCGAATAGTGAGTAGAGCAGCCAGCCGGAAGTAAATTCACTGCCTGACTGCTCCTTTATCCCGTGCTACCCCCTTGTCCTAGGGGTGTGTATTTTGTACAGGGAGTGCTGTGGGCAGTGGGGGCAGGCCCCACTGCCCACAACACTTTCTGTCCAAAACACACACACACAGGAGGAGGGGTGGCATGGGAGAAAGGAGCAGGTGGTGGTGGTGGACTGGAGGCTTTTTAAAATCCCCTGCTGCAATAGTGAGCGGCAGGACATTTTAAAAAGGCGCCAGCCCAGTGGTTTTGTTGCTGTTGTGGCTGGAGATTTTTTAAAAGGGTGATGGGCTAGGGTTATAGTTAGGGCTATGGTTACTGTTAGGATTAGAGTTAGGGTTTGCTGCCTCCACTGCCTTGAAGTAAGTCTTCCAAAGAACTTCCACTGTTTCTTTGTCTGTTTCAGTTCTACGGGCCACCTGTTTCAATGTTGCCAACTCTCCAGTAAACTAAGCAGCCAATTTGGGTCTATTTTGAGGAAGGAGATGTTTAGGACCTCTCCAGTCAATGGCTTTGCTCTTTTCCCCATTCCAGAGGTCAACCAAGGATTCAATAGAATCACCCATTGGAGAGTTAGGGAACTCACTAAGGACAGTTAAAAAATCATCTGGATTTATCAACGAGTTACAGCAAGCCTAAAGCACACCATATAGTGGTCTGTCCAGGACAATGGGAATACAGAAAGTTTCTATACCTCCCCACTATCTATATCAGGGCAGAAGACCAGGTCTAAGGTGTGGCCTGCAGGATGGGATGAGGTAGATACCATTTGGGCCAGGGCCATTGTTGACATGGAGGTCATGAAGTCTTCGGACACCACTGACAGACCTGCTTCAGCATGGATATTAATGTTCCCAGAACGATGAGCCATGGAGACTCCAACTTCAGCCCTATTACTAGTTCAGTAAGCTGAGGTAGAGAACTTGTGTCATGGGGAGAGCAATACACCAAGTGAATTCTTATATTGTCCCTGGTTCTTACTTTTAAACACATACATTCAAAACCAGGAAATTGGGGAACATGGCATCTAGCAAAAAAGGGATGGAGTTGTGGTAGACTATTGCCACTCCACCTCCCTGCCCCCCTGGTCTGGCCTGTTGTTCCACAGAGAAACCTGGAGGACAGAGTCTTCCAGCCAAGTCTCTGTGACACAAGTGAGATCAGTGCATTCTTTCAGGATCAGGTCCTGAATGATTGTTGAGTTCCCATTCACTAATCTAGCATTTACTAGCAAAATTTTTAGTCCAGGGATCCTGTCACTACATTTTTCAGAGCAATTCAAATTTGTATGTACCTTGGGCGTTATCAGTACTCTGTAGTTCTTCCTTCTTCTGTAGTGCTGAGGAATGTTATACTGGTTATGTCTTCCATTACCCAAAACAGTAACAATAGGTTACAAAGGTTACATAGTACTCATCTTTGTATGCATTTCCCCATATATATATATATTGCATTTAAGCATATTTATCGTTTTAGAAGGGGTGACATTGATGCATTCAGAAATACAGAATAAACAAAGTTAGCTAGGATTTACAAAGCAAGGCGCTTCGCATATACAAAGTAAGTGTGACAAATAGCCTGTGCAATGCATTTCCAAATGCAAATATTTTTGCTATCTTCCTAACCTTTTCTAGTTGGGGAATCACAATACATCTCTTGAGTGCATATAGTCAGCTGCAAGATTAGTGGATGATCCTAGGTGCATGTGTGCCTATTTTCAAGCTGTTTGTATCATATTTGACTAGATAGAATTTGTAATTAGGATGCAATTCCCCACCATGAGATGTCTAAATTAGGGACAGAATACAGATGTTGTCAGAAGATAGAGATAAATATGTTTCTTAAACATTACATAGAAATAAAAATTGTCTGCCTTTAGAGCATCCTGACTCAGGGGTTTTGGTATCTGGCTGTGGAGCCAGAGCCTGGGAGTAAAGCTTCCCACTGAAGGCAGAGTAAAACTCCCTGCCAGGGAATAAACTTAGTGATCTATAGATCTGCAGTTCTAAAATAATGATGATGGTGAACCTGTGGATGGCTAGGGCCTTTTAATGTGCTACACTACAAGGAAATCTTACTAGAAGCAATCATTAAATGACTAGACAGCTAAAGAGGTGGTAGGATAACTCAGTGAGTGAAGTTATCTGGCTGCATAGCCAGAGGTTGTTTCAATTCCCCATTGTGCTCCCCAGAACTGCCAGCCCAAGTACTTGGGCAGGCTGCATAGCCCTAGGTTGCCCCGTGAAGGGAATGGTTAACCAGTTATATGCCTAGAAAATTCAGAAAGAGATCTCCAGAAGTTAGAATTAGAGATGGGTATAAATTGAAAAATGAATCATGTTTTCTGATGAATTTGGTGGATTTGTCACAACCCATTGATTTGTATTTGTCATAAATAAAGTCCCCTCAAAAGTACAAATTACTGAATTTTTAGCAAATGTTGATTCATTAGTTCACTAGCCTATAATACAGGAGCATTTTAAAGAGGGGTGTGTCAATTCGTAAATCCATTGATTAATCACTGGAAATTCACTGATTCACCAGCCGTGACAAATCACAAATCATGACAAATCACTATTTTTTTATTTGTGCCCATCTCTAATCATAATTGTCTCGAGAGCACACTATTTTTATTAGACAGATAAATGTTGCTATTAATATTTCATGTCTGCAGTTTGTTGTGTTCATTTTGATCCAAGAGATATAAACATATTGAGGTTCATCCTTAACCTTTCACCTACCTCCCATTTACTAGAAAAGTAGTCAAAGAACATGGCAGTTCTGTTACTGACAGTTGAGAAATGGATTGCTCCCAAAATGCTGGTCCCTGTCATTTCACATTTTTGATACCTTCATTACCAGTAAAAGCTTTGTTTGCAGTCTTCTCTCTTCTCTTCAGTGATCATGTGGATTTGCTTTGTCTTTTCTGTGTTCAAGCTTTTCATATCCCCCAAATATAAGGACTTACAAGAGACAAGACTGCAATAAAAATCTCAACATGAAGGATAGTGCCTGGTGTTATGGAGTAGAGTAGTTTAGCCTTGTAGCTGACACAAAGGGCACTTAGCAAGCAGAATGCATGAAAGTGCAACCTATAACATATGGATCCTAACAATTTGGCAGCAGAAATAATCACATTTCTTTATGTTGACAAGAATGTTAACTGGGATCCAAGCTAGTCAATTTCATTAGACAGTCTCCATTCCTAGATGGCAAAAGCCTAACTTCCAGTGGAAACAACCACTGTTGGAATTCTCTTTGCAAAAATTAGCAGTATTGTCTCTCCATTGATTAATGAAAAATTAGAATTAAAATATATTTTGCACTGTTATGGTTTTAGTTTTCACCTGGCTCAGTCTGAATTTCTTATGATATTGGATCATCATCATGTGAAGCAAGAAGCAGATTTGTGATCACTGGAGTTCCACTGACACCATAAGAAAGGGGTGAAATACAATGGACCCTTGTATTAACAAACAGTTTGTATAACATAAAATCTGTACAACATAAAAAATTCAGGAGATGGGGGAAATTTGCTTAACATAATCGCCTATGGGGCAAATCTGTACAACATAAAAATGGGATTCCTCCATTTTCAATGCATTCCTATGGGAAATGTGTATAAAAGAAAATTTGCTTAACATAATTTCATTTGGAACAAATTAATTCCTTTATACAAGGTACCACTGTAGTTTTCTCCAAGCCCCCCACCCTCCCGCTCCTCTTGATCTCCCCATCATCTTTTGTTGTGGGGGAGGGGAGATGAGAGTTATGTAGGCCTTTTAAAGTTATGTGTCTTTTTACAAGGAGATAAGTGGGGTGAAAATATTCAAAATATATAAATAATAAATTAATAAATTTCTGTTTCTCTTCCTTCTACTATAAGTGAGGCATGATAGGGACATCATTACTTTTAGGGTCCAAGATGCTATTTGTTTTCGTTTGGGTTTTTACATTTTGCTTTTCCCTACTTATCTCCTCACCTTTCATAAAACTCCCAGGATGTCTCTGGGGTGATTATTAGACCTACTGACTAGGACCCTCTTGCTGTTGTACTACTTAAAAGTGACATTTCCAAGCTGGGATCATTTGCACACAGTTTTAATCTGCTAGTATATGGATGATTTACCAAGTATAGCAATTTGAGTTTATTACATGTGTGTGGCTGAGAGAGAGAAAGAGAGTCACTTCCAAGTTGGGTGGTAAGTTTTCACTTTGCTGAGTGTTAGATTCCTTTTCCTTAAAATGCCCAGAAAAGCCAAAGCAAGAAAATGAATAATAGCCAAAGAAAACAGAACCTAATATTTCAAGGACACTTTCCCCCTTCCCTGGACAGCGTATGTTAAATTAAGAACAAGGAAATGTCCTTCAGCAAGAACAGTGACTACTAGCTTCCCTGGAGCAATAAGATGCATGACACCAGTAATGATGAATTCCTGCAGATCCAGGAGAACATAGTGTCCTTGGATTTACCAGGGAACATATGTCCTGGTAAGAATGGGCTCTCCAGGTATGTCAAAATACCCAGCTAGCCTGAGGAATCTATTTGTGACCTAAATTAATAAATTAATGAACTAATAAAGAGTTCAAGTGCAGGTTTGAGAGACCAGTCATTCATTGGTGTAGCAACAATGATGAAAATATTTTTCTCCAGTTGTTGGGCAGTACAATATAATAGTCTACATCCCTATCTGTAAAAGAACACCGTACATATCATTGAACAATTTGGCATTCAATAAAATGCAAACCTGCTTGATCAGTTTTGACAGCAACCTGGTGGTCTAGCGACGCTCTTGCCAAAAGTAACAAGGGAAAAAAAAACAGACAGCTTGGTTGATAAGTATATTTTAAAAACCGAAACAGTCCTCAGAACTGTGATGGGTTTTTGGCAAACCTCATTAACCCGTTTGTATTCATCTTGGTTGATGATGCCATTCAGTTCAAAGTACCACTCTGAATGCTTTGCCAACATACCCTGTATACCTCTCAATTATAACAGCCACAGAAGTCTGTGTTTTATAGAATTTTTTCATTAGAGCTGTCAGATTAGATGTAAACTGTTAAGCAGTTTGGTGCAGAAAATTGCCAATCAAGTCATGTGTGGGTTACATGGATAGAAAGTGCAATAATACTGGCTGCATTGAAACAGAGATAACCCCTTCTCCTATATCCAAGACAGGTATATTTATACAAGTTTTTAATACACATGGATTTACCACACAGCACTAGCATTATGCTGATTTTTTATGGTACAGTTCCATTTCTAATGAGAAAGATCCCTTTGGGAATGTAAATGGATCAGAAAACCAAACAAAAAAACAAAATTTTGCACATTCGTCATAGTTTTGTTTCTATGATCTGTTGTAATTGGTGCCTGTAAAAGCCAAACAAACAGTGACAGTGCTATAGTGACTCATTACAATAATAAGAAATTAAACAAGGCCTTCTGAATTTGTCAGGAGACCATGTGTCCTCTTTTAGGGAGTATGGTGCCATTTGATGGGCTACTAGAAGATAATCCTCCTTTGGAAGGCATGGCTGTCCAGCTAATTAGAGATGAAGAACCAGAAGGAGGGAGAGCTTTGACATTGTCTGGTCACCTTGAGCAACTGGACAACACACTCACCAGACCCACAAGATACCTGGACACTGGACATTGACTTTCTCACTAAATTAAGAGTCTGCTTAAACTATGACAATTGTTCCTAATTTTGCTTCTGTACATATAAATTAGCATAGACAATTTTATGCAAATCTGTCTTCTCTGCCCTTCCTTTTGATGACACGTGTCTCCCATTTGGTGATATGCCAGTGCCTACCACAAGCTGGACGAATTGCCTTTGTCGGACTTTCCACCCCAGCCCAGTCTCTGAGTTCCAGTGAGCCTAAGGTGCACCTACACTGGGAAATGAATAGGGGATCTGTGCCCATTCTAATTTTATTGGACTTTTCAGCTACTTTTGACACTATCGACCATGGTATCCTCCTGGCTCATCTCTCTGAAATGTTTCTTGGGGGCACTGTCTTACAGTGGCTTCAATCATTCCTGCAGGAAAGAATGCAGAAAATGGCGTTAGGGGACTCATGTTCAACACCACGGCCACTGACCTGCGGGGTACCTCAGGGTTCTGTTCCATCTCCTATGTTATTTAACATTTATATGAAACCACTGGGGGGAATTATTCAGAGTTTTGAGGTGTAGCATCACCAGTATGCCAATGACACTGAGATCTACCTCTCATCACCTCCATATTCCAAGGAGCTATTTCGAATTTAGATAAGTGCTTAGCTTCAGTAATGAACTGGATGAGGAAGAACAAACTGATACTAAACCAGAGATGCTTCTGGTCAGTCAAAAATGGGATCAAGGGATAGGGAAGCAACCTCTATTGGATGGGATTACCCCCCAATTGAAAAAAGAGGTGCGTAGCTTGGGAGTGCTTCTGGACTCATCTTTGAGCTTAGATGCCCAGGTCACAGCTGTGTCCATGAGTGCATTTGCAAAATTAAAACTAGTACACCTCTTATACCTGTTTCTCTGAGAAATCTGCTCTGGCCACTTTGACACATTCCCTAGTGACGTCACAGCTGGACTACTGTAATGCATTCTATGTAAGGCTACCAATGTAAAGTCTCAGGAAACTTCAATGAGTCCAAAATACAGTGGCCAGATTGATGACTGTGGTGGGTTACAGGGATCACATTACACCCCTACTAAAGCAGCTCCACTGGCTGCCAATCACCTACCAGGCACAATTCAAGGTGCTGGCCTTAACCTACAAAGCACAAAATGTCCTGGGTCCAAGTTACCTCAAAGATCGAATCTTGCAGTATGAACCAGTTCAGGTGCTAAGGTCATCAGAAGAGGCCTATCTCTCCCTCCTGCCACCATCACAGGTGTGCCTCAAAAGAACACATGAAAGGGCCTTCTCTGTTGCTGCTCCAAGACTTTGGAACTCCCTCCCACTGGAGGCCAGGACTGCCCTGTTCCTGCTGTCTTTTCAGAAGCAGGCAAAGAACTTCCACTTCATGCAAGCTTTGAGGGACTTCCTACTATATAACTTTATATGAATTATCATACATGATTTCATTGATTGATTTCATAAGAACACCAGCGTTTTCCATGTTACTTATTTTTGTGCGCTCTTTGTAGCTCTACTGTTACCTTTTAATGTTCTAAGATGCCTCCTCTAATTCACTGCTTTTAACTTGAATATGTCTTATATGTTCTGGGTGAAAGGTGGGGTAAAAATATTTAAAATAAAAAATAATAATAAAATCTTTATGACTGGGATGGGTCGGTTAATAGTCTAACTCAGAAGGAGAAGTTGTATGCAAGATCAGCTTTAAATGAGTCAAAATATACTACTATTCCAACCCCATCATCTGAACACAGATAGCTCAATATTTAAAACAATCTCCAAATGTACCATTTTACATTTTGCCAATCTCTGAAACTATAGCTTTAATTATGGGTTTTTTAAAGCACTGGACAGTACCAAGGGCCTCATATAAATTAAGCATACGCTTCAGAAAGGTCACTTATATACATTTATTGTGTTTGGGTACAATTAGAAGAATACCATTTCAATATATGCTTGAATAAGACATATGAGTTTCATATGAAATGCTTATTCTAATTTGCAGGAAATATCAAATCTCAGGCAAAACCTCATTTTACTTTGGGACATTTTCAAGTGAGCAAGTCAGGACACGCAATATGTGAAGCAAAATAATTATTTTTACAGTTTTGTAACCAGATTCTCCAATAGAGCTTCTCTGAATATTTATATTTTGATAAGTGGAAAATGACACACTGGATAGAACAAGATGTGTACAATCATATCAAAAAGCAAAAGTAATTATAGGAAAAGTGAAAAGGTGCACTTGTCCAGCTGATGAATATCACAGACGGGGAAAACACTATTGACATGTTTGCTACAATGCTAACAAATGCTATATTAATCCATCTCTACAATATACAAGCATATTTTTTAAAAAAATCCAGATGCATTTCAAACCCACCAAGGCAACATAAGAGTCTCCACTTTTACATATATTAATAATTGTTTAATAATTACATTGATAAATATACATGCAAACTTTCTTGATAAAAGCAAAGACAAGCAAAATATTGAAATTATGAAGTTGCAAGGTACTTCATAATGATGAGATTAGAAAATGGTGGTATGTATCAAATATGCTGATATGCTAAATGGTGGCATATTCTATTTCTCACGTTAAAGTTTTGGTTTTACCATCTACCTGCCAGGAGCCTTATGTCACAGTAGTAAAACTGTAGTACTGCGGAAAGACTTGGCTCATGACCCAAGTTCAATCCCAGGCTCAGGTATCCTGCTCGAGGTTGACTCAGCTTTCTATCCTTCTGAGGTTGATAAACTCACATAGGGATCAAGAAATGTGTACCCTGAATGATTATATTACAAACCACCCAGCGAGAACTTTAAGCACTATGGGGCTGTATATAAGCAGTGTGGTTATTTGCTTTGTTTTGTCTTTAATGGCAAAAGAACATACCCTGTCTCATGGAGTAACTAACAGGATAATGCTGATATGATCTATGCTTAAGCAATAACCTACATGTGAACAACTGCTTCTTCATAGGCTTTTATGGGCCCTGGTCCAGTTACTAGTTCCAGGAACTAGGGTAGACCAGCTGAATCAATCAATACAGAAGTATTGCAATTTCCGTATCTCATTTAACGGGTCTAATCTAGTTAGCACTACCAATTCATTTTAGATCCCATAGGTAGCCTTTATCCTTTATCTGTAGATAATAAGTAGGGGAAAGTTTGAGGAAAGAAGGTTATAGAGACACCATAGGAAAAAAAACACAAAAGGATGCAACCCGATTCAGGAAGGAGAGAGAGAGAGCAGGCTGTGTTCCCTTCCATTCATGCAGAAATGTTGTTGATAACTGCTGAAAGACAGAATCTGGAGTGACAGGTGCACAAAGGGAGGCTAATTAGTCTCTATCTTCCTTAGTACAGAATCCAATCTCTGTTTTGCTTCCAGCATCTTTATTGGCATGACAGAGTATGATTAGTTGCCCAAAACAATCCTAACACTGTGTCCTCTGGGGGTTGGCACCATGTGTCCATTTTGAATTACCCTTCAATTCTAATCTGACGGCTACTTGCTATATACGCAAATACAATGTCTATCATCTCCTTTGACCTAATGTTGATAGGCTGTTGTCCCTTTTGTTTTTTTTGTTTTTTTGTGGGTTAAGACAAGAATGGTTGTCCAGAAAACCAAGGTATCTTGTGATTGTACTGAACTGCATATTATCCTTCATTACTGTAAGCTGCCTTGGGTCCTTTTCCAAGGAGAAAGGCGAGGTAAAAATGCTCTAAAATAAAAATAGATAAGCACATCACTCCAAAACAGTAGGGTGACTGTCTCCTACCAGGGCCCATAAGCCATCACTATAGAAAGTTTATTGATCTCTTGCATGAACATATTGTTTGCTGGTTATTTATTGGCCAGAATTCCACACTGACATTTATGGAAAATACATTTTCCCATAATTTTATATTTAAATAACTTTATTCATGTTGCAGTTTAGAAGAATCATCTATGATGATTAGAATAAACAACTTGAAGGATTAGTGATATTTATTGGTCCAACCCAGGATCTGACTTTTGGTGATAGAATGAGCCAGTATGGCCATAGGGCTAGAGATGGCCACAAACCAAATTCCAAATTCAATCCACCACCACCACCCCAAAAAACTCAGCTGTTTTATGGTTTGGGTTCATGGTTTGGTTTGCGCAAGCTGTTTTGCTGGAGCAAAATGAAACACTGAACTTTTTTTTCCTGTTCAGGGTTCTGATTTGATTTGGCAAAATGCATGCCCACCCCCCACCTTCACCACATTCTTCAGCTGATAGGCATGGACATGCACTGAGACAGCAGCCCTGGGTTCCAGAAGGGAAGCTGAGCTGCTGTCTCTGAAGGTGGTGGTGGCAGGACCAGGCAGGGAGGTAACAGGGACAGCAGGAAGAGAGCAGGAAGGTTGTGGGGTGTGTGTGGCCATGTTAGGTTCCCATCCCACCAGGCACAAATCAGAAAAAAAGGAACCTTGAACCTGCCCAAGTGATTGTCTCACATTGCTTGATAGAAAGGTTGAAGGAATCCCTGTGAAAAGACTTTGGAACCTGGCTTCAGCCTTCCCAGGGTAAAATACATTAGTTCATGAACTTTTGGAGATGTAAACAACTGTCTAAATCAGGCATGTCCAAACTTCGACCCTCCTAATGCTTTGGACCACAACTCCCAGAATGCCAAGACTGTATTGCCAATGACAAAGGACTGTGGGATCTGTGGTCCAAAACATCTGGAGAGCTGAAGTTTGGACATGTTTGGTCTAAATCATAAATCAGAAGGGAAAAAAATGAGAAGTATCCCAAAAAGGGATACTCTAGGTTTTGTGCGTGATTTAGTTGTTGTTGTGTTTTGTTGTTTCTGTTTTGTTTTGTTTTTCACTTCTCTTTTTTATGTTTAACGGGGAACCAGTTCAGGTGCTCAACCTTTACAGACTTTTTAGGAAGGAACTGGTTACTGCACTCAGCGGGATATTCACTTGTTATTCAATGATTGATTCGGCTACACAGCTGATACCCATGAACATTTACATTTGTCCATTTCCTTGCAACAGTTCTCACAGTTCCTGGAATCTGCATTTAGATTGACAGCCCCTCAGATCTTTGGTTGATTCAACAGGAAACTGAAGTGTTTTTCAAAGGTGCATTATTGACTAAAACAAGAATATAGCCTGGGTAACATTGCACTGAGTTTTGATTGTGTAAAGTATGGCATTAATATTTTAACATTTGCATAGCATCACTGTTGTATAGAGCATATTAAAGTATTTTAAACAAAATCCACTGTGTACATATTCATGATGCATTATTTTATTTGTAATCCATTTACTTGTTTGTAAATTTTATGATGTTTATTCTGTGTCTATTTTGGTCATTTCTGGCATGCTTTAAACATTTATGAACACAACACATCTATGTACACTTATAAGCATAAGCAGTTCATAGACTGAGAAGAGGGTGTGATACACCCTAACATTACAATATGACTCCCTCATTCAAAAAAAATTCCTAATGGGGGCAGCCCACTGTGGTCACAAGTCATTGGTGATTAAAAATCACGAGTCCTTAAAAAGTTGTGATCCTGGGGATGCTCGTATGCTTTCAAATGGGACTTGGCTCCTTGTAACTTAAACAGGAGAAGCAGCCATGACATACACACTATGGGTGAGAACGGTCTGAGAACCTAAGGGAGATTTCCGAATGCTACAGGGGACCCAAGGGGGAGGCAGGGTATGGCCTGTTATCTGTAACTAATTTGGAAGCCAATCTGTTTTGGGTGACTCAATAATGGGCAATGTCTTACATTCATATGTGAAGGAAAGTTAAAGGTTCCCTCCCACACGCATGCCTGCTAGTCATGTCCAACCCTAGGGGTGGTGCTCACCTCTTGTTCAAGCCAAGCAACCAGTGTTGCGCAAGTCCGTGGCCATGTGGCCAGCATGGCTGAACTCATTTCTGCACGTGAAACACTATTTACCTTCCCGCTTTTAATGGCGGTACTTATCTATCTACTTGCATTTACATGCTTTCGAACTGCTAGGTTGGCAGGAGCTGGGGTTATCAGAGAGAGCTTGCTCCGCTGCATGGCACCCAGGGTTCGAACTGCCAAGCTGCCGACTTTGTAGCTCACAGTTTCAGCGCTGTAGCCCACTGAGCCGCCATGTCCCATGCCTGAAGGAAAGCCATATCCAAATTTATTTTGAAATGAGGATGTTTTCCCTCATGTTACCACTCCAGCACAGTTTCCATCAGCAATATAGGCCACAAACATTCTTTCTGCTATGTTAATCAACGTGTGTCTGTGGGGTTCATGCTTATTTTAAACACAACAGCAATACTAAGGGAAAATCTTGTTGATTTCATTAAAATGTCATCATGAAATGCCTGAGACCCTTGTCTGTCTGTCTCTGTGTGTGTGTGTGTGTGTTTTAATGCTATATTAAATTGGTCTTTGGATAGCCGTGTTGTTGTTACAGTTCATTTAAATTTTGTTCTTCATTCTCATGACATCAGTTCTGCAACTGATACATTTCCTATGCATAATTTCTCCCTCTTCAGATTGTGATCCTTGTTAATACATTTGGATGAACTTTGTCTTGAAATTGCAGAAGCACACAGAGTTGTGATTGCAAAACAACCTGAATGCTGTGGTCACTTGTAAAGAAAATAGCAACCTTAGTATCTGATTTTTTTTAAAATTAGGTTATTTATTTATTTATATGAAAAACATTTTACATAGTGATCTGTTCTTGTTTTTCCGACTAAAATAACTTTTTAATGACTAAAATCTCTTTGCTGACAAACGTCATTGCTTGGTTGACTTGCCAAGAGTGCTGAGCACACAGCCGGCATTCCCTCTTTGGATAGCGATTGAAATCTGTTGCCTCAGGATCATTGGCGTTCAATTGTCTTGAAAAATAGTGGTGATCCTACGACCTATTTCCTGGACTAGGCTCAAGGCCGATTCTCCCCAAACTCCAGACGTTTCAATAGCTACAGGGACGAAGTCAATTCCTGTTGTAATGTCTTCGTATTTCTGTCTTTTTATTTGTTCGACCATTGCTGCTGCGGATGAGGCTTCAATGATGGTATTTTGTACGTGGGATGTGGCAAATGTGTTTGAACATGTGGTGTCCCACATTAAGTGTCAGCCTTTGCTCCAAGGGATCAGGGTAGTCCCATCTGGTCTTTTGCTGCTCCCAGCGTACAAATGTAATGGCTCTCTGGTAGCTGTAAAACTGGCTCGGTTAAGGGCATGACACAAGACGTCATTAATCATGTTGTGTATTTATTTATTTATTTATTTATTTATTTATTTATTTATTTATTTAT
>JAHTLZ010000007.1:11999295-12055105 GCA_023846285.1 Phrynocephalus versicolor | reverse complement strand
TATTTATTTATTTATTTATTTATTTATTTATTTATTTATTTATTTATTTATTGGATTCATATACTGCCTGTGACCAAACATCCTGGTCACTGGACTCTACGAAACCCTTCCCACAATCTCAAGTTTTTCCAAGCCCACAATAACCTATTGTCCATGTGTTCTCTTTCATAAAATAACACATGTATGTTTATTTGTATAATCAGTAAAATAACTGGGTCCCTACCCCACACACTTTTAAATAATGTATAGATTTCTTCAGAATTGGGCTGCAGTTCAACATTCAAATATATTAACATGAGGTAAATCGTACATGTTTCTTTACACACAGTCAATTTTCTCAATTAATGTTTTTAATTACTCTAGTAGAACAAACCTATTGCTAATAATCTTAACTAGTTCTATCAAATTAATATTCTGTTCCTTGACTCTTCTCACATTCCTCTATTTGGCTCTTAGCCTTCCCTTAGCCTCTCTAGCCTATAGCTCTACTCCTTTTAATTATTCACTTAGGTCCTTACTTCTGACTGGATATCAGTCTTTTGTCTTTTCCAGCCAGTCTCCTGGCTCTGATGGTTACCCAGCAACAGACTCCTCTTCTGCCCTATCACACCACCCATCTGGCAGCAAGACCACTCTGAGCTGTTCATGGGCACATTAGTGTGTGGGGGGGGGTAATTCACTGTACAATGACACATATTCACTGATTGGTAAGGCCCACTCTGAGGTGAAGGATCCAGGCTGGGATGATGGAGCAGAGAAGGCATGGTTCTTTCCCTCAAATTAGGCTTCATCCAACACTGAATTGTTTCCACTGAATTTTTTGTCTTAGCCAGGATCAAATCAGGCAAAATATGCCTTTTTCATTTCTGAAAAGTGGGCTGCAGTTCAGTGGAAGAACATATGTCTTACATATGAAAGGTTGCTGGCTCTTTTCTCTGTATCTCCAGGTCAAGCTAGGAAAGAGTACCACCTGTATCCCTGGATGGTCCCTGCCAGTTCTAAGAGAACCAGTGATGTCTAGTATTCCATTTAGCTGAATACAGCATCATCTGTAGTATTCCACAACAGATTCTAGACACACTGAAATACACAAATTACTAGTCAGCTAAGGATTTATCCTAAATGCACGTATCCTTTTAACATCAAAGGAACTCTAGGTGGGTCAAGATATCTCTTCATTTTTCACAGTCATGCTAAGAAGACTCAGTTGTCTAAAGGAATCTTTTGAGCAATAAATTCTGAAGCACATGTGTTTGTGACAAGATGCAAATCTCTTCCTGTTAGTGGCTTAGAGCCACGATGTCTTTCCAAAACACAGGATCCCATACGGATTTCATAGCATGATGACTTCAAAAGTTAGTATCATATGGGGTCATAAAACAGATGTGTGGATTTTTTCATGTGTCTCATTGATTTTACCTTTGCAGATTTGCGACATGTGCTATGAAGCCTTACTATGTTTCAAACTCCAAGTTTCCTTATTCTCAAGGAGCAGTTTATGTGCATATGAAAAGCATTTCCTTTATTTGCTTTGAACCCCTTTTCAGCCAATGCCTCTTGGTACCTCCTTGTGGTCCTTCAGGCTTCATTAAGCAATTTGTTCCAGTGGAAAGTAGAAAACAGTATGTAACCTTGATTTAATTAGGTTGTAGTGAGAGGCTGTCAATGCCAGACATCTGACATCATTAACATTACTCCATCAAGACTCATTCATCCACATATGTTGTGATAACTTCATGAGCATTCCTTCTTTTTTAAAAAATACATATTTTGAGCTGCTTTGTCCATTAATTGCTCTACCGAGCCATATTAAGAAATGGAGATTCATGCATATTTTCAAGCAAAAAAAAATGTAACATGCTATCAACAAGGACAAGACATTTCATTCTGATGTAAATTTTCCTGGAAACAAAGCTCTGAATATTTCTCACAGATTGAGATTTCAAGAGGAAGATTTCTATAACATATCAACAACTTTTCACACTTTGACGGGTAGTTCTATGATTCCCTTTATAGTCTTTGGACAACTAACTGTATACACAGTAAAAGCTTCTGAAGAGCCTTTGGACTTTTTGACATATTTCAGCGGTAATAACAGCCTTTTAACAATAGGAGATAGATCATAGAAGGAAGAGCAAAAATAAAAGTCTCATGAAGTGTCTGTTTGTTTTCAACAAGCACCGTTAATGTGTCTGAAGATAAATAATTTATTACCCAAAACATGTTCCATTGCCAGAACTATAGTTTTATGCATTATAAACAATTAGAAGAAAAACTGGCTTTATTTATATATTTATTAAACATGTTTCTCAAGTACTTTTTAAGACTTTTCAAAGCCATGGGGCTTCCAACATAGCTAGCAATATGATACAATAAAATTAAGTATAAAAAAAGTAAAACTAGTTCAAATTTCAACAATATCAAAATATCATTTAAAATAAAATACATATTTATGTTTCTCACATACTCTTCAACAGAACAACTAGGTTTTGAATATCCCTTAAGGGCATCCACTTGAATACTTTTCTAGAGGAAATACAGAGTAAAAACCATCACCTTTGCCATCTTAAACCGCCACCCTAGTGCCAGTGTAGGACAGGCGAAAAATTGCCGCTCGCTGGGCACAATCTGTGAATGGGTCAAAAATTCCTATCCTGCACCCCGAAGGTGACCTGTCAGATTCACACTAGCACTACCTTAAAGTGGGTGGGAGGGTGGGTGAGGAACACCTGCAGCCGCAAGAGGGTTAGCTGGGGGAGGGGTCCCATTATATATGGGCCTCCTTCCACCACCACCCCACCCGGGGATGAGACCATTTGCTAGTCTTGCACTTGTTCACCCAGGAGGGCAAAGGGATGCCAGCTTTCAGCCTCAGCCTCAGGTGAGTCCAACCTTCTGGAGTACCTGCCGGGATTGTGGATCTTCCTAATGGGCTAGGAGGTAGGGCCTCTGAAGAAGATCCTAAAGTGTAATTAGCTTTGGATGTGTGTAGGCAATCTTTCATACAACATGAACTGAAAAGCCCTAATCAATATGTTAGAAATCAGGAATCTGTTGGTTATTAGGTGGCATGCAGAAGACAGCAGCAATGGAATTCTGGAGGTTTAAAAATTATCGTAACAGAGGCCTGTTATTTATAAGAGCACAGTACAATGATTGTGGTGATGAACACATGACTATTCAAAGAAGTAAATACTCTGAAAACTAGTCATGGGGGTGGAGAATTATTGCTGGAAATCATTCAAAAGCAAAAACGTACTTCGCAAAAAATCCTACAATAGGCTTTTGTTATCTATGGATGTGCATGCAGCATTAATAAAACACATGGATGCCTTCTTCAAAAAGACAACAAAAACGGATATAAAAAACAAATAATCAAACAAACTTAGAGAGGCATTAATAGCCCCTTCCATCCAACATCAATTTCTTCATGGGTACAGCAACATACCTGAATAGAAACTCCTGGTTGCCTATGGACTTTATACATGAGAAGAACCCTAGTCATTCTGTGTTCTTGCTTATATGTAGACCCACCCTAGGCATTTCTACTTTTCAAAAATGTTGCTCTCCATGGGCAGAAGGTGATAACAGAAAACATGGGCCAGTCATGCTTCTTTAAGCATGCTGCTAACGGACAGGTAGGTATTGACTGGTTAGGACTTGGTGGTTGTTTTTCTGCCCCCCTTTTTATAAAGGAACACCCAAATATCTACATAATAGTCCAATCACATGCACACTTGGAGAAAGTAAGCTATAGGGATTTTTATAAATTAAGTTAGGATTGACAGTGGTGGTTAGATGAACCAGTATGTTGAATCAGGGCAAGGCAACATTCTAACTATCTTTCAGTGAAGGAAGAAGGAAACAAAGTCTTAAGAATGTTCATCTCCCTATCAACATATTCTTCTTAGAAAGACAACAGGGGAAAATACATCTGAGACTGACTAGTTATCTTTCTGGGTATCAACACCCACTGGTTTAGGTTACTTCATACGAGCATTGTTGCTCAGCCATGTCCCACAGCGGGAAGATATATTTCATGCACAAAATGACCTGAGAACACTGCTATTTTTCTTGACAGTGACCTTCCTCAAACCTGTAGGTTTCTTATGGTCAATAAATAAAAGCTAGAACATCAGACTTAAAATTAGATATGAACATTAGAACAGGGAGAATAGCATCTTTTAATGTTATGATCCTCAGTGGGAAAATAAGAATAAATGTTCTGACAAAATATTGGCCTTGTTATTTCTGAAAACAGTTAAGACTAGGGATCACTAACAGGATTTACAGAGGAAGCAGATGGCAGGAAGTAACATTTTCCTTCCCAGAATGTAAAAGAGTTGCTTAATTTCTGTTTTCTTTTCTTTTCTTTTTTTCCCAAGGACAGGAAAAGGAAAGAGGCACAGGGGATGCAGGAATCTCCAGACATTACATCTTCCACACCAAATACTCTTTTCTCTAACCATAAATGTGTTAGGACAGTTGTGGTCACTGAGCACTGAACGTGAAGACAATTCGGTTTGAACATTCTGGTCTTGGTGTGGAGGATGGAAAGAAATGGGATAACCATTGAATTTAGATGAGAAAATATATGGACAAACTAATTTTTCTGTCTTAATTGACATCAATCTTACTCATGTAAAATGCTAGTTTGTTTATTCATTAATTACCTTCTATAATTATATTTAGTCATATGTCTGAAGGCTCAGTTGAGAAGTAGGTCCATCAGGTAGGCATTTCTTGGAAATAACCTTCATTTAGTTGTGTGCCTAGAGCAGCAGAAATTAATAGCAGGGGTAGGTGAGGAAGGTGAGGGGGATGGCTCATGCATTATTATATCACATCTCTTGTTACCATCATGTTGCTTTGCAATATTATTGTAATGTTTGTCATTTTATTGCTAAAATCTAATGTGTTGCAGTTCCAGTCTGAAAGATTTAGAAAGTACAAAAGCTAAAAATAAAATTTGGAGACATTGGAATGTTTGCAATGTAAAACTCTGTCCTACATTTCTGATGTTACAAGTCCTATGTAAGTATTTAGCTCATTTATATGACAGTTAAAAATGGAAAGCAAATATGGGCATGATGGCCTTTCCCTGATAGATCCCATCCTCTCAATTTCTAAATTTCTGACATTGAGGTATGGAAGTCCATGTTGGAATTTAACCCTTATCACGAGATGCTTAGCAGAGTCCTTGGGAAGTAAATCTTCAGAGTATCCACAGTTGCAAAGAAATACTCAGCACACACGAAAGCGGGATGTATAGGCGTCAGCCAGTAAAGGGAGACAGTAACCCATATTTGGCTCTCAGTAGCAAACAAACTTACATACACAGCCAGTTGCTATGCATGGCTTAATAAGGAGAACAAAACAAGCCTATGTAGAAAAAAATATAACATAGCTTTACTATAAAATAGGGACAAGACAAAATAACAATGGACAGTCCATACAATACAAAAATACTTATTTTAGCTTGTGCAGAAAGAAAAGAAGGCAGCAAGAGCATTCTGTTAGGAAAGGCAGGTAGCTGGCTAGTGAGGAAAAGAAAATGGCTCAGGAAGGTTTGACTAGGCAAAGGTAGAACCTTCCCTTATACTACCAGGAGAGGAGGGACAGGTGAAGGTGATAGCCTAAAGGCAGGCTTCTAGAAGAACAGGCCATGAAAGGGAAATAGGCTTTTTCATGCATTGCTGCATTGCCACTGAGATAGAGACAGAAAAACCCAACAGTCCAAAGGGATCTTCTACTTGTTTTCACCTGAACATGACCAGAATCTACATACTTAAGAATTGTTTTGTCATTGCACTAAATCCTGCAGAGGCCCTGCTTACATTCAATCAAGTATGAGTCAAAGCAGAAGCCTCAATTTAACTTCTGTTCTCAGTGCTGGACCATTAGAGATTCAAGAGGTGGCAGTTGTGGGCCATTTATACCTCTGACTCAATTCCATCCACTTGCAAACCTATCCAGATGAATCTTATCATGTTCTTATGTTTTTTGTTTGCTCTGTTTTGTTTTTATTGCTACACTCCCCCCCCCACTTTAGATATGCAAGCATCCCACCACCACATGGAGATCCATATGCATTTTTCAAATATATACCATACATTTTGTGTGTTCTCCCATTGCTAAAACATGTTTGTGCATGTATTTCATGAGCATTTTCACATATATGTATTTTTCCCCAAATATTTCTTTGTTGTTCTGTAAATAATCATGCAGCCTCAATGTGGAATTTCTGTCCTCAGATCATTTCCAGTCCACACTTGTTGAAAATGGTGGAAATGCATTGAAACACAAACTCAACCAAATGTTTTCATCTGTCCACTGCCAGTCCTTGCATGGACAGCACATATGCCTGCCTTGTTGTTGTTCAGTCATTCAGTCATGTCCGACTCTTCATGACCCCATGGGCCAGAGCTTGCCAGGCCTTCCTATCCTCCACTGCCTCCTGGAGTTTTGTCAAATCCATATTGCTTGCATTGATGACACCGTCCAACCATCTCATTTTCTGCCATCCCCTTTTCCTTTGCCTTAAATCTTTCCCAACATCAGGGACTTTTCCAATGAGTCCTCTCTCCTCATGAAGTGGCCAAAGTACTGGAGCCTCAGCTTCAAAATCTGTCCTTCCAGTGAACATTTGTGGTTGATTTCTTTCAGGATGGATAGGTTTTATCTCCTTGCAGTCCAGGGGACTCTCAAGACTCTCCTCCAGCACCACAGCTCAAAAGCATCGATTCTGAGGCGATCAGCCTTCTTTATAGTTCAGCTTTCACTTCCATACATCACTACTGTGAAAACCATAGCTTTGACTATCCTGACCTTAGTTGGCAAAGTGATGTCTCTGCTCTTTAGGATGCTATCTAGGTTTGCCATTGCTTTCCTCCCCAGAAGCAGGCATCTTTTTATTTCATTGCTGCAGTCGCCATCTGCAGTGTTCAAGGAGCTTAAGAAAATAAACTCTGTCATTGCCTCAATTTCTTCCCCTTCTGTTTGCCAGGAGGTGATAGGACCGATGGCCATGATCTTAGTTTTTTTGATGTTGAGCTTCAGACCATTTTTTCACTCTCCTCTTTCACCCTCATTAAGAGGTTCTTTAATTCCTCCTCACTTTCTGCTATCAGAGTAGTATCATCTGCGTATCTGAGGTTGTTGATATTTCTTCTGACAATCTTAATCCCAGTTTTTGATTCATCCAGACCTGCCTTTCGCATGATGTACTCTGCATATAAGTTAAATAGGCAAGGTGACAGTATACAGCCTTGTCGTACTCCTTTCCCAATTTTAAACCAGTCAGTTGTTCCATATCCAGTTCTGATATGCCTGCCTAGGACTATAGTAATATCACCACCATGCTGTCCAGAGACATATATTCCTTGTCACATGCACAAAAACATGTAGGAAATGTGAAGCCTGTGGTAGATAAAATGGATGCTGTTGGAGAGCATGGACACTTCTAGGCCCAAAGCCAGCCCTTTCATTATACCAGTTTTAAGGTAAGAGCCCCTGGGATGGTAATTCAAGACACTAACAAGATGGTAGTAAGAAATCCTGAGTATCTTGTGGGCCTGCAAATGTCTTTTGAGCCTAATAGTGGTTAAGCAGTCTCTTGGGCAATTGCAGCATGAAGACTTATCATAAATCATAGTCGCACAAAAGACAGACTAAAAAAGACAACTTCTTTACTTTGAAAATGTGTTAGCATGCCAGAGTTTCTTAGATAATGAGAAAAGCAGCCTCTTTGTGCTGCTGCTAGGGTCTTGCAGTAACCATTGAAATTTATCTCCCGAGTACCTCCTGTTGCTCATCTTTAATCACTTCTAGTGAGCATGGCATTCAAGGGGCCACAAAGCATGGACATTCCAAGGGTTTGTTTTATTTATTTTTATTTTAAACTTTTTTTTTTACCCCACCTTTCTCCTTGGAAACGGACCCAAGGCGGCTTACAGTAATGAGGGACATTATACAGGGTTGTCTGGGAAGACTGAGAACTCATCATAGTTTGTATAATGCTTCAAGGGAACTTTTTTCTTTTCTTTTTTTCTTTCTTTTTCATTTTCTTTTTTTAAGTAGGAGGTGGTTGAAGAGAAATAGGTCTGTTACAAGTACAGCTTATTTTTAGGGAATGGTATATGGCAGTGCTGGCGAACCTATGGCACGGGTGCCAAAGGCGGTACTCGGAGCCCTTTCTGTGGGCACGCAACCGTGCACCTTCACAGCCACCTGTAATCAGGTTAAATTGCTGTATTGGCACTTTGCAAAAAATTAGTGGGTTTTGAATCGCAGTTTGGGCACTCAGTCTCTAAAAGGTTCGCCATCACTGGTATATGAACAGTGAGTTAAGTGTCTGGCTGCAGAGTCAGGAGCTGGAAATTCAATTCCCCATTATGCCTCCAGGTAAAAGAACCCACCTGTATGGCCTTGGTCATGCTGCATAATCCCAGGGTTCCCCCATAAGAAGAGAGTAGTAGATCACTTTGGAGTATTCCATATCTAGAAAACTCAGAAAAGTGTCTCAATGAATCAGAAATGGGTTGATGACACATGATTATTATTATTTATATACATTTCAGAATACAATGGTTAGAAAAAAAACAAAGAGACACCAACAGATGAAGCAATGATTAAGAAATATTGGCATATGCAGAGATGGGTAGAATATTGATGAAAATAAAAGGGAAACTAAGCATGAAAATATGTTCATTTAGGGATTGGAAATGAGAAATGAAATATATAGGGCTGAAATGACAGTAAAATAATAGTGACTGACCCGTATAGCATGATATCTGATAAGCAACACATGTACTTTGTTTTACATAGAAAATAAAAAACTATAAATAGCTATACATTTTTTGGGGGGGGATAGTTTGGAATGGAATAAATTCCTGTGGTATTTATCTTATAAGATGTCTATCCATGTCCACGGTCACATCAGCGTTCTCTGAGTATATAAATTTAATGTGGTTTTTTTTAGGGTGGTCATGTGGTTTTTAATGTGGAGTTAGTGTCTTCTCTTCTGCGTCGTATTTTCCTATTCTGGTTCCATCTCTACCTGTCTACTTCGCATTTTTCTCTTCTTTCCGGCTGTACTTTGCAAGCCTCCATGGTGTATAAGCCGCCAAAAAAGGGGAACAACAGATTTTACTGCGTATTTTCTGTGTCCTATCGTGGTTATTGAAAATTCACTGAAGCTGCTGTTCAAGGGGCGTGGTTGACCAGGACCGGAATTTACTTCTCTTTGCGGTTAGGACACAATCTTTTTATGCGCAGTTAGCCGAAGGGAAACTATGGAGAAAACGCAGGTATGGTTAGTCTATTGCATCAAGAACATCAAAAACACATTTTAAAAATATGTGTTTTACTTAGCACGGACTCTATAAATGACATCTGCACAGAGTCACTTGGTCAGTTTGGGAGACAGGAACATATTTTTTCCTGCCAGGTAGACTCTGATATTGATAGCTTTTTTTTCTGCCTTTCCTTTGATATCTCCTTAGCAATGTATTAAAGTGATTTCACACGAGGCAAAATCTTCTAGTGTAGCTACAGTGGGAATAATTTATTTTTTATATTTTTTAGTATCTTTACCACACCTTTCTGCTTGGAAAGGGACCCAAGGCAGCTTATGGTAAGGAGAGATAATATACAATCCATTACAATTGAGACACATTCAGTTTGAGAAACAGGGAATTGAGGGGTAACTTACAGCATTAGAAGGCAACATTAAAACTAATGATTCAAAACATAGTGTCAATGTAATCACACATGGAAAGATATAAACACAATAACTCAGTGCTACACCAATAGCTACACAGGAGTAACATTGAGTTACTCCCATTTCAGCTATAAAAGTGCCAAAGGGGAAGTGCTGTCCACTAAGCACATTGGCCAATGCATTGCTTAACTGTGACAAAGGGAATCATGCAGCTGACTGCACAATCAAATCACACAATTCTCTGTTGCAGGGCATTATGCATAAATGAACAGGATTTTGCCATTGTGTTGCAGATGAAGTTTGCATAGTTTAATCGGCCACAATTTGTAGACAAAAAAGTGGGGAGAAATTAAAAACCCAAACTGGTACGATGGCCCTTGGATAACAGCAGCAACAGTAGTAGATTAAACCAATTACAGGGGGACAATTCTGGCTTACCTTTATGTACCTTAGTATGGTCTATACTGACAGTGGGGTCTTTGGCCATAAGCCTGAATGATAAGCATTAGGGATGGGCAACAAACAAAAAATGACACACATTTTGTCATTTCATTAGCTAATGAAACGAAACAAAATGAAACGACAACGCGGCATGTCGTTTCTTACAAAATGAATCAGCGTTTTTTTCCTTTGAAATGAACTGATTCATTTCTCTATAACTCAGCCCCCTGGGATCATAGAGATACTAAATTTGGAGAGATCCATCCCTGGGCTCTCTCCTTTAAACCCTCCAAATTTGGAGTAATTTGGTGTTTGGGGGCCCATGTTATTAGACTTTAAAAGGGGTGCCCCCTTTCAAAGTGCCATTTTCTGTTCTTGGAAATACTGTTCCTGGGAAGCTAGTAGCATGTAAATTGTTGTGGACCTCCTTCAAGCTCTCCCCTTTAATCACCCCAAATTTGGAGATGTTTGGGGTATGGGGGCCAAGTTATTCAATGCCAAATGGAATACATAGGAATACATTGGGTTTGGGGGGAGGGTTGGCTTGGGAACGGCGGAGTGGTTTCTTTGCTTCTATGCCTCATGGCAGCAAGGTATTAAGCATGTATATAAATGTGAAATAAAGTTGTTGCCAACATTCAGTTCACCTCTGTCTGAGTTCTCTTTCTGGACTCAACTTGTAGTTTACTCATGGAATACACAAAGAAAGATGGCAGGGTTAAATTCCAAGGGACCTAGAAAACAGGCCAGTGACAATGCCAACTAATTATCCCACTTAATTTAGGATGTTGTCATCCCTAATGGAAGATGTCTGTTTCAAATCCAGGGCCCTATTCAATGTCGTGATTGTAAATAGGTTTCTTAAATATTCCCGTGTGGCACTCATCTTTCTTCTCTTTTTCCTCAGCTGTTTTCCTTGGAATGCCTGTGTATGGTTGCACCTGCACAGTGCATACAAATTCACTGGCCGAACAACTGCCAAAGAGCGACTTGAAGTAATCACATTTCTGTGAAAATTAGCATGGCTCTTTCTGTCTGTGAAACATCTGCTTTGAGGGCTACAACAGCAGCTGCAATGATCTAATAGTAAACAAAGCACTTCAGATTTCAATTGTACAAAAGGGCTTTCAGTGGAAAGATAAATTACTTAAATTAAGCCACAGTTTTCCAAGTACCTAATTTTAACTTTGCTCATAATGAACACATTTTCTTGCAGCTTATTCACACCTGTTTGTGCTAGAGAGCAAATAAACAT
Organism: Phrynocephalus versicolor; assembly: GCA_023846285.1. Lineage (NCBI taxonomy): Eukaryota > Metazoa > Chordata > Lepidosauria > Squamata > Agamidae > Phrynocephalus > Phrynocephalus versicolor. The sequence continues at coordinate 12,043,688 of JAHTLZ010000007.1, read as the reverse complement.
TGGTTGTCTGTTTCATTAATGTCGGGTTCTTATAGATGTATTTATTCAGTATTAGCCAATACATACATGATTTGATAAGAATAATTTGATATACTCTTTGAAACAGCTCAGACAAGATAACCTGTGATCCTTCCTAACATTTGTTTATTTTATAACATACCCCTAAAGAAGATGTTCAAGGTAGCTAACAATAATAAAACTGAGGTTAAAAATAAAATCTTGAGCAATGATGTCAGAATAAATCAATGCAAAGTAAATGGCAATAAAAGTCACAGTTCACAAACTCAGTTAAACAGCAATGCACATGCCAAAGAACTGCCATAATAAAAACTATTTTTCTACCACCACCACCCCCCGCCCCGGAAAACAAAACTACAGAGGAAGATAAATTAGCCCTTCTTAGCAGGAATTAGTTGGGACAGCTACTGAGAAGACCCTCTTTTGCATCTTAAGTAATTTGGTCTCTCATGGTGTAAAGGCTAAGAGATTGGCTTCACCCAAACTCTCTATTACATGAGAGTATAGTGTTTGAGATCATCTGGTAGCCTTCTATATAGGTCTTTGTGGATTATAACCATCATTTTGAAATATGCCCAAAATGATACTAGTAGTCAGCAACTTTGTCACAAGGAAGTCCTATGGATAGCTTATTTTTTCTATGTTATAACCCAGTGGTAGCAAACCTTTGGCACTCCAGATGTTTTAGACCACAACTCCCATTGACTTTTGTCATTGGCAGTCTAGGTTTGGGATTCTGGGAGTTGTGGTCCAAAACATCTGCAGTGCCAAAGGTTCGGGACCACTGTTATAACCTATCCATAGTATTTTGGACCAACAGAACTGTCCAAACAGTGTGCAGGTGGTAGTACCACATGGATCATTATATAAGGCTGTGTGAAATGTGTCCTTTTTGCTAGATGACATATCTCCAGAAATAACTATAGTTGCACTAGCTTCAGCTGTGCAAACACACTTCTGTCTACCACCAAAACCTGGGTATCCAGATCTGTGGCTTAATCTAGGAGTACACAGAAATGGTGGGACCTTCCAGATGGTAAAAAAAATCAAACCCCCTCCTCCCATTCTCTCACTTGGTTTTGAAGGATCATGGGGATTACTGGGATTTGTGTCCAAATTTTGAATCAAAAAGACATCCCCAAAACTTAGTTTTCCTCAGGGAGTTCTTGAAACCCTAAAATATGTGCACAGTACATTCTCCTGCACAGCCTTTGATTTGGTGGTATTGGTGGAGAGAGACATGGATTTGTATTTAACTGAAAACCTAACTAAAAGCTAATTACATGCATCTAATTGGGAGAGACTGAATATGGAAAAGAACTGGTGTGGTAGGTGCCCTAGCAATATTCTCTGCATCCATGAATGAGACATTGTAAGGTTTTTTAAAAAAAAAACATGTGTTCAAGAGGAACAAAAAGAACCTATGGAGATACAAGTATATTGATTTACCCACTGTAAAAACCAAAATGAAGCAAATGTGATGTGGATGGAGTGCCAATGTCGATAACAGCAGTGCTGTATCAATTACATTGTGAAAAAGAAATGTTCCATATTGGATGAGCCTGAGTCTTAAATGGCTATGATGGTGGTAGGATTACATATGTTGTTATTCAAAATAATATTTCCCCCCAGGCTCTGCTTTCATGCACGTGAAAGGAAATAAAGGAAAGATGGAGATATATAGCATAGCATACAAAAGAGGTAGAAGCTGAATTTAGGAACTGATTTTTTTTTCTTATGATACATTGCACTGCAGTGGGTTTAGCTACTGTATCTATTGTACTATTAGGCTATGACTTCATTTATGTCCCACTTACTTGTGTGTGAATAAAATGAAACATTATAGAACTGCTACATTTCCAATAACCTTCTTCTAAAATAAACTGAAGCTGGGTAAATGCTACATCCCTTGTAAATTTTCACTACTTGAACAGCACATAGATATATTATAGTAACCCTCATTTAGCAAAACTATATTTGCTCAGTTGACTTCAGAAGGGTATAAATCACCTTGCAGCCAAGGACTTTGCCCTTAACTGGTTTTCAGATTGGGCTGTTAGCTGCACATCTGGATCGACACACTTTGCCATTTCCTCATTAATATCACTTTTCTATGCATGGAATTAATGCCCACGTTTATATATATAAATGCTGCCACATTACTGGATTCTTTGCTACCCTGGAGTACTTAGCTTGAGGTCTGCAGCATAATTTAAGGAGAAATGAGCATGTCTGTGGTTTTAATCATGTAGCTCAGTCATACCCAATGTATTTTAAAACAATATTTTTAAAAACATATCTGTCTCTATTCTTTGTCGGGTGAGTTACCATCTATATGATGAAAATGAAATTTTTGGAACTTGCTATTTTTCAACATAGATTCTTTCTTATACCAAGATTTTCAGGTAAGCCGTGATGTGGGAAATTTATCTTTTTCTTTTTACATTGATCCTAATCTACATGGATCATAGTTACTGGAGTAGTCCCTTGCCTAAAATTTTGGGGTGACGTACCCACCTACTGGTCCAAAGCATCAGGACTTCATTTATATTTTTATGTGGGGAAGAAGGGAATACACATCCAATATATATTGCCTGGTCACGGTTTTTTGTAGAATAGTCTGTTTTTTATTAACTTCTATTAAAATGTCACATATGAATGTTGCATGTATAGAGATAGCAGGGGTCATATAATGTGTAATTATGTTTAGATAATGTTCATTTCCACCTTGCACTTTGGTTATTGCATTACTTTGGCCTATTTTATTAGGACCACAGAAAGGAAATGGAAATGAGTTGGGAAGTACATAATGAGACATATATATTTTGTATGAAATTCCCATTTAAACCACTGGGAATTAGAAATGGTCCCATCAGCATCAAATGAGATTTTCATCACATGTCTTCCTGAGTACTCTGTCATGTTAATGAGCACAAGGTAATTTCACTCTCTTCTTGAGACATTCTAATCAGTCCCAGTTTTTGTGAATTTTCTCTTTTCTGTGTCTTGTAATTTTCCTATTTGAGAATACATTTACAATGTGTGTTCTCTCACTTGTTTGTTGACACACATGCATAGACTAGCACACACATAAATGGATCATACATATATTGTACAGAGTTGAATATTATAATAAAATCATTAATTTTGTCAATATAAATGCTAAACAGATATGGGAAATTGAATCCTTGGCTTTGTATTGTGTGTTCTCTGATAAGAAATTAGAGGAAAGGAATTTAATCCGACAGCTTGCAAATTTTATAGCCTTGCATCAAAGGTACAGCACATGTGAGTCACAGTAAATGACATTCATGAAATCTCTTAATGAAAGAATTATTTTATTTATCTTCGAATAAATCCAAACTGTGGTATCCCAAAAGGGCTCAAAAGAATAAAGAATGCAATAAAAGACCATGAAGAAGGGAAAGGGGGGATCAAATTGACAAGCTTGTTCTAATTATCTTTCGTATTACAGGACTGCTAATGGAACTGCGGCTTCACAGTTAATAGAAGTGATCTCATTAGTGGAACACTGAACATCATAATGTTTGTAAGGGAAGCATTTATTGCATGTAGTTGAGTTATTTCATGCATGTCTCAGAGGTATACATTAACATCTTGAACAGGTCTGCAAATTACTTGAAGGCTTCCAACTTGTTCTAATTTTTTTTGAGTTAATTATGCTGAAGAAGGTTTCTTTCAAATAAATGTCCATTGTCATAAATTTGGGGGAGGGGGAAGGTTGTAGAACCCAACTGGCAACAGATATATTTACAAAACACCTATCTTCCATTTGTACCTTCAAATGGGTTCTAGTAAGCTGTGGGTATTGTGGTCCTGCGGCTCTTTAGGCTTTTCCCAGGGCACGTAAAAAAGGACTACAACACCCAGGATGCCCTGCAGTACTTTTCCTTTTTTTGAACATTAAAAACAGTAATTGATGGGAGACATCCAGGCAGCCTTTGAGACAGAACCCTTTTAAAGGTAAGTAAAAGGTAGTCATCTGTAGGTGTGAATCTTAGGCCTGGTACTCCAAGTATTCTGCTTCTTAGAGAATTATCAGAATTAGAAGTCCATAAAATATGAAGAGCATTATAGTAGGACTTCCTGTGGATAAGAGAGAACACCCCCCACACACACACACACAAAACTCCTGTTCTGTGACAGTAGCTTGCTTTACAGCTGCTGAATTATTTATTTATTTTTTACTCTGCCAATTGGGGGGTGGTGTGGTCCAATAGCACACCTTTTCATAAATTTGAGATTGTGATTAGCTAATGGGGTGCAGAAATTGAAGGTCAAATAAAAACTGGTAGTCATGGAGTATGTGTAGTCCTCCATATTGTTTCACGCTGAGGCAGCCTCTTGGCTTTTAGAAAGCATGTGTAGAAGCCAGATAGGATGAAACATGTCAGCCATCTCACACTGAAATAAAGAACACTATATTTTCTATATGCTGGGATTATAGTTCCTCCTCTATAATATTATGGGAGAAAGGAATAACTGGGAAGGTGCACAACCCATCAAGCCTATAGGATAGAGCAACTTCTGTTACATTCTTTAAACGTTTAAAGCTTGCTAAAGACGCAAACTTGTTTGATTATGTAAACAGTATTTGCACAATCTTTGAATCACTTACAAGCTCTCACTGCTTTTGCCATTAGTGAGTCCATACACTTTCTTTTTTTCAGCCACTTGCCTGGCCTCAGCAGTTTCCACCTCCTCCCTCAAGTTTTTCTCTTCCAGAACTGACCAATATGTTTCTGAATGTGGCCATCTGGGATTGCTATCATATATTTCATTTGGGACCTGAAGCCTTGAAACAGTTCTCATTCTTGGTTTAGCTGTGAACCAGCAAGACTTATAGCAAATAAGAACATAAGAACATAAGAAGAGCCATTCTGGATCAGGCCAAAGGTTAGTCCAGCTTCCTGTATCTCACAGTGGCCCCACCAGATGTGTCTGGGAACACATGAGACTGATACCATTCCCTTCCATCTGGTCCTTGAAGTACCCCGGTTTTAAAGCTGGAGATTACACATCTCCATCGGGGTTTGTAACCTGTGATGGACTTTCTCTCCAGGAATTGGTCCAATCCCCTTTTGAAGGCATCCAGGCTAGATGCCATCACCACATCCTGTGGCAATGGCACAGTGAACTGGCCAAAGTAAATCCCAAATGTGAAGTATTAGAGAGGCTTCAAATAACCCTTCTAACTCTCATTTATAATCACTACACTGCTCTATTCCATGGTATAATCTGGGATGTTCTTTCAATCAATAGCACTTGAACGTCAAACCTTAATTTGCTATTGCTTTTAAAATGTTGGAAAACCTTCGTGTTCTGCAGGTTCTCTTATATCACATCATTTATTTCCAAGTCGTATTCTAAACATTAGAAGGTAGAAGTTTGCAAAAAATGTACCTTAGGGATCATATTCAGTCCAAAGGCCTCTACTTGTATTCCTTTTAAAAAACTCATAATAGTTATGTAGCATAATATTTCTCTCTTTAATTTCATCGTAACTCTTTCCTTAGGGAAGAGGAAGCATTGTTTGACCCTGATGCCTGCTTAGTACTACTTATTGTTCCTGCTCTTCATACAGCAAAATCAATAGCTTTTAGTTGGAACCAAATGAAATCAATTTTGCCAGATATTTAGGTGAGCGTACTTCAAGAGTCCTGTGTTCCTTTTGCAACGGCCGACGATGCCAGCACAAACGCATGGAGTGCAGTTGGGAGCTGTGGTTCCATGTGTTTCACAGGTGTTTTTGATGATATTGATGGTTGTAAGAGACCCAGAACGCTCTGAAACATGCTCCTTGCAGGTGTCTAATGAAGCAAATGACTTCCCAGGATCTGCTTAAATTTGTGCTTATGAGCTACATGAAATCCGTCAGTTCTCATCTTGCATTGAGGAAAGATGATCCAGTGCTTTTCCCAGGGTCCCAAATACCCAGTAATGAGAACAAACATGGGGAAGCAAATGGATTGTGGCATGATCCTTAAACCAAATGGGGAAGGGATTTCCAATGGAAGCCAAGAGCTTCTGCTCAGTATCCTTTAAAAATAGACACAAACAAAAAAATTTTTGGGGGGGGCAGCAGTATTCTTTCAATAGTGTGCTGCGTAGCTGATGAACTGGCTGCATACATAAGAGTAGCAACAGAAAAGTACCATACTATGAATCAAGCACCTTCTTCACACTTGCTCCATCATTACTCCTTAAAAATCAGTCAGTACCTTCTTAGGGTGCTTTTACACAACCTCTAAAATCCGCCTGCAACTTAAATTCGGACCAGAGATCATGGGGTTTTTTCCCTCTTCCTATGTTCCCACCCTTCTGACCTCCATTGCTCCTGTCTGCAGCGAGGGGAGGAAGAAAAAAAGTGAGAAAAGCTCACCTCTGCTCACCTCTGCCGTCCAAGTAGCCCTGAGCAGCATGGAGAGATTCCTGTCTCTTAAAGGGGCGGCAGGGACCAAAAAAACTAAACAGAAGGCTCCCAGCCTGGTATCCACAGCTTTACAATCCACGCTGGAAGATTTTTTACCTCTGGAGACCAGGTACTTGAAAAGTGCGCTGGCGCGCGCTTAGGTAGGCATTGTCATACTTTATTTTGTTTAAAGTCTGCAGCTGGTGGGAAAACAATTTTAAGCTCCACATCTGGGAGCCCTTTGTCTCGGATTTTAGGGGTCGTGTAAAAGCGCCCTTTTGTTTCTGTCCATGGGATGTTCTTGGCAGGGATACTGGGGTGGCTTGCCAATTCCTACCCCAGGAAGTCTTATTACAGGCCTCATTGTCACCAGTGTAATTAGCCTTACAATGATGAAAGCACAGTTCAGCCTGTTTTATTTTGAAATCAACCCCGAATGTTCACTGGAAGGACAGATTTTGAAGCTGAGGATCCAGTACTTTGGCCACCTCATGAGAAGAGAGGACTCCTTGGAAAAGTCCCTGATGCTGGGAAAAATCGAAGGCAAAAGGAAAAGAGGACGACAGAGAATGAGATGGTTGGACGGTGTCATTGATGCAACCAAAATGAATTTGACAAAACTCCGGGAGGCAGTGGAGGATAGGAAGGCCTGGCGAGCTCTGGTCCATGGGGTCACGAAGAGTTGGACACAACTGAACGACTGAACAACAACAACAAAAGTGCCCTTAGATGACTTTGAAAAGGAATTCCAAAGCATTATTCAGGTGTTTATAAAATGGCTAATATGACCATATAATGATGAGGAGAGCTCTCTCTCACTCTCTCGCTCTCTCTTTCTCTCTCTCTCTCTCTCTCTCTCTCTCTCTCTCTCTCTCACACACACACACACACACACACACACATGCACGCACAGTTGTTTCTGCTTGTGAGGAGCCGGAGTATGAAGTAAGTATTTTATGTGGGATTTTTCAGGGTTTCCAGCTACATGGACAGTTTCTCTACATAATTGAGTGTCTATTCTTCAAGCTGTCAGGAGGACAGGAGACATTTTGTTGCAAGAAAAACCCACTGCTACTGTAAAAAATCTGGCAGTTTTAAAATAGCAATTTTCGCATGTTTCTGTGGCGTTTTGGTGTGTTTTTGGACCACAACGATTTCAAAAAAAAGATTGCGGTCGCCCGCCCCATTTTGGATCCCCCGCCCGCACCGCATGGCGTCGACGAGGATGCCCCAGAGCAGCCCAGGACAGGAGGGGGGAAGGCCGGGGACCCCCCCTCCGAAACCACCCCTCAAGGTGCCCTCACTCAGGCAGGCATATTTCCGCCTGCTTTTTTGGCCGGGAATCGGGGTTTTTAAAACTTTTTTTCTGTGCCGCTTGAATGGCGGCGGTGAGCTGGCGAGGCGGCGACGTTGGCGGGACGACAAGGATGCCTGCCGGCTGCCACTCCGCCAGAGCAGCCCAGGAAGGACAGGAGGAGAGGGGGGAGGCCGGGGACCCCCCCCCCGAAACCACCCCTCTGGTAGGTGCCCTCACTCAGGCAGGCATATTTTTGCCTGCTTTTTTGGCCGGGAATCAGGTTTTTTTTTTTTACTTTTTAAAACTTTTTTTCTCACGCGATTGTGCGATGCCAGGAACGACAACATGACAAATCAGACCCAATTTTTCTTTAGTCGGTTCGAGTTCGAGTTCTGGCAGAGTAATTGTCGTTTCGTTTTCCGTTACGTAACGGAAACGAGGAACGGAAACGGAAACGAGAATTTCGTCGAGTCGTGCCCATGTCTAGTCAGTTGCATGAACATGGGTCTTTCCCATCAGAACATATATCACAAATTGAAGGTTGTTCATACAGTCTGAAGGCACAAGAAGAAATGAGGCTGGCTACTGTTCCTGTTTCTGACCTCTGTTCACTCATTACCTCTTTATACAGAACTACATTAAACTACAGGTAGGAGCCTCATGGTGCAGGCATTAAACTGCAGTTCTGGAGTCAAAAACTCTGCTCACCGCCTGAGTTTGATCTAGGCCTCATATACCTAGCTCAGATCAGTAATCTCTACCCAGATGGCTGGGGATGGGTAGTGTGTAACCTGCATAGCTGGAAAAACTGCAGACCAACCTGCTTTAAGTTCTACTGGGCAATATATAAGCAGCACACTTGGCTCAGTTCAGCATCCTTTCAAATTTTAGTCTGATATGCTGTTCAGAGGATTCTGGCAGCTCCAATCTACAACAATCTGTACTTTCTCATAATATGTCCAGCACACTCTACTCTCAGTTTAGTCACTTTAAGTTCTACAAAGAGTTCGTTTCATCTGATCTCACACTGACTTACTTGGTTTGTCCGAAAGTCTATGGAATCCATAAAATTCACCTTTCATAATCATCTTTCATCTGAATCTCCCCCCTTTTCTTTCTTGGCAGCTTTCCTCATTCTCCAGCTTGCAAACTCTGCAGTTGATGAAATGCTGAATATTGTCAAAATCCTCCTGCTGTCTCGTTTGATGGACAGCTTACTAGTATGGTCCTTGAATACAAGCTGTTAGGGAAGATGGAGATGTTATTGCCCTCATGACCTGCTAGGGGTTCGATGTTGCAGCTAAATATCCACAAATATGCCTTTTGCAACTTGGTTTGTGTTTTAGACTCTCCATGAATGCAACTTTATAGGTAATAAACCATTCTTAATAACTGGATGCACATGGACCTCTCAAAACAAATAAGTTTGTAAATAAGTAAATAAGTCAAGGAATATCACAAAGAAGATAAATATTTCTGTTTTTCCTTCCTCTGGCTAGTTCTTGAGAGAATCTTGGCTTGCCTCCCCCATGAAAATTAAAATGGTCTCGCTGTAAGCCTATAGTTCAAACTTTGCAATGCATTTGATATTGGCTGAGAAACATCAGATACAATGTAGTTTTCTTATTTAGAAAATAAAATATGTAGCCTATTGTACCCCCAGACATATCAAAATGACTATATGCTTACGTTCAGTTCATCTTTAATCTAGAATGCTTATTTCTCAAGTGAATCCAGCAAAAACAGTTTACTGGTGAAGATAAATAGGCAACACTATCAGCAACACTACTCATCACTTTGATGCACTCTTTTAAAAAATGCAAATGGAAAACATAAAACAGGCTTACGGAAAGCCAAGAGTGTGAATTGAGAATGTTTATTTTCAATGAATGATCTGCTTGTGAGGGATTGGGAAGCTCGTAATAGATTCTCTCCACCCATTCCCCAAACACTTTTCTGTTCTGCTGTCTATAAGATGGAGATTTACATAGACCTTAGAGCTTTTACGTCTTACAGTTTGCCAGGTCTTTGATGGAAAAGTGCATTCTTTCTGGCCACTTAATTCCTTTCTGATCAGGGCAACATGACACCACCAATCAGAGAGACTTTGATTCATTGGGACAAAAGAGAGGATGAAAATGTGCTTTTTCTTCTAACATAGCATTCTCTACAGTCCCTTGAGCTGCCTGTAATCCTGGTTCCATTTTTATTTCCTGTTCTTAGCCCTTCTATAAACCCACATTTATATCTAAAGCCTAACAAGATAAGACAACTACCTTAACAATTCAAATGTCTAGGGAGCAAGTCTTTCCTTTTTTCTTGTTTTTTTTAAATGCCTTTTCTTAACAGCATGTGTAGGGCACAGACCATCATCTGTATCTGAACTATGTGTTTTCTACTCAGCCCAAATGCAAACCACTGAGAACGTTCCTGTTTGTGGAAAACAAACTGAGGTAGTGAAGGCACTATGGCTGAAGAGAATCTTCTATAAATTCTTTGCTCTCTTTCATTAAGGCTATCTCAGGACACTTCAACAGCTGATAAATCATTGAAAAACGCAGAAATGTCCCATCAAGTGCAATGCAGCTGCCATAATTCCTTGTTGCAGCTTGTGTTGTTGAAATATTTTTGCTGCTTGTACAATTTTATTTAATTTGTACCAAAATCATTCTTGGTTTTATTTTCTTACTGATAGCCATTCATTTTGTGTTATTCATTTTGTGTTATCCTCTTACAGGGTGACAAGAAGATTTTTTGTGTTTCCTTCTTTCAGTGTGAAATTCCTAGCATATTTGTAAGGTTGTTGTGCTTACCATGAGATTCAGAGGTGAACTGGCATGTTGTCATTAGGACTGAGAAGGCTCAAGTTCAATTCAAAGCTTGAATTCAATCGTGTGTTTCGTTGCAACTGTAAAATGCCGGATAACAAGGTGTGTTGGCCTATGTACCCTAAAGGAAGCAAAGGAAAAATGCTTTAATAATTATCTTTCTGTGACAGACCATACAGACATTCCTTAAGAAAAATGTGAGTTTGCAAAGTGATGGGCCTAGATTTATTTTAATATACAGAAATAACACAAAAGATACAAAATAAATCCAAACATGAGACAAGGAAGTCATCAGTGCTGGATGGGGGCAATTTTTGGTAATTAAAGACTTCCTCTTTCCATCCCACAGTTCTCATGGCTTTTCTGTGATAAAAGGATTACAGTGGACCCTTGTATAACAAACGGCTTGTATAACATAAAATCTGTACAACATAAAAATTCTGGAGATAGGCAAAATTTGCTTAACATAATCATCTATGGGGCGAATCTGTACAACATAAAAAAGGGATCACTCTGTTTTCAATGCATTCCTATGGGAAATTTGTATAAAGGAAAATTTGCTTAACATAATTTCATTTGGAATGAATTAATTCCTTTATACAAGGTACCACAGTTAGATGAATGTAGCTAAAATTTAAAACTCAGCAACAGCTGCTGACATCATAGCCCTCTTATAAGCATAAGTTACACAAATGTCAGTATATTTCAAAAATTTAGACTTAAGAAAAAAGTAGGTTACTTACCTGTAACTCTGGTTCTTCGAGTGGTCACTCTGTGATTCCACACATTGGGTTAATGTGCGCAGGCGCAGTAACTCCTCGGAATATTCTAGATCTAACAAGTAACTGAACAACCCTCCCCCTATAAAAGGCCAGGCTCCGCCCATCATACCTCAGTTCCCATATCCGCCGCTGCTGTAATAGCAGGACTGTCGTGACGGATAGAGGGGTCGGATGGGCGGGTATGTGTGGAATCACAGAGTGACCACTCGAAGAACCAGAGTTACAGGTAAGTAACCTACTTTTCTTCGTCGTGGTCCTCTGTGATTGCACACATTGGGTGATTAACAAGCATGCACAGACTTACCGGAGGTGGGACGTCACGGCAGTACAGAGGAGAGGACAGCTCTGCCAAACGCCACATCAGAACGGGCACGAACATCCAATCTGTAATGTCTGGCAAATGTGAGAGAAGATGACCAAGTTGCAGCTTTGCAAATGTCAGGGATTGAAATGCCTCTCAGGAATGCTGTAGAGGTGGAGACGGCTCTGGTGGAATGGGCTCTGATATCAGCCGGAAGAGGTTGTTTAGCAAGGTCGTAAGTCAGTTTGATAGTAGCAACTATCGTCTTGGAGATAGCTTGGGAAGACATAGGTAGTCCCAGTTTAGGTCCGAAGGTACATATGAAGAGGTTAGCTGATCGTCTAATGGCCATCACTCTAGTAGTATAGAAGGAGAGAGCTCTCCTGACGTCCAATGAATGCAGCTTACGTTCCAGCGGGGTGGATGGGTTAGGAAAAAACGCTGGTAGGTGTAACGGCTGGTTATGAAAGTCAGAGACCACTTTGGGGAGAAATGAGATGTCAGTGTGCAAGGTGACCTTATTGGGGTGGAATTGCAGATAAGGTTTGTCAGCTCTTAGCGCCGCCAGGTCACTTGCCCGTTTAGCAGATGTAATTGCGACTAAGAACAGTGTTTTCATGGAGAGCAGGCGCAAAGAGGAAGTCGCCATAGGTTCAAACGGTGGTTTGGTAAGAATATCAAGGACCAGTTGGAGGGACCACTGGGGTACAAGGTGTTTTGCTGGTGGACGAAGATTGTTAAGGCCCTTGAGGAATGCCTTGACGTCAGGGTCTTTGAAGAGAGATGATGCTATTGAACCAGGTGGCTGGTGAGCCACTATTGCAGCAATGTACACTTTCAAAGTGGATATTGACAGGTTTTTGCAAGCAAGATGATGTAAAAATGATAAGAGAGTTGAAACGTTGGTAGGAGATGTTGGTAGGTCCCGGTCTCGTGTAAACTGTTTGAAGATGTTATACTTGTAGCTGTACAGGGACCTGGTGGAAGGCTTCCGTGCAGATTGAATTATATGTTGTATGGAGGGGAGAGTCTCCATGCGGTCAAGTGTAGGTGGTGGAGCTCCGGATGAAGTACTCTGGAATTCTGTATTGACAGGAGGTCTGCGCGCTGAGGTAGCCGAAGGTGTTGGGACGCCATGGATTGGAGGAGAGGAAACCAAGGCTGGCGAGGCCACCATGGTGCTATTAGAATCGCGGTCGCGGAGTCGTCCCTGAGTTTTATGATGGTCCTGAGTAGTAGGGGGATCGGTGGGAACAGATAAAGAAGGTGATGAGACCATGACAGCATGAAGGCGTCTCCTAGAGAGTGACGGCCTCTGCCAGCTCTTGTGCAGAAGAGGGGACACTTGTGATTTGTGGTGGATGCAAATACATCCACTTCCGGAGTGAACCACGTGTGGCACAGGTGATCGAAGATTTGTTGGTTTAATGACCATTCGTGAATCGCCGTTCTCTTCCTGCTGAGAAAGTCTGCCAGGGCATTTTCCTCCGTGGCTATGTGGATGGCTATTGGGTGGACCTCGTGGCGTATGCACCAATTCCACAGCCGAAGTGTGAGCTGTAGAAGAGGGGGAGAATGAGTCCCACCTTGTTTGTTCACATAGTACATTACTGTAGTATTGTCCGTTACCAGTTGTATCACGTGACCTTGTATTGTGGACTTGAACGCCCTGAAGGCCTTGATGACTGCAATCATCTCTAGTTGGTTGATGTGTAGGAGCTGCTCGTGGGGCGTCCACAGTCCATGTATTGTTAGTGAGCCGCAATGCGCCCCCCATCCTGACGGGCTCGCGTCGGTGGTGACTTGGTACACCGGTTGAGGTGCTCTGAATGGTATGCCCCTGGTCAGGTTGTGTGTGGAGTCCCACCACTCTAGGGACTGCAGGACGATGGGAGGAAGGACGAGTCTCAGGTGTGGACTGTCCAGGAGCGGATTGAAGACCGAGAGAAACCAGTGTTGGAGGCATCTCAGGCGAAGGCGGGCATGTCGTACCGTGGAGGTGGTTGAAGCCATCAGCCCCAGTAGCCTCTGTATGGCTCGTGCTGGAACAGAGTGGAGCCGTCTGATGGAGCCGATGGAATTGGCAATCTTCCGGCATCTGTCTTGAGGCAGTATTGCGCGGCCGAGGTTCGAGTCTAGGAGGGCGCCGACATAAGATACTGACTGGGTTGGAGTCAAAGACGACTTTTCGAGGTTTACCTGTAGGCCCAATGAACTGAGGAGGGAGAGCGTGGTGTCTGTGTCGCGCACTGCTTGCTGGTATGATCGAGCTGAGAGTAACCAGTCGTCTAGGTACGAAAATATTGATATTCCTTGAAGACGAAGGAACGCTATGACGGGGGCGACGAACTTGGTAAAAACTCGAGGGGCTGTAGAGAGGCCAAATGGAAGAGCTTTGAACTGGAATGCAACATCGTCCACCATAAAACGTAGGAACTTTCGGAAAAAGGGCATAACAGTAACGTGAAAGTAAGCGTCCTTTAAATCTATAACAACGAACCAGTCTTGTGACTGCAGTAACGGAATGATTGTGTCTAGAGATGTCATACGAAAACGTTTGGGAGTGATGAAAAGGTTTAGCTGCCTTAAGTCCAAAATGGGCCGGCGACCTCCGTCCTTTTTTGGTACAAGAAAATAGCGGGAGTAGAAGCCATAGGCCACATCTGTTTGCGGGACGAATTCTATGGCTCCTTTGTTTAGTAGCTCCCGAATTTCCTCTCGTAGAGGAGGAGACGAGGAGGTGGAAATGACTCCTGTGTCTGGTGGGGTGGAATCGAACTCTATGGCATACCCGTTGGTGACGATGGAGAGCACCCAGCGGTCTGAAGTAATCGAGGCCCAAGTCGGAAGGAAGGAAGCTAGACGAGTGGGGGAACTGGGAAGTGTGGTAGGTAAGGTGTCAAAAATTCTGTCTGTTTCGTCTTTCAGGGCGACGGAAGCCCTGCCGAGGGCGCTGCCTGGTGGTGGTGTTGCGTGCTGAAGAGGATTGCGATAGCTGAGGCCTCTGGCGATCAGGTAAGTATCTGGGCGGATAATAGGATGTTCTCCTCCAAGGCTGACGAAATGGCCTATGGGTTGTTTGATTGGAGTAGGTTCTGGCGGTTCGTCGCATCTTTTGTAGCTTGTCTAGGATATCGTCGGTTTGGGTGTCAAAGAGCCCTTCACCGTCAAATGGTAGGTCCTCAATCCGTTGCCTGGCGTCCTCCGGAATGCCTGCCGATCTGAGCCATGCATGGCGTCTTAGGGATATGATGGTGGCAATTTGACGTGCTGCTGCATCAGTGATGTGCCTGGATGCTATGCGCTGTTGTTTGGTGAGGGCCATCACGTCCTGGTATGACACTAGAGCTCTGGTGCGGTGCTCTTCCGGGAGTAACGCTAGGAGGGGCTGCATCTTGTTCCAGATGTGGCGGTGGAATGCTCCCATAGCAGCCGAGTAATTTGCTACACGGAGAATGAAAGAGGCAAAGGAATACAATTTCCTACCCATAAAGTCAAGTTTGCGTCCCTCTTTGTTGGATGGTGCAGTGGCAGATCTATTCCGTGCTCTATTCTGGGTGGAATCCACTATGAAGGAATTTGGCAGTGGATGTTTGTGTAAGAAGGTAGTGTCCGATCCATGGGTTTTATACAGATTGTCTACGCGACGAGGCATCAATTGCACAGTAGATGGCTTCTCCCACGACTCTTTGATGAGTCGTAACAGAGGTTTAATAAAAGCAAGGCGTAAGGGTGGAGCCTGATCAAGGGAAATGTCGTCGAACACTTTGTCATCGTCATCTATAGGAGGCTGTACCACAGTGAGGTTGAGGACCTTCGCGATTTTAGAAACCATTTGAGAGTACAGTTTATAGTCCTCAGATGGAGATGGTGGGTGTTCATCAGCAACATTGGAGTCAGGGGTAGGAGGATGTACAGGTGACGCCTGTTGATCGTCCTGAGAGTCAGAGCCGTCCGGGTCATAGAAGGAGTCTTCAGTCTCATCTGACAGTTGATGGTCAGAGTAGAGCGCTGCTTCATCAGCAGGCTGTGTGACAGCAGGTGCAGCAGATTGTGAGGACGTTCCCTGGTCATATTGAGCGGCTCGACGCTGGCGTTTCGAATGGTGCCTAGGTGGCGCTGTTGCAGAGCCAGGCAGGAGAGGCGGAGGGTTTTGTGGCTGAGCATTCTGTTGAGGCGCTCTCTGTCCTTCTGCGGCTGTGTTAGTCCCCTGTGCCCTCATGGCAACGTTAGTAGCCGGTGGAGGATGATTTTTAGAGTTGTTTGCTCGATGTTTTTTAGCCGCGCGGCCCCTCTGGTGCTGGTGTGGTGGGGATGACGGGGCAGAGTCGCCATCAGAGGGGTAAGTGAAGTACCGACGGCCGTGGTACCTCCTGGCTGGGGAGGGGCTGGGTTCTTTAAAGCGACGGCGGCGGCGGCGGCGCTCATAGGAGGAGGAGTCCGAGGTGTAGGAACAGGGATCCTCCAGGTAATCAGGCTGAATATAGAGCACTTCATGACGCCTCTTCTTTCTTCGCATGTCACGGTTGCGAACCTCCATGTCTGACTCCGAATCCGAGGAGGTCGAGTCGAGATGTCGCGTTTTAGCCCTCTTTTTCTTGTGAGGTTCCGGGGCTGAGGCGTGGCGGCGGCGGCGGCGGTGAGCACAAGGGGCTCGTTCAGAGGATGAGGAATCAGTTTCCGAATCCGATGGGTCTTTACCGCGCCGGGTTCGAGTGCGCTTAGCTGGTGGCGGGGCCCTGGGGGAGAGTGATCCCGTAGGGATCGGGCAGGCGGAGCGCTTAGCGCGCGAGCGGTGGGGCGGGGGCGTGCCCGCATCCGAAGCAGCCGACTCCTGCCGATTTGCACGGCGAGTGGTGGCGGTGGAGCCCCGATTCCGGGTGTCAAGCAGGTTAGATGGTGCTTCCGACCCCATAGTTAGGTCTGAGCCAGGAGTGGACGGGCGGGAGGTGTTCTGCTGCAAGAGGGCAGGCACGTCGGTTGATGCGTCGCCCCACGTTATGGAGTGTATGGAACGTGGGGAGTTTGCAGGTTCCCTGGTGAGTAAGGGAATTTGTGCCACCTCTGCCGCCTGAGGCTCCGAAGCAGTCGCTGCCGGAGGCGGGTTGGAAGCTCTTTGTCCGCGCCCTTGGTTCGTCGTTTCAGAGGCTTTTTGTTGTTTTTGCCTCTTGTCCGCCTTGGCTCCCGATTTAGAAGAGGTTTTATTTCTATTCTTGGGCATTGCTTGGGCCGATGTAGCGGCCGAGGTAAGGGAGCTGGTTGGGCTGTGCCTGATGCCTGACGTTGAGGCAGTAGAGTCCATAACCGGGCGAAGGGATGTCTCCCAGAGATGATATCTGAGGCGTTGGAGGCGGTTTTTTAGGGCTGCCTTCGTGAATTTTTTACAATATTCACAGGTGGAGTATTGGTGCCCTTCTCCCAGGCAAAACAAACATTCAGAATGTCCGTCAGAGAAGGGGAGTTTGTTATTGCAGGATCGGCAAAGTTTAAACAGTCCAGCCATAAAAAAGGCGGGAGAAATCGTTAAGGGAGCGGGGGAGGGTGGGGGGATAGGAACTGGGGAAGGAGGGAATAGCTTCTCTACTCTATTTTTCTGTTTTTTTTTTTTTTTTAAACAACTAAATAAAGGGTATGTTAGAAGAGACTAGAGAAATATTTTCTTATCTTTCAGAGATCTGAAGCGAGGAGTACTGCACTGCAGCGGCGGAAAGAAAGGAACTGAGGTATGATGGGTGGAGCCTGGCCTTTTATAGGGGGAGGGTTGTTCAGTTACTTGTTAGATCTAGAATATTCCGAGGAGTTACTGCGCCTGCGCACATTAACCCAATGTGTGCAATCACAGAGGACCACGACGAAGAATCTAGATTTCTTCTCTCAGAAAATTTAGCATATGTGGTCCAAGCCTTAGTTTAATTTAGTCTAGGCCTTGTACTAGCTAGCTAATAGGTGACATGGAAGGTAAACCACAATTACATCACTCTTGCAAGAACACATTTGCACATGGTGACATCCAAATGGTCCTCCAATTATATCATCTGTATTAGAGATGGGCACGAAACAATTTTTTAAAATTTCATTTTCCATTTTTCATTTCGTTCCCTAACGAAATGAAAAATGAAATGACCCATCAAAGAAAAATGAAATGCAACGAAATGGAAATTTTCATTTCATTCCATTTCACTTTTCAATTTCCCATGGAAATGCAATGGGGAAAGCCTGCAGTTTCCCTCCCCCCCACACACACACACCCTATCTGGTGGGGGGAAAGCATGGGATTTTTTTGCTGCCCCAAGCCCCGCACACCAACTGATCGGTGCTTAGGGTGGCAAAAAACAACAAACCACTGACCAGCCTCCCGCGGGCCAGCTGTCAGTGGGAGCAAAACAAGGCTGGTTGGCCTCCCCCACACAAACTGGTTAGCACTAGGTTAAAAAAAAAAGTGCTGACTGGCCCCGCAGGCCAACTGGTCAGCGCTAGATTTTTTTAAAAGTGCCTACCAGCTCCGTGGGCCAGCTGATCAGTGCTAGGTTTTAAAAAGTGTCGACCAGCCCTACGAGCCAGCTAGTTGGTGCTAAGTTTTTAAAAAGTGCCAACTGGCCCTGCGGGCCAGCTGGTCAGCACTAGGCTAAAAAAAAAAATTAAAGCACTGACTGGCCAGTCTGGTTGGCTGTAAAAAAAAACATTAAAAATAAAGAATGAAAAATTTAAAAAAACAAAACAATTTTTTAAAAAAATAAAAAAATTGTTTCATTCCAAACAAAACAATAAAAACCAAAATGAAAAATGAAACGAAACACCATTTTGGCATTTCGTGCCCAGCTCTAGTCTGTATAGTTGTTAAGCTCTGAAAAAAAAGGTGAGCAAATGAGTTATTTCTTTCTAAAACCACTACCAAATGTGATCTGAATTGTCTTCTTGCTTCATGAGCCAGGATAAATCTGGTCACAATTTACATTGCTATGAAGAGTCTGAATTTATCTAATACTAATGGAAAAACAGAGCAAAAGATTTTACCAAGGAAAAAAATATGAATAGATTCTGGAAAAGGGTTAGTTACGTTGGATTCTGTGATTTGTTTAAAGGAATCGACCAAAGGACAAGGGAACTACTTGACCAAAGGACAAGGGAACTACTTGCAATATAGAACATTAATATAGCTATCTTATTCCCTGGGTTAGGATGTAGTTTGTGTGTAGTGTATATTTGATCTGTATTTGGGCTGTTAATATCACACAGAATGAAATGAGAGTCCTTATGGCTTGTTGGAGCACTGGCTTCATTCAGCATTCTTTGGTCGTGAATCTGTAAAGTTTTCCTTTGTCTGCATCCAAAGAATGGAACAATAATCCTTTAATATCAAGAGAAGCCAGAGGTTTGAACCTTGGAATTTCTACATGCAGGACATGTGCTCTATCACTGAGCGATGCTTCCCTCCTGGAATTATTGATTAATTTCTTCATGGGACTTGACAGAGACAATCCCTACATATTTGTTTTGGTGCCATATAAATGAACCATCAGCAAGGAACAGGCAATGGTAATTCAGCAGATTCTTCATTTCTGAGTCTTTAAGCCCTTTGAGCACAGTTCTAAATAGATATTCTTTTTCCCTCTTGAACCTGGTCTTCAGTCATCTTTAAAGAAAACCTAACTATTTTATGGAGGAAGAATGAGTTTTTCTCTTCCTTCCACAATGTCAGCACTAAACTGTGGAACTGTTGCCTCCATAACCTGCCTTGATCTGTTTGTTGCTGCTTGTTTAGGAGTAAATCTCTTCACATGCAGGGACCATCAATGGCAAAAACAGTTAATTATGCCCTTAACAATAGCATGTACATTGTTTGAATAAAAGCAGCTGTATTGATTCCAGCTGCATTCTAAATAAGGGAACCAAGCTCATGCTTGCCAAAGAAAGGAGAATAAAACAGACAGGATGATATTATTCTCTACCACCATACACAGGAAATTACACAAATACTTTTGAAAAGGAAAAACTAAACATGGAGATTTCAATGCAGTGTATTTGACAAAGATTTCTGCATCAAGCATACCTATATCAAGTGGTTGGAGATTAAATGAAACAAGTGAGTGAAGTAGCCAGATCCATTCCTAAATACAGCAGGGACTCATAAACATGTTCAAATAACACCAGTAAAGTTGACTGCCTCCTTATTAGGTCAGTTATACCATTATGATCACTGGCACATTGCAGTGAAGTAATAGGAAGGGACCTGGCTGGATACCAATGTGAGTTAGGCATTTGGCTACAGAACCAGAGGTTAGGAGTTTAATTCCACAGTGTCGTTCCCAGGAAACCAGCCAGCCTTTACAGCTGTACAGTCCTTGAAAACCTCCAGAAGAAAGGAATGCTGAACTGCTATTGAGTATTATACCTAGAAAGGAGAGAAAAATGCTGGAAAGTGTCACATCATCATCATCATCATCATCATCATCATCATCGATTAAATGATATACCTCCACTTTACTTCGCTTTTGTTGTGCACACACATACACGCACACACACACACAGAGAGAGAGAGAGAGAGAGAGAGAGAGAGAGAGAGAGAGAATGGTTGCTAAAATTTAACACCCCAAGCTTGATGTCTTAATACTGTATACACAAAAATGCCATTGTAATGATATCAAGAATTAGACCCAACATATCTTCCATGGCAGAGAATTCCACAGCTTGAGCAATGCAACAGGTAAGGTTGTTGCATGTTCCAATCATGAGGAGTTGACGGACTTAACAACCATGGGGATTCTTTTGATGCCAGACAGTGATAATCACCCAAGAATGACAAAGGGTTCAGTACTGGAGCAACATTTTAATTTTATTGCCTATTGAATACAATCATAATGAACCAAAGAATGGGGTTCATTCCCTGCACCATTCATTCAGGACATACATACAACTTACCACAGGACACTTTGCTCAAAGGATGACCAGTCCTTTGCCAAAGGGTGGGTGTCTGGTCACAGCAGCTGACGGGATCCAGGCACAGCCTCTGTCCAACTCAATCTTTTTCTTATTGAGCACGCTGATGCTAGGATGGTACTGGGGTGGACTCCTGCACCCATGTTGCTTTTGGGGGTGGACTCCTGCACCCATGTGGCTGTTTCCTATGAAAGAGTATGTTAGTCCTGCCATCTCATTCTTACACTATATACTTCCATTTTATTTCTGCACAAGCAAGTCCAGCTTTCCTCTTATCTCACAACTTCATCGTCTTGTAAACACTGAAGCTTCTCCAAACTCATATAAAACTGATTTGAACCAAACTGTCTCCATTTTGTAGGTGCCCCCCCCCGGTTCTTCACCTCTTGTATGGTCATGTGTTCTTCAGCTGACAATAGCAGAATGACCCTAGGAAATGGCCACTGAAATAGCTTGTATGTTGTTTTAGTAAATTTTTGGCTATTATTATGAGCACTTTGAACTGATCCCAGAAATAAACCAAGTGAATTATGATGATGCAAATTAACCATGAGAGAAAAATCTCAGAATCCCAAAGATTTATCTAAGTCAGAGGTGCCCAAACTTTTTGTAAGGAGGGCCAGATTTGGTGGCTGAGAATGTGTCAGGGGCCGGTTGCTCCCCGACCCTGCCACCCCACTGCAAGCCCCACCTACTTTCTTTTAAAAAAAATGGGGTGAAGGAGGGGGAGGGAGGGGTGGGCCAGCCAGTCGCGGGCCACTCAGAATGGCCTGGCGGGCCAGATTTGGCCCCCGGGCGGACTTTGGGCAGGCCTGATCTAAGTGAATTAACATGAATCGTCACAGTTATTGACTGAAGGGAAACAATGATAGAATGCATACACTTAAGTATTTAGGTAGCTGGTTGCAGAGCTGGAGCCTGGGAGTTCAATTCCCTAGACTTGATAATCCATAAAACCCCTTCAACTCTGGAAGAGGAGAGGAGGACGAGGACGAGGACGAGAAGTTCCAGTAGATATGAATAGACAATTACTGTTGATTTCTCTAAAGATGCAATTGCTAACAGTAGAGACTTTTTCTTTTTAAAAAATGGAAAATTCTTAATACAGTGGTACCTTGTATAAAGCCTTTAATTTGTTCCAAATGAAAATCTGTTAAGCAAATTTTCCTTTATACAAATTTCCCATAGGAATGCATTGAAAACAGAGTAAATTACGACCATTTTTATGTTGTACGGATTCACCCCATAGGCAATTCTGTTAAGCAAATTTCACCTATCTCTAGAATTTTTTATGTTTTTTTACAGATTTTATGTGATACAAACTGTTTGTTATACAAGGGTCCACTGTACTAATATTCAAAGACTCCCCAACCCCTATACCACCCATGTAAAAATATTATCTCTGCAATGACTTGACAAAGGTTCTAAAAGGCAGCCATAGCTAGATATGCCTTGAAAAATAATGTACTCAGATTCCTGTCTGAAAATTAATGGAACAGAGGAAAGGGTTATATGGTTTATATACTGGAGTCACTAAACACCTTTTAATGTGAGCCAATTTTCTAAAGTTGCTGGCAATAAATTCTATATCCTGCATGCTAATATCAAATTCAACTATCCAAGTATGAATCATCAAGTCACCAACAAGATAATGTCCATATACAAAAAGCTGGTTGTTTGCACAAATCCCTTATATGTGCTGTGAAAACCTGCTGTCTGAATATGGAAATATCTCATAGTTGACATTTAAGGATATTTCTTTCGCTTTTCTTATTTTTCCTTCAAAAGCTTAAACATTTCTTATTCACTGACCTAACAACTCTTGAAATCAAATGTAGGCCTAGGCAGATGTGCTATGAAAACTAATAGACCTAGATTTATCCAGGTGGATATTGAGGTTGTTCAGTTTCTATTAATACTGCATTCATTAATGCATGTCTATGGATAACCAGTGTGGTATAATGGATAGAATGACAGACCAGAACTCAGGGGGCCTGGGTTCAAATCCCCATCTAGCCATGGAAGTTCACTGTAAATATAGAATTGATAAAACCACTCCTTAAATATCTCACTGAGCTTGAAATCCTTAATAGGCTCACTGACTTGATGGCACATAACAATGTAATACTGCTGTATCAGCTCAATATCATCTACATTGATCCATTAGTTCGATTCCTCTTCCAAAAATATGACAAAATCCACCCATAAACAAGATATCAGAAAACTCCATGTTTTTCAGAAATATCTTAGAATCAGAGGGGTGGGGGCAGGAATCTGGTGGTATGGAAGGACAAACCCAAAATAACCCAATGAGGACTAAGTATTAGGGTTGTGTGTTGGTTTTGGCCAATTCCAGTCTAAAATGGAATTAGTCTGATCCAAGCTAATTTCTATGAGGTCCAGTTCCAAGCAGGATAGGCAAATTTAATTGTAGGGTAAGGTGAGCCCTGATTTATTTATTTATTTATTTATTTATTTATTTATTTATTTACTTATTTACTTACTGCCAGATTTCCCCAGATTTAGTCATTCAAATGTATAAAACTGACCGGGGTGGGTGGTGGGTTAGAAACCTGCAGGGAAGGGATCCTATTTTAGCACAAATGGGGGCCTATAAACGAATGAAAGACAAGGAGAGCAAATTAGGCTATACTTGGATTTGGATTTTTTCTGTGATTACATGAAAGCAATAGGGTTTTGCTCAGTAATCTCTACAACGAAACACTTAGGACAGAATTTCAACTTAAACAAGTGCTTGCAGGGAGCAAACTTTAAAACTGTCCCGTGCAGGAACCTTTTAAATTTGGCACTATTATTTCTCTCAGCAGGTTATCTCACATTTCTACCTTTACTATACATGAGTGGGAAGAAAACAATTATACCCATTCTGGCTTTCCATCAGTGGATGAGTTGGTAAACGGAATTCAAAAACTGTTCTGGGTTTAGGTCAGATATGAAACCAGGCAACACATGAGTCACTACCGGTAAAACTAGGATCCTTCCAAAAGTGCCATATCGGCCTCTGCACTGAATCTGGGCCGTTGTGCACAGCCTAGCTGAGTGTGCTCAGTGATCCTGAAATGCTGATTGATTGCTGGAGGGCTGAAAAGTGGGAAACTATGAAAGAAAAGAATGTCATGGACTTTTCTAGAAAGGTTTGGTAGAGCCCTGAAGAGCAGTGCTACATATTGCTGCATTTTTCTATGGCTCCCATTTGTTTTAGTATATCACATATATACAGCTGGATATATAAATGTGTATGTTTTGTTTTAATAACACTGTCTCCTGTGTTTAGCTGACCATGCCTCATCAGCAAACATCACATAGAAAAGAAATTTTGTATTTTATTAAATGTCTCTATTAATGATGCTCATTATGGTTGCATTGAGGAAATCATGACCTTAATTTGGTTCAAGATCACAGTGCCGTGAAAGTAAGATAATAGTAGAGTAACTTACCATAAGTCTTTGGGAATAAGGCATGAGACAAAAACACATTTTCCATATAACTCATATATATTACAGATGCACATGTAATGATGGTTACCTATTGTCACAGTTAGGAAGTTCTTGGACCTTCCCAGCAAGACCAAGGCTGTGGGAAAGGAAGTAATATAAAGTGGGAGCATCCATTTCCCAAATGTAGCCACACAGGTGCCTGCAGGAAGCTCACAAGCAGGACAGAGAAGCAAAAGATTTTCCCTGCTGACTCTGAGCATCCAGCAGATGGTATTCAGACACGTACCGTATTTGAACATGAATATTCTATTTAGCTGTCAGATGTAATAGCTACATTCTTCATCAATTTATTAAATCCCATTCTAAGACAATTAAGATGTTGGCAATTACCACACCCTCTCCTCAGTCTAGTAGAGTTCATAAGATCAAAACACCAGGGTTTCTTAACAGCACGGATGATGGTATCATCTTCCACCACCTTGGGCTTCCCTGCCTCCTCTGACCTTAGCTGCAAGCCTAGTAGCGGGGAGGAAAATTGATTTTTCCCAGCAGCAGTTATACTCACTGCTGTGAGTTAACCCTGCTATGCTTTGGGTGGACTTGATCTTGACAGGGCAACTAAAACTTCTAAACGTTATTACAGGCCTTCTCTATGTGAAAAGGAACTCACTAGAATCTCAGGGGTGTCCAAACTTTTTGTAAGGAGAGCCAGATTTGGTGGCTGAGGATGTGTCGGGAGCCAGCTGACAGGCAAACTTGCCCAACACACAAACTCGCCTGTCCCCAGGCTTCTCAGTGGCAGCAGCAGAGGAGGTTCACCTGCTCAGCCACCCCCACAAACTCCCCACCGGTGGCTCAACTGCCCACCCGCTAAGCTCTTCAGCAGAGGTGACTCGCTTGCCCGCCTGCCCCCAAGCTCCTCAGTGGTGGCAGCAGAGAAGGTTCGCCTGCCGGCCTGCCAACCCCCAAAGCTCCCAGGCGGCAGCGGCTCACCCACCTGCCCATTCCCAAGCTCCTCAGTGGTGGTGCTGGCAAAGGCTCACCTGCCCACCTCCCAAGCTCCCCGGCGGTGGCAGCGGCTTGCCAGCCTGCCACCCCCAAGCTCCTTGGCAGTGGCAGAGGCTTGCCTGCCCACTTGCCCACCCCCCAAAGCTCGCCGGTGGTGGCAGCTCACCCACCCATCCAGCCCCAAGTTCCCAGCTGGTGGCAGTGGCAGCAGAGGCTCACCTGCCCATGTGCCCACCCCCAAGCTCCCCGGTGATGGCAGCAGCTCGCCAGCCCGCCCACCCCCAACCTCCTCAGTGGCAGCGGCAGAGGTTCGCCTACCCGCCCAACCCCCACCCCCAAGCTTCCTAGCAGAGGCGGCCACTCACCCACCCACCCCAAGCTCCTCAATCGTGGTGGCAGCTTGCCCCTCCCAACCTCATGGCAGTGATGGCATAGGAGGCTTGCCTGCCTGCCCACCCCCCTCCAGCTCACCCAATGATGATTCCACACAGATCCCTCCACGCTGCTCCAGGGCACCTTTTCCACAAGGAGTGCCATGTTGAGAGATTTTTTTTAAATGGGGTGAAGCAGGGAGGGGGAGGGAGGGGCAGGCCAGCCATCCGCAGGCCAAGTGAAATGGCCTGATGGGCTGGATTTGGCCCACGAGCCGGACATTGGACATGGCTGAACTAGATTGTTGGTATGGATAGCCACTGGTATACAGGATTGTTTGCAGTCATCTGGCTAATAGAACTAGCATGAATGAGTGTCCACTGTGTTCATTGCTCTGCCACGGTCCATAGTAGCAATTCTTATTTTTAGAACGTAGACATCTGCCTTCTGCCAAGTCAGTGTATTGGGCCATTAAGTTCAGTAGATAGCTTGTCAGGTCTCAGGGTACCACCTAAACACTCAAGCAATTGATTTGTTTCTCCAAGTCTCTAGACAGGGATATGATAGCATTCTTCAAATACTCAAAAATTGTCATGCAGAGGAGGGGTAGGATCTGTTCTCAATCATTTGAGGGCAAGACAACCAATAAAAGGCTCAATGAGGAAGTTATTTTAGTTGAGTATCAGGGAAAAACTTCCTAACTGTTAGAACAGTATAACAGTGTATGACAATTGCCTTAGGAGTGCTCCAACACTGGAAACATTCAAGAGAAAGTTAGATAGCAACCAGTTCAAGATACTTTGATTTGGATTCTTACATTAAGAAAGGGGTTGTACTTGATGGCCTAATAGGCTGCTCCCAACTCCATAATTATGCAAGTCTATGAATCTATGATCTCCATTCAGCACCAGTTGATGTCAAGGCTCACTTACTTGCTTTCCTACCAATGTCTGTGTTTGTTTGTTTGTTTGTTTACAGAATGTTTTAGCCATCCCACTACCAAGTGGTCTCTGGGTGGCATAGTTTTGCCTGGTCCATTTCTGTGACATCACAACAGCCCCCCCCCCTTTGATATCCCAAAGTGCCCTGTGGTTTCTGGTTTGGTCCCTGAAATCTCAGGAAGTGTGGATGATGCTACTAGACAGCCTGATTCAGTAAGAATGGGTAAGATGAAGAGTGGCTCTCCATGATATGAGACAGATAATTGTTCCCTCTCCAGGTGAAAATGTCAGGGATTGAACCTGGAACAATTCTCTTGCATGCTTATTTTACTAGATTGTATAATACCTAGATAGGCCTCTGCTAAATTTTAATTACATGGTGGATAAGGAACTGTGCCAAAAGTTTCTTGGGAATTGTTTTAAGGAGGAAGTTAGGTGAGGTAAGTAAGCACAGATCACGTGTACAATAGCAGCCATCTATGGAATTAATTGACAGTGGTTCATTTTTGCACTTCCTTCAAATTGCTACCTGATGTTCTTTTTCACATTTTTCAAGCTGCACATTGCATTTTCCCTCTGCACGGTTAGGGGAAATAGGATCAGTGTGTATGATAAGTGGCTTCTGACAAAAATCAAAGACTCTTTAATACTGAAAATCTTCATTCAACAAAAGTGATGAATGCAAGGACATAAAAAGGGCACGGGTTTGTGATGTGCATCACAGAAAATAAGGCGCATCATCAATGCTGGATACTTTGCACACAGGGGATGGGTAGAAGGTATAATTCAAAAATTATTTCACATAACAGACATGACAAAGTGATTGTAATATAGCCATCTTTACATGAGTTGATCAAACATTTTCATAATTGCTTCTCAGAATTGAAATCTGAGGGGCAAATATTTCCATTCCACCATTAAGAGGTTTATCTTTCCAAACCATGAAACATACCTGATAGTGCAAGAGACTGTAGCCTGGTGAGGATTACTATCAGTAATTATAGTAACAATGGGAGCATTATAAAGTGTTACTTGGTATTGGAAAATAGATTCAGAGCAAAAATCCTTGATGAAGTTGAAAGATGCACATCACTTATTCTGTAGATTCCTTTTGTTTGTTTGTTAAAGAATATTTTCACATCTATGTTCTCAAAACCTTTGAAAGCAATTCATCCATGTTCATGTTTATTGAACATGATGGTCCTATCATATAGACAGCGGCTGAAATTCTGATGCTTTGCATAGAAAATTGCACTAGCATAAGCTCACAAAATCATTTGAGGTTCAGTGAGTCAACTTTTCCATAAATTCATTCAAATGGGCCTGCTCTCACTAAAACTCAATATGCTAGGTAAGGTAAAGGTAAAGGTTCAACCTGCACATGTGTGCTAGTCATGTCCGACTCTAGGTTGGTGATGCTAGAGTAGTGATCTCCATAAACAGGATTTGAGCAGGGGGACTCATAGGCCACTTACAACTAAATTATTCTATGATTTTATGATTTAGCCAATGATTCAATGCCCTCAAGCAGCAGAGTTTAGTGTCATGAAAAGGCAAAACACTGGTTGCTTGATTTCTTATAATTGTATTTTGATGGCCAGGAAAGCGAGAAGACATTTGAGGGTTGTTGTTGTTTTTTCTTGCTTCGGTTGCCAAAAATATATCTTGAGTACCTTGAGGCATCTTGACTTGGGTGATGTGTTCATGCATTGTTGCTCTGTTGAAGTCGATGGACTGCTTTAGGCAGGGTCTGGAAACATGTTCTTCAAAGTTAAATATGTGGGCCAAACTATACGTAAGGAATTTCCTTGATTACTGCATATGTACAGTATATCCTTGTAGGAATTTTTCATACCTCCCATGGTTTCCAAACTAGGTTGAATTGCTTTTTGATTGATCACTGGGAACTAAGTGTGAGGTTTGTTTGTAAGCAGGTTTGCTGAATCACTGCCTGAATCACATCTCTGTGACACTAATGATTTTTCAAATAAATGGACATCTGTAATTTATGTTTTTACCCTGAAGATACAATATATGCAAGGGAAGGACTGTACAAAACAGCGTCACTGGTTCCCTCTCCTCTTCCCATGACTTTTGGATTCATTCCCCATCTCTGTCCATACAGGATGAGTTGATGACTGAATAGCGTGTATTGCTGCCCATATCCATTGTTGTAGCTCTACTTGTATCCCGAGAAGATGAGCAAGTGACAAGGACAAAAACACCAATGGGACCACTAATACTAGAGAATGTTGCACTAAACTCGCTGCCTAAAAATGCATAAACTACAAATTACATTCGGGTAATAGTGAAATGCACTCCTTTTGCATGATATTCTGTCATTTTCTCATTCTTTAAAGCTTGCTTTCTCTCTCTCTCCTTTTTGTCCCTCCTTACGCATTCACAACTCTGCGCAAAGCCAAATAGCCCTCATGTTTGGCAGCTATTAAGACAAAGGAGCACACTGTGACATTATTAAAGCATAATCGACCTACAAATTAGTTACGTTATCCGTTCTCTGTCTGCATAATCCTCATACTCCAGTCATTATGTTTACAAATCCAAATGAATTTTGTGCCGCCCAGATCTCATTAATTTTGGATTAGCCTTCAAGACACAGGCAGCTCTGATCAGAACAATCTGTACACTCCCATTTCTGATTAGAGTGAAGCCAGACCCCTTGTGCATCCTGGATGTTTTTAAAAACTGGGAATGTGCTGGGATATGAATAGCAAAGAAGCTGTTTAATCCTCAGGCTTACTGACAACATCTCGGGGTTTGTTAGTGGAAGCCTTTGGGATCAAGGGAGTGTCAAAGAAGAAAATCATCTTCCATCCGTCCTGAGTAGTGACTGAGGTCTAGCCAGAGGGTTAATGAATTCAAACAGTGCATAATGAAAACTATCAGCTAAAATATCTTCTGTGGCAAATAACAGATAACTGTACCCCTTCCTTACCAATGTAGGCTGTGATCATAAATGAATGTTGGGGTTTTTACCTGTTTGATGTGGGCAACACTTGTCTTGAAAGCCCTTCAGCATGCCCAAAGTCATCTCCCAGGTACCTTGATTATTCAGCAGGACAAATATCACATGGGTTATCATCACGATTCACCAAAGATTCCTTCTCACCCACAGGGCCAAAGTGGGCTTGAAAAAAGTCAAGTGTGCTGCTTATATATCACCCCGTAGGACTTAAAGCACTCTCTGTGTGGTTTTTGCAATTTAGTTATGCAATCTACACATACCTTCCCACCACCACCACCACCCAGCAAGTTGGGTGCTTATCTTACCAGCCTTGGAAGGAAGCTGAGCCAGCCTTGAGCTGACTACCTGAATCTGTTGGGATCAAACACAAGCTGCAAATAGAAACTTGGCTGCAATGTTGTGTCACAAGGGTTCTCTTGGTGGAGCTCTACCATGCAATTTAGACATTGGTTCAGGGCAGTTAAAGATTTCCAATCTCACTGTTCTTTAGGGTCAGTAATCATCATTTGGCTTATCTAGCTTAAAAAACAAGTACAGTGGTACCTTGTATAAAGGAATTAATTCGTTCCAAATGAAATTCTGTTATGCAAATTTCCCTTTGTGCAAATTTCCCATAGGAATGCATTGAAAAATGGAGTAATCCCTAATCGCGACCATTTTTAGGCAATTCTGTTAAGCAAATTTCCCCTATCTCCAGAATTTTTATGTTGCACAGATTTTATGTTATACAAACCGTTTGTTATACAAGGGTCCACTGTACAGCTATGAACCAGGACCTTGGAAAAAATCAGTGTAGCCTGGAAAAAATGAACAAGGTTGTTGTGTTGAGTCAATGGAGCTAGCATCAGGAAAACCACCAGATCCAAGTTCCTGCTTTTGAGAGGCGAAAGATAGAGATCTGCCCTGAGGAATAGTGTCAGGGATACTTTATAGTGTCTGATGCACGGGTGTGGGTGTGGGTGTAAGACAAAGGAAAGCACATGGCAGAAAGGCTAAAACAAGGTTGTGAGTCTCTGGTATGCAAAGGGTTACAAAATTAACCAATCATGTGAAATGCCAGAAATACAAACTAACAAATGGTGTGGCTCCAGATAAACAAAGGAATATAGTATAAACCAATAAAGTGATCAACAAAGATACAAATTAGCAAATACTGTGGCTCCAAGTAAACAGGGAAATACAAAGTTGACCAATGATGTGGGGTTTTGGGTAGACAAAGGGACACAGAGTAGATCAATAGACTCAAGGTATACTGTATCTTAATGCAAATCAAGTCAGTTGGAACCTTTCTGAGAGTCATTGGCTGTCTTCTTATTCCAGCTTGTGCTGGTTCCATTGTGGCATTGTGAGAGGGGAAGGGGAGGAAGGAGAGGATTTAGGGTGATAAAGGTTGTGGGACTGGGAAGAGAAGGGGGAGAAATCAGAAGGGAAACAAAGGGAGAACTCCTTTAGCCAGGTGAGGCCATTGTCGCCTCTTCCCCAAGGGTTGGGGGTTTGTGGAGATCCCCAAACCACTCTTACAGGAATCCACAATATTTCCAAGCTGGTGTTTGGTGTTTTGAGAAGAAATGCAGGCTACACAGGTAGCAATCAGAGGCCAGGTCATCAAGTCCTTTCCTTGATGACCTGGCCCTGCCCTCTATCTGACTTGACTCTTATCTGCTGTGAATGGTTTTTCTGCTTCTAAGGCACTTCCAGGAGAGAAAACCATGCTGTGTTTGCAGTTTCTTTTCCTGTTACAATGTATTTCCTTTTCTTATGACCCTACAGTTGGTCAATTTGTGGCTGCACATAGATCTCATCTAGGCGGTTGATTACTCAGGAATTTCCTTTTAGTTAACTGGACTATTCTAGTTGACTGATGTCACTCTTTTAAACAGTGAACCAGACACAGTGCATATGGTTTACTGTTAAGCTTTTTGTAGCTGTAGTGGGGTTGGTGGCAGGATGTGTAGCTGTAGTTTTTCATCTTTGATGGTATTCTGTTTATGAATCAATTTTGGGAGAGATTTACCTATTGTCCAAAACATGGAGTTGTGCCTGCAAGGGTCTTGAGATATAGCATCTAAATACCTGATCAACATGGAGGTTCTTCTGTTCCTGACTAACTACAAGGCTAGAGGATTGATCTACTTATAGCCTAGGAAATTCTAAATCCTGCCATATTGTTGTTTACACTGGTATGAAGGCTGGAATGGAATACCAACTCAAGGGTTGTCCTGTGTCATATGCTGTAAACTGTGGCTAACTGTATTCAGTATTTGCATATGCAATTTTCTCCACTCTAAATTCTCTCCTTCTAATACCACTGTGGACACAAGCCGGGACCACTTGACAAGCCCCAATGTGTGAGAGGGTTCAATGTTTTCCTGTTTGAAAGTGGTGCATCCTGTATAAACTGATTGTTCACATCCATAAAGACAAGTTCACCTTAGACTGTCATACCTTTTTAGAAAAGGCTATTTGTATACATTACAGTGAAACTATTGGTTCCATGGACAGCTGTTAGCCAGTGATAATCTGCCCACTGGCCAATGTGACTGTAACCTTTGGGGCAGATTGCACAAGGATAAAATCCATTCTGCCTCTAAAGGCAGATTAGATGTTTTTCATTTGCTCCTTTCTTCTAAAACCAAAGCCAGTTCATTATCTTCACCATGGAAGCCCTTTCTATCAAGATGAAAAGAGCTTCTGTCCTGAGATAGGAGGTTATCCAATGAGTCACTGATATCAGCAGGAACAGAACAGAATTATCCTCCATCGTATCAGTGAAGTTCAGTGGATACATCTTTTCTCACCATGGAAATAACCATATTGCAACCATCTGCCATATGGGGTGTTAAATTTTATTATTTATTTATTTTGAATATTTTACCCAACCTTTCTCCTTGGAAAAGGACCCCAGGTGGTCTATAGTAATGAGGGCCAATATACAGCCCAGTACATTTAAGAAATAGTAGAGCAAGAAAGAGCATGCAAAAAGAAAAGAAAAAATCCATTAGGAGGGTGGAAAGTAACATGGAAAAAGGCTCAAATCCAGATTTTAAAAAAAATTTAAGCACTCTGTGTTTGGAACTTGTACGGATGAAGCTTCCAGTTTTGATTGGTTCCATAATTAAATAGTCTTAATATGGCATTTATGCATTTAACAAATTGATGTTCTGTCGTACTGGTTGATAAATGTTTGCATGATGCTGACCTTGGATGACATGTGTACAAATTTTCTACAAAGTGTGTTGAATACTCTCAAGAACAGTGACATATGGTAATGCCGCATTGTTTCATGTCGCTGAGTTTCTAGGAAAAAAATCAGTATTATCATAAGCTGTTTAAAACTGTCTCTACGGGAATACTAAGCCTTTTGGAACAGTCCTATGAGGAATAAGGCTTGTTCTTTCTTCCTAATGAGAAAAGATGAAAACATATTAAAGCTAAAGCCAGCCTCTGAAGTTTTGGAAGTGTTAGGCCTCAATGCATTCTTTTGTTATAGCACAATATATACAAATAATGTTTCAGTGATTTTACATCTGCCTTCCATCCATCTGTCTGTATGCTAATACTCTCCCTAAAGAACTATTTTATTTTGGCTTTGATCTAATGTTATAATACTCTCTGTTTCTGAACAAGAACATTTGTAGGCAAAGTTTTTTTTAATGTTTGTTTTGTTTAAGCATACTTCCCATTGAGTGTTATAATTTGTGGCACCATTGAATCGTAACAGTAGATTGATGAAATTGTTACAGTAATAGCCCTTTGCATAATACTTTATATAATATAATTTCCTGCTCTGAAATTCAGAGGTTTTCCATTCTGTTACCTTTTCACCGCAGTGAAATTTCTACAGTTTTACAAGATGTCAACTGAACAGGCAAACAAATTTAGCAACTGCAAAATTAATAACCGTGAAACTGCTGACTTCTAATTATTTTTACAAGGTAAGATATACATCCATTCTTGTATTCACTGTTTCCAACAACATATTTCATTGTAATCTTTCTCCCCGCCAAAATGGTTAAATTTGCCATCTGGTTTCTCCAAACAACTTCTCTTCCCTGTACCAAAAATTGTGTAGTTGTACATATATTAAGAACTCAGCATGGCACAGTGGATAAAGTGATGAACTCAGATTCTGCAGACCAGGGTTTGTATCTCATTTTGGCAATTTTTGGAGGGGATTGGAATGAATTAAGCCCCTCTGTGAATATCTCACTTATCTTGAAAGCCTTATTAAAGTTCTGACTCAACAGCATATAACTAACTAGGGAAATTGAAGAAGAGAAAGTTAGCATACTAGGAACAAATTCAAACCTTAATTCATTAATTCATTTGATTTATATACCACCCCATTAGTGCAAGCACTACTTTGTTTGCATTAAAATTTAAATCCACAACGCCCCACCTAACAAATTATATTGAGCAATGTGGTGATCCAACAGTTTAGAACTAAAATTCATACAAAATGGCAGCTCCACAAGGGCCTCCTCTGAGGTGGGGCTTCTTTGTTCTTCCCGGGAGCTGTTAATTTGGTGCAAGAAAGGAGGCATCATCTGGCACTGCAGGCGCACAGGGCAAGAAGCCTTTAAACAGGCTGCCCATGTTCCTCCCTGCCTCTTTTACACCAAGCAGCACCAGGAACAAGAACTCGCATCCTCACATTGGATCCGTTGCTGCAATGCAGGAGAGAGTGGGGCTCGCACTTCAGCTAAGCCCCGGCTGGGCTTTTTTACTGTTTTTTAGTGAGGAGGAGGCAAGAAGGGGGTGCAGCTAGTGATTTTGGGGGAAGTGGGCACGACCGCATGGTTGCCTCACTAGGGGTATGAGAGGAGAGCCTTGTGCACAGAGTGGGAAAGCTGAGTGGGGGTCACTGGGGCTTGGGAAGAACTCACTTGAGTGAACCCCTCCTTTTACAACCCATTGAAAAAACTCACTCACCCCACCTACCTTTCTCCCCCTTCACTTGTCCCAGAGAACCGGACTCACTACTGGGGGATCTTTCCCTTCTGACCATGCCTCACTGTAGCTTGGGGGTATGCTTGGTAGGCATTAAATAAATAAATAAATAAATAAATAAATAAATAAATAAATAAATAATAAAAGAAATTTAAAAATTATTTATTTATTTATTTATTTATTTATTTATTTATTTATTTATTTATTTATTTGACTTATGTCCCGCCCATCTTCCCAGGAGGGAACTCTGGGCGGCTAACAATAAAAACATTAGAACAAAGTAAAACAAATACAAAATGAGGGAAACAAAATACAACAAAGAGGGCAGCGGGCGGGGAAAAAACTAATTAGGAAGGTTGCCAAATGCCTCCCTGAAAAGGTGGGTCTTCAGGGCCTTTTAAAAGGCAGGCAGGGACTCCACTAGGCGCAGCTCACTGGGGAGATGGTTCCAGAGCATAGGCCCCACCACATCCGGAGAAGACGATTTCCGTGCCTCTCTGGGTGTGGCCACCCTCAGTGAGAGCGCCTGTGCCTGTCTCGTAGGTCTGGAACCAGCTGATCTCTGGGAGATACGCTCCGACTGGTACTCTGGTCCCAAGCCGTGGAGGGCTTTGAAAGTCAAAACCAGGACCTTGAACCTAATCCGGAGGACAACGGGTAACCAGTGCAAGTGAGCCAGGACTGCGGTGATGTGCTCGAATCTCCGAGCACCCACCGCCAGCCTGGCCACCATGTTCTTCACCCGCTGTAGCCTCCAAACCAGGGTCAAGGGCAACCCCACGTAGAGGGCATTGCAATAGTTGATCCTCGAGATCACTAGGGCCTGCACAACTGTCCTCAGGAAGGACTCATCAAGGTACTGGTGGATCTGGGCAATCCTGTGGAGCTGGATAAAAGTGGCCCTGGAAGCAGCCATCACCTGGGCTTCCAGGGAGAGGGCTGAGTCCAGGACCACACCCAGATTCCTGGGCGTGTCCGTAGGCTGGAGGGAATCACTCCCCAGTTTAGGGAGGGGGCCATTGTACCCAGACGAGGGTGCCCCAAAGAACAGAACCTCCGTCTTCTCCGGATTCAGCTTGAGCGGGTTATCTCTGGTCCATTCCAAGACCATCTCCAGACACAGATCGAGAGAGCAAATTGCCTCCTCTGCAGACGAGGAAAAGGAGAGATAGAGCTGCATGTCATCAGCATACTGATAACAGCGAACTCCAAATCTCCTGATGACCTCCGCCAGCGGCCTTATATAAATATTGAACAGCATGGGTGAGATTGCCGACCCCTGGGGCACCCCTCACAGGAGGGTCCAAGGAGCTGACAAGTCATCACCCAGCTGAACCCGCTGAGTCCGGCCACTAAGGAAGGAACGAAGCCAGGCCAAAGCCTGACCCCCAATTCCCGCCTCAGCCAACCGGACCAACAGGTTACCGTGGTTGATGGTATCAAAGGCAGCTGACAGATAAAGGAGAACCAGCAGGGAAGAGCACCCCCTGTCGGCCTCCCTGAGGACGACATCCTGCAGAGTGACCAGGGCAGTCTCGGTTCCACGAAGAGGTCTGAAACCAGACTGGAAGGGATCCAGGATATGATTTTCCTCCAGGTACAACTGGAGCCTGACAGTGGCCACCCTCTCGACAACCTTGCCCAGGAAGGGAACAATGGCAATTGGACGATAGTTAGACAAATCATCTGACGCCAGGCCAGGTTTTTTCAGAGTTGGTTTCACCACGGTCTCCTTCAATCGGGCAGGGAAACATCCCTCCCCGAAAGAGGCCGTGGCAATGGCCGAAACCCACTCAGGCATGTTCCCTTTGGCAGATTTAATGAGCCAAGCTGGGCAAGGGTCAAAGGGAGTGGCTGCCGGCTGACAACGAGCCATAACTCTGGAGGCCTCCACTGGAAACAGTGGCCCAAATTCATCCAGGAAAGAAAGGCGGAGGGGTGAGGCCCCAGGGACATCAGGGGATGGACTAGGGCACCCGGAGGGCAAGTCGGAGCGGATGGTCTCAATTTTAGTTCTAAAATGGGCTGCAAATGGCTCGCTAGTGAAATCACTAGGAGGAGGCCTGAGCTGACTGGGATTGGAGAGGTCTCGAACCACCCGGAACAGCTCCACCTGGCGGTTCGAGGCCTCGCCAATTCTCAGGGAGACAAAGGATGTTCTAGCGTCCCTGATCGTGTGAAGATAGCGGCCAGTCAGCTTATTGAGTGCAGCCCTATTCGCTGCCGTCCGACTAGCCCTCCATATGACATCTAGCCTCCTGCGTTCTTGTTTCATCGACCATAACTCAGCCGTATACCACGGAGAGGAACAGTCTCCACAGCGCAGGAGGCACTTTGGGGTGATCCGGTCAACCGCCCTGGTGGTCCCCTCATACCACCTATCCACTAGGGCATCGACTGGATTGTCTGCCAGGCCACCAGAAAGCTCCCCGAAGGCCTCCGTGAACCTATCAGGGTCCAGGAGCCTACGGGGGCAGGCCCAAATATAGGCCCGATGCTCCCTGCGGGGCGGGGGGTGATCAATAGGGAAAATTTTAGCAGATGGTGGTCCGACCATGACACGGGCAGGGACAAAATACCCCTAACCCTCAGGCAAGAATCTGACGACATGGAGGAAAACACCAGGTCCAGGGTATGGCCAGCTCTATGAGTGGGGCACACAACATGCTGAGATAGATTCATGGAGGTCATGGGTTCCAGGAATTCCAGAGCCGCACCAGAGAGTTCCTCCTCAGCATGCACGCTAAAGTCCCCAACCACCAAGAGGCGGGGGGACTTCAACAGGGCAGCTGAGATGAACTCCACGATCATTAATTAAAATAATAATAATAAATAATAATAACACCAAACAACTCTGA
The DNA here is from genome assembly GCA_023846285.1 of Phrynocephalus versicolor. NCBI lineage: Eukaryota > Metazoa > Chordata > Lepidosauria > Squamata > Agamidae > Phrynocephalus > Phrynocephalus versicolor. Next base: position 12,006,519 of record JAHTLZ010000007.1, on the reverse strand, counting down.
ATAATGAGTATATAAAAAAAGAATTAGGCCTGTTAGGGCTAAGCTGCCAGGCAGCTTAGTTACTTAGGCTTCTGGCTGTGAAGCCCAAGGTTGGGAGTTCAAATCCCCTTTGTGCCTCCTTGTTAGGGCTCGAGCTCCTTCCACCTCTGAAGTGCTAAGATTAGGTGACAAACCATAGTCAACCAAACCATGCAGGCCAATGCACAGAGGCCAGCCCTTACAGCTGACCTGGCCACTCAAAACTTTAGCACCAGCACAGGAGCAAACCCAGTGTTACCACAACATTTTCCTGACACAGATCAAACCTTGCCACTGAGGGATCACTTGTTGCCTGCCACAGTAGACAAGATCTTGAGGGGAGAATATGTGGATGTTCTTGAATTAATGAACAGAGAGGTTGATCAGAAAACATTTAAACACATGGAAGAGTGAGATAAGGAAAGGATCAGGAAAAAACAGTCAGACCACTGCTGGGCCAACTGGTTGCCAACATACTTTATATACGCAGCAATGATGGTTAGGGCCCACCCAGAAAGAGATTTTGATTTAATCCAATACATGGGTATAATCTACAGAGCATATACAGTTCCCAGGCTTGACATGGCTTCAATATGATGAAGGTTTTCGAATGAAGCTGCCATGCATCCCAGCTTAAGGTGGGATGTACCCCTGGACCCACTGTGGATGCGCCTGGTGGTGCCTCAGCACCCAGTCACTGGTGAATGCACTGATAGTGGACACTTGCTCCACCATGTATGACAGACTAACTTCGACATGGCTGAGGCTAAAAAGATATGTAGGCAGTATAGCGTTGATTATTTGAAGTTTGGCTTCATTCCATTCCTGTCAGACAAACGTCTGCCCATGTGCTTGTTGTCCAACTGAGTTTTAAACAATGATACTATGAAACCATCCAAGCTAAAGGATCATCTGAGAAGGTGTCACCTCAATAAAACATATAAAGATTTGAAATATTTTAAGACACTGAAATAAAAACTTCAGATGAGAACCACAGTGAACAGCATGTTTGCTTCAACATCAAAAAGAGGCTATGATGGTTTGTGGGTGTCTTACAATATCTCATGACTCATAGGAAAATCAGGAAAACCTCATACTATTGGGGAAGATCTGATTTTACTAGCCATTTAAGAGGTTTTAAAAACTGTTCTACACAAGCCTGCATATGATACACTCAAAAGAATTCCTTTGAGCAACAACACAGTTCAAAGACGTATTGATGAAATGAGTTATGATGTTGAAAGCTTCTTGTGTAGTTATTTGAAAATGAGCAATTTTTCTATTCAACTGGATGGGTCAACTTTACCTCGTAATGAAGCACTATTATTGGCATATGTTTGCTTTTTTTATGGACCAAGTAATCCATGAAGAATTGCTCTTTTCAAGAACTCTGACAACAGACATGAAAGGTGAATCAATATTCAATATTTTTAAATATTATTTTATGGAAAAAGCAATCCCTTTATCAAATATAATATCAGCAGCAGCAGATGGAGCACCAGCCATGTTTGGGCACTTTAAAATAAAATGTACCCAGGGTGTTTGCAATTCACTGTGCCATTCATTGATACAATTTACTAGCTAAAAATCCAGTGCCAGATTGCATCAATCTCTTCAATTTTTCATAAACACAGTAAACAAGATCTGTATCAATACATTGGAATCTAGGTTGGGGTATCAGCAGTTCTGGCTTCAGAAAGATATACCTGTTGCTGTTGTTATGGACTATCTCAAGAAAGTTTTTGATAGCTTTACCATCTTCATACCTTGTGAAAAAAGGGTTCAGCGTGGCTGCCAATCTTCCTATGAAAAAAAGAAATTGATTGTAAATCACTGAACATGGAGATTTAAGACTATATCTCATTAATTTGAAGCCAAATTGAACAATTGCTATCAGAGCATCAAGCTCCTCCCTCCCATTAATAGCATTATCTGTGTATTAATTTTATGTAAGAATTTAACTAGGTTCTTATTTGTTTCATTCCAAATTTAAATATTTACTTGCATTTTGTGTCTTTTCAATAAAGGTATGATTTTTCTCTTTTTACAATTGTCCATGCTACAAAAGCCCGTATCAAAGTGAGTAGCACTGTATCAGCTGTCAAAAACACATTTGAAGTTAATAAGTTTAGGAAAATTCAAGATTAGGCAGGCCGGGGGTCTACAGAAAACAAAAAAAATTGGCAAGTGGTCTACAGGGTGACAAAGTTTGGGAACCTCGGTTCTATTGGGGAATATTTTATCTTTTTAAACTAATAAAAGTAGAGATGGGCATGGAACAAATTTTTAATTCATTTTACTTTTCATTATTCATTTTGTTACAGAATGAAACAAATAATGAAGAGACCCATCAAAGAAAAACAAAATGAAACAAAATGGAGATTTCCATTTTGTTTGCTTCATTTTTGTTTTCCCATAGGAATGCATTGCTTCAATACATGGGGAAAAGCCAGTGGTCCCCCCCAATGCGGGAGAAACCACAGGCTTTTTTCCTGCCAAAGCTGCCGATCAGTTGTAGTGTGGGGCTTCATCAGGAAAAAGGCTATTAAAAAGACCGCCTTTTCCCCCACCCAATCGGGTGTGATTGGGTGGGGGATTAAAAAAACCATGAGAACACAGCCCGCAAGTGAGCTGGTTGGCACAATATGAAATAATAATAATAAAAACCACCTGGCTGGCGCGATAAGAAAAAAAATTAATAATGCACTGCCCTGCCCTGTGGGCTACCTGGTCGGTGCAATAATAATAAAAATTAAAAAAACGTGCTAACCTGACCCACGGGCCAGCTGGTTGGCGCAATAAGATTTTTTTTAAAAAAATGCTCCAACCCAGCCCATTGACCAGCTGGTCAGTGCAATAAGACAAAAATGTGCTGACCCGGCCCTCAGGCCAGCTGGTTAGCATGATAAGAAAATAGTAATAATGATAATGCGCTGACCTGGTTGGTGATGATGATGATGATGATAATGATGATGATGATGATGATGATGATAAACCCACACCAACCCAGTTCGCAGGGAGCTGGTTGGTGCAATAATAATAATAATAATAATAATAATAATAATAATAATAATAATAATAATAATAATAATAATAATAATAATAATAATAATAATAATAATAATATGCACTGACATGGCCTGTGGGCCAGCTGGTCGGCATGATAATTAAAGAAAATTTTAAAAAATGCACTGACCTGGCCCACAGGCCAGCTGGTCAGTGCGATAACAAAAATATAATTTTAAAGAACTGCACCAACCCGGCCCAAGGTCCAGCTGGTCAATGTGATAATTAAAAGCATAACTAAAACAAACAAAAAATGAAACAAATTTTTAAAAATATTTTTTGAAAAAAATTGTTTCATTTTTTACAACCCAAAAAAACAAACAATGAAAAATGAAACAAAATGCCATTTTGGCATTTCGTGCCCATCTCTAAATAAAAGACATTCACAACTTCTTTCTGTTCTTTGTGCTAAACTTAAGTAAACATTCGGATTAATAGTACCCAATGGCCTTCTGTCATCTGTGTAGTTATTCCCTACATTGTACTGGGACAAGTAAAGGACCTTTTTTCCATATATCCCCTCCTGAACACCAGTGAGATTCCAGCCAATGTTGCACTGCTTCTATAGTGCCACCACAGGAGATCTTCCTTCCATTTCCTACTACATCCCTCAGAGCTGCCCCAAAAACTGTTGGTGGACAGCTCAATGAAGGTGTCTATCCAATGTGTGGCAGTGGTGAAGAAGGCCAATTCCATCCTAGGGATTATCAAAAAAGGGGATTGAAAATTAAACAGCCAACATTATAGTGCCATTATACAGAACGATAGTAAGGCTACACCTGGAGTATTGTGTACAATTCTGGTCACTGCATCTCAAAAAAGACATAGTGCAACTGGAAAAGGTGCAGAAGAGAGTGACTAAAATGATTACTGGGCTGGGGGACCTCCCTTATGAGGAAAGGCTAAAATATTTGGGGCTCTTTAGTCTGCAAAAAAGGCGCCGGGGGATATGATTGAGACGTTCAAAATAATGCAGGGAATGAGTAAAGTGGATAGAGGGACACTCTTCTCCCTCTCACAAAATACCAGAACTAAGGGATATCCATTCAAACTGAGGGCTGGGAGAGTGAGAACAGACAAAAGAAAACATTTCTTTAACCAATGTGTTAGTTTGTGAAACTCCCTGACACAGGATGTGGTGATGGCATCTGGCCTGGATGTCTTCAAAAGGGGATTGGACAGATTCTTGGAGGAAAAGTCCATCACAGGTTACAAACAGTAATGGAGATGTGTAATCTCCAGGCTTAAAACTGGGGTACTTCAAGGACCAGATGCAGGGGAGTGGTATCAGGAGACAGATATCTAGTCTTGTGCGCTCCTGGACACATTTGGTGGGACCACAGTGAGATACAGGAAGCTGGACTAGATGGGCATTTGGCCTGAACCAGCATGGCTCTTCTTATCTTTATGTTATGTTCTTATCTGTTTCCTTTACCCTCCAATATAAACAAAAAGTAGGAGGGAGAGAAAGAGAGAAAGAGAGAAAGAGAGAGTGAGGACCCAGTGACGGCATTGTGGTTGGTTGGGAGACAGGAAAGTCTGACTATGGTTGTTTAATGTTTTCACTAGAGTATGGGAGTTTATATAGTAAAAAAAATTGGCCACTGTCCGAATTGGCAAATAAAAGTTCTGCTTATCATAGAGCCACAGTGGGACTAGAAGCCATCTGTGGGCATCTAAACACAGTAAACATTTTTCCTTTTAAGGATGGCCCTAAATTTGATTTTCATTTCTATTTTTTTGTTTGAGAAGTGGTCTGACTAGGTGTTGCCTGGGGTTGGAAGTGTCTCCCTTATTCTTAATGACCAACCTCGGCTGCTTCTATAAATCATGATGCCCCCCTCCACACTCCCACAGCAACACCCACCCAAACCCCCCCACACGCAAACCCCTCTTAAAAGCATTTCATTTCATTTCAAATATGGGAACAAAGAATATGTGCAAAACTCAGTGGCAGACAGAATTCCCTCTTGACATGAATTCATTCAAGATCTGCACTTGAATACATCAAAATGTTACCCAAAGGAGACTATAGCTAATCAAACTATAGACTATAGCTTGATTAGCTATCTGAGGGTATGCTTTTAACTGTATTTGCTGTTTCCTGATCATTTCCCTGGAACAGAACTGCCAGGAGACAAATCTAGTACCTCGTCTATGCTACAACTCCATGTGGGTTCCCTTTAGTACTGAGTGGATCAATAAAACCATATGGTGTTGGGAAGGGAAAGGGATACAAGTCACAGTAAAGGCACCTGACAGACTATGCAGGTCACGTTAGAAACATAAACATAAATTCTACATCTAAGCATTCCGTGCAGTGATCGAACATTCATTTTATACGCTATAAAGTGAATTTACATTCATTCACTGCCAAAGGCTATAACAGGAAGCAAAAATGTATAACACACAGCACATGACAAAAGGAACAAAGTGTTACAAGATGTTAAAACAAGCAAGTTATAACAAATTCCCAAAGTCATCCCAAGACAGAATCCTGCAGCTGATTATACTTTATTCCATGGCATTTAAAATCTTTTTAAATTTACATCGTGATGGAGCTCTTGAGAAAGATGACATTCTCTATGTATTTGGGATCCATACTGCAAAGCAATACAAAGTACATTTAGGTTCAGTCCACTTTAAAGTATCATTCTGATGGGTGCAAAGAAGGAACAATTGAATAATAATGACAATTGTCTCCCAGTTTAAGAATGTCTTCCATGACATGTTTGTATTCTGTTCATTTATCATGATTTGGTCTTTAAAAATTAGAATTAGTTATTATTATCCTGATTTATCATAAACAGTGTCAACAATAATGCCCTGCCCCCTTGCACTTAGGGAACCTCCACTCTACTAATGTGTGTGTGTGTGTGTGTGTGTGTGTGTGTGTGTGTGTGTGTGTGTGTGTGTGTGTGTGACCCCATGTCCATGGAGTTTTCTTGGCAGGAATACTGGAGTGGTTTGCCATTTCCTACTCCAGGCTCCTACAGCACCTGGTATTCCCTGGTGGTCTCCCATCCAAGTACTAACCAGGGCCGACCCTGCTTAGCTTCTAAAATCAGGAGATATGATGTGCTTAGGGCATTTTAGAGTGATCTAAAAAAAAAAAAGTGAGAAGCCGGTCATTTGAACTTTGTTGGTTTGTAGAAATGAATTTACAGTTTCTCTTTAAAATCTCTTCCAATTAATGTTCTCTTTAAAATTTCTTCCAATTAATTTTCACTTTAAAATGTTGCCTTCATTTTTCAAACTAGTAGCAATTATAATCCTCAATTTTTAGCTCAAGTTAAATTTTGAAGCTCAGACTCTTTTGACAATCATGTACGTCACATAGTCTTTGCTGTCCTTTTGCTAGCAGGCAAAGCTCTTCAGCAAGCTTTCTCTGAGTGTCTACTGTTGTGTGACTTTTAAGTGGACTGTTACATACTACTGCTTGGACTGAATTTTGTAGTACTATATGTGTTATTCCACTTTTAGTTTTCCGTCTCTCTGGGTGGCATTTTTTTCCTTTGATTACTTATTGTTGTTGACTCTAATATTGCTTCTTAATGATGTAAGATGCCTCTTCACAATTTTTGTTCTTAGCCTAGAATTATGTCTTTAATGTTCTTGATCACTGCACTACACACCTCGTCTCAAACTTTCTGTAGTGTCCATCGACACTGTAAACCACCTTGGGTCGTTTTTAAGGAGAAAGACAGGGTAATAATATTTTAAATAAATCAATAATAAACAGTAAATATGTGTACAGCTGCAGCAAAGTTCTTCCATGAGCCATATTTACTGAAAGAAAGCCATATTTACTCAAGCCATATTTACTGAAAGAAAGAAAGAAAGAAAGAAAAACTTGTTTTGACATGGCAATAAACAGACAAGCAGACACTGATGTTGTCCTCCCATCCTTTAATGTGTCCCCACAGCTAAAATGTAAATGTATCCCAATAAAAGGATCTTTTAAGCTACAGACCAGAACTAATACTCTAATTTACACTGATTTGATAATGGGTGTTGAAAATTAAATTGAGATTAAATTTAAAGTTAATTGAAATTAAATCGGTGCAGTATAGAAATATAAAAATAAATAAATAAATAAATAAATAAATAAATAAATAAATAAATAAATAAATAAATAAA
>JAHTLZ010000007.1:11967194-11999285 GCA_023846285.1 Phrynocephalus versicolor | reverse complement strand
AAATAAATAAATAAATAAATAAATAAATAAATAAATAAATAAATAAAACATTGAAACTGCTCTGCAAGACATCTTTCCTCCCCACCCCACCCCCCATCAAAGCAAACCTTAAACATCTGTGGCTCATGGGAGGAATATAACATTGCAATGTGAAATTAATTGCTTCAACTATATTTTCTCCTCCAAACTCCAGTTCATTTCCCACCGGGCCAGGCACCACGTGCACCACCAGGCTTCCAATTTTGCCTCCTACACAACTATAATATCATCCTATAAAAAGAATCTAAGGATTTGAGGGCTGTTTCACTAGCACAACCATTAAAAAGTGTATTATTGCTGAGGTCTTCTTCAGCAGGAAAAAAATGTGTCCTATAACCCAGTCCACAACTTTGCTTTAAAACAAACTATTTTTTTTTAAAAAAAAAAGTTTATTCTAAAGAACTTCAGTCCAAAGAGCTGGGGAAAATGTAAATAAATAAATATATTTTAGGCAATACAATGTATCCAGATTTTATTAAAGCTGCAATCCTAAACCCACCTACCTGAACACCATAGGTCTTGTTTCTTGATAAGTAAAGGGTTGCATTGTGAAGCCTTTAAACAAAGCTTCAAAAGTTAAAAAAAAAAGTCATTCAGAACATGCATACCTGATTTTCCTGACCCTATGGTAGGCCTCTGTTTATTAGTGACCTGGTACAAGTCCACTAGGGTACAGGAAAGAAAACATTATGTTTCCATATTACATTTAGTAATCAATACTCTGCCTTCACATATAAATTAGGTTTCTCCATTTATGTCTTTTCTTCAAGTGCCTTGTCCTCGTAGAACGTTGGCAATCATTAGCCTGAACTGGTTTCTACCTAAAGCTTTTCTAAATAGAGCAGCTGTGCTCACTGAGGACCATTGCCTTAAGTTCTTAAGACAGAATGTTCTTCTATGCCCCGGGACACACTTCCTATCTATTTTTCCTTCGGGGATTACTTGCAGCAGATGGTATTTCTTATTGCATATTATGTGTCCAAAATATTGCAATTTTCTTCTGTTTACACTACAGTATTGAGGATTTTGAACTTTTTTATTTATGCACTGTAATACAGCCACATAAGTGACTCTGGCTGTCCAAGGTATCTTCAGAATTCATCTGTACCTCCACATTGCGAATGCTTCCAGATTCCTGTATAATATGTCTCTAGGGGTCCAAGTTTCAACACCATAGAGAAGTATGCTGAATACATAGGATCAAAGTATTTGACTATGAGGTCTGATAAGTCCCAGTTTGTCAAGACTTTACTCATTTTCTGGAAGGTATTTCTAGCTTGTTCAATTCGGTAATGGATTTTGCATGAAGGATCTCAGTTATCCTTGACATAGCACCACAAATACTGTTTCAATTATATCATTGCCAATCTTGAGAAGGTTCTGTGAACCATTTTGCTTTTTTTTTGATAACCATCCATTTTGTCTTTTTCACATGAAGTCGCAATCCCATGGCACTTCTTTCTGCAGCAACAGAATCCAATAATCCTTGCAAATCAACCAGACTTGTTTCAAGCAGGACAGTGTCATCAGTATATCTTATGTTATTAACAAGAACTCAATTCACCTTCAGACCTTGGTTCTTTCCTTCAAGAGCATATTGGAAAATTCTTTCTGAATAGACATTAAAAAGTAGTGGTGAGAGAATACAACCTTGATGAACACCTTTCATAATTGACACCCGTTCTGATATCTGGCCATCTATCCGGATACCAGCACGCTGATTCCAATACAAATTCCCAATCAATCTGATATTACTCTTCAGATCCATTTATGTAACTGGGCATATTTTTCTCTTCCTGAGTAAAGGGACTGTAAAAATCTAAAAATCTTTTTCTGCTGCCATTAACCTTTTCCAGTGTAGATAAAGGCCAGAAACGCTGGAAGCTTTGCTGTAACACTTTACATTTCTACAATGCACCCTGGGAAAGTCCTGTGATATTCAGCTCCTGCTAGAATGTGCCATGAGATGAGAGATACCGGCAACATCACAAATTGAATTCAATCCATGAAAGCTTGGGCCAAACAAAACATGTTAGTCATTAAGGGTCACGTGGCTTTCTATTGTTTTTAAAATATGATAATGTTTCATGACACAAGAGCTTCTATATATTATGGCAAAGTAGATGGATGAAAAGCTTAATCCATTTCTACACTTTGTCACTTTCGTTTATGTTTGGTCCTGAGCCTTCTCCCATTTGCTTCACTTCTTTTTTAAAATCACACCCGTTGCTTCCTGTTTTTGCATCCAAATAAGATTCCTAATATCCTGTCAAACTATTTCTTTCAAGGCTGTAGTGTGCCAAAGCAACAGACAGACTGGTCCAGCAATTCTTGAACGAATAACAAGATCAGGGGTGGGAATCAATTCCTTTTGGCTTCCTCCTTATATACAGTACATGCTAAAGGAAGAATGGAATAAGAGTAATCCTCTTCAGCCAGAAAAGTCTGGAAACTCAATAAAAGAAGGTTACACTGGCAGCAGACCTTCCATGCTCCATTCATCTGGATCAGAGAGGACCAGTCTGCATGTTTCAGGAAAGTAGACTACTGTGCCAGGTAAAAAGTGGAAGAGGAATGAATAATCCACCACTCTGGGAGGCTCCAGAGAGAGTCACCTTTTGCTCTGCACCCAATATGATGCAAATAATACCTTTATTGTCAATGTACATGTGCACAATGAAATTGGCAAAAAGGAACAATGAGCACAGAAACACTCTAGTTTTTTTTAAAAAGAAGAGTGGTATCATAGCCCTAAATCATAGCAAGTGAACCATTGAATTACACCCAAGGATATTAAAAGAACTGGCAGAAGTAATTTCAGGATCATTGGCAATATTTTTTATAAGTCCTGGAGAACAGGGGAAGTCCCCATCTATTGGAGGAGGGCTAATGTCATCCTCATCTTCAAAAGGGGGGGGGGAGAGGAGCCAAATAATTACCACCCAGGCAGCTTAACTTCAATTGCTGGAAAAAATCCTAGAGCAGATTACTAAACAGGCAGTCTGTAATTATTTAAGAAACAATGCTATCATTGCAAGAAGACAACACAGGTTTCTTAAAAACAAGCAATTCCAGACTAATTTGATATCTTTCTTTGATAGAATTACAGGCCTGGTGGATGAGGGGAATGCTGTGGATATTGCTTATCTCGTCTTTAGTAAGGCCTTCAATAAGGTTTCTCATGGTATTCTTGCATAGTGCCACTCTTAGGTGGATTTGTAATTGGTCGACAGATCGCACCCAGAGGGTGATCATAAATGGCCTCTTTTCAGCTTGGAGAGATGTGACCAGAGGGGTGCCCCAGAGTTCTGTTCTGGGTCCAGTGCTGTTCAATATATATACAGTATATTAATGACTTAGAGGAAGGAATAGAAAGTATGCTAATTAAATCTGCTGATGATACCAAATTGGGAAGTGTTGCTGATTCCCTGGAAAATCCAAAATGACCTTGACAGATTAGAGGGCTGGGCCAAAGCTAACAGAATGGGTTTCAACAGAGGGAAATGTAAGGTGCTGCATCTAGGTAAAAATAATGAATTGCACAGATATAGGATGGGAGATACCTGGTTGGAAAATAGTACCTGTGGAACTCTTGGTGGACCACAAATTGAACATGAGTCAGCAGTGTGACATGGTGGCCAGGAAAGCCAATGCAGTTCTTGGTTGCCTCAAGAGAGGCCTAGTGTCAAGGGAAGTGATAGTACCACTCTATTTTGCTCTGGTCAGACCCCATCTGGAGTACTGTGTCCGCTCCAGTTCTGTGTGCCTCAATTTAAAAAGGATGTTGACAACTTCGAGCAGGTATAGAGGCGGGTGACCAGGATGGTTGAAGGAACGGCTTAGGGAGCTGGGAAGGTTTAGACTTTCAAAAAGAAGGCTGAGAGGAAATATGATAGCTATCTTTAAATATTTGAAAGGATGTCATATTGAAGAGGAAACAGGTTTGTTTTCCATGGCTTCAGAGATAGGACTCAGGGCAATGGTTTCAAACTACAGGAAAAGAGATTCTATTTGAACGTTAGGAAGAACCTCATGATGGTTAGAGCTGTTTGGCAGTGGAATATGCTGGCATGGAAGTGATGTAGTATCCTTCTTTGGAGGTTTTTAAGCAGAAGCTGGATGGCCACCTGTCGGAAATACTGTGATGGGGGTTCCTGCATGGCAGGGGGTTGGACTGGATGACCCTCGAGGTCTCTTCCAAGTCTATGATTCTATGATTCTAACTTGAAAGGAAGGTTTTATGACTCAATAGTTAAATCAGTGAAGATCCCTGGAAGTGACACAGAGCTAAACCCTGCCCCCCAAAGTAAGATATTAAGGGGCTTGACAGGGACAAAAGTGTGTTGGAACTCACAAAAAGAAATAGAAGAGGGGCCTTGGCCCAATTTTTCTTAAGGTCAGTGCAGAAATTCTGGAGGGCAGGAAGAGATATTCTGTCTGGAAGAACATATTATAACTCCCTCTTAAGTTCCATGTGATATATTTAATGATTGTTATTATAGAAACTAAAAAACGATCAATATCAGCCAAGATTCATTATGATTCCAAAGTACTTAACTCTGCTTTGTAATGGAGTACCTGCCAAAGTTACTTCTGCCCAGATATTTCATCAACTTCATTCTTAATTCCAGACATCTTTCCCACCAAATCATTATGCAGTGGTCCCCCTTCAGCCCTCTGCATTCCTATGTCTCCAACACTCTCTCATCCAATGGTGTTTGACACCAATCTTTTGACGGTTGAGTTTCATTATCTTGTTTCAACTCAGAAGGTTCTTTTAATTTTAAGAATAAATAGTATCTCTTCAGCCTAGCACACACTTCTTTGGACTGGAACAGCAAAAAACTGAAAATACCTGCAAAGTGGAAACAGGTGTTGTCGACTGCTTAAACACTTTGCAAATTGTTTGACACATTGCCATAGTGATTTGATTCACAGTCAAAATTTGATGATTTGCATAACCAAAGTGAGTTCATAAATCATTTCAGACAGTGGGATTGTTGTCTTAGCTCTTTTCAGAATGATGGAAATGAATAATGGCAAAGTATTAGCTACTGACAAAGCAGTGCAAAAAATGTACTAAGTTCATAGTTCGTTTATGCAGTCATTATAGCAATAATAAATGTATAAAATAGAGTCTTTCATATTCATTCATATATAAAAATAGACTCAAATTCTGTTTGTGTCTTTGTTGTCAATGGCTGGACAGTTTTACAATGTCCAGAATCCTTTTTATTGGTTGCAGTGGCTTAAGTGCAAAGATGTACTTTGCAGTAGCAAATTGACTGTGGTAACACCTGCATAAGTGATCCACCCTTCCTCCTCCCACCATACTTGCCTGCAAGCAACCAGCAAGCAATTTTTGGCATCTGATGAAGCCAATCAGGGAGAAATGGCCTGGCAGGTTCATAGTACAAGACAAAGGCTTCACCCAGTTCTCTGAAGGTGCCAGTTGAAGAAAGTAAATGCCCGACACTGGGCACATGCTGGTGTTGGGTGAGAGGGAGAAGCCTCAGAAGAATGTGGCATGAAATGTACAAGAGAACAACACCCCAGAGCTTGGAGAAAGTGATATGGATGCTGCAGGTAAGGGGAATGGGAAGGATGATCTGACAGGGACCAAGTGCTAGGTGGACTGAACCTTTGTAGACCTCCTCCATCAGTACCCATTGAAGACTGTTCCTGCCTATCTGCTATCCTGTCCGAGAAAACAATAGGCTCATTCCAACCTAGAAGAGGAGGTGGCATTGGAAGCGCCAGGGTTTGTGACTATGCCACTCCATGAACGGAATTCATGATCTTCACTGGGAAAAGCTAACAAGCTCATAACAGGAGCTATAGCCCAGGAAGGATGAATGGAATCACCCCAGGCCTTCCAGGAAAGACTTAGACTAGAGAGACTCAAGATAGGGAGTCAGGGCTGGAGAAGGCCAGAGAACTGCAAAACATGGATTTCAATACAGTAACATGATCAGACAGAGTCGCTTGGGTGACTCATATGCTACCTCCTCGAGGGCCTTTCAATACCTCAATGCCCATGAAGGACACAAGAGCTGGTACAATTTGCTTCTCATGTTCATTGACATATACTGGTGTACAACAAGGAATACAGGCACCGATTAGCCTCAATTTCCTGCTGGAATTTAGGATACCACAATTGTGTTTACATAGCTAAACAAGAGCATTATGATCAGGATCTGGGAGTTGAGTCATGGCTACTGGACTTCTTTTTTGAGAGATAGAAACGTTTCACTGTTCATCCAAACAGCTTCATGATCAGGATGTAATGTACTTTTGGTGAATGTCATAATGTTGCAGAAAGAAAAGGAAGATGTATAATCTAGGGTGGGATCAGCAAATATGGCCCTCTAGATGGTTTTGGACTGCAATTCATAGAATACTAGCTAATATAACTAGGTGGGTCTGGGAGCTGCAGTCAACATCTGGAGGGTTACAGCCAGCCGTCATGCAAAGGACTTATCTCCTAATATAGAAAAGCTATGCATGTGTTCTTTCACATCTTTTCTTCCTCTTTTCAGAGTGATGCTCACCCTTCTCAGAGTCTGTTTGGGCCTCTTCCCTTCTCTCTCTTCAGAGTTTCCTCTCATTCCTTCTCCTCTCTGCCATGCACCATGGTAGAGGAAACCCTCCAATCCCCCTCCTTCATGTCCCACATGAAAGGCCCCATGGTAAGCTTAGCAGGACACTGGGTGAAGTGTGTGGACCCTGGATTGGAATGTGACATCTTGTCAACAAGGACATATGAGTCCCGGTCCTCCTCACACTGGGCCATTTTAAGCTTAATGGTCATAAAATAACTGTAATCTGGTTGTGCTTATTTTATATTATCAGGAATTTATTTATTTATTTATTTATTTATTTATTTATTTATTTATTTATTTATTTACCACCAGAGTTTTCCAGACGGGAACTCAGGGCGGTTAACAAAAAAGGTATACGACAATTTGCAAGCGATAAAACAAAGGAAAATAATAATAATAATCAGTTCCACAATATCAAATAAAACAAACCCAAATAGGCAATCGACAGAACAATTTAAAAAAAAACTAAAAGTACAAAATAAACATTACTAAGGCAAGATGGCAGGGGGGAAAGGATGGACAACAGACTCATAACACGTATTATAAAAATGAATCAACCTCCTTGATTGCCTAATGCGGCAGTATAAAGCCAGGTTTTTAAAAGCTTCTTAAATGCCAGGAGGGACCCCACAGTCCTGATATCACTTGGAAGGGGGTTCCACAGTGTTGGAATACTGTATAGCATATTGGGTACATGAACATATTGGGTACATGAATTCCCACTGTTAAAATCAGTGCAGATGTGTACCCACAGTCCTTTGCTCCTCAAGGATATTAGGGATCTCTTCACACCTTTGCTGATCAGTTACTGGGCCTCAAACAAACACACCTATCTCAAAGTCATATCAAGATGATGGATCATAACTGTCTTGGTATTTTTTTTTCTCAAGTCCAAAGTCAATTGTGTTTTCTGCTAAGGACATTCATAAAAGCCCTGTGGTGATATATGGCTTCTGGCTCAGTTTAGCTTGTCCATTGATGTATTTGTCTTTAGCTGTACCCAAACAATTGATATTCTTACAACTACTTAATCTCTCAGTTTGACATTTTAAAAAATGAATCTGGGAAAAGAAAGGCTTTTTGCATATGACCGGATCATTGTGATTGCAACCTGTTTCATATTTTCATTCTCTATATGGATTGCATGAAAAATGCGGGTGTGAGAACTGCATGCATATGCAGAGCTGATAAATGAGCCCTTTCAAGAAGTAAATATTTCTGCTGCATTAATGGGATTCTAATGTACCTCACAATGGCTTAATGTTAGCCAGCACTTACAGAGAATTCGGAAAAATCAATTTGTGGAGACCAGATTGATGAAGTTCCGAGTAAGACAAAAGATAGCTCTCATGAGTGGTTGCCAAATACATTGCACTGATAACGTTGAAGAGAGAAAACCGGTTTGAACCTCTGACTAAGAATGGACCTTCTTACCCAAAAGCAGAAATAGTGAACCAGGTTTCCCTGGCATTGTCCAGATGTTTTTGACTTTAGCTCTCATAAGCTCCAAATGGCTTTGATCATGACTAGGAAGGATAAGACTTCCAATATGAAGAGCACCAGGTTGGGAAAGGCTGTGCTAGAGACTCATTCTTGAATTTCTCTAAAAGACAGTAGTAGGAAGGAGTCCGTGTGTGATAAAATTCTTCAGCTGTAGGACTGCCATCTTAAATTATTTTAATAGGCTTTCACACTTCTTTTAATGCGTGGGAAAATAAAGCATTCTTAGATATGGAAAAAATCTGTCCCTTCTAATTCCCCAGATGAGTATTTGTTTTTCTGCATTTACATACTTGTTGCCCTCTGTATGAAGTAATAATATGCAGTGTCTCTGAGAAAAATTGGGAAAGAGCCTGAAACAGGGATATTTGAACCATTTCCAGCTAACCACAGCATGAAACAATACACCCCTAATTCCTTGTAAAGCAGCATGCCTACCCCTACAGTTCAAGTAAGTTCACTTCAATAGTATTGGGAACCAGAGAAGTGCCATAGGAGAAGGTGACTGACAAGTGAATTCCCAATGAAGCCTCAGAACTCCTGGGCAGTCAAATTGCTGAGATTTGGGGGGGGGGTGCAGAGTGAGGCCATGCAAATTTTTAGATTTTCTTACATCTGGTCAGGCAGCCATTTTGCATTTTAATAGGGTGAAATGCAAGTTGCATTGCTTTTAGCCTAGCAATTCTGTTTTAGAATTCGTGTATATTAATCAACCAACACTAGTGCTTTATACTCTCACAATGACGATTGTACATAGTGAAGAATGTGGATGGAGGTAAGTTTTTGCGTGTATGTGTGGCTTTGGTGGGATAGGTCACAATAGAATTACAGATTTCTCTGCCTTCTGTTTTTTTTTTTTTTCCTTTTCTTTTCTCCTTGCACAATAAAAGACATGCCAGAGCCGGCTGGCCAGAGCTTCTACATGCACCTAGTTTCTCTGTATTGTTTGAGAAAACACAAAGTACCTCAATAGCCAGGATCTTGTTCAGGCCCATATAAAATATTCTGTTTTGCAAACAATACACCAGATGGAAAGATTCAAAAGCCGAACTCCGAGTTAAAATACTATTCTGAATCTGAGTCATATGATACATCAAGGATTTTCCCCTTTTCTCGTTAAAACTAGAATAAATATTGGAATTCAGCATTTCTATTAGTTCACACTCATTATTGTTTCAATGATGACGGAAATAAAAATGTTTTCTTTTCAGAAACTGATGAAGTCTCTCCCCCCCCCCTTGCCATTTTTCAGATCTGGAAAATTCCATGTCAATAATTCGATGAAAACAGATTTTATAAGAAAAAGCCTCAGAAATGAAATGTACAGTTGAATGGTTCCTACAACTGAGCAATATGGTCATCTCAAACAATGTTATGTAACTATACAATCAATTTAGATGTACATATCTTAATAACATCTAAATTGAGTCTAGCCCTTGACAAGGAGGCACAATGGGGAATCAAACTGTCTACTTCTGGCACTACAGCCAAATTCCTAAACCACTGAGCTATATAGAAGTTATCTTTCCCCCTTTGTCCATGAATTTACTGAATAACAGTTTCAGTGAGTGTTGAGTCATAAGGATGCAGATGCCATAGGTCTTTGGGGGTGTATCACTAAACAATAGACATGGGCACGACTTAGCGGAATTCCCGTTTCCGTTTCCGTTCCTCGTTTCCATTATGGAACAGAAAAGGAAACGACAATTACTCCGCCAGAACTCAAACTCGAACCAACTAAAGAATAATTGGGTCTGATTTGTCGTTGTCGTTCCTGGCATCGCGGCGATCCCGCGATGCCAAGCAGCACAGAAAAAAAGTTAAAAAAAAAAAAAAAACAATTCCCAGCCAAAAAGCAGTCGAAAATATGCCTGCCTGAGTGAGGGCTCATGGCACCTACCAGAGGGGTGGTTTCTGGAGGGGGGTCCCCGGCCTCCCCCCTCTCCTCCTGTCCCTCCTGGCCCTGGGCTGCGCTGGGGGTGGGCATCCTCGTCGTCCCGCCAAAGCCGCCGCCGGCCGCCGGCCGCAATTCAAGTGGAAGCGGCACAGAAAAAAAGTTTTAAAACTCCCCTCCCATTCCCGGGCCAAAAAGCAGGCGAAAATATGCCTGCAGAGTGCAGAGTGCACCTACCAGACGGGTGGTTTCTGGGGGGGGGGTCCCGGCCTCCCCCCTCTCCTGTCCTGGGCAGCCAGACTCGAGTTGCCATGCCATGCGGTGCGGGCGGGGGATCCAAAATGGGACGGCGACCGCAATATTTTTTTTGAAATCGTGATCCAAAAACATACAAGCACCACAGAAACATGCGAAATTTGCTAATTGCTATTGCTAAAACTGCCAGAATTTTTACAGTAGCAGTGGGTTTTTCTTGCAACAAAATGTCTCCTCCTCTGTCCTCTCTCCATTGATTTTATTTTATTATATATTTTTACACCTTCGCAATATTGGGCTGGCCAAGTAGCCATGTGGGAGTGGACCATGCAAATTTTTGGAGCCATCCCACCAATCGCATGGCCACTTGGCCACTGAGACTTCTGGGATGTGCCAAAAAGCCCACTAAACCCTGCCCTAGCCCCCTAACCCTAACCCTAATCCTTGACTCCTTACCCATATGCCACAGTACACTGTCCTCTTAGTGGGTCAGAGAGGCACCCAGAGGTGCACCCCACTACCCCACCCAAACCTCACCAGTAACTAGCCTAACCCTAGCCCTTGCGCTAGCCCTGTCCCCTAAGCCAGATCTGTACTTGCATTGCACTACTACGCAAGTACGCTTCCCTTCTTAGTGAGACACAGCGGGTGCAGAGAGTCTGCCAGTCCGTCACTTGTGGCCCTGGGTGACTTCTGCAGGCTCGGCTCGGCAGCATGTGTGTCATGCTGCAAACCCTGCCCGCGAGTGCGTCTCTCACTGACTGATGCAGGGAAGGCACCCCAAAAAGAGAGGTGCCTCTGCCAGTCTGCTGTGTCTCTGTCTGCAACTTGGTATGCATATCCATATGGCTATGCATGCCCTTTTGCAGCAGCAGGTGAGGAGAGGAGACCCCCATACCATGAGGGGTCTCCAGGAGCCTGCTTTCCCTTCCTAGCGGGTGAGCATAGGAGGCACCCACCCCCAAAAAAGAGGTGCCTCCAGGAGCCCGCTTCCCTTTATAGCGGGCCAGCGGAAGCACCCACCCCAGAGAGGTGCCTCCAGGAGCCCGCTATCCCCCCTAAACCAGTTTAACGACAGACAAAAAAACGAAAAACGAAACAACTATTTTTTGTGAAGTTTCGCGAAAAACGGAAATGAGCCGACACGGGCCGCCTCCGACACACAACAACTCGAAAACATCATTTTCGCCCATCTCTACTAAACAACACTCTCCAGCTGCATTTTTCATGCTTAGCTTCAAGTGTATTAGATTTCATGCTTTACAGCAGTGTCTCCTGTTGCTCCAACAGACCAGATACACAACCATCAGGGCAAGGAGTGCCAGCAGACCTCTGAAATTCTGGTCCAGCACTCAGACCTAGTATGGAACACCCTCTCGGGTTTTCCCCACCTATCCCTGGCTCAAATAATAGTGGGCCTTTGACAGGTAGGTGGAAATGGATAAGAACAAAGCTGGTGATAGGTAGTCCGAAGACCAGGACAGGACTCGTGGTTAGTAGTTACAATCCTTGGGATGGACAGATGCAGGGAAAGACTGTTCATAGATATCCACAGGATCAGGTACTGTGTGGATTCTCCTGCCCCAAATTGGTCACCGCATGGATCTGCTCAGTTGCCTACTGCTCTCTGTTGCCTGGCTTCCCTCCTTCCCTGCAGTTTAGGATTCTGATATCGCATTTGGCATCTCATATTTTCTGCCAGCCATGACAGTCTAATGGCCACTTCCCATTGCGGGTTTAGTTGAGTTGTTGCTCTTGCCCACCAGATGGCCATCTTCCATGCCTCTCTCCATCCTAAGTCTTTGCCTCTCTGCCTCTCCCACGATGCAGTTCTTCCACTTCTTGGTGATGTCTGATACCTTTAAGTTTGCTCCTTGCCTTTCTTCCCTGGCCAGCTCCCACTTTAATGTTTTGGCATTGCTAGGTAACCCACTGCCATGTACCCCACTGGATACTGTGTGTGTGGGTTTCCATCCAGGCCTTTCCCCAGGGCCAGTGAGCGAGCTGAGTGGGATTGCTACAAGATCTTCTGCTACTTCACAATGTTATACAAAGGAAGGACTATTTTAAAGCCTAAGTTTCTGCAAACAGATTCATCATCACAATGACAAAAATCTCCTGTTGGAGCCAACATTTCTCTTATAGACAGCGACTTCTCTGTTTTAAACAGACAACTTCTGCATGCTCCAGGGAGTTTTGGTGCAAATTCTACCAAAATTAAATCACTCATGTTACAGTCATTGTGCAAGGGTTTTGACCAAACAGAATTCTGGCTACCAATTTGAGACTCCTAAAGCTGCAAGTAAGTGGAAAGGAATCCTATAATATTTTTCCTGCTGTCTTCTTCCAGTGTACCATTGTCAGTCTGTCTACTCTATATCATCTGGCTCAATCCTAAAGTCTCAAGATAAGAGCTGGTAAGGTATTTGCACAAGTTCTTATATTTACCCACCCATCCATTTTGTTCAACACTGGCACTTGCTGACTTTTGTCTCTATTTACAAATACTTTACCAGTGTACTTTCCTCTCCACACACTCTCAAGCTTTTATCCCTAACTAAGCAGAGAACAACACTCACAGAAACCAGTAAGGTTCTCAGGCAATGCAAACTCTTATCTCAATGCTCCATTCTGTACTGGGAAGAATAGCATAACAATCCCCTGACACACACAAAAGCCAAATATCTGGAAAACTGGGTGTGTGTGTGGGGGAAGAGATGAATGTGTTAGAGAAAAGAACTTAAGGGATAAGAATTAAATTGAAATCTTTGCTGTTATTTACTGTAATCTGAATGTTTTCATGATCGTGGACAAAACTTATCACCCTAAACTGTTATGAAATAATGGACTCATGCCAACAATGAGTTCGGCCTGATGTTCCAAATAAAATCACCTCTTCCAAAGATGATTAATATTGCAGTTTTCAATATAAGGATTATCTTTGCCAGATACAAAGATGGTCTTGGAGGCTCACAAACATCTGGGAACATTTTATAAAGTGGATTAGAACCTGATGAGAATTCAAAACTTGTCTTATGTTTTGTCCAAAACTTCATCCTAATTAGGTTCATATTCCCTGCAAGCAGCCATATTTTATGTTTGTTTTGACATCAGAGGCATCTGGTTAATTAAATGTCAGGAAAAGCAAAGGTGGTGGAGAAAGACTGACATAAATAAAATATGTACATATGAAAGTGTGCATGTTTCTGCATGCATGTGTGCGGGCAAAAGGATAGTTTTCTTTGCTCACAAAGTTTTTCCTTTTCCCATCAGAAAATTCTGTTTTCATAGACAGCATCGAAAGAGGTTACCTTGGGCCCTTAATGAAAGAATAAATTAAATGAGCTGAAAAACAGTATCTTTGTGTCTTGGATCTGTAGCATCTAATCTAGTTGTGCTGTTTTCATTCTGAAGGTCAAATGTGTAATTTAATTTTTCCCTTTTGATATCAGGGTATTTCAGATCCGTTTTATATTTATAATGAAGGCAATTGCTGGAAGCAAGTAAAGAGAAAAGTCTGATGGATGAGCAAGCTAGAACAGAGAAGACCCATAGTTAATTCCGTGTCAATATGGCAGCCTGACTGAACTTAACAAGTACAAATGCTCAGCTGCAACAGCTATGGCACAACTCAGCCAAAGCAAGACACAGAAGAAAACCCTCTTAACTCTGTATTATTAAATATATTTATAATAATTACAAAATGTGACAAAGAATACACACACACACACACACACACACACACACACACACACACACATACACACCAGATTTTGTTTCTGGAAATGAAGGAAAATCCAAATAATCATGTAGGGTTCTGTAAATAAAATTCAACTTCAACATTTCAACAAATGTAAGCCATGACTGTCCTGTTGACGATTCAGAAAGCCCAGCTGTTAATATTGATTATGATGATTAATATCCACACATTTCTGAATGAGGGAAAGATTATACATTTTCTGAATGGTTTAAGTGTTTTGCAAGACAAGCAAACATTTCTTCTAAATTTTGCCTTGATCAACAAGCAATGTCTTGCAATACAATGACTGGAGCAGGTCAGATGATCACAAGTGAGCCAATGGTGGTTCTTCCCCCTCCTCCCCGCTGGATTGTGGGTGATTGTCTAGTTTAGATTAGAATATTCCATCTCAGGAAATTCTCAAAAGAGGAAAGAGAGAGGGAGGGAGGTCTCCCTTGCACCAATCCATGTGGGCTTCTAACCAACTTCTTTTATGAGTTTTGCCATGTTGTGTGCACAGTATGTGGTCTATGGGCCCCCAGAATGAATCATCTGCATTTCCATTATTTCTTATGTAAAAATTTGCTTTGATATAAGAATGTTTTGGTTTATAAGCCTGTTTCCAAAATGGCTTATGCTCATAAACTAAGGTATTACAGTATCAAGGGTAAACTATTTTAATATTATTTTAGGACCCAAAGCATATAATCAAATCGAGCACTGATAGAAAAACGATAATCACTCTTCTATTTCTGCAAATGATATATCTTTATTCAAAATGCAAAACTAGGCTACAGTCAATACCTCAGTGTAGATCATCCAGCTGAAAACTTTAAGAATAACCACCTGGCACAGCACATATTTTGCCATGTTTGAACTTTTGGGAGGTCCTTTGTGGAAGAGTGTTGTGCTCGAAAGCTTGCAATGTTTTTATTTTTATTGGTGGCCTATAAAGCTGTCTCCTGTAGCCTAGTTTTGCATTTGTGCTTTGTGGCCTTTTTTGCTTTGATCTTTATCTCAGAAGATCTGTCCCCCCAGAAATCCATTTGTAATTGAAAAAGTGGTTTATTATTTTATTTATTATTGGTTTTGTGCCAGGAAAAAAAGTTTTTTTCCTGTGGTGACCCACTTTGGAGTTGAATAACGCAGCCCCCTGACCCCCCCCCAAACCTCTGCACATTTGGAGGGCTTAAAGGTAAGAGTCTAAGGAAGCTACCCACCAAATTTGGTGCCTCTAGGACCCAGTGGAGCCACTTTATAGCATAACAAACCATTTCATTTTGGTTCAGTTTGCTTTGGAAATTCTTTTAAAAATTTGTCTGTGAAGATTCTCAGTCATCCAGGTGAGTTCATCTGTAAGTTGAGTCATTGCATCTGGACTTCTTTTTCTTGAGAGATTGAAATGTTCTGCTGCTCATCCAAACAGCTTCATCAGTCTGAATAAAGCTAGTTGCAAGTCCTCCATTTTATAGTTCACTTTGCTCTCTAGTCACCCTAGCCTGAAATAGGCTCATAAGATGAACAATTTATTCATTTATTTATTTATTTTCATAGTTGTATACCACAGCCGATTTTCCCACTGGGAACTCTGGGCAGTTTACATAAAGCAACATAAGAGAAACCAGGAAATAATAATAAAATAATAAGATAATAATAAAATAATGAGAACAATGGTGCAAAAACAAACAGATGGCCTGAATAGGCTCGTTAGGTAGACAACAGTCTCGATAGCCTTAAGGTGAACAATGGCCTAAGGTGCTGAAACCCATAAAGTATGGGTCATTAGTTATGGCCTTGGTGGTGAAGGTGTGAAGTATTTTTTTTTATTTGTCTGGGTATTGAAATCACAGCCTGATAAGTGGCAGATAGACTATGCCTGATGCCCCCACCTCGGTTGAGAGACGGATTTTCAATGCTCACATGAATGGTTTTCCTGTCTCCTCTCTCTAACCACCTATCATTTCTGTCTAATATGTGTACATCCTCATCTTTGAATGAGTGCCCTTTGTCCTTCAAGTGGAGGTGTACTGCTGATTCTGGTCCTGAGCTGCTACCACTCTTATGTTGGGCCATTCTTCTGTTAAATGGCTGTTTAGTTTCTCCAATGTAGAGGTCTGCACACTCCTCACTGCATTGGACCTCATATACTATATTGCTCCCTTTGTGCACACTAAGTCTCTGCCTTAGTGTGTTTTTGTGTTTGAAATAAACAGGTATGCGGTGTTTGCCAAAAATCTTTTAAGCTTCTCAGACACTCCAGCCATTTATTTATTTATTTATTTATTTATTTATTTATTTATTTATTTATTTATATACCACCCATTTTCAAAGGGAACTTCTTGTAGGGAATGACCAGGTTCTTCTGTCGGGTCTGGGTCTCAGGCTGATTCCTTGTTCTTTTGGGTTGGCACAATGCTTTGTTGAAGGCCCGCTTTGAAATATCCACAGTAGAGATGGGCATGACCAGAAAAAATGACGTTTCGAGTTGTCGTTTGTCGGAATAGGTCCGTTTCGGGTCGTTTCCGTTTGTCGCGATAATTTTCAAAAATTTCTCATTTCCGTTTGTCATTTGTCGTTTCCACCGCGATAGCGCGATTTGGCTACCCAGAGCATGGGGTTAGGGTAAGGGCTAGGCTTAGGGTTACGGTTAGGGTTAGGGTGGGTTAGTGGGCTGCACCTCTGGGTGCCTCTGACCCACTAAGAAGGACAGTGTACTGGTGTATGGGTTAGGGTTAGAGTTAGGGTTAGGGTTAGGATTAGGATTAGGGTTAGGGTGAGTTAGTGGGCTGCACCTCTGGGTGCCTCTGACCCACTAAGAAGGACAGTGTACTGGCGTATGGGTTAGGGTTAGGGTTAGGGTTAGTGGGCTTTTTATGCCCTCTGGCACATCCAGAAGTCTCAGTCAAGACCTGGCCATGTGATTGGTGGAATGGGTCAAAAAACTTGCATGGTCCCATCCCATGGCCAGCCCATCATTGCACATGCGCAGGTGTAAAAAAATAAAAATAAAAATAAAATAAAATAAAATCAATGGTGACATTTTATTGCAAGAAAAACCCACTGCTGCTACTATAAAAATTCAGGCATTTAAATTACCTAATTTTCACATGTTTCTGTTGTGCTTTAGTGGGTTTTTAGACCACGATTTAAAAATAAATATTGTGGTCACCATTTTGGATTCCCCCACACACACACACCACATGGGATACGATGAGGATGACACCCCCCCAGCCTGGTGCAAGCAGCCCAGGACAAGGGAGGGGGGAGGCCAGGGACCCCCCCCAGAAACCACGCCTCTGGTAGGTGTCCTCAGGCAGGCATATTTTCGCCTGCTTTTTTGGCCGGGAATCGGGGGGGGGGGTAACTTTTAAAAACTTTTTTTCTGTACCGCTGTTGTTGGCAATGCCATTAACGATGACAAACCGGAGCCAATTTTTCTTTTTTCTGGTCGGTTTCGAGCTAGAGTGGAGTAATTCTCATTACCGTTATTGTTACCTAACGATAACGATATCCGAAAACGGAAACAACAATTTCGCCTAGTCATGCCCATGTCTAATCCACCGGGCTTAAGTGCTGTCTTCCTTCTTCGTGGCTTCTGTAGAGGTGGGGATTCTCTCTGCTCTGTGGTTTAGGAACCTAATGACTCCTAATTTGTGCTGTAATTGACGGTGGGAGTCAAACAGTAAGTACTGATCTGTGTGGGTGGGTTTCCTGTAAACTTCTACTCCCAGGCCATGGTCAGATGCACAATCCAGGAAAGCCAGCCTGTTGTCTTGGGTGTCTTCCCTAGCAAACTTAATATTAGGGTCCACCGCATTGATGTGGTCTGTAAAGTCCTGTACTTCCTGAGTCTTGATTTTCACCTAGGTATCATCTGCATACCTGAACAAGTGGGATGGTATTGTCCCTGGAAAGGTGTTGAGTGCCTTCTTCTCCACTTCTTAAATTTGTTAATAATGAAATGAAACTAAATGAAACAAAACGAAAAATGAAACAAATATTGACCTAAGCCCCTTTTCAATATCTGGGAGTCTGAAGGAGCTACTTGGATGAGTGTTTTCAATCCCACAAGAAAAGAGGTCCAGTTGCCAGGACTTATCTCCCAGATAACCTCACCTGGATGACTGAGAATCTCCACAGACATACCCCTTTTGGGTGCCAAAATAGGGCTCAAGTCCCCAAGGTATGTTTCCTCAAGAATCTAGAACATACATCTTTTTCCTCAGTGCAGTAGCCATTATGTACTGAGTATGCATAAGACATATATTACTGTTCCTACTACAAGAGCACTTACACAAACTGACTGAACTAGCTGTTGAAGCTTACTTGATCACATTCAATAGAATGTGGCCCTTTACAACACATTGAGAGGAACAGTTCAGAGGATGGAGTACAGGCTGCATGAAACAAGCCGCCATGTCCTGTCTGACAGGGGAAATCTAAAGGGAGTAAGAGTAATAGCTAAAGAAAGCTGTTGCTTCTGACCACCAGCAGCTGCCATCTGAAATGGCTGCTTCAGTTTGCCTAATGGTAGGGCTGGCCGTGGATGAGAAGTAACAGAAGCTGCAAGATGTCCTGAGATCTTGTATATATACATTGTAACTTGTATGAAGAATTTAATTCATTCTACGGGTCAATTCGTTTAAAAAAAATCATCTTACACAATGTGTTCTTCCATAGGAATGAATGGGATGTTGATTAATCTGTTCTGGAGATTGGAAAAAGCCCCCCCCCCCAAATAGGGGGGTTTTTTCCAGTCCTCTTTATAAAGTTCACTTTAAAGGCATGCAGAGCCGGATCCCCCTCCCCCAGTGCAAAAACAAGCACCAAAGAAAAAAGGAAAACTGCAAACTGTTTGCACTTTGTAATTTCCCACCAAAACTGCAAGGGAAAGGAAGGAAAAGGCAAAAAAAAAGACAAAACCAAACAAGAAACACTAGCTCGTTCTTGCCTGCAAAGCAATTGAAAACAATTCAAAAGCCAAAAAGCACGCACCAAGAAAAAGGAGAAACTGCAAACTGTCTGCACATTGCAGTTTCCCACCAAAACTGTAAGGGAAAAGAAGGGAAAAGCAACAAAGGGCCTTTTCACACGACCCCTAAGATCCGCTGGTCCCTTAAATTCGGACCAGAGATCTTGGGGGTTCGTTT
Source organism: Phrynocephalus versicolor (assembly GCA_023846285.1). Lineage (NCBI taxonomy): Eukaryota > Metazoa > Chordata > Lepidosauria > Squamata > Agamidae > Phrynocephalus > Phrynocephalus versicolor. The sequence goes on along the minus strand of JAHTLZ010000007.1, from coordinate 11,980,106 downwards.
CTGTTCCTGCATCCCCACCCCTCAGCACTTCCTGCTCCTGTCTGCGTGAGGGGAGGGAGGGAAAAAAAGGACAAAAGAAGCCTTTACTAACCTGCCGGTGCCGGTCGAAGTTGCCACGAGCCCCGTTACTTCCTGGTTCCTTCTCAAGGGGCTCTTAAAGGGGCGGGAGGCAAAAAAAACAACAGACAAGCGAGGAGAGCCCGGCATTCTTATCTGCATCAAGGAATTTTCACCTGCTGAGAGCAGGTACATGAAAGGTGCGCTGGGTCGCGCTTATGGGGGCGTGGTCGCACTTAATTTTCTCTAAACTCCGGAGCTGGTGGGGAAACATTTCTAAGCTCCGGAGCTGGGAGCCATTTGCAGCGCAGCTTAGGGGTCGTGTATAAACGCCCAAAGACAACACCAAGCAAAAACACCCAGCCCATTCCCACCAAAAGTGTGATGGAAAGCAATGCAGAAACACAAAAGAAAGAAAGCAAACCTAAGCTCCCTACCTTTCCACATTCTAAAAGTCCAAAGAGTTCTGTAAAAAATGTCAAGAAAGGCTACAAAACTTGGTTTAAAAAAACTCCTCTCACCCCCCACAAGCTACACAGGATGCAGTGAATCCTGGGTAACTTGTTTCAAAATGCAGAATGGATTTTCATTTTACAAGGCATCCCATAGGGAATATTTGCCTCAATAGGACAGGGGCTCTGAATAACATTGAACTGACTGTTGGCTGTGAAAAATACACTCTTCTTCTTCATTCCTGCCTCCTTTGCTGATTTTTACTGCCTGCGGAACAGCACTGGAACTCTGTTTCTGTTCTTGCCTTCCTCGTTTTTTTCCTGATGGATGAGATAAGCATGTTCACTTGTATTCAAAGACCCCCCCAAAAAAAAAAAATTATTAGTCGCTCCTTTTCATCAAAAGAGCTGGCTCTTTCTCAAAATCACTCCTTCACCTTTATTCCTGAAAAGCACCATTGAATAATACATTCTCCACACTTTTCTTAGACGGGAGACTGTCGGGAAATGGAGTGGGGCAGAGTGTGTGCTCTATTTATAAGCACGTATCCTTGGAGGTACTGTAAGTCGTGTGGATTTCAGAATGTCATCCAGTTAAGCCTCCTTAGCTTTAAGTACCTTCTGCCAAGTTGAATTTGAGGGTATTTTATTCTAAAAGAAGTAATGCTCAACACTGCCTGGGTTATGCTCTCCTGCTGCCTTTTAACCTGTGATACAGATGGGCATTTTAATACAGGATCTTGTTTTATAGCTAAAGATAAAACTGTCAGTAGCTAGCTTTTGGCTAAATCAACTTCTTTTAGGGCACCAGATAATCCCAGAATGAAGAGGGGGTTCTTTGTGCAAGTTTCAGGACAGGGTAGAATACTATCTGAAGTTAAAACTACAGAAGAAACAGACTTGGCCAAATGGAATAGATACAGGGTAGATTTGGGTGGGGGAAAGAGAGCAGAATTTTTTTCACACTGCCTTTTAACTGGAAAACCTGTGGGATTAAAATTAAATAAGCAGAAACTATAATATGTATACTGTATATGTAATACTATTATATATGATCATGATGTGCATCATTCTGGGCGTCATGGAACAGAAAAATGACAAATTAATAAAATGACGTGAAATGAAATAGCCAATATGACAGCTCACATGAACATTCATCATCATCATCATCATCATCATCATCATCATCATCCTTACATAACATTTATTTTGTTTCTGATTTCTTAAACATGTAAACAACATATTTTTAAATTAATTTTTGTGGCGAGAATAATTATTTATCCTTGTTTTTAATTTAAAATACAGTCGTACCTCTGATAATGAATTTAATTGGTTCCCAGAGGCAATTTTTTATCAGAAAAAAATTGTTATCTGAAATGCGGTTTCCCAATGAAATAAATGGGAAACAAATTAATCAGTTCCAAATGTGCAAAAAGAGGCCAAAAAGACTTTTATTTTTTTTGTTCAGACCTCTTTATAAAGTGCACAGTAAAGGCATGCAGTCCTGGGGGGATGGAACAGAATACCCCCCATACACAGAGACAACATGAAATATACCCTGCCGTGGCTCTCCTTTAGGCCTCCGAAGCTCCCGCCTTCCATTAAGATCGGTGGCGGAGTCAAGGACCCTGACAGCACGGCTCTGGAGGTCCTGTCTACCTGCAAGATTGGCGGTGGGGACAGGGAAGCTGCCCATGTTGCTCCAAAGCACCTGCCTGCCCACTCGCCATCAAGACCGGTGGCAGGGACAGGGAAGCTGGCTGCATGACTCTCTTCTTTGCTCCCTCCCTCCCTCACCCAGCCCCCACCTCTGCTGCTGCTGCTGCTCCTCCTCCTCCTCCTCCTCCTCCTCCTCCTCCCCCCTCCCCTCCTCCTCCTCCTTGTCCCTCATAGAAGCTGCATGCCACTGCCAGAGGATGAGCCGCTGGCCCCGCCCACCGAAGTGCCCTCAGAGCCTGCTCCTCGCCCGGCCCCTGCTTCTGCCCCCTCCTCCCTTGCCATCCTGGATACATACACACTTTTTTGTAAGGCAGTCTAAAACATTTGTTATTGGAGGCAGCCCAAAGACAACAGTCCTTACCACAGGCAGCCCCATACCTGGAAATTTGCATTCATTACCTAAAAAATTCATTATCAGGGGCTTTCTCTATCCAAGGTATTGCTGTAATTTGTCATTTTCAAGTATTGATTTAAAATATAGGGATTGAAACCCATGTTAAAATAGAGATAGGGGCATGAGGATTTCTCAAAACTCAAATAGGGTGGGTGAGATGCCAACATTTCTGAGAATTCTGTATTTCTTAAGGGAGGAATTACTGAATTGTGAATAATGCCAGGTTTTTCTCAGTTAACAGCACCACTGAAAATATTCAAAGCACTGCACTTTCATTATCTACTTGTATTCTTCATAACCATCCTTTAATGCTAATATTATTTCTCCTATACTGCACATGGGGGAACTCATAATGAGAGAAAGTATCTCAGCCCAAAACTATCTAGATAATTCCTGGGCATAGAGGAGATATAAGTATAGACTGCATGATTTGTATTTTTGTCTCTTAGAAACTGTGCTATATAGCCTTTATTGGCCTGTTAATCTAAGATGTGTTTTTAAAATGCATTGAACTTGATAATCTAATACTGGTCCAAAGCAAGTTATTCTTTGGCTGATGCTGCAATCCAATAAAAACATTATTTGTGGAGAGTGGTACATCGCGGTCCACCAGATTCAGCTTGCATAGCACTTGGCTGCAAGAGACACATTAGCATCTTGCTAACAAGCAATTCAAAAACCATTAATTTCCACATAAACAGTAGTTAATACAATAAACCAGAAATTGCAGTGTAGCAGTGAGGCTGAACCAATATCTAACATCTGGCCCTAAATAACTGTACCTGAAATCAATAGTGAATGAATAGTATGAAGACATCAAATTGTTCAGCTTAGGAACAATTGTAGGCAGCTATAATGTCTGTTTTAAAAAAAGTCTCAAAGCTTAAACTAGATGCTATGTTAAACTGCCTTATTGTGATATGTTATCAAGTCGGAACTGCTATTTAACAACCCTAATAGGCCTTTCAAGGTGAGTGAGAAACAGTATTTAAGAAGCCCTTTGACTAATAGCCTTTTTACACGACCCCTAGGATCCACTGGTCCCTTAAATCCGGACCAGAGATCTTGGGGGTTTGTCGCTCTCCCTGCGTTCCCACCCACTCCGCACTTCCTTGTTCTGTCTGCGAGAGGGAAGGGAGAAAAAAATGGAGAAAAGAATGCACTCTTACCTTTGGAGTGCCGGAGTGCCGGTGGAACTTGCTCCGACCCCCCCTCACTTCCTGGTTCCTCTTAAAGGGGTGGGAGGCAAAACAAAACCCAACAAAAAGAAGCGAGGAGAGCCCGGCACTCTCCGCATCAAAACTTTTCACCATCAAAGAGCAGGTAGTTGAAAGGTGTGCTGGGTCGCGCTTAGGTGGGCGGGGTCGCACTTAATTTTCTGTTAGCTCCGGAGCTGGTGGGGAAACATTTTTAAGCTCTGGAGCTGGGAATCATTTGCAGCGGAGCTTAGGGGTCGTGTATGAACGCCCTAAGTTCTACATCCCCCAGTGAGTTTCCATGGCTGAGCAGAGATCTGAACTCAGGTCCCCCAAGTCCAAGACTATCACTCCATCCACTACACCACGGCTGTTCAACTTTGTAAGGGCTGAGGTATACTTTTTCCGTCCCAAAGTGCCTGAGGACTAGTACACTAAAACCTCTACATAAGAATTTTATCCGTTCCAAGCACGTGCTCATAACTAAAAAAAATTGTAAGTAGAGCATAGGAATGCATTGAAAACCAATTAATCTGTTCTGGAAGGAACAGATTTCAATGTGCCATGGCCCTTGAACTGCCCCGCTCGGCTGAGACAGTGGGCTGGCAGACCCAGAACTTTGCTGGGGCAGTGGTGGTCCTTGGGATGGGGGAGGGAAGGGTGGAGAACTTATCCCCTCACTTTTTTTGATGGCTGGCGGGCTACTTTTGAACCCTTCACGGGCTACCAGTAGCCCGCAGTCTACCTGTTGGGCAGGCCTGCACTACACCACACTGGGAACAATGTTACCCTAGGGAGGGATTAAAATGAAAAGAGCTCTGTTGTCTCTAGTGGAGTTTTCTCTCTCATTATTTTGGCCCTGCATAGGGGTTGGAAATTCAGGTTAAAGAATAATGGGAAGGGGAGGAGTTTTAAGCTTCCTTTATGCACTAACGTCTGAGTTTTTTAAAAGGTGAAACTTAGCTATCTGTTATGCATCTAATATGCAATGCGATTTAACTTGCAATTTTTAGTGTTCAAAACTTCTTTCAAATGCTATAGCAAAGACAGATTCCCATGCAACTGCCCGTGTTTCTTTCAGCAGACAAGCAATAACCCTTCCTTCAGTAGCAATGACTGGCCAAGGCTTATAGCCATATGCCTGCCATGCATTGTCAGATCTGGTGTGAAGGATTTTTAAAGATTACCTAAATGATTTGGCTGGACCACCACGGAACAAAAAGGAGTCTGACACAGGGCTGAATTTCCCCACAGGGCTGGATTAAGACGGAGGCTCTTGAGCTATGTCAATTATTATTTTTTCCTAAATGTAGATTATTCTAACAGGTATCCATCTCTCTCTTCCCTCCTACCTTAGAAGGAGGGTTGTTTCTCATAACCTGATGCCTTAAGCAGGAGCTTGTCTCTGCACTCTTTCACAGCTTTAAAGAGCCCTGTCTTCATGCCAAAGAAAGGAGATTGCCTTAACTGTTTTATGTTAGTCAATCAGAAACTGATAATAGCCCTACTTGGCTATTACTCACCTAAGAGACAGAGATTGGTCAATTGTTTCATCAGTTTTCCATCTGAATCAGCATTGTTCACCTAAGTTGCTCAGCAACTTTTTTAAAAAAAAATTATTCTAGTATCCTATGAAGGTATCACCCATAGTCTAGTATTGTTTTTATTTTAATGGCTGCAGGGCTCCAAACCTCTTTTTTTACTGTATTGAGTCTGTTGTCTACCTAACGAGACTACTCAGGCCATTGTTCGTCTTCTTAGCCTATTTCAGACCAGGGTGACATGAGGTCAAAGTGAACTATAAAATGGAGGAGTCACAGCTAGTTTTCCTCAGACTGACGAAGCTGTTTGGATAAGCAGTGAAACTTTTCAATCTCTCAAGAAAAGAAGTCCAGTTGCCCATAACCCAACTTCCAGATAAACTCACCTTCATGACTGAGAATCTTCACAGATATATCTGAATCAAAGCAAGTTCCTGGCTACAGTGCCATTTGTAATGGAATGAGACTTTGGTTTTTTTAAAGTCTTCCTTCCCTCTGTGATGGTGGTAAAAATGTACACTGTTAACAACTATTCTAGCTTTTCCTTTTCATCTTACTCCCTTATGCGAACAGGGGTGACCTGACATTCCTCAAGCGGACATCTTTCTTCACCACTGGTTGGGGGGCACTGGCAAGTCCTTATTCATTAATAGGATGACTCCTTCTCAAAATTCATGGAATTTTGAATGCTCTGAAGAATGCCCTGAAGAAAGTTCTGATTCAGATGTATGGCTAGTAATAGATCCAGGAAAATGTCCCCATTATGTTAACTGCACATTTTATTTGTGGAAGTAAATTTCATAGAAATCAGAAAGCAAATGTACATCCATCATATTCCTCCTGTATAATAATAATCTGCATTTCTTCTCCTGTATCAGCCTTGATATATCGTGATTTTTAAAATCTATACTTGTCGACTGCCTGGAAATCTAAAATGACTTTCTGTAAATATTACTTTTACTATCTTTTAAAAATTATGATGGCTTTGGCACTGTAAAATAATAGAGGCATGATGATTTATATTCCCAATTACATTCTACAGGAGTACTAGAAAAATCAGCTGGCTAGCTGGCTCAGGGGTTTAAGTATCTTCTTGATTCAGAGCCAAGAGTTGGGAGTTTGATTCCCCATTATGTCTTCTGCAAGCAAAGTGTGGCCTTGGGCAAGTCTCTTGCAGAGTCCCAAGATGTCCTCGGGAAAGAAGGGAATGGAAAAACCACTTCAGAATATTCTCTACTAGAGATGGGCACGACTCAGAAAATTTTTTCATTTTCGTTTTCGTTTTCGTCTAGGGGTCTGTTTCAGCTCGTTTCCGTTTTCGTGAGCTAATTTTCAAAATTTTTCATTTTTGTTTCGTTTCGTTATGTAACAAAAATGAAAAATGAAAACAAAAACAATTTTTTTTTCGTTTCTTCCCATTTAGCTCCATTAAGTGCTTTTCCAGTAACGAAAAATGAAAATTGGCTCAAAATTAGTCGTTTCGTTTCCGTTTTCGGTCCATCTTTGAACCGTTTTTCATTTTCATTTCGTTACATAACAAAATGAAAAACGGAAACGGAAACAAAAATTTCGCTAAGTCGTGCCCATCTCTATTCTCTACCTTGAAAACCCCTGAAAAAGAGTCACCATAATTCAGAACTGACTTGATGACACATGATTACTTACTTATTAGCAATACCATTCCAGCCTGTACTTCCTCTGTAATGACAGCCATGCCCTTCTCCATACCCAGGCTGTCCCTACATTGACAATGAGAATTTGACTTTGTGCATTACGTAGCCTGTGTCTATCGCATTCCACAAATTGCGCATTAATATCTTGTACATACCTATCTACTTGCTGTAGACGTGCATGTGCAAGAAAGGAGGCTGTAGTCAGAACCATGGTGTCATGGAAACCTTAGGGAGTGATAAGGCTTTACAGAAAACCTGTAAAAAATTCCCAGTAATATTCCATTATATTTTAGTTAATGGTTTGAGAAAGAATCATGCTTTCCATTACAGATGTTAATTTCAGGAAACACATTAAAATTCATAGGTATATATTTCTTCATAATTAATGGAATCTTAGAATAACTGAGTTATAAGGGGACTATACGGCAATTGAGTCCAACCCCTGCTCAATGCAAGAGTCCAAATCAAAAGTGGATCTGACAGAGGGTTGTCCAAAATTTTCTTGAATGCCTCCAGAGCTGGAGCACTCAGAACTTCCAAAGGTAATTGGTTGCACTGCTGTTCTACTCAAACAGTTAAAAGGTTTTTTCCTGATATTTGGCCTTAATCTGGCTTCCTTTAGCTTTAGCCCGTGGTTACCTGTTCTGCATTCTGGGATGATCAAGAACAGATCCTGCCCCATCTCTGTACGACAGCCCTGAGGCACAACAACATTTTTTACCTCAGCTAGCTGAACTGATAACAGGGGTGGTATTGAAATCTCCCCAGCTTATTGTGGTGGGGGACTTTAACATCCATGGTGAGGCAGTTCTGTCAGGGGATTCCAAAAACTTCATGACCTCCATGACAACCGTGGGTCTATCTCAAATGGTGTCTGCCCCTACTCATCCTGCAGGCCACACCTTGGACCTAGTCTTCTGCCCTGGTATGGATATTGGGAAACTCGGGGTAAAGGAAATATCTGTGTCATAGACAGACCATGACATGGTGTGCTTTAGGCTCACTGGAACTCAGGGACTGGGCAGGGGTGGAAGTCAGACAGAAGCAATTTGTCCAGAAAGGTTGATGGATCCAGATGGTTTTGTAGCTGCCTTAGGGAGTTTCCCACCTCTTTGACAGATAACTCCATTGAATCCTTAGTTGATCTCTGGAATGGGGAAATAAACAAAGCCATTGACTGATTGCTCCTAAATGTCCCCCTCCTTGAAGTACAACCCGTAGAGCTGAAAGGCGCTGATGGAAAACCCAGACTGAAGCAGATAAAGAAACAGTGAAAGGCCACTGGAAAGCTTATTCCAAGGCAGTGAGTGGCAGCAGCAAAAGAAATAAAGAAATAAAGAAACTTTTCCAGATAGTCAGAAGTCTGTTACGTGCTGACCCACAGATAGATAACACAGAACACTCTGTAATTCACTGTGAAGAAGCTGCACAACACTTTCCAGCCAAAATTGTACAGCTTTGGGCTGACCTGTATGCTGCAGTTGATCCAGAGCCAGGGGTGCTACCCTCCAGCTTGCGGACAGGGCCAGGAATCTGGGAGTGGTCTTGAATCCAGCCTTATCCATGGAAGCTCAGGTGATGGCCGTTTCCAGGACTGCCTCTTTCCACCTGCATCAGATTGCCCAGATCTGCATGTACCTGGACGAGGCCTCCCTGAGAACAGTTGTGCAGGCTCTCGTGATCTCGAGGATTGATTACTGCAATGCTCTCTATGTGGGGTTGCCCTTGACCCTTGTCCAGAAACTTCAACTGGTACAGAATGCAGCAGCCAGACTGGTGGTAGGTGTGCGTTGATATGATCGTATCACCCCAGTTCTGGCTCGACTGCACTGGTTGCCTGTTGTGCTCCAGATAAGGTTCAAGGTCCTGGTTTTGGTTTACAAAACCCTCCACAGCCTGGAACCTGAATACCTGTCAGAGCGTATCTTCCAAAGATCAACTGAGGCCTGTCCCACTCCAAGCGGCCAGGGAGGCATGGAAATCGGCAACCCATAACCGCGCCTTCTCAGTGGCTGGCCCCTCACTCTGGAACCATCTGCCGAATGAGTTGCGCCTTGCACAGTCCCTGCCCGCCTTTAGAAATGCACTCAGAACCTTGCTTTTTAGAGAAGCATTTGGTGACCTTTAACAGTTTTCCCCCTCTCTCTCTCCCTCAGAGCTGCTGTCTTGCCGATGTTTCTTTCGACTATTTTGTGGTGGGTTTTTGTGTCTGTGTGTGCACATGTGTGTCTTGATTGTTGTATTGCTTTTATATTGTTTTGTCTCATTCTTCTTTGTAAACTGCCCAGATACAAAAGCTACAAATATATTAAGTGAAACTTCACTTTTCATTTTGTTGTTTTTCTAGCCCTGTTCACAATACAGCGTTTTTCAAGCCCAGCTTTTAGCTTCCAACCTGCACACTTCATGAACTTAACTGGTGGCTTCCTGTTGTACTTTTCATTGCCTAGTGTATTATTTTCCCACTTCACATGGCCTTGATGTGGAAACATAGGACAGGACACCTATGATCCTTTATGAACTATTTCTTTTTGGGAATTATTTATTATTCTAATTATTCAAATGTACTCAGATACACTCATATGCTCGTGTTGCTCTTGTAACTTTGATCTCCCTTCTTTTAATTAAGGGGGCATGACCCTTGAGAAATAGGCTTCAAAGTCACTAATAAATTGCACATTTCAAAAACAAATACTCCAGTCCTTTTATTCTTATTTGTGAATGGGGGCTAAGCTAACAAGGAAAGCATCCACTTTGGTCACCACATATTTAAAAAAAAAAAACATACAACTGCATACTCACTCAATAAGTTCAAAATATAAATAAGGAGTTAATATTAAATCCAAGTTTACTGTGCCCTGAATGACCCCAGTTCCTGAAGTACACGTCAGAAAAAACTAACCAGACAGAGCTTGGATTTTAAAATTTATTTATTTACATTTTTTATATTTTCCTTCCTCCACAGTATTCAGCATGATGCCTTTTATTCCCGGGACAACTCTTTGATGTAGGTTGACCTGAAAACTAATGAGTGGTCCAAGAGCTTCATGACACCACATAATTTGAAGCCAAGGGTAAGAAATGAGTTTGGACATTGGACAGCACTTTTGTCAAATTCAGGACAAAATAACTTCATGTTTTAAAAATACAGAATGCATAAGAAAGCTTCAGAATCAATTGACGTTCTTGTCATCATTTCTCACACCTCATTACTTCCACAGCAGTCTTTTTAACATGAGTCATATGTGTAGGTGGCAGTTTTCCCATGGACCATCTGATTCAAATGAATGAGCAAAAGAGACAGCAATTAATGGCCTAAATCTAACATCTCTGGAAAAAGAAAATCCCTGCTAATCTATTGCACACTCACTTGTCGAAAAGAAAGAAACTGCAGAAAGATACCTTTGCTCTGACTTTTAATATGTACTGGATGATATGATTTTGTGCTAGTGCAATGACATTATTACAGATACAGACAAGCTAATAGACCTTTCTTTTTGATTGCTTATCATGAACAGCCTTGTGGCACAGTGGTTAAATGTCTGTACTACAATTATAACTGTGCTCACGACCTGGGATTCAATCCCAAGTAGCCGGCTCCTGATTGACTCAACCTTCTGGCCTTCCGAGGTTGGTAAAATGAGTACCCAGCTTGCTGGGAGTGGGGAGAAGGAATGTATTGCTGGCATAAATAAATTGTAAATCCCCTGGAGAGTGCTTTAAGCACTATGGGGCAAGATATAAGAACACTTTGCTTTACCTTTCGTATCTCTGTGAAAGCTACAGACAACAGAATGAAAATCTACTTTACATTGGTTGAGTAAAGGAAGAGGCACCATGTAAGGGAAGATTCAACTAACTGTTGTGAAAAGCAAACTAGACCTTGGTTCTTTTATTCAACTGTTGTAAGTGCAAAGTATAACTTTGACCTTGTGCTTGCTTAACCACAATGCAGCTTGGTATTCGGCATAGAAAAGAGGTAGCAAATAAATTTATTGACATTGTGGTTATCATAGAACCTCCCGGGAAAGTTTAAGAAAAGAGATTAGAGGCCTGAATTCAATCAGTGGTGGCTGGATGGAGCTGCCAGGATTCTACCAGGGCCCATTAAGTTACATTGAGTAGCCTCTTGAGTTGAATGGCTGGGACACTCAGCCTCCGTCTTAAATTATCCCAATGCCTGTGTTGTAGTATTAGTCCAGGCCAGTGGGGAAAATTAAAATGTTGAAGCAATGCTATGTGAGGAAATTAAAGTGGCGGCTCACCACCAAGTCATCCTTGGGAGCTTAGTAGGCTACTGAAGTATGAGGAGATCTACCAAAGAATATTGTGTCCCTTAAGTCAGAACCTGATACTGCAAATGTGGATTGGTTTTATTCTTTTGTAGAATGGGAGTCCAACCAAACTTATTCTCCCCTGTTGCATATTCTCCCTGGAGGACAGGAGCGCCCTTTGGACACATTCAGAAAGGGGGAAAAAGGAATGCTGCTCTGCTTTACATTTCCTCACTCCATTCTGACAGGGAATCTCTCCAAGGGCTTCTGGACTCAGCCTCTCACACTTTTCTTTTCCCTTGTTGCTCTGCCATGTCTCTGTCGGATGTCAGTTCTGAAGCTTCATCTAATTTCACATGCAAGTGCAAGGAAAGAGACTGGCTGACAAAAGGTATGAAATGAAAACATAAAACGAGATGTGGAATGGCTGCACATTCTTACAGACAGAACTGACAGGTTTCATCTGCTGAAAGAAGAGGAAAAAGTAGGATTCTAAACTATGACATTTAACCATCTACCATACTGAGGCGCCAAATTACATTTGAGTCTACTGTATTTGCAGTATAAGCATAATATTTAGAACTATATGCCACTATTAAAAACTCATCAGCAATCTCAGTATTTCTTCTCGCTCTTTTATATTTCATTTATCTTTGAAGAGGACAGTCAATAGTGAGCAGAGACAATTATATGAAACAGTTATTGGAACACAATTAGCAGAGGAAAGGGGTGACATCTAGACTCCTCATTTAGGAAAATAAAAGAGCTAGTGTTTATTCTGGAAATATATTGAAATAGAAAAGTTAGGAGGAATTCTAGGTGGAGATGATGACTATCATAAAGGGCTGAGTAAAAGATTGGGCTCTGGAGGCAGGGCATGGGGTTTTCCTCTCTTTGTGTGTACTGTGTGTGTCTCTCCGTGCTCAGAGAGACACTGCTTTTCTGTTATTTTTGGGAGGGTTTTATTAGGGGAAGGGTTTTGGGCAGGCATTCTTTATTATATTTTATATATCTTTCCCCCTCCTACCCTCGTGAAACTACATTCCTTCCCACCCACCCACATGGTTATTCCCACTGCCAACCAGTACCACTTCCCCAAATCTCAACTGGCACAATATGAATGTACCCAGCCGCCCCTCCTAATCATGGCCCTATTTCAAAAATCCAGCAAAATAGAACCTATTCCATTCTTCCTGGCTGGGGTATTCTGGCAAACTCTTGCCTTCCTCCCAGGCCTGCTAGCCTGCCTGCATGTTATGGATCTGAAAGACCCATTTATTTTTAAGACCTGCCTTGGTCTTCTTGATGATGCCAGGGAGATCCACACTCTCCCTTCATACCTGAAGGTCTGAAATGGCCCAAAATGTTTGTAAGAGCTACCCTGAACATAGAGGTGTCTTCTACCTTGGACATTCAAGGGAGTTCCACTCACACACTCTCTTCATACCTGAGGGTTATATGGCCCAAGCCCAATGTTTAATTCTTGCCTGCCTGCCTGCCTGCCTGGTGGAGTGCAATTCTGATACAGCCCAATGTGCCTTGGTGAGCTTAAACTTTTTGATAGATGTAAGCATAGCCAAGCATATCTCAATTCAAATCAGCCTTT
>JAHTLZ010000007.1:11956242-11967184 GCA_023846285.1 Phrynocephalus versicolor | reverse complement strand
CAGCCAAGAAATCAAAAGAATATTGAGACTGGAGGGGACAGCAATGAAGAAATTAGAAAAGATTATCAAGGATGTGGCACTTGAGACCAAGTTCATCCACACTATTCTATTTCAGATCATGGGTGCATGGGTATGAAAGCTGGTCAGTGAAGAAAGCTGATGGAGGAAATTATTCATTTGAAATATGGTGCTGGATAAGAGCTTTGCAGAGACCCTGGGTTGCCAGAAAGACAAACGAATAGGCCCTAGATCAAATTCAGTCTGACCTATCTCTGGAAGCAAAAATGCTGAAACTGAAGCTGTTGTACTTTGGGCACATCAGGAGAAGGCAGGATTCTCTGGAAAAGATAATAATGCTGAGAAAGACTGAAGGCGGCAGGAAAAGAGGAAGCCCAAATATGAGATGGACTATATGAGTTGGGCTGCTGAGGGGAGGGCAACCTGGAGACTGCTCATTCATAGGTTCACCAAATTTGGAAGTGACTTAATGCCACAGAGCAATCTTCTGTGTAAAAATATGTATTTTGTTATAACAGGCAGTGTTGACAAACCTATGGCACGGGTGCCAAAGGTGGCACTCCGAGCCCTTTCTGTGGGCACCTGACAGGAATGATGTACATTTAGTTAGACCAAGACTACATCATTTGAGCAAGAAAAAATGCCTAGCACTTTTATATATCAGGTTTTAGCAAAATAAGGTTAAGTTGCTAATCATTTATAGTCCATGACTTCCCATTTGGCAGTAATGAAGTGAAGTAAATGCTTCACTTTTTGTTTCATTGCAGGACACTGATTTAAGATACCTTGACCCTGTTAGTCTTTGGACTTCAGCATGAGAAGAGCACATTGATCAAAAAGGTAACCAAATGCTGCGGGGATAACCAAAGGGTTAGCAATTACTTTCTAAGTCAGAGTTTAGGTGTTTACGTGACTTGGGTTCATTGTGATGAGAATAATTTATAGCAACATGAATAAATAATAGCAGCGAGTTCTCACTGTCTAAACACTATATATAATACCCTGGGATTTTTCCCCCCAGTCTATTCTAATGACTGATTGTCATCTTTTATGTTGTGAGCAACTGTGACAAGTAAATCATCTGAAAGTAACAGACACACTTGGGTTATTTAAGCAGCACATCCCAAGTCATTTCGGAAAGATATTGTATTGCCATGAATCAGTGTGGTCTTTATCAATAGACAGGCAAGTGGTTGAGATGGCCAGCCATCAGCTCTATGTTCTATCAGATTTATATTATTACAGTTTCTCCAAAATCAATAAATGTGGACGACCAGATTTAATGTGTACCAGAGAGTGCAAGAATTTGTAGGAATGGGTCCATTGTCACTACTAAGGTCACCGGGGGAAGGCACCAGATGAGCCCTCAAGGAGTTGGTCTTCTTTTTCTGGTCTCCAAGCAGAGCAGTGTTTTTAGGAGAGAGGTACTTGGGGAGGATAAAGCATAATGTCTATGTGTAAGAGATGGTTTGAGTGCTGTACAGCTATCTCCACCCAATTCAGCTCATGCTAGGTTTCACTTGCTCACCGTGAAGTGTTTTTTGTGCATGTTGTACTTACTTGTCTACCAACCCTTGCTTGCCCTGCCTTTGTGACATCAAACTCCATCCCTGTTACCCCACTGTGATGTGAAAAGGATCTGTTTTGTCCCCCAGATTTCTGGGAATGGGGTGCTGCTGATGTGCCAATCCTAATCACACCATGGCATGCCTATGTTGCTGTTGAGCTACTAATGACCACCATGGCTCTAGTGTCCTGACTAGTGCTGTGCTGAAATCATTCCCCTGTATATTTTTCCCATCATTCTTAGAACTGCAGAGCTGGAAGGGACCCTATGAATCACAGAGTCCAGGCCCTCTCCAGGAGGCACAGTGGAGAATCAAACTTCCAACCTCTGGCTCCACAACCAGCTACTTGAAGCACTGAGCTCTCTGACATTCAGTGAGTGAAATCCAGTGGTTGGTTGCAGCTAGAGGAAATCCAGTGATGTGTTACTCCTATATCTTATACACATTTTCCTGGAATAAAGTCCCACGGAACTTAACAAATTGCAGAAGACATGCAGAGCCTTGACCTGTTTCCTGGGCAGTGGCAAATTTCACCTGGTTCTATCTATCTTCCCTATAATGGACTTTTCTAACAGTAGTTACTGGGGTGGTTTTGAAGATGTTTTGGGCGGTTTTATAAAATGACGATTTGAAGAAAAACATGAATAAAGCAGCAACATAAGATTATTATATTTTGATGTCAAAAGCAAAGTGTGTTGCTCAAAGCACATGGCACTTAAGGGACGCTCTGATCCAGCCCTGTGCTAGGAGAAGCTGCTTTGTCTACCTGACTTTGGAGACAAGTTTGACCAGTGGTCATGTGGTCCAGAAGGACCAAGACCACTCTGGGATAGCGGGTCACATGGTTTGTCTATGGGCCGAGGGCATTTAAGGACTCACTGTTAAGCAAACAGCCTCTTTGATTGCTAGCTGTCTGCTGCTTGCAGGAGAAGACCTTTGCTGCTTCACAGCATCCTTGTTGATATTTTGGCCACAAGGATGTTTTCTCCTTCATTCTACCTTGGCTTCCCCACATCTATTTTCTTATATAATACTTTGTTTCCTTTGTGAGGGAAGATCCATTGTTTGCAGTGACATTTTCTGCAGCTCACCGAATGACCACTTGATTAGAGTGTGCGCGTTCACGATGGTGGCAGAGATACCAGAGAGCTCCTTTTGATATTGGATCATAAAATCATAGAATCATAGAGTTAGAAGAGACCTCAAGGGCCATCGAGTCCAACCCCCTGCCATGCAGGAACCCCCATCAATGTAACTCCTGCCATAAAAACCTCCAAAGAAGGAGACTCCACCACCCTCCGTGGCAGCATATTCCACTGCCAAACAGCTCTGACTGTCATGAAGTACCTCCTGGTGTTTAAACTGAATCTTTTTTCCTGTAGTTTGAGACCATTGCTCCGCGTCCTAGTCTCTGAAGGGATGGAGAATAAACCTGTTCCCTCTTCAATGTGACATCCTTTCAAATATTTAAACATAGCTATCATAATCCCCTCTCAGCCTTCTTTTTGTAAGGCTAAACATTCCCAGTTCCCTAAGCCGTTCCTCATAAGACATTTCCTCCAGACCATCAACCATCCTGGTCACCCTCCTCTGAACCCGTTCAAGATTGTCAACATCCTTTTTAAATTGAGGCACACAGAACTGGACACAGTACCACAGGTGGGTTCTGACCAGAGCAGAATAGAGTGGTTCTATCACCTCCCTTGATCTAGACACTATGCTTCTGTTGATGTAACCAAGAACCGCATCAACATGGTACTCTTTACAAAGACTGTTGTGGAAGCTAATCATTTAAGCAATAAATTGCATTATTTCTACAAATGTTATACTCTACTGCTGTAACATCCTCTTGTATTGCAGGACAATGAACTAATCCTTGGCTGAGTTCACCTAGTCAGTTAGTGGGTGAGATGGCAATTTAAGTAACTTGCCAGATGATCATGGATTTTCTAAGGTGCTAGACCGCACACACTATTTCCCCAAAACTGCACACAGACTCAAGATGGATTGCAATCCATTATGGTTTCTCCAGCGTCAATGGAAATTAATTTTCCATTAGAAAAAGACAACAGGGATTGCCATATAGCTGTTAATTCACTTCATTCATGTTTATGGTATCATTTTATTGTTGTCAACTGACATCGGAAACGGGATGCCCTTTTGATTTGTAACCTGCCCTCTACCTCATCCCTAAGCTGCTTCTGAACTTCCACCTCCCACTGAGCCCAATATGGGGTGTCTGCAAGAGGTCTGAACTTTTTGTGTTGGCCTGCATTTTCTTTGGATTCAGAAAAAAAGTTAATTAACTTGAAACACATCACGTAGAATTAGAGAGGATTATCTTGTTAAGTACTGATGCATGGGAAAGTTCTTAAGAATATATAAACGCATGATTCATAGATCTACAGGATTTTTTTTAAAGGACTTGAAAAGCTTTTCCATCGTCCTTGAAGATGTCCATCTAAAACAAAACAAATAAAGCACAGCATCAAACTTGCACATAGTTTTTTGAGCCAAGATTTTCAAAGAAGCTCTGCATGGGCTGGACTTTCAAATAAATCCTGTTCCCTATCAGGCACGTGCTCTTCTGAAGGCTTGCATACAGAGCTGCAAAAGGATTCAAACAACTCTACTAATTCTACTAACAATTATAATACTTACTTTTAAAGGGTGTGTATGTTCTGATTAGTGGTGTCATGATATGTAAAATTGCAGGTCCTTATCATGAAAGTCCTCGCAGTTGTAACCCCGGGAGCACTTCAAGAAAATAGAGGCACCATTATTAATCCATTCTGGGCATCTGTATATCTGCCAGGAAGATGTTTTTTATAAATCAATTGGGCCTTCATCTCTAATTCAGGACCGAGCCACCGGAAAACATTTTGCATTGTAACAAAACAAGATTAAAACAACCCATTACCCAGCACAAGCAAAGAAAATGGCACAAGCTATGCATTGTAAATGCTGTAATGAGATGTCCTTCACACCGAAGGACGCTTGAGAGGCACAGAGAGCATACCTTCCACTAAACGCCATTATCCTCCATCACGGTGAAAATTGTCAAAGCTGCCTCAAGAACTTTGGTTGTGAAGCAAGGTTGGAAGTTAGGGCATAAATAAAAATGCATTAAATTACTTTCAGTTTGTCACTTGAAGGTCCATCCCACACAAAACTGCCAAAAAGGCTCCTGCAATATGTTGAAATAAAATAGCTGCATTCCTGGAGAAATCATGAATTGCTGATAGACCCTTGGAATGGAAACAATTATAGACAAGCAGCACCTTGCAAGACAGCATTTTTTTCCTTATCATTTGATCATCTTGCTGAATGAAAGTGAAGTAACAGAGAATAGGGCAAAAAAAGCAATCTTCACACAAAATGAAATGTAGTTTTTGTACATCTTAGTTTCAGGATAGCACAATATAGGACAATGGGCCCTGCAAACAGAGGCTAAAATCCTTTTGCTTATCATTGTAAGCTGCACTAGAGGAGGCCATTGACTTAGTGGGGGGACTTGGGGAATCATTTGTTTCATAAATTCCATTTTGTTCCATGGACCTATTCTAAGTTGGGGCAAAGTTTAACATAGTAAGTACAGTAACTGTAGAAAGCATCTACCACATTAGAGATGGGCACGACTCAAAAAAAAATGGTTTTTCATTTTTTGTTTTTCGTTGAGGGGTCCGTTTCGGTTCGTTTTTGTTTTCGTTGTTTTTTTTGCAATTTTTTTGTTTTCGTTTCGTTTTGTAACAAAACCGAAAACCGAAAACGAAAACGAAAAATGTTTGTTCCGTTAGCATTCTTTTTAGTTCAATGTATTTGCCGCAACGAAAACAAAAAACACAGCAAAGTTTTTTGTTTCATTTCCGTTTCTGTTTTGTTTTTTGGAAAATTTTCATTTTCGTTTTCATTGCGTAACGGAACGAAAAAATGAAAACAAAAATGAAAATTTCGCTGAGTCGTGCCCATGTCTATACCACATAGCATATTGCTTCTGGGATTTGGTGTAGGATTAGGTATAACACAGCATCAGACCTGAATATCATTTCTGGGTTGCCCAGAAATAAATAATGCAATAATGTTTACAATGTAAATTGAATCTGAAGGTAAACTTGTTTTGTCTGAAGATTTATTATTATGACTAACATACTTCTTGTTTCTAAATGTTGCTGTTGCAGGGTGTTGAGCAAAAAGTCAACCCTAAAAATTAGACGTCACGTCCTAAAAATCTATGCAAATGATTACATGTTTGCAAAATCACTGATTTTTGAATTTCAGAAAGCAAATTAATAGCTATTGGCAATTGCTTTAAATTGTTAGCTAAAGGGTTTTGGAATGATTTCAGTAGCTGAAATTAGTATAGGGAGAAGAATAACTTGACCTTGGCTTCCCTCTCATTTAACTAGTCTTGATGTTTAGAACTACACAATTCTTGTGGTTTCTGTAGTTTTGAGGTTACTCATTGATAGAACTCCAACTGCTAAAAGGTTTCCTTTTCTTTGTTGATTGTCCTGAAATATAATATCCAGCTCTTAAAATCAACTGTTTTCTCTATGATAACTTGGTTATCCCAGCACATAGGATTTCATTTTGTATACCCGGAGGAAGCTAGAATATATAATATGGATAGAATAATGTGATTAATCCATAAGATTTAGCTAATTGTTGAAAAAATGATCTTTGCAACTTATCTACACATGCTGTATAATCTTAGTATTACTCTAATATTAATAGCCTTCTAATCTTAGTAATACAGTAGTATTAATATCCAGTCAGCCTTGTTACAGGCTTTTATACTTATTTCTTGATATTTGTGTTCTGTGATCTTAATGAAAAATTTAGGAATTCAGAGATATTGACTGCTGAGCACTAAACTGCTAAGTTAACGGAGGATGGTGGAGTCTCCTTCTTTGGTGGTTCTCAAGCAGAGCCTGGATGGCCATCTGTCGGAAATATTGTGATGGAGTTCCTGCATGGCAGGGAGTTGGACTGGATGGCCCTTGAGCTCTGTTCCAACTCTAAGATTTTATGATTCTATGAGTCCTTTCATATAGAAAATTGCATCAAATTTCACAACATTGCTATAGAATTTCTACCTCTATCATGGTTTGCTGTGTTTTGGTTGACTTGTTACTGTGCATAGTAGTGAAAGAAGGAATATAAATTGCTCATCATTAAATACATAATGGCCAGATTCCCATTCCAATCATATATCATAAACGGGAAATTATGTGATCGTTCCAGTCAAACACAGACTTAGTTGTGCACTCAGTGATGCAAAAGACAGCTATAAATTTGCGAAAACTTCTGGTGTAGTTCCTTGTCTAATATTTCACACCAATATGTGACCAATATATTAGCGCAGCACAAAAGACAAATGTCAGTTGTGTCTCTGGGGATTTTCATACTTTTCTTTAGTCTTTATAGTAGTTAAGTAGCCTGTAGTTAGCAATAGGGGGTGCTGCATCAGAGCATTCACCCATCTAGGTCAGTATTGTCCAAACTGACTACTAGCAATTCTCCAGGGATTCAGGTATGAGTCTTTCCCTGTCCTTGCAGGAGATGTCAAAAATAATTTCAGGATATTCTGATTGCAAAATCTGTGTTATATCATTGACCTGTGGTCTATTCTGTGTTTTTTCCATCATTGGTAGTAGGTCAGGATGGCATGAGTGTATCTGTCTGTCTCTCTGTGTGTCGCTGTCTCTCTGTCTGCATGCACACACATGCAAGCAAATGTTTCTCAATCTTTTTCTGTTCCAGCTCTATTTCTCCCAGGTTGTAATATAAAAGATGAAAGTAACCTATATATAACACATGTATTGCAAAGGGGGGAAATCAGTGAGGATTATGTTTGCAAAAGGATTTTTGCCAGGATGGTTTCCCAAGAATAACAAGAATAGAATAGAGCCTGCTTGTTTAATAAAGAAATAACCATTTCATCTATAATTCAGCATGAGCCCACCTACCGGTATGTGTTTGGGAAACAAATTAACAGGACAAGTGCTGCCAAATCTAAATTAATCTAATCCAGAAAATTGATTCATGGTTTATGAGCAGCTAACTGCAGAATACTAAAGGACCCCACCTGTGCCTATCTCTGCAGGCCCTTGCTTTCTCATTCCTTTCATATTCAACTGTTCAAATATTTCAAAGATGTGTGAGTTTGGCGTTCATACATAGGAATGTCTAGTTATCAAGATGCCAGAAGGCCAGTTGTTCCCCTAAACCTAGAACTGGAACTGGAACTATTAGCAATTTTCTCGCAAACTAGAGAATGAGTGATCATGCCTACAGGTAAATACAAAGTCTAGCACCACCTTAGACCGTTGGTCCCTACTGCTTTTGTGTAAGCACCTTTGTTTGGTTTGAGGACCAGTCAGCCACCATTGCCAGAAACCTGGAAAATGGTTAAAAACTGAAGAATTAATTGTTTCCTCTCCTTCCTTTCTCTCTTCTTTCCCCCCACCCAGAGGAGACGTTTTTTTCCAAAGGTGTGTGTGTAATATTTCCCCGCCCCAAGCAAAATCAAGAAATTAAAACTGAAACTGGATGTCGGGTGACTTCCTACATTCAGTTTCCATATTTTATTTTTAGGTATACATAGCAGTTCTGGGGCTTGCTGGGGATTAATGTGTGTCTCAGAAGTCTTTGGAGGCTGTGTGCTCCTGCTGTTCCTAGTCTTCCACAGTTTTCACACAAGTCTTTCTGTTCCTTACTTAAACATTCAAGGAACTGAATATACAAACCTGCATCAAAGCTTATATCCAAACACTGAACTATAAACTCCCCACCTCCCCAATTGTTAAGGTGAAGGGCTTTTACCTACTATTGGGCATTTATTTATTTATTTACTTACTTACTTATTTATTTATTTATTTATTTATTTATTTATTTATTTATTTATTTATTTAAAGCATTTATTTCTCTAATAAGTGGCAAATCTTGCCATGTAATCAAAGGAAGGATTTTGATATTAGAAACTAATATATGCTATATGCTATCTATAAAACATTTTGTTGAGGTTTTCCTTATGTGTGTGTGTGTGTTGTGTCGTTACAGTTGTGATCGACTCTTCGTGACTCCATGTTTTCCTTATAAGAAGTAGCTAATGTTAATTTATGATCCTATGTCTATAATTGTTGCCATTTTTCTAGTTCAATGTTGTAGCCAAAAAAAGTGGCCCATTTCAGCATGGTATCTTTCACTTCTTCATCTTGCATGTCATATTGTACACCACTTTTCCATGGTGGCCTCAATGCAATTGCAATCAATATATAACCAAGATATGAGGGCATGAGGATTTTACAAAGCGTATACGGCAGATGGGTTTCTGAGAGTTATAACCTTTTCCAACATCTGGAAATCACAAATTTACTTTTTTTGTGAGCAGTGCTTGGGGAAGTTAATTTAGGGGGGATGATAATAACTCATGGACTTGCTGAGATGGCCAATACTAATGATGAATGGAAAATACTGGAAACTAGAATTCAAGCAAATGCATTTTTCCAGTCTTTAAACTCGGGCAAATCAACACTGTTGCTTTGCTCCATGTGCCTTTCAGAACTTACATACATCTATAGCATGCTGTGAAGTTACTGTGCAATGATATAGACAGAGTGAGGTCCAGATTTGTATAGGAGGTTTACCTGCCATGTCTTAACATTTAATGCTGACTATTCTAAGATGAGGTCACCTTTTCTCTGCAAAAACTAAGTACATCATGGATAAGACCAATGTCAGTTTAACTTGCTGTGGCTTTTTTCACCCCTGGAAAAAATTAAAAGAGACTTATAATTCTACATTGCTGAGAACTGGAGTGACTCAGTGGGAATAAAACACAGACGTTAAATAATAGGGTGGCTCAAGGCTCGTTGGAAAATATTCAGTTCTCAATTTCCTGTGTAAAACACTAACCATAATTACCAAACCATTGGGCACTCCCACCCAAGACTTGCATTTGACCTTCTATCTCATGCACATGCATATGGAACTGTGTTCCCCTTTTGATTTTGTATTTTCTTCTATTTTATCAGGGGCAGAGTAATACCCAGTTCCCACAAATGACAGAGGAAACAATTTCTTGCTGTTCTCCTGGGTAATAATTACAATTTGCTTGGAATGCAGTTTATTGTGATTCATCAAGCACACCTCCCAAGGGACATAATTGTGCAGCACCTACACAAATATCAGACCCAGTTGACTTCTTCGAAACAATCAGGCTGAAAATATTCTCAGATGGAATGTTAAAGAGATGAGATTATTAGAGCATCACAGTTTTCACTGCATACTAGATCCTGATCAAGCGTGGAAAAAGAGTTCAGCTTTATACAAGGAGAATGGTATCAGATGTTGAACAAGATTTGCTCAAGTAGTGGGACTAGCAGGACAGCTCAGTTTAACCATTAGTCATGCAGAATTTATGCATCAGCTAGAAGACCCACCATCTCTGATTGTTCATTTTCATCTAAAGCAGTGTTGTCCATCCTGGCACTGTTTTAGATGGGCTGAGTTACAATTCTGAGCCCTGCCTGATGGGACATTTAATTCAACATACCTACACAGAATCAAGCTAAGAAAACAGATATAAAATAACCAAATACAATACAAGCAGGCATATCATAATATAGGCAGAATCTTGTTTGTTCTTTCCACATATATAGTTGCCTGTTGGATGAATGGCTGGCATGGGCGATTGGACATATTACTAGATATCTCTTTGAGGAAGCTCAGAAGCCATCCACTCCTTGACTGAATAGACCATTCTGCAGTTCTGCCATATGTCGCTGCCATTTTCAGCTGCCAGCTTTCTAGCGAAAAAAGTCTAACTGGACTATAGAAAATTAAAAGAATTAAAATCTGGAATTTAGAAGTTATTTATTTACTTATATATTTATTTTTTAATGATGTCCCTGTTGCACATTCCAAGACACCTAATAGTAGACAGAACACTACAGCAAATATGCTACAATGCGTCACAACAGAAATGTGCAGGACAGAAAGAAAATATAAATAGGATTCAGAAAACTGCAGCATAATTAAGAGATATTGGCATTTCTTCCTCAAGCTCCTTTAGAAATTGGTGCTCTTTATTCATATGTGTTTAGGGACTGGATACTATTTTTATGGTTGTAAAAAGACACATGCACTTTGTTATTTTTGCAGCTTTGAATGTTCTATGAATCATCACTGATCTGAAAAACAGCCTTAGAGTTATTCTGCACATGGATAACTCTGTGAACTTCCAGGCCAAATTCTTGTCCCCACACTCTAGCACAGTGGCACCACTCCCAGAAATGGCCAGAAATCATCATCATCATCATCATCATCATCATCATCATCATCATCATCATCAT
>JAHTLZ010000007.1:11942014-11956232 GCA_023846285.1 Phrynocephalus versicolor | reverse complement strand
ATCATCATCATCATCATCATCATCATCATCATCATCATCATCATCATGCGGAGCTGGAAGGGAAACCATGGAACATAAAGCCTTGCCCCTATCAGGAAGGCAAAGTATAGATAAGAACATTGTAGTGTATGGGGGTCATATGGAACCACAAGGGTCCTAAATTGCAAATGCCACTCCTGCAGACCTCCAGGAGCAAAAATAGTCCTTTTCAAAGAGGTGGGGGAGAAAAGGAAAAAAAAAGAGGAGACTGGCTCTGAAGTGATCTTGGGAGCTAATTAAAATGCTACTATGGGATGCCTGCCACCAGAAGGCTACATTTTGCTCACCACAATTTACCCTGACCATTAGTTTGTCTCTGTTATCTGTGCTGTTAAGCTCCAAGTTCCAGCAGCTGTGGTCAGCATGACTAATGGTTATGGATAACAGGAGCTGGAACCCAGTAGCATCTTTATACTTAAATGTTTTTCAATTGTGTTTATAATGTCTTTAACCTTAATGTATATTTGTTTCTTTATATGTGATGCCTATATAGTGTTTTTACATTTCTTATTTTATGCTTTGTGAGCTGCCTTGGGTCCCCTGTGGGGAGAAAGGGGGCATATAAACAATTTTAAATAAATAGCATCTTGGGAAGCACAGGTTTCTAAGCCCTTCTATATTCACTGGCATTTCAGACTGGTTTCCTTCCCAAGCCTACCTGTAAATGCCAGGAATGGAACATGAGGTATTTTGCATGTAAAGCACATGTTCAAACACTGACTTCTCTGGAGACCAGTGTTCTCTTCTTTCCAAATGAATTAAATACATAATTCCTTTATTATATCACTTTCCCCTTTGCATTATGGAGCCATCTCCCCATTGTCAGATATTAGAAATGTATGTTTTCTGTAGCAGAGGATTTCATCTCTTCTTTTGCTGACATTGCCTATTTGCATAAAACTCTCTGGGCACCCGTGTGCAGTAACCTTCTTGTACGTGAATGCTTAATTGCATCAAGTGCTGGTAGGTGAGATAGAGCTAATGAATGCCCTAAGAACAGCATATATCATGGTTCAAAGATGAAAGCTTTTGACTGATTTAACTAAACCACACATTCAGGCATCACCATGGCTAGAAGGACAGGACTCTAGCCAACTCTTTTGCTGCATTTTGAGAATTATTATTATGTTTTCTCTTTGGAAAGGCTTGTAACATTGACATTAAAGTGAACTCCATGGTGTATTTTCATGTTCAAAGTTCTTTTCACATATTCTGCTTCTTTAGATCTGATTAAAATCCTCACACTTCTGAGTTGACATTCTCCCTATTGGCAGGAGGAGGAAGCGGGAGGCAGGGCCAACGCCGTCCTTCTGCCTTATGGGATTCCCATGGATGAAGGCGATTCTGTAATGCTACAAAATGTGCTCATGTGTTCAGCCAGGAAAAAAAAAATGTGATAATTTTTGGAGGAAATTTGGTTCAGGCAGACAGCACAGCTGATGCAATGTTTATACAGAAAAAACAATGCTCAGAAATAGACAAGCACACACAGACATGAAGAGGTTCATTGGTTATTAGCCTGCATTATTAGAACACACTGTGTTCTTTCTGGGTGAAGGCAAGACACACAAAAAATTTGATCTTTTAGTGCAGTGGTTTCCAACCTTCCTAATGCCGTGACCCTTTAATACAGTTCCTCGTGTTGTGGTGACCCTTTGCCTTGCTTGGAAGAGGCCACAAGCCCCCTGCTGCAGGTGCCATAGAGAACTGCCCTCTACAGACACCCTCAGCTAATTGCAGCCTCCAGTGCCACTGCCTGACATCCCCTCCAACCTATCAAAATGTAACTCACTTCCCCCTTCCTCCCTCTCCTCCTCCAGACCCAAGCCGTTTGTGCCTTCACTAGCTCATGATAACCTCTGTGAAATGGTCATTCAACCCCCAAAGGGGTCCCGAACCCCAGGCTGGGAACCACTGTTTTAGTGTAAAAATATAACAGCAGCAGCAGCAAACCAGCACCACCACTACCACCACCACCAGGGCAAAATCGTATTACGCTGACATATCCATTGGCATAACTACAGTGTTAGGATTCTGGCCCTGCTTGCTCTCCCTTGTACATAAAACCATATATTTGTAAAAACGTGTTAAAACGTGTAGGTGTGCCATTGTAATTATCTTTGGACTATAAACAACTGTTTCTTGCACATGTCTGATGCCAACTGATTACACTGCTGAGGAGAAAGCTTTATGAGAACAGAAACTCCCCATTTCTGAATGTGTTTTTTAGCTCTAAAGGGTGAGAGTAAGAGCTGTTCCAAGAGTTTTGTGGTGAGCTTCATGGCTGAATTGTCACTCAATTCAGGGTCTCTCTGGTCTTGATTGACACCCTCACAATACAATCCTATGAGCTCTGGGAGAGCATCCCAGAACATTCAATGGGCAAAAGAGAGTTCTGACCTCGGTGGAGAACTTTGGAATGCACCTGTCCAGCCCCTCAGAAAAAAATGTCTTGTCTGTTAGAGAGGCGAGAAAGGCAGGTAGGTCTTAGGAGTGCCAGGAAAGACAAATAACCCCAATCCCTCTAAGCCCATGTACAACCTGCCACCAACGTGATGGGAAATGTCAAGTATACTATGCATGGAAGTGGCATAAGATACCAGCCCCTGCTCTCTGTCAAGGGAGTCAAATTATATCCTTCTTCTCTTCTCTCCAGCAAGGCTTAAAATGCATTTAATGTTCTGATGTCAGCCCAGGCCACATTGGGAAGCAGGATTTCCCTGTCTGTGCTGCAGCATACTTACATTTTTATGAAATCCATGTATCATATACTAGTTTCCCCAGGTAGATGGTTAAAGTTTATATCTTTGGAGAAATGATCCAGTAAAAAATATATATTCAGGCAGCAAAGTGTTTAGTTTCAATTGCTATGAAAGCAACTGTGATGTGAATTCAAGTACTCTCATGATAGTGCTTATTTATTGCTTTCAGGTGGTTGCATCATCAGTGTCAGTCAATCCTCACCTTAACTCAGAAATCTACATGTGTTTGCCTATGCACTTTTCATTTTAGTTTAATTGCAGAACAAGTCTATACATTTCTACTTGTAAGTATGCTTTATTGATTCCAGTGGCATTGACTGTACTTTTCTGTCTTTCAGACACCCCCATGTATAAGACGACCCCCAATTTTCCTGCCCAAAATAACAGTTTCTCTAATGTGTGGTTTTCCCATTGGCTTACTTCCATGTATAAGACAACCCTAAATGTTTAGTCTAACACAGGGGTCCTTGAACTACAGCCCGCGAGCTGGATCCAGCACATCAGGGTCCTGAATCCAGCCTGCCAGCCATCGTAGAACCCCCCCTCCACTTGTCCCCCTCCAAAACTGACTGTGGTGGGCGGGCGGGTGGGAGCCAAGGAGCCAAGGTGGCAGCAAAGGACCCTCCAACCCCTGCACACAGTGCCACTCACCCTTCACTGATAGGGCCACTGCTGCTGGCACACTGGAGGTGGGAAAGCAAGAGGGAGCTTCCCTGCACACCTCAGCGAGCATGAGTGTCCCCCACCTGATGCTTGGCAGTCTTCCCTCAGCCCCCTCCCCACTCCATATGCCCCCATTCCACTCCTCCTCTTCCTCCTGCTGCCCGCCTCTTCACCTGCAGCCGTCCGTCTGTCCCCACTTTTCCCTTGCCTGTTATTCCACCTCCTGGGAAAAGTGAGCACAAGCCATGGAGATGGGCATGAGGAGAGTCACTCTCTCTGTGTGTCAAAATAGGGAGCAAAGGGAATTAGCCTTGAATGGAATCTGATTGGTCGGTGGATCAAATAACTGCCCCCCCCCCAGGCGGGTCACTGCAAGACAAATTTTTTTCAAACTATAGTCGGGCCCCAAAAGTGTCTGAGGGACATTGAACTGCCCCCCACCCCCCACCCCCCGCCCCCCGCCCCTGTTTAAACAGTTTGAGGACCCCTAGTCTAACAGGTTTAGTTAAAAAAAAAGTTTTATACATGGAAAAATACAGTACTCCCAGAAAAATGAGTATAGGCTTACAGCCTCAGCTCTCTCTACTTACATGGGTTCATAACAGTGTGGTATTATATTCAGAAGTGAGTTTCACTGTGCTTGATGTGATTATTTCCAGGTAATCGGCTATGCATTTCTTGCCTCAATGTGTAGAAGACAGGAGAACATATGGAAAAGTTGCAGTGCAAAGCAAGTTAACCAGAAGGTTTCAGCTAAAAGACATAAACTGTGTCTTGATGAAAGGCAAGCTAAAAATAACTTGCAAAGTAGTTAATAAGAATGCAACATAGCAGTAGCCATTTATGCACCAGTGACAGGCTATGTTGTTGAGTAAGAACTGTGCAGAGTGATGCTGATTTTGCTGCTCCTCTGAATGTCATCACACATTTCCTGATACCATTCTTATATGAACAATTGTTTATAATAAAACAATGAAGCATGGCCAGTTGGCTTGGTTAGCATTGGCTTCATCTCAAGCTCTTCAGCCTACAAAATGGCACAGCTGGGATTCATCGTACAATAGTAAACACTGTGCATTAATATACATATGGAAAGATGGGCCATAGCAGCTGAGGGGAGAAAAGCACCTAAGACATTTCCTCCCTCCCATTGGCAGTAGGGGATCTAACCCATGACTTTCTCTGTAGACTCATAAGGGGGTTAGATCTTTTCACAATTCACTGTAAAAGGTTTCCATTAACAGAAGCAAGGTTGAAACAAAAAGTAATTTCCAAAGTCAAAAATCAATATGAGAATGTCTTTCCTCAGATAAATATTTTAATTCCGATTCTTAAATTGTAATGAATCCTGGAAATGAATCAAATATTTGAACACCCCTGTCAATATTTTCCCCTTCTAATACCTAGTCAGAATTACTGGCTTCTATTTCTTAAGTCAAGGGGATTTTATTGTCAATATATCCTAGAACTGATGGTCTGAGGTAAAATCCCTTCTTTTCTTTTTCCTTTCTCTGCCTTTTCTAATGTTACCAATACAAGGGACTAAGCTGAGGTTTTGGAAAACGATAAACCCAACAACTGACATTGCAGATGGCCTTCTACCACAGAAGAAATAGGGATTTGATGTCTCTCTGCGAGGAAGACTTGTCAAGCAAACATTTTGCAGTCCTGAAGATGGTCCAAATAGTAGATAAATGTCGCAAAACTGCAAACATGACTTCCTGTGAAAACGAGACCCTTGTTTCTTCCTGCCTCCTTGCCTGTTTTATTGTACAAGAAACTGCAGAGCTTGGTATAGTATAGGTGAATACCATCTCCAGGTCACCTTGCACAGGAAAGATTGCATTTTCTACTGACATTAATAATTTTGTGCAGAATGGTGTTCAGGAAGTAAGGGGGAGGGGAGGAACATGAATCAGCCAAGAAATCACATGAGATTTTCTGCCAGAATTCTCAGAAGAAAACCTCACAGAGAGAAATCTACTGTGAGAAGAAAAGAGAGATTTATTTTTTCAGTTTCCCATGGAAAGCAGATTATAAGATTTCCATCCCTACCACTATCCTTCTCAACACAATGGACATCCAGGAGGTCAGATCCATTAGTCTATCCAACCCCCACCCCACCCCAAAAGTCTGATAAATAAATAAATAAAAATAAGTGTGAGGAAAGCTATGATTTCTGTGATCTAGGGCAGCCATTTCCAACCTTTTTTTCAGCCACGGACATAAACACATGAATCAGGATCCTATAAGTTGCATACCAAACCTCATAAGGTGGTGTGTGAAGAATTGTAATTGTTTCCAGTTTGTGCCCCCCCCCCTTCATATTTTCCAGGGCATCCTGGCTGGGGGGGGATATGCCCCAACCCTCCACCGAGAATGGCTGGTCTTAGACACACGTGAACAGATGCTTGTCCCCAAATAAATCACAAAAACAAAACAAAACCAGAACAACATAAAATAAATACAAAAACAAATACCAAGCACAAAGCAAGTCAGGGTGGAAAGAGTAGAACCTTTCCTCCTGACATAATCCGCCCCCAGCAAGAAAAAGAATAACCTTGCCATTGGCCAAAAAGAACCACCTTGGGTGCAGATCAGGACATTCAGAAGCTCCTGTGCATTATGTGACCATTGGGGAATAGTTTGAACCAAACTTGTGCAAACAAGCTGTTCAAATTGTCAGGAATTTCTTTGTGTGATTGCACTGCAATTCTGACACTTAGTTCTGGAAATTTTTCCCTAAGTGTTGCCTAGACCCAACTTCTCAATCTTGTGTGTTTCAGGAAACAAATCTTCTTGTTCAGCTCTCTGATTTTCTCTGCTAGAAACTGGTTTTTATTCCTCACTGTGCATCCTGTGAGTAGAGCCAGCATATGTAGCCTTGTGCAAACTGCCCTGGAAGAAGGGTATAGTAAACCTTATCTGAACACACTCTATCTAGAAAGCCCTGCAACTGGTCACAGTAAGTCAGAACTGAGTTGATGACACACATTATTCTTATAGTTGCAGTAACTCTGTTATTGAGCAGCAAGGCAAATTGACATTCTATAAAGCAAGTCTCATGGGCAAACAGTGGACAGCAAATGACGATAGATAGATAGATAGATGGATAGATAGATGGATAGATAGATAGATAGATAGATAGATAGATAGATAGATAGATAGATAGATAGATAGATAGATAGATGTGGGCCAGAAGCGGAACGGGGCAAAGTGGACCTGGCCCAGGCCGGATCAGCATCCAAGGGCAGTCCCCTCCGGTGAGTGCCAGGCGGAGGAACACACAGGTCCCACCACCAGCCGCTGACCACTTGCATGCTTGGCACAGTGATCACTCTGTGCCATGGCTGCCCACTGAGCTGGGAGAGGCCATGTAGGTGGGTGAGGCTGCCATGGCCATGGGACAGAGTGACAGGGGGTGACAGAGCAGGCTGGGAAAGCCCTGCAGTCCTCTCAGAAGCTGGGCCAAGCAGGCCCTTGGGGAGAAGGTGGGGTCAAACACCACCCGCCGCCATGTGGCCATGTGGTGCTGCCACTGCTTGTTCCAACCCTCCTTGGTTTCCTCACCCCCACCGCCACCGCTTGCCTCCCCCCTCAGTTCCGTAGCCTTCCACCACTGCCGCTTGCCCCAACCCCCTTTCCTTGGTTCCTTTACCCTCCACTGCTGCGCCACCGCTTGCCCCAACCCTCCCCGTTGGTTGCCTTGCCCCTCAACCAACCCATCACAGCTTGCCCCAAACTTCCCCCCTTGGTTTACTTGCCTCCCCACTGCCACCACTCAGCCCCCAATAGTTATGAAGGACAGTGAACCGCCCCCCTATTGGAGATGTTTGGAAGCTCAGAGAAGAGACTGCGGGGACATTCAGTAGCTGAAGGTAGACTGCGGGCTGTTCAAAGTTGGTCTAAGGTTAGCCTCCTGTCTCACTACTAGTTACGCTTGTTGAAAAATGGCTGGGAAATGGCTTTGTGTTTGGGTAAGTAGTGGTTAACAGATGGGGAAAAGGAGTCTGGGATTTTCCCCTGTAGTATATCACTTTGTAAGTGGTAGTGATTAGAAGAGGATATCCTGTAGACCAGTGATGGTGAAACTTTTAGAGATCGAGTGCCCAAGCTGCAATTCAAAACCCAATTGCAAACTGCCAATACAGAAATTTAACCTGAATGTAGGTGGCTGTAAAGGAAATAGAAAGATTTAAGTAGAAAGATTTAAAATGGTGTCTGTTTGGTTCAAGCTTGGTTCAAGCAGTCAGCAGGAAGCAAGAAGTCTGTGTCTGTGTGAGACAAGATAGATTAGGCCATGCCATGCTCTTTGATTAGCTTCACAGGTGCAAGGAGCTTCCTTATCAGCTGGGAACCAAGAGAGGAGAAGACCGCTCTATACCATACGGAGACATACGGAGACAAAACATTTTGTGCCAATGCCAATTAAGACATACCTTGAAGATGAACGCATGAGAACTGAACAAAAACACAGAAAATAATTGTTTTAATTAAATCTAGCCTGATGATTGGACAATGGGATGGAAAGGATGAAAGGAGGGGGCAACCTGCCGAGGGAAGTTAATGCTTTAAGTTAGAGACAATATAATTATAGGGGGCTTTTTGTTCTAAAATGCTTGCTTAGAGCATAGATGCTTTTAGTTGGAATGTCCAGTGTAACTTAGACAAGATGTAGTTAAATAGAATTCTTTATTTGCTGATTGCCAAGAATTGAACCATGAACTGACCTTTGGCTGGCTTATTTTTGTAACGCTTTATTTCTCTATTTTAAATAAAATAATAATTTTTACAACTGGTTTGATTACTGCCCATCGTATGAGAGAGACTATTTCCAGGCCTTGACCTAAGAGTTGTAACTTCCACTGAAAGTGGAATTGGGCTGGTATATCTTAAAATATACAGCCTGTTAAGATTTGTACTGTTTTTTCAGGAGCCTCTGAAGGAAAGTGGAGTCTATCCGTACAGTGGCTGTGAAGAGGTGATATCAGGTGCCCACAGAAAAGGCTCCAAGTGCCACCTTTGGCACCCATGCCATAGATTCGCCAACACTGCTGTAGACCAACTTGACTGCTGTGATTGGTGTTGTTAACCTTCAGGTTCCCCCCTCACTGTATAAAGCTTGCCATTGGCATCCTTTTCCTTCCTGGCTGCACAGAGACAATATTGTGCAGTAATAGGCTATTTACTAGCATTTTGAACTTTAGGTACAGAAGGACAATATCCCATGTTTATAAATCAGAGGGTGATTTTTTTTTGAAGAATTGAATTAGCTTTAGCCTGAATATTGTGGGCTGTCCTTGTGAAGCGTTCACTTCAGAGACTACCACGGTGGGCACCACTGGCCTTGGGTACCATGTTGATAGAATGGGGCAACTTTCCACTGAGATTTTAATACTGTCTCACCTTATCCCAGAGATTCTGTACTGTTCTGCTTTGTTCCATCACTACACAGTACTGGTGTCTGCTCTGCAGTTTGCTCGAAGACTGTCCTACTCTAGAGTCTGCAATTCAGCGTATAAAGAGTAGAGAATCCTGAAGGTAAAAATCTGTTTAGAAAAAGGCCCCCATATCTAAATATTTGAGAAACACTGCCTGTGTGTCTTTTCCCCTCAATATGATAAGTAATGACTAAGACCATAGGCAATGACTCACTTCCTCCATAATATTCATCCCAAATGGCTGTTATCTCTCCACAAAAGAGAACATGCTTTAGCTATCATATGCAGCTGATTTATCTTTGCAATATAGAACCTATTAATGACCTCCCTTTGCTCACATTGCTCAGTTTTTATTCATATATAGTTTCAAGCCAAGTACATATATTTCAATATTTTGAAGAGTAAGATTTCGCTGTTTATCGCAGCTTATTAACAACAGTGATCTCTCTGCTTAACTCAAGAACTGGATGCATGTTTTCTTAATCCTAGCGACTGGAACTTGACACTCCCACCTCAGGACTGCAGCCATTACATCTTTCAACCAGCCTAATAAGCGTGAACCTTGAAAGTTTGTCTGCTTTGATTGAAAATAAAACAAAACACATTTTATTGGCTGGGGATGTTTTCCTTTTTAGTTTTCATGTGAAAACTGAGTGCACACTGTCAAACCAGTGGTCAAAATGCAGAAATAACCAAGTTCCTTCTGTAGCCCTTTTGGACCTGCAGCCTTCGAAAAGTAATATGCAAGAAGGTGGCAATTTAAATGCAAAGCCCTCACTCCCTGTCTGTCATCATTTAAGTACTGTACTGCTTTCAGCCAATAGATTTTTCCTCAACTGGAAATAAATGATCACATCTTGGCTGTTTGTTCTGGATCCTTTACTTTTCCCTTGCAGTTTCTGAGGCTGCAAATCCATTTCTGCATATTTTGCATGTCTGTGTGAAAGGTTAGCCTGTGTGAAAAGAACACCCTTCACCATTAAGAACATCAACAATTCCTGTTGACCCATTGCTTTGTTGCCAAACAAGCAAAGCTAATGAGCAGATGGCACTTAGGGATGGGTGAAGTCCCCCCCCAGTTCATTTTTTTTAATATGGCTTTTCCAACATTCAGTTTTTCCTTCATAAACATAAAGGACAGAAATTCAGATTTTTAAAATGTTACTGTAAAATCAAGTAATAAGGCTGATTCACTCTCATCCTGAGAGCTTTGAGTCCTTAGCATTTAACATTGTGTCTTTGATTTAGCCTAGAGATGGGCACAAATCAAAAAAAAATAAATGGTGGCTCAGGATGATTCATGCTTCATGATTAGCCATGAACCATGAACCATAAAACACCATGAACCAAAGAGAAAACCCAACCAATTTGGGGTTTCGTTCTTGGTTTTTGCCTGGTTTCATTCCCCGTGTAAGAAGCCAATGCTAAAAAAGGCCCCTAACACTTGGCAGTTTGATTAAAGTTAGATAGGCAACCCCTGAAGCCAGTGTTAGGGCAGGTTCATTAGATTCTTCCAATAACATGATATTCATCCATGTTGTGGAGTTTTGAATTTCTAGTAAAAAACAAAACACTACACAGTAGAAGCACAGAGGTTGACAGAGGGCAATACTTTCAAGTTTTCGTAGTCCACTACTTTCTCATTAACTGACACTTAAGATCTCAGTAACTCATTCTGACATTTGTGGGAGACAACAGCAAACAATCAACCAAACTGTCTTCAACAGACAAAAAAGAGGGGAAAGGAAAAAATAATCAAAGAGGTGGGCTATAAATAAATAATAAAATAATCAAAGAGGTGGGAGAGAACAACTGGTAAATTCTAGATAGATTGACACAGTCATCCCAGCTAAAGAACAAGTGCCTCCTAGTCAAACGGCAGTCAATTTGTAAGGTTGCAAAAACTCCAGAAGTCCACATTTCTAAGGGTTTCAAAATGTGTTCGATGTTATCAAAACCTCTTTTTTTCACAAATATTTTGGTAGCTGAAAATTCTGCTAGCTGCAGCTTCTCTATAGCCCTGAAAGCTAACTTTATGCAGAGGCCATTATAGCCTAGTATAGATGCAACCAGCATGTGTGTAATTGGAGGCCAAGTCTGCATTATCCAGATAGCATCACAGTTCTTAAATTACTCTAACAGCACATTCCTAGACATGTTCAGTCAGAAACACCCTCTGAAATCCTTTTACTTAGAAAAATAAGTAAAATGCTGCTAGACACGTCCACTCAGAACCATTCTCTAAAATCCTCAGAACCTAAAGGGAGAGGTTTGGGAAGTTTTTAACTAGATTTAATCAGTTAACTGTGTTTCTTGCACCCTCTCTGGTTTATGCTGGTGTCTAGTTACGCAACAGGATTTCAACCACTATGCTCAAAGGGCATCTAATTATTGCAACATGTATTTCAGATTTATACAATTTCAAACTACGCTAATTAAAAGTGTAAGAGTCAACAGAACAGCAGAAGACACATTACAGAAGCATGTTCACCAATCAAATCAATATTAACACCTTTTATTTATATTAATCTTTTATTTTTATATTCATCAAGGAATAAATATGAGAACAATCCAAAAGCCATGGTGAAATGAAAGCTGCACAACTGGTCATTTTTGTTCAGTGAGTGGAGCTTGGACAGAAAACATTTTGAATGGGCTGGGGTCTAAAAGGCACAGATGTAATAACAGATTTGGACTTCTAGAAATTCACTTTTTCTGGGATCCCAAGAACTATATTCATTATGAAATACTAGAGTAGAGAGTTTTAAAAATATATTTCTTGGCTGGATGAAGGATTCAGGTACCTAGGAAAATTATTTTAAAGTGATTGATTTTGTATGTACTGAATTATTGCAGTCATTCAGCTCCACCTTCTGGTTTCCAGCTGCACAGCATCAAATTTATAATGCAGAAGTATATGAAAAAGAATTTCATGCCATACAACTATCAGACCCCGGCCATGAAAGCCTTCAAGAATCTCATAAGAACATAAAAACATCCTTGCTGGAACAGGCCACAGCCCATCTAGTCCAACATTCTGTCTCACACAGCAGCTCACCATTTGCTTCAGGGTATTCCCAAGAAGATGTCTTCACCTACTTCTGATTCCCCGCAAATGGCATTGAGAGATATCCTGCCTATTTCTCCAATCTGGAGCTCGTCCTTAGGCATCCATAATGATAGTCATTGATACCCTTGTTCTCCATGAACTTGTACTTTCTCTTATTTGTTTGAGATCTAGCATCCAAAAGTTTCATGGAGTAACCCCCTAGTTCTAGTGTTATGCAACAGGGAAAACAGTTTTTCCTTATCTACTTTGTCCACACCGTGTATAATTTTATAAACTTCAATCAGGTCACCTTTTAGCAGCCGTCGTTCAAGTGTGAAGAGGCCCAACTGTTCCAGCCTCAGATGGTAAGGGAGGTGTTCAAGTCCCCTAATCATTTTGGTTGCCGTCCTCTGCACTTTTTCCATTTCCATAATATCCTTCTGGAGGTAGGGTGATCAGAACTGTACACAATACTCCAGATGGGGCCTTGCCATAGATTTATAAGAGGCAAAAGGACACTTGCTGACTTACTTTCTATACCCTTCCTAATGATCCCTAGCACTGAGTTTGCTTTTTTCACTGCTGCGGCACACTGGGCTGACACCTTCACTGAGCTGTGCATCAGGACACCAAGGTCCCTTTCCAGGTTTGTTGCAGAGTTCAGACCTCAGTTTATAAACATAATTGGGATTTTTTTGCCCCAACATGCATCACTCAGCACTTACTAATGTTGAAGCTCATTTGCCACTGGTTGCCCACTCCCCCAGGGCGAGATCCCTCTGGAGCTCATCGCAATCTCTCTCAATTTTTACTACCCTGTATCATTTAGTGTCATTAGCAAATTTGGCCACCTTGCTATTTACTCCAACTTCTAGATCATTTATGAAGAGGTTGAAAAGCAGGGGTCCCAGTTCTGAACCTTGGGGGACCCCACTCTTTACCTCCCTGCACTTGAAGAAGTGTCCATTTAGTGCTACCCTCTGTTTCCTGTCCCTTAGCCTATTGCTGATCCAAGACAAGACCGGTCCCTTTATTCCATGACTGGCAAGTTTATTCAAGAGCCTTTGGTGCAGGACCTTGTCAAAAGTCCAGATAACCTCCTGAAAGTCCAGATAACCATGTCAACTGGATCTACCTTTTCCAAAAGTTCAGTGAGGCATGATTTGCTCTTGCAAAAGCCATGTTGGCTTTCCTTCAGCCATGCCTTTTCTTCTATGTGCCTATTAACTGTATCTTTTAGAATGGTTTCCATTAGACATGGGCACGACTTAGCAGAATTCCCATTTCCGTTTCCGTTCCTCGTTTCCGTTACGGAAGGAAAAGGAAACGACAATTACTCCGCCAGAACTTGAACTCGAACCGACGAACGAATAATTGGGTCTGATTTGTCGTTGTCGTTCCTGGCATCACGGCGATCGCGCAATGCCAAGCAGCACAGAAAAAAAGTTTTTAAAATTAAAAGTTTTAAAAAAATGATTCCTGGCCAAAATAAGCAGGCGAAAATATGCCTGCCTGAGTGAGGGCACCTACCAGAGGGGTGGTTTCTGGGAGGGGGTCCCCGGCCTCCCCCGTCTCCTCCTGTCCTTCCTGGGCTGCTCTGGCCAAGTGCCGGGCATCCTCGTCGTCCTGCCAAAGTCGCCGTCTCGCCAGCTCGCCGCCATTCAAGCGGCACAGAAAAAGTTTTTAAAAGTAAAAAACCCCCCGATTCCTGGCCAAAAAAGCAGGCGAAAATATGCCTGGCCTCTGAGAGTGCACCTACCAGAGGGGTGGTTTCTGGGGGGGGGGGTCCCCGGCCTCCGTCCCTCTCCTGTCCTGGGCTGCTCTGGTGGGGGGCATCCTCATCGTCTCGCCAACTCGCCATGCCAAAATGGGGCGATCGCGGAATCCAAAATGGGGCGACCGCATTTATTTTGAAATCGTGGTGGTCCAACTCCAAAAAAACACCAAAGCACCCAGAAACATGCAAAAATTGCTGCTGCCTGGTGCTACTGCTACTATTTTAAAACTGCCAGAATTTTTACAGTAGCACACTAGCAGCAGTGGGTTTTTCTTGCAACAAAATGTCCTGCTCTCCATTGATTTTATTTTATTTTATTTATTTGCCATGTGGTGCGGGGGGGGGGGTCCAAAATGGTGACCACAATATTTTTTTTTAAATCATGGTCCAAAAACCCACCAAAGCACCACAGAAACATGCGATAATTAGCGATAATTAGCTATTTTAAATGCTTGAATTTGTACAGTAGCAGCAGTGGGTTTTTCTT
>JAHTLZ010000007.1:11921205-11942004 GCA_023846285.1 Phrynocephalus versicolor | reverse complement strand
AGCCCGAACCCGAACCCTAACCCATACACCAGTACACTGTCCTTCTAAGTGGGTCAGAGAGGCACCCAGAGGTGCACCCCACTAACTCACCATAACCTTACCTGTAACCCTAAGCCTAGCCCTTGCGCTAACCCTAACCCTAAAGCCAGATCTGTGTACTCGCATTGCACTACACGCAAGTACGCTTCCCTTCTTAGTGAGACACAGTGGGTGCACACTGAGAGCCCGCCAATCTCTGACTGACTGCTGCAGTGGAGGCACCCCAAAGAGGGGTGCCTCTGCCAGTCCACTGCTGCAAGCAAGTCTGCATGCAACTTGGTATGCATATCCATATGGCTATGCATGCCATTTTGTAGCGGGTGAGGAGAGGAGGCACCCACAAGGTGCCTCCAGGAGCCCGCTTTCCCTTCATAGCAGGCCAGAGGAGGCACGCACCCCAGAGAGGTGCCTCCAGGAGCCCACTACCCCCCCTAAACCAGTACTAATGACAGACAAAAAACGACAAACAAAACGACAAATTTGTGAAAAATTTCGCGAAAAACGGAAACGAGCCGAAACGGACCCGTCCCGAAAAACGACAACTCGAAAAAAAAATTCCTGGTCGTGCCCATCTCTAGTTTCCATAACTTTACCCGGGACACATGTCAAATTGACTGGTTGGTAATTTCCTGGATCGACTCTGGATCCTTTTTTTGAAGATTGGTGTTACATTTGCTACCTTCCAGTCATCAGGCACAATGCCTGTTGTGAGGGAAAGATTACATATTTTGGCTAGGACCTCAGCAATTTCATCTTTAAGTTCCTTGAGAACTCGTGGATGGATGCCAACTGGTCCTGGTGAGTTATTTGTTAGCAATTAGTTTAACAAGACATGCAAGGACCTCCTCCTTGGCTATTTCTATCTGGCTTAATTCTTTGGTTTCCTTCCCTACAAACATAGACTCTGTTTGAGGCATGTGGTCTCTGTCTTCTTCAGTGAATACTGAAGCAAAGAATTCATTGAGACTCTCTGCAATCTCTGTTTCCTCTTTAATGTCTCTCTCTCTCTCTCATCTTACAGACCTCTTACATGACTAATGGCAACTTATACAGCAACCTTTAGGGCAGTGTTGGTGAACCTATGGCATCGGTGCCAAAGGTGGCACTCGGAGTCCTTTTTGTGGGCACCCAAAATTGCCCCTTCACAGCCACATGTATTCGTGTTAAATTGTTGTTATCAGCACTTTGCAAAAAAATTAGTGGGTTTTGAATTGCAGTTTGGCAACTCGGTCTCTAAAAGGTTCACCATCACTGCTTTAGGGTATCACCTTATACTTCACAGAAGCCTGTCTTAAATGTAGACGAGGGATGCTGAGTGATGAGTTAGAGCGCTTTGACTACCAATACTGAAAAGAAAATGAAATCTGCATCACTTACCTATAACCTCCTATAACCGATAACCTTCTTTCTCAAGCTGATTTAACACGGTTGCAGACTCCATCTTGGATTTGACTTTTAAAAAGAGAAACTGGCCCAATATCTGGCCCTGATGATTCTTGAAACTTCAATTTCTTCAGCAGTCCTCTTGTTCTCTAATGCCCAGCTTGATGTCTAGCCCTGTGGGACACAAAAGCTTTCCTGTTTGTGTGATTTCAGTGTCTAATAAAGATTGTCACCCACTCTTGTTTTCAGACAGGTACAAGGTTGCACTGTTGCTGCAGAGAAAACCAAAGAAGACAGAAAGGGGAGGGGAGAGCAACAATAAACCCACTTTTCCTCCGAGTAGAAAACAGAGAACCTGTAGCCTGTGACTCCCTAGAAAACCAGCCACAATAAAAAAGATGCAACATGTTATAATACCGTGCCAAATGTATTCATCTAAACTTGTACCAAAAAGTTTATTTTTCAATTTCAAGTACATTGTTTCAAGTATGTAAACCTTTTAGCAAATGTTAGTCTCTTCCCCTGTCAACTGCATGGTTCTCAGATAATATTCCTCAGCTGTGTACTGTAAAGAATTCTTGGTGAAACTGTTAAAAGAACCCCATTAGGAATACTCACTCTATAATTTCATCCACCATTTTGGATTAAAACATGATTTTCAATGACAGTAACATCTTAATTCCATGCTGCAGGCAAAAGATGGAGCCACCTATTTCTCTCCTGCTTATAACTCTGTATTACTTTCTTGTTTCTTGAATATGGAAGGCCCTATGATTCTTTTTCAAATAACAATATCAAGCATAGAATAAAAAAGGTAGATTCTTCTTTTTATTTTCATTTTTTTCTTAACATAGAGCAGCAGTAGAACACATGTAAAAATATTTTTACATTAGAACTAGAGTGTGTTACAATAGCTACACAGGAATGAATCAGAATTCAATTAAAGCTGGTTTGGTAAACATTCTGTTACTTGGCTATTCAGATGTAGGTGGAGTAGAAAGAACTGCAGTGGCAAATTGCCTCTAGTTTGGTGCAGTGGATAGAGTGACG
Organism: Phrynocephalus versicolor; assembly: GCA_023846285.1. Classification (NCBI taxonomy): domain Eukaryota; kingdom Metazoa; phylum Chordata; class Lepidosauria; order Squamata; family Agamidae; genus Phrynocephalus; species Phrynocephalus versicolor. The sequence goes on along the minus strand of JAHTLZ010000007.1, from coordinate 11,939,532 downwards.
GACGAGGACTCAGGAGAATAGGGTTCAAATCCCAACTTGCCCTTGGAAATTCACTGGGGAATTGGTAAAACTGCTCCTTAAATATCTTGAGAGTATTATTATTAGGGTTGCTGTGAGTTGGTTCCAACTTGATGGAAGAGGATGCAACAAACTGCTGCTTGTATCCTTCCTGGCACACAACTTCCAAAACGGGTGTATAATGAAGGATAGGAGGGGAAGCCCGGTAGCCAGGAACACTTGATTGGTGCAATTAACACCACTGCATTTTTCCTGTATTTTTATACCCAATTTATTTTGGGCAAAATACCTAAGTCTTGAAAACTGCAACATGCATAATATTAAACAAAACCGCTTGTGCTCTGGGATCAGGATATTAGCTGGCTTGATGCATTCTTTCGATAACCACGCAACTAAGGACACTCCCTTGAAAGTGGCTTTTCTTTGCTAAAGATTGGATTGGTTTCAAAGCTGGGACCTGAATCATGAGCAAGTTCCATTTGAAACATTAGATTTCCATCATTTGATAGTGGCAAATAATGTAGTTATGGTGCCGTGATAATAAAATCTTAATCATATTTATTCCTTTGGAAGGCTTGCTGATTTCAATGGAACTAGGCCACCTAGGACTAGTTCACGCTTATTAAGCATGTATTTTAAAGCCTACTGATATTCAATGTTGTAATATTATGCTACAGTTCAAACCATGACTCATCATTTACAAGACAGTAACAATTTCAAACTATTATAAGTCTTGTAGCTAGAAGTGGGTTGAAGATTCTTAACTAAGAGATGTCGTGTGATGAGGAAATATAAACAGGATCAGACCGAAGATCTCAGTACGGGTCTCCAACAGTGTTTGAAGCATAAAATTGGGATACCTCAATAGACAAGAAATACCCATGTAGACTATTTAGTAGCCCAATAGGTCACGTACACCCATTTCATAATATTATAATATAAATATAATATCATGCTGAAATATATAATGCAAGTAATATTCTTGGTTCCATTGGTTATATGAAGTGTTTGAAATTGCATTTTGGTGGCAGTTGCTAATATGCTTGCTCTACGAATGAGATTGGATCAATTTAATATAATCATTTTAATGATTAAACATTCGTCAAAGATTGTCTCATTGATGCTCTGTCTCCACAATGTTATGGTACTATTACTTGTCTGTGATCATAAGGTCTTGAAACATAGGTATAAAATATTGTGACAGAATATTCACCAAACAGGTAGTATTACCTACCAGTGTAAGCCTGTATGTTTCTTCCCATAGAATCTTTGTATAAATCTCCTTTTCCTAAAAATCAAATATCTTGATTCATTTCAATCAGTGCCATATTTCTGCCGCCACAACAGATCAGAACTAGGATATCAAATGGAGTATAAGTGTATGGGTGGTTTTATTGTCAATGATAATGTAACATATAAAATGTGAAGTTTACAGCTGTTAAGTAAACTATTCAACTAAAAATATATATTGAAATGTTATAAAAGACCCTATTTTGACAGCAGATTAATCTTCATGTGGTCCCTTTATAGTGGAAAACGAGGCAATTTATTTCTTCTCAAAACCAAATCGTTACAAAAGAACATCTTTATAGTTCAGTGTCTGTGCCTTTATCCATTTTGTGCAAAAACAATTTGGATGTTCCTGTAAGAGATTAATGAACGGAAGGGATATTGGTGGCTTCCGAACTGTGCACTTCTTCCATGAGCAATGGGCATGAATGTGCTCTGATGTCGTTCTTTTTGGAGATGGCCTCATCTAAATCCAGCTGGTCATCGTTAATTGTCACTTCCATGCAGCCGTTATAAAATACTGTCACTGGGGTTGCCTCAAATGGAACATCTGCATAAAACATCCACATAAAGTCAAGAATACTTGGTATATTGACCCATGCCTTTAAGAACCCTTTACCACTATTACTGTCTATAATATATTTAGAATCCATGCATTAACAAAAACTGGGAAGGCACAAATATAGAGTATATGGAAGAACCTCAAAACATGACAATATAGAAACATCTTTAGCTATAATTAACAACATAGTCCCTGAGATCTAAGGCAAAATCTGAATTTCTAATCAGAGCCTGTAGAAAGAAGTAGAAGAAAAAAAGTGCCAGGCTCACATCTCCTGCCATTCCCTGATTGATAAGATCTACTACCCTTCTCTCTCCCACATGGAGGTGGGGGGCAGGAAGGAAAACATAGTGTTGTGGCGTTGGTAGAGTCAAGGAGCCTTTGGATTTCAGATTTTGGGACCTGAAGGTCTACTCATATCCTTTGGGGCTCATGGGGGAAATCGTTTTAACAGGAAGTATAGAGGGAAAAGACAGGTAAAGCTTCTTCTGATTCAGTCTCAACATACCAGCAAAAGAACAGAAGGGCTTTCTGTATGTATGTCATTCTGATCTCAAAAGGTTCTGGTCTAAAGGTCAGGATTTTCCTGTCTGCTTTGAAAAAATCTCCCAATACTCAGTTTTCTTGGCATGCTTTGCTGCTAAGACACTTCACAGGGAGAGAAGCGCTGCAAAAGCTGCACCCTCCTCTCCTTGTTCAGTTACTCCAATTGTTTTAGTTCCCAATCTTAGGTCCCCAGATTTAGTAGTAGTAATCAATTCATCATCATCATCATCACCATTAGTCACTGCTGGCTGTTGGTGTGCATTTTTTGTTTGGAACAATCATTGGGAAGGTGTCAGAGGTTTATAGATATCTAAGGGGAAATCAATGACTATATATTAATCATATTGATTGTAATGGAGTTCCAAATATCTGGGATTTCTGATTTTTAAAATTCTAAATTCTGAATCTGAAGAGGTAATTCCAAATCTGAAACTGTATCTTGGAGCTTGTGAACATCTATTTTTTTAAAAAAATCATTTTTAGTTGAATTATCAGTGCAGTTCCTCAGAATTGTCAGTAGAGGACACTTAAGTTATATTAAACAACAAAAGCCTCTTCAGAACCGGGAAGCAAACAGAGATTGGGCAGGAGAAAAGGGAACACGGCTTCTCTCAGATTATTTCCAAAAAGGGATGGTTTGGAATAAACTATGTATCTATTAGCTTTAGCCTAATGAAACTTTAACAATAGTTCAAATACTGCCTTTCACTAGAAACTCCATAAATATATATCTAAAATCAAATCAAATGCAACTTTTTAAAGAGAAGAATGTCTGAGCAAGGCTTGTCAACTGAATGAATGAATGATATTTTAGTTTACCAGGGATGCCGCCTAAGTAGGTTTCAAGAGATCGATTCATGGCTTGATGAAGGACAGCAAGCTGCTGTTGTGAGTAGGAGGTCTGTGAATGCGAATCGACTTTAAGTTCAAGAAGTTGCTTAGTGACTTTGAGTTCCACCAGTGCTCTTCTTGAAGTGCACAGCCTGTTGGATTCCAAGCGGGCAACGATGACATTCTCAATAGATACTATGATATCCTGGGGGTCAGATGCAAGAAGAGATAAGAGAATAACAGGGTGTTTCATTTCAAAAGTTGAAATTTATTTTTCCCCACTCACATTGAAGGCGAAAAAAGCTGGCTAAAAATACCAAAGCACGTGCAATATTATCAAAAGCCAAGCAATATGGAAGACTATACCTACCCATATCAAAATGTTCTCCTAAATTCTGCAATACTATGCAAAGGGGATTTCAATAGCTGAGTAGGAAAATCAACTCAAATAACATAGTCATAATCAACTCAAATACCATAGCCAATGGTACAGAGCCAACTCAAATATCATAGACTTCACCACAGTCTTGTACTGTATGTTCTCTCCTGCTGATAATGTGCTATAGCAAAAGTATTGGGACAAACCGTTCCACCAGACAAACTATTAGAGCCTAAAAAGCTGAGACCATCTAACCAGGGGTACAATTACTAATCCTACGTAAGTGTAGTATAGTGAGACCAACTATACCTGAAAAACATATCCTGTCCAAGGGTCCCTCTAGGCATTAAAAGGCAGGAAAAAGAAGAAAAAAGAGGCAGCTCTGCTTATCCTTTGGCAACCCAAAGAGCCAAGCTACTAAGTAATGGCAACTGATGTTTCTGAGTCCACCTCAGCCTGGAATGTTCTCACAGTCCTCACTAATCAAGATGGCTGAAGGGGTGACTGAGCTGACTGTAAACTAGTGAAGGCTATGTTGAAACCAAGCCTCCTCCAGCCTAGGCATACTGGAAGTCACTCAGGACTACCTTGATCATGGCTAATGCTCGAGCCAGCATAGTTTCTGTGAGTCTAGGCCTCAAGAGACCTGGAGCTGGTATAACTCAGCTCCTCCTATGCCCTATCCCTTCTCCACCTCTTATTTGGGCTCTTCCGATAGTTAATCTCAGCCGCTGTGCTGGCATGTCTAGCTATGCTGCCAAATCTGAGATCAGCCAGCACGCGGGGAAGGTACTTGGAATAACAAGAACTGCACAGAGCTGGAAGGGACCCTTGAGTCCAGCCTTTGTCAAGGAAGCTCAGTGGGGAACTGAACTCCCAACCTTGGGCTCCGCAGACAGACACGTAAACCACTGAGCTATCCAGCAGTTCTGCTTGTGCAAAGATTGCTCTTTTGGCATAAGAGGCTTCTGCCTGTTCCAAACCCAGTACAGCTGGCATATCTTTGAATCGGGACTGCCCTGTTTATTTTCACACTTCAGTGTAAAGCAGTGGTTCTCAACCTTCCGAATGCTGCGGCCCCTTTAATACCGTTCCTCATGTTGTGGTGACCCCTTGCCCTGCTTAGAAGAGGCCACAAGCCCTCTTTGGCAGGTCACTGACGCAGGTGTCATAGAGAACTTTCCTTTATAGGCACTCTCAGCCAATCACAGCCTCCGGTGCCATTAATTGACATCCCCTTCAACCTATCAAGCTGTAACTCACTTTCCCCTTCCTCCCCGTCCTCCTCCAGACCTAAGTCGTTTGTGCCTTTTTCTTCACTGGCACATGGCAAGCCCTGTGAAAGGGTTGTTCAACCCTCAAAGGGGTCCCGACCCCCAGGTTGGGAACCACTGGTGTAAGGGGAATGGTTAACACCAACTGGAGATGGGCACAAGCGATGGTTCAGTGCAGTGCCCACACAGGTGCTCTGTGGGTGCCTTGAGCTTCCCTCCGCTGTCTTCTCCACATGATCACCCATTTATCAACAGCAAGGTGTTGCCGTCCCCAGCCTCCCCTGTGTGATCACCTACTCACTAGCATCAGTGCCTACTTTCCTACTCTACCTGCTGCCTCCTCAGTCAAAGAGGACAGGGAAGCCTGTGGCACTGCTGGTGAGTGGACAGCCACACAGAGGAAGCAGAGAATTGAGCTGTTGCTAGTGAGTGGGCAATCATGCAGAGGAGGTGGGGAGGGAAGCATGCTGCTGCCTGTGAATAGGCAACTGCATGGAAGAGGTTGGGGAGGGAAGTGCCTGGCACCTACAGAACACCTTTGCAGGTGTTGTGTTGAACTGGGCTGAACAACAGTTCGTGTCCATCTACAATGCCACCCTCTATTGAACCATGTCAAATCCAGTTCTTTAGGAGGGTGGTGGAGTCTCCTTCTTTGGAGGTTTTTAAGCATAGGCGGGATGGCCATCTGTCGGGAGTCCTGCATGGCAGGGGCTTGGATTAGATGGCCCTTGAGGGTTCCTGCATGGCAGGGGGTTGGATTAGATGGCCCTTGAGGTCTCTTCCAACTCTATGATTCTATGAGTCAATAAAACCATGGTAAAGCCTATGGGAATTTTGTGTGAGCACGTATATGAATTTTGATCCAGTTACTTTTTATATGTACTTCACCCAAACTGTAGATTACTTCACAACTCACATAAGTAATAACTTTTGGATTTGGTAAGTGTAGAAGTATGAGTATTTCATTTTTGTTGATTTTTTAAAGTATTTAACAAAATGGTCAAGTCGTATATTCAGGAAAGAAAGAATCATAGAATCATAGAGTGGGAAGAGACCTCGAGGTCCATCCAGTCCAACCCCCTGCCATGCAGGAATCCCAATCACAGTATTTCTGACAGCTGGCCATCCAGCCTCTGCTTAAAACCCCCCAAAGAAGGAGACTCCACCACCCTCCGTGGCAGCATATTCCACTGCCGAACAGTTCTAATAGTTGGGAAGTTATTCCTAATGTTCAAATGGAATCTCTTTTCCTGCAGTTTGAAACCACTGCTCCGCATCCTAGTCTCTGAAGCTACAGAAAACAAACCTGTTCTTTCTTCAATATGGCATCCTTTCAAATATTTAAACATAGCTATCATATCCCCTCTCAGCCTTCTTTTTGAAAGGCTAAACATTCCCAGTTTCCCTAAGCCATTCCTCATAAGACATTTCCTCCAGACCCTCAACCATCCTGGTCACCCTCCTCTGCACCTGCTCAAGGTTGTCAACATCCTTTTTAAATTGAGGTGCACAGAACTGGACACAGTACTCCATGTGGGATCAGACCAGAGCAGAATAGAGTGGTACTATCACTTCCCTTGATCTAGACCAGTGTTGGAAACATATGGCACGGGTGCCAAGGGTGGCACTCGGAGCCCTATCTGTGGGCACCCAACATTGCCCCTTCACAGCCACCTGTATTCAGGTTAAATTGCTGCACTGGCACTTTGTGAATAATTAGTGGGTTCTGAATCACAGTTTGGGCACTCGGTCTCTAAAAAGTTCGCCATCACTGATCTAGACACTATGCTTCTGTTGATGCAAGCAAGAATCTCATTGGCTTTCCTGGCCACCGCGTCACACTGCTGACTCATGTTCAATTTGTGGTCCACCAAAACTCCCAGATCCCTTTCACATGTACTATTTTCCAGCCAGGTATCTCCCATCCTATATCTGTGCCAAGGACTTGAGGTTTTAAACATGTGAATGCAAGAGAAACTAAAAGTTACTAATTTCCAAATATATCTAATTTTGCACTGAGAAAGCTAGCATGGCAGGAGGGATGTTCTCCTAGGAACATTTGCCTCAGAATAGTTTCAGCCAAGAAATCCTCCATGGGCTTTCTGAAGTGGTGCAATCAAGAAAGGAAAAATGTGTATCAGAACTGGCCTTTTTTGGTCCCAATTTTGCATTCCACTGCTGTCAGTGAAAGACACTAATGGATGTGTTTCAAAATCAAACTGGTCATTCGACATGTGGAAACATCTTTAACTCTCCTCCGCAAGCCATTTTCTTGCTTTAGGCATCTGCGGGGAGAATATTGGATTTCAGTCAGATCAGATTTATATGGCAAAGGTGAGGACTAAAGTGGCAGCCACACCTTTCAGAACAAATTACCCGTCACATCCAAGGGAGATGCTGAATATCTGGGCAGTTCCCTCCACCAAGAATACAATAAGGAGCAAAAGATTACCTTTAAGTTTTGTGAGGTGGAGTCTACAATTGATAAAGCAAGAGGCACTGTTTCATCAGACACCAAAGCAAACATTACACCTGTGCCTTTGGATGGACGGATAGTCAAGATCACGTTTATTAACCAATCTTCTGTATTGCTTAGGCTGTCATCTGTGTCATTTTAAGCAAACAAAAAAGAAGAGAAAAGAAGACATTATAAAATCATAAAAGAGACCCTTAAAAATTGAAACTTTAACAAACTGTTTGCCTGGAAAGCACAGACCCAATGAAGCTATAGGAACTAACATCAACTATTGACATAACAAGGTCAGCTAGATTTTGCTCATTGTCTATTCTGATCTCCTCTGACATACATATGTGGTTAAAAAAAAACCTTCTCTAAAATTTCTTCTGATTGAGTATAAAGCTACATGCCATGCTCAGGTACCTTCTGAGAAAGCAAGTGGAAAATGGAGTTAGTCGATGTCTATGTGTCTGGAATTGTTTCCATTTATTTTTAAATAAATGGTATGAGAGAAGAATTCCCCGAAAACAAATAACAGTTAATCCAGAGCACATCACAGAAAGCTTTATGCCCAGTAATCTGGATACAGTTGAGTCATGACAGCTATTATTGTAAATCTGTAAATCTGATGGACTCTCTCTTCACATATGTCCAACGAAAACTTGTGGTGGTCCATTGTAAGGAAAATGATAATTCTGTGTCATTTTGGAATGGAACAAGGACATTCCACCAAGGTGTTCTAAGGTTGTAGAATGCTTGGGCTGTTGAAGGCCAACTTATCCCTAGCTTTCTTTACTGTACAGAGGAAGCATTAGGTATTTTGTATAAGCTGAAAAGATAATATGAGACTTGTTTTTTCCTAAATGCATATTGGTTTAGTTTTAGAAGACATTTTGGTTTTATAATATTAATGTTTGCTTCTCATACCATACTTTTGACATTAATAAAAAGAGATGTGAAGAAGGAAGGATAATTAGGGATCAACCAGAAACATCCCTGTTGGCCACAAGCAGAGTCATTAAGACAAAGCACACAGTGAGTCATGTGGCAAGCAGTTCCACATGCTATACCCTAGAAATGGGTTGTTTATTATGCATAAATTTAATAAATGGACAACTGCAACAACGTGATCTCATATTTTAATATACTATACACAAAAGTAGGGCTGAGACATGGGGAATAATAAATTATGTGCATGTAAGATTCTAGTGTGTAACAAAAGCATTCAGGCACTATATAAAAGCATTATATAGAGAGCATTTCGATAGTTCAGCTGGTTTTGGGGAGGACTATCTTCCCTGAAGTGAATAATGACATTTTTGCCCCCCCCCCCATTCATCAAATCGAGAAACCTGTCCAGCATAAAGAATACTGTCAGAGAAAATGAGGAAAAACACTTACTGTAGTTAATATGAAATTTTGCCACTCCAGTGCCAGGATAGAAAGATCCCTTTCCGACACTTACTAAACAGTGCTTGCTTTGTTTCTGTTGAATGATATCGTTCACACCAGAATTTCCTTGATTCAACAAGTTCCAGGCACGAATGCACCCATCCAGTCGAGGGTTAATCTGCAGAAGAAGTGGCAGTACCGTTTTTGGCATTCTACAACATTCCAGGAAAGTGATCAATTAATGCAGAACAAGTTACTTCACGTCACACGTTATTTGGGGACCCTGTATTTAGCAACATGAGTCCCATTGTAAGACTATGGTACACAAAAAGGCATCCAGCCAGAAATCACAGAAAGAAAAGCAACTTCAAGAGAGACTAGTTGTTGTATTTCATGAGTGGGTTTTTAAAACTACAAACAGCTTCACACAGTACAGTGGACCCTTGTTTAACGTACAGCTCGTATAACGGAAAATTTGTACAACGGAAAAAATTCCATCACCCCTCCCCCTCCCCCTCCCCCTCCAACATGGCCGCAGGCAGTCTCTGGGGCTCTTTACCGAAGATGCAAGCTGGCAATGGAGGAGAAGGAGACCCAGGCCAGCCTGTGGCAGCGGTGGCTTTGGCGGGGGAGGAGGAGGAGGAGGGCTCTGCTCGTCTTGGCTAGGAACCCACAGCAAAGCTTCCTCAGGAATGTCTGTTCTTCTCTTTTCCTTCCCCCTTTCTGTCGCTCTTTCTCTTCCCCCTCCCCACAACTGCACCTCATCCCCTCCCACACCACCCGTGCACCCGGAGGAGGTGGTGGAATGCGCCCCGGGTGGGCGGCGCAGTTAGCCCATTTGCAGAGCCCGTGCCTCTCTCTGGCTGCTGCTGCCGTTGCTCAGTCCTGCAGGCGGTTTCGCTTTCTGTCTGAGCAGCAGCAGCAGAAGCTCCTGTGCCGTCCCTTCGCCCTTTGTCTCTCTCCCCGCCCCTCATTCATGAGTTGGAGCCTCCGCTCCGCAGGCTTCAAGTCGCGCGTTCCTCTTCCTTGCTGGCCTCCAGAGCCCCGGCGCCACGCTCAGGCCAGACGCTCTGTGTGTGTGGGGGGAAGAGGGGCCAGGCGCTGTGTGTGTATGTGTGTGTGTGTGTGTGTGTGTGTAGGGAAGGAGGAGACGATAGAGGATGGTTCCTAGGCTCGACCTGCTTCCTGGCTGCTGTGCAACACCTCCTTGTGCTGCTTGTGCAGTGGTATGAGCCACAACATTTGGATGCCTTTCTTACATCCTCCTCCTCCTCCTCCTCTCTCGAGACCTAAGGAATTAACCCTTGTGCTGCTGCATTCCGCCCGAAATCAGTGTGAGTGGGTGGGTGCCTGTTTGCATTTTTGCATTTCTGTTCCCCAAAATTATACATGTACTGTAGTTTGTGTCATTTTTCTCTGAATTGGAACGGATTACTCCATTTTCAATGCATTCCTATGGGAAATTGCAATTTGTATAAAGGAAAATTTGTATAACATAATTTCATTTGGAACAAATTAATTCCTTTATACAAGGTACCACTGTATGACTAATACAGCAAATACATCAGGAATAGATAGAGATGTAGTCCTTTCCTTTCTCCTGAAGACCCGAGGGAAATCCCTTCTTTGGACTGGGTACTTGCATTGGGAAACACTGACCCCAGTGAACTCCCCTGAAAAATATTTGTGAGATTTGTATCCCAGCCCATCGCAGCACATTTTAATTTGGTTTAAAAAGGTTTTTAAAAATGAATGCCTCTAACGAATCTATAAAATCATGCAGACCCGTTATTAACATAACAAACATAATATACAAAAAAGCTTAAATATGTTATCTGAACACTCATGAAACAGAATCTGTATGAGTGGGAGAATAATTTTCACTTGCAGCAGTTTCCCCCGGGGGGGGGGGGGGGGGAGACAGTGGAGTCCATAAGCACCTTAAAATCAGAGCACTTCATCCAGTTTTTAGTTCCTACTAGAGAAGACACGCAAAATAAATGAGATTTTGGTATGTTAACACTTAGTAGATCTCACTGGCTGAAATCCTTCAGTTTAGTGCTTTAAATTGCTACTAGGGTAGGCCATTTTAATCAGTGGAACTTAAGGAGGAGTTGATTTACCAAACCCAAACTGATGCATTGGACCTATTGTGGCTGTAACGTTATGATGCTAAGCCACAAAATTTTAGCTAATCCAGCAGATTAGCAAATGGATTGAGACCCAAAATCTTGACTGCCATCCATTTGAACATGTATAGATCTATCCACAAATCCTTATGCGATATAAAATTCATCCGCATTCAGAAATGGTAGGCGCAGTTGTTGTTTTAAAGCTCTTTTCCACAGCTAGCAGATAGTCGGTGGTTATTGGGAAGAAGCCACACACAAAATTATTCATAGTCTGAAGAAGCCTTAAGGCCGAGGTAGATAATCCTTGAACCTTCAGCATATTTGCAAGACTTAAATGTTCAAAAAAAAAGAAAAAGCAATGTAATCTCACAGGCAGTAAAACCAATCTTTATGATTTTGTGCCGCAGCATTGGGTTGGATTAACTGTGACTAAGCTTCTCTATTGTTTTTCCTTGCTGCTAAAAAACCATGCTAAGCCATTTCTTCAAGAAGTTAGGAAGTATACAGGATATATCCTCTGAAAATGGTATTTTTCACAGCAGGACATCTTTCTAAGCAGACAAGAAATAGTCACCTTCTACATAAGAGCCATTTTCCTTGTCTTTTTCTTTCTTTCTTTTTACTACTGCTTTCCTTAGCCTTTTGCCACTGAAGTTGCTTCCTCCTATTGTAATGGTATCTCCTAACCACAAGCCCAGAAAAAAACACAGTACTAATTCCAGGCTTAACCTGCTAGTTAAAATGCACCTCTTGCAGAGCTGCTTTAATAGCATCATGCCTATCCTCCTCCTTCAACTGGAATGATCAATTCCATCTCTCCTTTTCTTCCAGAAGGAAATACAATGGGACCCCCTTGATCTATTATGTAATCAGCATCCACTTATCCAGGTCTGAAAATATTAAAAAAAATCCTATAAATATATATTTCTAATAATGAAGTTAACAAAAGTGGCCACTAGAGAGACCATGCTATGTGTATGTAGCCTTCACTAGAGAAATATATTTCCACAATGTCTTTACTAGGACTGGCCATTGAAGGGAGCCAAAGAACATCCTATGTTTGCTATTATAACAGTATTTGCTATCCAAGTTTTTCGGCATCCGCAGGGCTGCATGGAACAAACTGCCCACAAATATAGGGGGGTCCTACTGTGACTTCTTTTCTTACTAAAGAAGCCACATGTCTGAAACAACAGTTTTATATAATGTGACCATTTCTGAAGAAGTGTTGTCCACAGAAACTCACATTAAAACATAGCAGTTAGTCTTTAAAGTGCCGCAATGTTTTTGTCATCTTTCTTTCTTTCTTTCTTTTCTTTTCTTTTCTTTCCTCTTCTTTTCTGCCTGAAGTAATAGGTTTAACTTGTCACACACAACTCTGTGTCAACATAGGATTTAGTGCATTCAAAGGCTCTATAACACGAATGCCCTTTTGAAAGGGGAAAAACCACCTTGCATTAACTTTTAATCAATACACTTAAGGGAACACCATGACTGACGCATCACAATCAACAGTACAAAAATTACCGGTTTAATAAGAGTGTTGTCCACCTTGCGAGGCAGCCCTGCAATGTACACTTTTGTTTCCAGAAAGCCGTTGGATTGCTTAAACAGATTTCTTGGGCTGTTAATATTCATCACAGCTTCTTTCGCTATTTTGACACTGATGCTGTGGTCTAATTCTTCCACAGATATCTAAATTTAAAAGAATATATAGAGATAAATACAGCAAAGGTTGAGAAAAGCTACCGCAGCAAAGGCTAATGTACCCACAAAATGGATTCTGTCATGCCAAAAGTGATATTGCAAAAAGCAAAAGCAGGTTAATTACACTATTAGGATAAATCCTGTGTCCAATGCCTCGTGTGCTGTAAACCTGTACAGTACAGTGGTACCCCGACTTAAGAGCAGCTTGACTTAAGAGCAATTTGACTTAAGAACGGGAAAATGTTGCCATTTTAATTGCCTCCTTACAAATTTTAGATATGGTCTGCTTGACTTACATTTTTTTTCATTTTTTAAACTTATTTTTTTCAATTTTTTAGATAGGTACCCCGACTTAAGAGTAGTTTGACTTAAGAGCGTGCATTTGGAACAAATTAAATTCGTAAGTTGAGGTACCACTGTATTCCACTTGGCAAATGACTGCTTAGTCACCATGTCATCTCAGGTCACCTCTAAATGACAGCAGAGGAGTAAATATAGGACCTCTTCTACCCCATATTCTCTGTGCTCAATGGTCCTCTGTGTCAATCGAATCAATGTACATGCTCATGTTAAGTCAGGCTTTCCAAGGAAATTTCCAGCAGTTTTTTTTTTACTCAGTACAGTAGGAACATTCCTCCCCCCCCCCCAATAATCTTCTGAATTAGCACTTGCAGATTCACTCATCCACTGCCTGAAAACATTGAATTTAAAAAACCCCACTGAAATACAAATTGTATGTCTGTCTATGGTATATGAACAGAGGGAGCCACTAGAGGGAGCCTAATACCATGGTTTTTTCACACCCATGAGAAGGGACTTGGGACCCATCCCTCAACACATACTGTGACCTTATTCCTCATCCAAAGAAATAAGATTGTGTGCATGATGAACATGAGTCTGAGTCACAGAGCTCCAGCAGAGGGCTTCGTCTCTAAACTTCACCTTTGTGAGCACGTGGAAGTCTTTTGAGAAAACAGACTGAAACATTAATTGCCGTTGCCATTTCTCAGCTTACTTTTTAACATTGGCTCCTTTAGTAAAGGATGTCATTTTCCCGCTCCTCAGAAGCACTCACCATGTGCCACAAGCCATCGTTAATTGCTTTGCCACCGCTTGTCACTTTCATGGCAAGTTCATTCTTGAACTGAATTTCAATCTTTCCATCGCGTAGTGCAAGTAAAATCCATGCTGTGCTGTCAGTAGATTCAGCGTACAGTATAATTCCCTCGTTATCGTATGTCCGGAAATCAAATTCTGCAGAAAATCTGATTTGCGTGAGAAAGAGAATGTGACTGGGATTTACAGCTCAATCCTGCTATTATGAAATGAACTATAACAACCAAAATGAAGAAGTTTGGGAGCATCATGCAATTCATGAGGACAGTACAATAGTTGCAGATAACAATAGTATTGGATGTCCGTGGATGTTACTTACCTTGTGACCTCAGGCAAACGAAACCTTAAGTACAAAACAGGGATACCTATAAATTGCTCAGCCAGATACAGTAATTCATAATTCTTTTCCAGATTCAATGGGAGACATTCTGGTACTGCCTAGAAATAATTGGAGAAGTAGTAAGGCATTATTATTTGACTGACTTGAATTCATTCTTCTGTTGTTAGCTTCAGCAGTTTATTATTCCCTAACCAACAGCACCATGTCCTTTTCTTATTGAAGAACCAGTCTGCCATGCCTTCACCTGGAAAGAAGATCCTATATAGGCAAGTATCTGAAATTGCCTTTATTGGCTCACTAGATGCCTAACTTGGCCGAGTCCTGTTGTTCCTGTTGTTGTTGTTGCAATGTGTTGTCAAGTTGGGAGCAACCCTAAAAGGGCTTTTTAAGGCAAGGGAGATACTTAAGGAGCGATTTTGCCGGTCCCATCCCCGGAGCGAGTTTCCATGGCTGAGCAAGGATTCAAACCCAGGCTTCCCAAGTCCTAGTCCAGTGGTGGCGAACCTTCAGCACTCCAGATGTTTTGGACCACAACTCCCAGAACTCCAAGCCTTTATTGCCAATTACAAAGGACTGTGGGAGTTGTGGTCCAAAACATCTGGAGTGCTGAAGGTCCTAGTCTATCACTCTGTCCACTACACAGAGATGTAAAATTTCCAGAAATTTTGAAGCTCGAAATCCTCCCATTTCCCCCATTGTGGGGAGGGGTGGAACTTTTTTTTAAAAAAAAATCTACGTTAGCACCCCCCCCCCCTTTTTTTTTTTACAGCTTGAAAGTCATTCTTCTACTTTAGGAACATAAACTATGGCTATGGGCAATCTGACTTGGTAAATTTGTTGCTCTGTATTTTCTTCCAGTGCTTTGAGGCCAAGTGAATAGGACAAAACAAAACCAAACATACCTACCCACATGCAAAAACAAAAGTGAAACCTTTTTCTTTTTCTTGTGACAGAAGCAGAAGAAATGCATCTTGTTCTTGCAATGGAGAGTTCAGTTTGTAATTAGGACTCGCTTGTCCCCAGTGCACAGAAATTAGATTCATCTGTTACTATGCATATTTTTTAGAAATGATTTGGAACATATCTGAACACCCTGTCTTAAAATATTTTATTTTTCACGTTAAAATAAAACATTCTATAATCATTTTTTTCTTTTTTTGGTTTTCCAAATTTTTCAGGAAAAAAACAAAAAAGGCTCTAGGAAAAAATGGGGGGGGAAGCATTTCCCCCCTGAATGTTTCCATTTTTTTCAGGGTCTTCACAACTCTACCACTACAACATACCAAGTAAAGGGGTTATATCAAACACTGTAGCAAACAGGTTACACATATAGGCTTGATGCTTCCTAAACAGTGAGTTGTAGATAAGAAGCTTCTTCCATAATGGCACCGTTCCAAGACATTTCTTTGAAGTCTTGTCAGTACTTCCTTTAATCATTCCTAGTGACCTCATTCTTCCAGTGAGACATAAGGATGGAATTAATGGATATGGTTGGGCACAGAGCTTGGAAAGTCCACCCATTTATTTGGACTTCCAACTACATCTCGTAGCATCCTGTGTGGAGTAGTAACAATCAGTCTGATAAGAGAGCTCATGCAACCAGAAAATGCTGATAAAAGAGTGAGCCAAATAAATAAATAAATAAATAAATCCTGTTCTTGAAAATACAATAAGCATCCCAAGTAGCTAGATAGGTGGTGTATAAATCAAACTAGCTAACTAAACAAACAAATAAATTCTCTTTTTCTAACAACAAACAGTCTGTGCTATGCATACTGTAATGGGCTGTTTATCCCCTCACATCCTGAGAGCAGCTGTCAGCTTTTGCTGTGTCTGAGGTAGTGGATTTTGATTCACAAAAGTGCACACGGAGAAAAGCCTTTCAATCTTTCATGTGCTGCAAGATTTTTGTTTCCACCCTTTAATTTGGACAACAGCCTGTCAACTTCTTTACTCCTCATTATGATCAGGACAGTCCCTTCCCCCCCCCCCCCCATGTATTTTCTATTACCTTCTCCACCTCCTGTCTTCTCCAGCTTTCTTCTTCTTCTTCTTCCTCCTCCTCCTCTGGGCTTTTTATACTGATAAAGTATATGTTGTTCCTTCACTCTCTGCCAGTAAGTGCTTGTTCTAGTGCATAATGGTCTTATAACTGCTGCTAATCCTTAACTCTTGTCAACTGCTCCAGCCACCCTTCCCAGTGAAGGGTAAATACATGGCACCCATGTGTTGTATTATCAGAAAATGCTGGTGCTCATAACCTAGTCTTCCCTTTACTATGACTGGGACTGAGGGAATGAAACAGCAATCCTTGGAACGACACTACAGATGGACTGAAACAATTATTTCCCCTTCTGTTTGATCACCATGCTGTGGCAGTGAAGTGACTGGAGGCTGATCCTCAGTGAATGATACTGTATATCTTAAGCCAAAATTTGTTGGATAAATAAGACCTCAACAGCTTGATTAATAAACATTGGCTCTTAAGTCCACTATGCAGCTAATATCCCTCCAAACAAAACAGTTCCAATTTATTATTGCCCCATGGGGGGGGGGAGTGGAAAACGGCATGCACACTGGTTATCTGGAAGCAAGTTCAGACAAGAATAGAGATACAGTACACTCTTCTAGCCCGTGTTTTGATGTGAACAAGCCTAACTGCAGTTCCTAAACATGTTAAGCTAGCTAAAATGCACTTATCTTGTGATTCCCCACTGAATTTTGCTATGCTATTGCTCTAACAAGTATCTATACCATACACATATTAAAGAATATGGTGTATAAAAAGGCTTATGGATGGGAAATAGTAACCTGCCCAAAAGTGAATGGAACAACTGCCTTTTCCAAAATTTGGTAATTTCTAAAAAGTTTTTTCTTCTAAGTATGTCTAAACAAAAATCCCTGTAATCTGGTAGTAATTTGGAAATTTACTTCCACAAGACTATTGAGTATTTTCTGTTTGTTTAAATAGGTTAGGGTTGCCACAAATTTCGATTCACAAAATTTCCTGACTTTTCCAGTCTTCCCAGGCCAAAAATTTAGATTTTCCCTGATCCCCCCCCCCATTTCTTTACCTAAAGTGCCAGCAGATTAACTTTTCTTAAATAAACGTGTGGATGGTAAAAATTATAAATAAGAAACTAAAATATATGAACTCGCAAAACATTTTAATGAAAAGAGAACAATGAACAGCAAAAATGGGGTAACCTTCAAAAACGGGGTAACCTGAGCTGACAAAAAGCTAAAATACGCAAGATTGGCTGGCAACAATTTATCATAAATTGCGGACTTAACTACTTTGTAGCTCTTTGAGGATATTTTAACTTCTTCCTCGTTTCCACTCACAAAATTCTTTAGGGAAGGAATCATTTTTATGCCTCGTTCAGCAACACACTCATTTTCTAGCCAATGAGGCCCACAAAATGTGGATGGCAATGGTGGCTTAGAAGGAGTGTTAAATCTTGCACAATTGCTTCTCCTGGAGGGGGAGTCCTTAAACACATAATAAACTGACCTTAAATATGACACAATATTCCACCCCGTTGACTTTACACCTTCTTTGAAATTATTTACTACATGTAAGCCACAAGAACCCATGTTAATAAACATAGGACTGCTGACTCCATGGATCTATTTTAGGGCCCTTTTACATGTCCCCTAAAATCCGAGGCAAAGGGCTCCCAGATGCGGAGCTTAAAATGGTTTTCCCACCAGCTCTGGACTTTTTAAAAAATTAAGTACGACCACGCCCACCTAAGCATGTCCCAGCGCATTTTCCAAGTATCTGGTCTCCAAAGGTGAAAAATTTCTGATGCGGATTGCAAAGCAGTGAGTGCGGGCCTCTCCCCGCCTCCTCCTCCTCCTCCTCCTTCTTCTTTTGCCCCCCCCACCCCTTTAAGAGACTGGAATGCTTCCCGGGGCAGCTCCCAATGGCAGATTGCATTCTTTTCTCCCTTTTTTGTCCCCCCCCCACCTCACGCAGACAGGAGCAAGACAGGAGCAAGACAGGAGCAAGACAAAATGCAGGTGAGCCTGCATTCTTTTCTCCCCTTTTTTCTCCCTCCCCTCACACAGACAGGAGCAAGGGAGTGCGGAGGGGTGGGAACACAGGAAGAGGAGCAAACCCCCAAGATCTCTGGTCCGAATTTAAGTTGCCAGCGGATCTTAGGGGTCATGTAAAAGCGCCCTTAGATCTTTCTCTAGCTCTTTTAAAAAATTCCAGTTAACATTGGGCCCATCCATAGCTAGCTGAACCATGTTGTTAAAGCTAAGGTCTAAAAAC
>JAHTLZ010000007.1:11889169-11921165 GCA_023846285.1 Phrynocephalus versicolor | reverse complement strand
AGGAAGGCATTCATTCATAGAGAAATGTTTTCCTTGGAATCTGCACACAAGCCTCACAGTCTTGGCAGCTAGAAGTATATAGCTGTACTGATTTGCCTGCCTATGATACCTTTTAAGAAGTTTGGAATTGTAGTGAGATCAATATTACATTATTTTAAAAATGCAGAGCCTCACATCAAAGATGGCACGACTGAGCCCCAGAATATATTGGCTAGTACAAATTCAACCTTTGAATATATCAACAATTTTAAGTTAGGCAAAATTCGAACAACACCACTGGAAACAGTTTGTAAAAGAAATGCAAGTGGTACAAAACAGACATTGCCTCCCAAGATGTACCTAGTTACAGTGGAACATTGACTTGCATGCTGCTTGACTTGCAGCATATTTGACTTGCAGCAAGAAGGGGCCTGTTTGACTTGAGTCGCAGGCTTTGACTTACAGCTCGGAGCCCCGGTGCAAGGCACCGGAATCGGACGGCAGCCACGACCCAGCATCGCGGATGCTGCCTCCAAACTGCTCCTGCCTTCTTCCTCTCCTCCAGCAGCGGCGGCTTCGGCGAGGCCAGCTCCGAGCACCTGGAGCTGATCCTCGGCCTCACTGAAGCCGCCGTTGCCGCCAGAGGAGAAGAAGGGCCGGGAGCTCGGAGCTGGCCTTGCTGGTTAGACAGTCGGCTCAGTCTTGTAAAAAATCTGGCTGCAGAAGTCTGGTCCACAATGGAAGCATTTTAGTTGGGGAGCTGTACAGTTGTGGGACTCTAATGATAAGCATAGAGTTGTTCAGAACTTGGAACGTCAGGTTAAAAATCAGTAAAACTTAAATGTTAGACATTGTTGCTATGAACATTAAAAAGTGGAGGCATATAACTTGTGGAGTATAATTCCACTGCCTCCTCCTCTCTTTGAAGAGACATTTCATTTACATCCCTGGAAGGAATATCCTGCCCCAGTCAAATTTGTGTTAAATTGCTGTTTTCAGGGGTCTTTTTCATCATCTGGAACGGAGTAATCCACTTTCCCATTACTTTCTATGGGAAAAGTTCGTTTGACTTAAGTCATGTTTGACTTATGTCTAGACTTCCGGAACGGATTAATGATGTAAGTCAAGGTTCCACTGTATTTGTTTTGTACCTTTGCTATGCTCTATTATGTCTTTACAACAGATGCACATCACAAAAACACTGGGTTCAAGCATTACAATATGTTTGAATGAAGGGGATGATGATATCCAGATATGTTTTATGCTGACTCCCCCTCTCCCATTAAAAGAGTCACAGTAAGATTAATTTTGGAATGGATGACTCAAAAAAGGCGGGAAAGGGAAAAGTGTGAGGAGACGGAAGAATATGGGACCTGCCATCTTTATAGGCCTAGCCCTAGCCTATAAATGGAACTTTTCTTTCACTCGCAGAAAGGATGACCTTGGGGCCTTTTGGTTCTTCTACAACAGTCTCTCCCTTTTCTTCACAGGAGAGAAGTATACTGGAAATCCCATACCTTGCCTCCTATTTCTTTCTTGGAGACAGAACACCCTGTAGTCAATGAAGCCAGGCCTTAGGGAGAGAAGTACAGGAAGAAGTGCCTCAGCAAGAGGCCTCTATGAAATATGCTCCCCTTGTGAGCTAATGCTGACTAATGGTTAGAGTATTCAAACAGGACTGGAGACTGTCCCGTGTGTAAACTGTCAGCCACAAAGCTCATTCAGTGTTTTTGTGGGCTAGTAAACCTCTCTCCGATAGCCTGCCTGACTGGATTTTATGAAGGTGGAAGTAGGGCATATAACATACACTATGGCTGTATTACATGTGTTTTATGGTAGACAGCCATAAACAGAAGAAAGGAGGAAGCTATAAAGAAGTATATAAATAAAATGAATGGCTTGATATAGTAGCTTTCCAGAAGAAGCTGGTCTGAGACATTTTCTTTCCCGAGACAGCTGTGAATGGCACCAAGAAGTCGGGTCCGTAGGCCTGAATCTACTACATATGCCCACCAGAGTAAGTGCATTGGTGAAAATCTTGGTGGCAAATTCTCGGTAGTTAAAAAGCCAGGGTTACAATTCCTGTCACACAGCAGTCACTTGCCTTGGGGCACAATAGAAAAAAAAAACCTCCTCCTTAATTAGTCGCAACTTGTCACTGAAATGTGCACTGCCAAATGTAATGCTAGATTCAGCAGGAATCCAGCCATAGCACTTACAAGTCACATAGGAGCACAAGGCATAAAATTCTTCCTGTACTTTCCCCTTACCTGGCAGTGAATCTACAACAGGTGAAACCTCAACAATCTGCTACCCATTCAGGGCACTGAAAATCTGCTGCCTGAGACAGCTACTTCATTTTGCCTCATGATAGATATTGGCACTGCTTCCAGCTCAGCTGGGAAAGGACTATGAATGCTCCATTTTTAACCAAGAAAAATAAGGTGGTGATAGTAGTGATTTATTTATTATTTATTTATTATATTTGATTTATTTATTATATTTTTATGCCGCCCGTCTTCCAAAGGAACTCCAGGCAGTTAACAATAGGTTAAAAGAGCAATAAAACACCAGAAAAAGACAATGCAATAATAAAAGAGAGTCATCGGCAAGAGGCGTCAAAGAAAAGAAAAAAACTGAATTAAATTAAAGGTTGCCAAATACTTCACCTCACATGTTCTCATGTCAGTGGACAGGTGGTAGCCTTTCTTGCCATCACAATAGCACGTGTAGCTTCCTGGAGAGTTGACGCATATTTGAGAACAAGCATTTTCAGCACATTCGTCCACATCTGCAGTGACATGAGAAAAGGAATCCTAATATTTTTATCAGCTGATTATTGGGAATCAAATTAGTATTTAAGCAGCAGGAATAGTTAAAATGCATTGTTGGAAGCATATAACACACATATGGTCCATGTGCATGTAAGCATAGGGGGTTCAGGATACATCAAGGGGGGGGGGACCGAATTTGAAATTTTAGGGTGAGGTATCCCGGCATCTTGATTCAGATGCTGTCCATACATGTAAGACATCTGGCAGAACTGAACAACATATATAACCAGTTAAGTACGCTGGCTGGGGCGTTTGGGGGATTGTAGTCCAAAAAGTAATTTTTCAAAATGTTCCCTTGAAACAAACATAAACACACTAGTTATTTCTGGTTTAGAACATGCTTACACTTATACACAGACAGACAGGCAGACGTTTGCAATCTCAAGTGATTAGAAAAACAAACAAGTAGTTTATTGGACCCTTTGGTGGAATATCATACATGGCCAGCGGGCTATGTTCAGCTTGGTGGGTCAGATCTTTTACAGATCTAACAAACATATATGCTCATTCCTCTTGTTGATGCTGCTTGCAAGACCTGAGAATCAATTTTCATTAGCTGTCAGCCTGTTCCTTAGTATAGTAAGTTGTAAGACTGCTTGAATCAGTGCAGATTTGGTGAATCAGCTTCTCCATACGTTCCACTGATTCAGTGAGCATACTCTTTTTGTGACCTAGCAACAGGGTTCCAGCATTTGTTTACCAAGGGCCCTTCTATCTTTTTAACTTGGTCATTCTATTAGGAAGAAAAACAAAGCCTAATGCTTTTATGGTTGAGTAAAAATGTAACCTATGACCGCTTCACCATCACAGTAATTCAAAAGAATGTTTCCCAGCCTAGAACGCTGCAATCATATCAATGTTTAAGCTTCTGGGAAACCTATTCAGACACTCCTGCAAAGCCAGAAAGTTAGTTGTATGAGAAATGACAACCCAGTGGGCCTTAGCTTGTAGTACAGTATGACCCCCGTATCCACTGATTCATTATCCACTGATTCAGTTATCCACGGCTGGCAGAGAAAAAATAAATAAATAATTCAGCAGCTACTGTCACAAAGAGCAGCTGTAAAACAAGCTACGGTCATAAAACTGCAGCTGTAAAGCAAGCTACTGTTGCTAAACAGCAGCTGTAAAGCCAGTTACTATCACAAAACAGCAGTTTTGGGGACATTTTGGTGTTCTCTCTTATCCATAGTTTTCATTATCCACAAGAAAGCTTGGAACCAATCCCCAGTGGATACAGGGGTCCTACTGTACTATATTTTCCTGGTGTATAATGAATTAGTTGCAGCATTTTAAGGTTGTTTCCTAGGATACTTGCTATCACATGCTCAAACATTCACGAATCCATTGTGCCTCTAAAATGCAAAAATAACTTCAAGACGATTGCACTGGGAGATAAGCATGCCTGTGTTTGTGTGACTGTGTATATGTTTTTGTGTGTATGCTAAATCCTAAAGCCCAGGGGGGCTTGGTTAGCTATCATTCAGAAAGAAACTGTGGGCTGACCAAGGAAAAACAATTTTATCTTGACTGGCTGAAGCTGACTGCGATTCTTGCTTTGTTGGCTAAGCACAATAAATAATTCAGGAGAGCAGGGTTGTGTAAAAGGCAGCATTAGCAACATGCCTTCTCCGTGAGTAAAAAGGCACTAAGAGACTAAGAAGATCCTTCTGGGATGAGGACAGGCTCAGCATATATTGTGAGCGCTGTCCCTAAAATAACGCTTTAAAAACAAAACAAAAAAAGATGACATGTTGATACACATACAAATAAGCTTAGGCATTTATCCCTTTCTGACTGATTCATAATTTTTAAGTGAATTGTAAACTACATCTAGTTAAATAATCCTTTGACAAAAAACAAAAACCTAATGAACACTTACAACAGAATATTGCTTTGAAGGATACATGATATGACCCATTTCCCCTCTCAAAATAGAAAAGAGTGTAAAAAGTAGGCTAGAAACCTTTGCTACAGATGCAATGGGTGGACCAGACAACACTGGTTCCATATTGCACATAGAAAGTGCCATTTCTCTAAAGATACCAGCATTGCACTGGTTTTTCCGGCATGTGGATGGCATATAAACAACTGTGAATAGCTACTGGGGCAGCGGGACACTCCAATTGCACTACATATTTAAAGATGGGGGCATCATTTGATATTTATGGCTCCACTATGCATGGTGTACAGTGTTTGAATCAGCCACAATTGAAACATGAAGTGTAGAACATTTGCTACCAGTGACAGAACAGTGAATTTATTAGGACAACTACACTATGCCCCTCTGTGTCCCAAATGATTTAGTATGTGCTGCCTTTTCTACAGGGCAGAGAGAAACAACACAAACTAGAGGTCAATGGACTAAACATGTGCTGCATGTTATTTCATTTCAACCCATGCACAAGTTTAAAGTGCTGCAGAAAATGTTAGTGGTGTGTTCATTGCTTCATGTATGGATTGTGTTCCTGGGCTGACCAGTAGAGGGGCACCTCAGCCCCCAAATCAAAGAGAGACAGTTCCTTTCCTGCTGCGGTCATGAAAGGTCTATGTTACTGCATAATATACATTATATTCTAGATACTTATTCTCTGAAAACAGAATAATTGTATTAAAATAGCATTTCTGTTCTAGAAGGCAGAAAGTACAGAACATGCATATATGTAACAGTGATTGTACCAGCATATATGTCATTCAGTTGAAGTGAACATAAAAAAGGAGAAAATAACTTTCAAGAATGGTAACTTAAAATACTGTATTAAAAAGAGGGAGAAACCAAAATCTGTACCTTCACAATTTTTCCCTGTTGTATTATAGGCATAACCTGATGGACATTCACACTCATATTTTCCAGGGGTATTCTTGCATTGTGCTGTCCCACAGATGTTCTGGTATAACATGCATTCATTCCTGTCTGCAGATACACAATGTATATTAAGTTTTTTTTACAAATCAGAAGGGTTTATTTTTAAACTCTGTTGCAGATGTCCCATCTCACTTGTTCATAAGCCAAAAATGACCCTTGGAGAAAAGTGCAAGTTGTGAAAGCATTACCCATTCTCTAGTGGAATAAGCAAAAGGTGCTCATGTGGAAGACATGGGACCCAACCAGAAGAAGGTAAACAAGATATGGACATTTTGCTTAGTTTTGGAAGTCACATGAATATGCAGTTTTCAAGGAATAATGATGTCGATCTATACATTTATACACTGTATGTATCCCATAGGTCAGTGTTGGCGAACCTATGGCACGGGTGCCAAATGTAGCACTCGGAGCCCTTTCTGTGGGCACCTGACATTGTTCCTTCACAGGCACCTGTATTCATGTTAAATTGCTATACTGGCACTTTGTGAAAAATTAGTGTCTTTTTAATAGCAATTTGGGCACTCAGTCTTTAAAAGGTTCGCCATAGGTGGTTGTCCAGGTGCGATAAGCCTAAGCAAGATTTCTCCCTTCTGAATTGGAAATGAATACACACTTCTCAATTTCTTTTAATTAATACTATCATCACCATCCAGATGGGGTGGGTGGTTCAGTAATAAATGAGACAGATGGTAGTTTGCAAGCACATGGGTCACAGCAGGCATTCATTTAGCATCTTTCCCTGGCCTCTACCGCTGAATCAGTTCTAGGCTACATTTATTACCGGTAACTGGGCAGTGGATGGATTACAACAGCATACAATCTGCTAAAATGTTCCCTTCCCCCACATTAGCAAATAATATTGGGTGGGCCATCCAGTTGCCTCTAATAACCTTGTGAATTAATTCCCCTCAAAAGGTCCTGTTGTTAAAGCCCTACTCAAATCCCACAAACTCAAGTCTGTTGTTCTTTGATTAACTCAACCCACTTCTTATTTGGCGTTCTTCTTTTGCTTCTGTCTTCAAATTTTACAAAGTAACTGTCTTCTCCAATGAATCCTGTCTCGTCATTATATATACACAACCTATCCTGAGATTTTAAGCTAAGCACAGGGAATTATCTGCACAGACAATGACACTGGAATTATTTGGCCTTTTAATCCTATTGTATAAGTTGCATTTTGTTTTAGGTATTGACATTTTATTGTCTTTTTTCTTACCCTTGCAGTCCAATTTATTTGGCTGTATGTAATAACCATCTTCACACTGACAGCGGTAGCTTCCAGGAAAGTTAATACAGGTTTGACTACACCCTCCATTTCTATTAGTTGGGTCTTCACATTCATTTATATCTAATAAGAAAATAATATGAAAATAGAACTATAACCAGGGTCTGATTCCTTCAAGTCAATGAACAATCTAAGTTCATATGATATACTACTATGTTTACAAGGAAGCCAGGTTTGTTTCCCAAAAGATGACAATAGTTCCATCACAATCTGTACCTTCTTCACATTTTTCTCCTTGCCACCCAGGCTTACAGATACATGTAAATGTGGCTTGTCCATCTCTGCATTCTTTATAACCATCTTCATTGCATGGCAAAGGAATACACTGGTTAGATATTGCTGAAGAGAGAGACAAAGAGAACAAAGGAAAACTGTCAAGTCTTATGGTCAGTCTTCACCTAGCCTTACTTGTTCATTTTCTCTCTAAGGCTGGAAAATGTACCATACAAGAAAAAGTAACTGACAAAACCAAAATATTTCTTCCAAGCCAGTTGTATCTATTCAGTGAGCTTGTGGGGTACAGATTTAACAACAGTTTGATTTTCATGTTATGTATCTGGTTGAACTTCCTGCCTTTAGTGAGGTTAGTGAGTCAGTCTTCTTTTTTAAGTTGTACAAGTAAAAAAAAAAAACCTGATACCCCACTGCTTTAGGTCTCTCTCTCTGGAACGAGAGAGTTTTGAGTTTGGGTCCACCTGAGCCTCCTGACCTGGGCTAGACTTAATAATCCAAAGGGCCCTTTCAACTCTGCAGGTCAAAGGTGATGATGATGAGGAGGAGGAGGATGAGTCAAAAATACCAAGCATGGTCAATCAAAATTATAAAACATTGACTAGTATTATATACAGTTGTCCCCTGCTATATTGCGGTTCATATAGTGCAGTCTCGGTATATCATGAGACTGCAGTATATGAAGGCAAGGGCTCCTGGGGCAAGCTGTGTGAGCCTGTTTGGGGCCTCCTGTATTTACCCCAGGCCTGGCGCTGCCCTGGGCAGGCCTCCAACGGGCTTCCCAAGCCTAAAACCACTTCTGGGGCCTGGGACAGGCCTGGGAAGCCCATTTGAAGCATCACCAGGCCTAAGGTAAGTGCAGGAGGCCCAAAACAGCCCCCCCCCGGGTCCCAAAATGTGTTTTTTAAACTACTGTGCAGTGGCACCTAAGTGGAAAAGCACTGTGAAGGATATTAGACAGCACCTAGGAAAGCAGCTATGGAAAATATGGGGCTACCAAGCAATGAGGCTGTTTCCCCCCTACTACATGGGCAAGGTTCCAGGTCCAAGAGTGCTCTAAGAAGAAAGGAATGGTAGACACCTGCAGTGGTTTTGTTTTCAAGATGGCGGGCGGCAGCGCTCCCCGTTCGCTCCTGCGTCCCAGCGCCCAGTTTATTTTTGGGGATTTTGCTGCCTCGGACATTTTTCTTTTTTAAGTCTTTATCCCGCCAGAGGACTTGGTGGGGGAGCTAGCTTGGGGCTTCAGGGATTTGAGGGTTTATGGGGGTTGTAGGGAGCTCAAAGGGGCTCAGCGTGGCTCGTCGGCTGGCGAGCAAACCGGCTGCTACTTTGATCCATCTATGCCGGTAAGGCTGAGCGTTCCCTCCCCTCTCCCCCTTCTCCTCTTCCCTTCTGTTTTTCTTCCCCCTTTTCCCC
This sequence comes from Phrynocephalus versicolor, assembly GCA_023846285.1. NCBI lineage: Eukaryota > Metazoa > Chordata > Lepidosauria > Squamata > Agamidae > Phrynocephalus > Phrynocephalus versicolor. Next base: position 11,912,554 of record JAHTLZ010000007.1, on the reverse strand, counting down.
ACCTTTTCTTTTTGTACTTATTGGGGGCCCTTTTCTCCCTTCTTTGGCTGTACCTTGGCTGCCCCTTGCTCCCGTCGGCGCCCCGCTTTCGACCTGGAGGACTTGGGAGTCGCCAGCCGTGGCTGTTGCTGAGTTTTGCCTGGCTACAGCCACGAGATCCACTCGAGCTTTCGCGGACCGCCGGGTGAGAGGCGGCGGCCGCGCGTTGCAGCCCCAGCTTCGGGCAGCGTTTCGGCTGCGGACCGCCGGGTGAGAGGCGGCGGCCGCGCGCTGCAGCTTCCAGCCTCGGGCAGCGTTTTCGCTCCGGACCGCCGGGTGAGAGGCGGCGGCCGCGCGCTGCTGCTTCCAGCTTCGGGCAGCGTTTCGGCTGCCGGGGTGTGTGAGCTGACGCCATCTCGGCGCTGCCTTTGCCGGAGTTCCATCTTCGGGCGGTATGTCGACCGCCGGGGAGGTCCAGGGTATGCCCCTGCCCATTCACTTGTGTCATCTGGGTGGGGGCGCCCCTTCTGTGACACGGCGTGAGGAGGCAGCTTTGGCCGCTGGCCTCGTCCTTGGGCAGCATTTCGGCTGCCGGGGTCCGGGAGCCGATGCCATTCGGCGACGTCTTGGCTTGTGGGGTCCATTCGGACGGCAGGTCGGCCGCCGGACAGGTTCAGGGTGTGCGTCTGTGCCTACCCTGTTGCTCCTGGGTAACAACCACTCGGTTCCATCTGCCTTGTGGCCCGAAGAAGCGGCGACCGGCTACGTGGGTTGTCTCGGGCAGTATGTCGGCTGCCGGCAGTCATCATGGCGGCGGCGGGCCGGGGGCCATCCCAAGTGGCATAAGGGCCGGCTGGCCCTCTCTCGGGCGGTATCTCGGCCGCCGGTGTACTGGTGGGGCTGGTTCTCCCCTGTGTGCCTGTTTCTATCTATTATTTGGCAGGCTGTTCGGCCGCCAGAGACTACCAAGTGGTTGTTACGCTCGCTGGTCTTGCTTGGTTCCATCCTGGTTTCTTCGAGGCACCACCATTCCACCTGGCAGAGTGGGTCGCCTGTTTATTTCTTTTTAGTTGCGACCTGGCCACCGACGACGTGCGTTGACACTTTGACAGCTGCATTCTTGGGCAGTCTATTGTGGTCCCCTCTTGCTTTTGTCTTATTCCCTTCCCTTCCCATTTGACCCCTAGATTCCATCTCCCCCTGAGTTATGCTTCTCCCACCTGGTTTCTGGCAGGGTAAACTGTATTTTGCATTTGTTTATCCCACATTTTTTTTTATTTTTTTTCATTTATTTTATTTCAATTTATTTCAATTTATTTTTTTTAACCAATTTCTTTCTTTGTAGCACTTATTTATATTGTATTGAAGTTATTTGTAATTGTATTTTTAGTGGTTTGTATTTTAACTGTATTGTTGGCTTTTTTTTTTTTCCTTTAAATCGCCATGTTTGCAGGGACTCACATACCAACTGTGACGGGCCGTGGGCGGTACGCTTGTAGCCGGGGGGTGTGTCCGATCAGAAGAACCCGGGTCAGGCATCTCGTGCCTGTCCCGCGTTCTGACCCCTCGGCTTGCTGCCACGTGTCCGGGAGTCACTTCTCCAGCGCCTCCAGCCTTTCCTGCATTCTGTTGAATGCCAGGTCAGTCCATAATAAAATCCCCATTATACATGATTCCATCCAAGATGGGCGGGCTGACCTGGCTCTCATCACCGAGACCTGGGTGGGTGCAGGGGGGGGGCTTCGCTCTCTCTTCTGTGCCCGCCCGGGTATCTGGTTCAGGGTGTGGGAAGGCTGGAGGGTCAGAAGGGAGGTGGGGTCGCTATCGTTCATCGGGACTCTCTTTTTGTCTGCAGGGCCTCGACATTGGTTAGCCAGGGGCTAGAGTGCCTTCACCTGTTGGTGGGACAGCGGGACAGATTTGGCATTGTGCTGGGTTACCGTGCTCCCCGCAACCCAGCACAATCCCTGCCGGAGCTCTCCGAGTTCATCGCGGCGGCGCTGTTGAGGTCCCCGCGCCTTTTGGTGGCGGGTGACTTCAATGTGCACGCCGGCGGTGAACTTTCCGGTGCAGCTCTGGAGTTCATGGAATCCATGGCTTCCATGGGTCTGTCCCAGCATGTTGTATGTCCCACCCACAGGTCTGGCCATACCCTGGATCTGGTTTTTTCCTCCATGTCGGGGAATTCGAGTCTGGAGGTAGGGGGCATTGTCTCCTTGCCTGTGTCATGGTCAGACCACCACCTGCTTTCCTTCCCCCTGGCGATCCCGGCCCCACCTCGCGGGGACCATCGGCCTTCTGTTTTGGCCCGTCCCCGAAGACTTATGGACCCTTCTCGGTTCCAGGAGGCCTTCGGGGCGTTTCCTGGAGAACTGACTGGCGCGCCAGTCGAGGTTGTGGCTAACCAGTGGTTTGAGACAGCTGCCCATACCATCGACCGGATCGCTCCTAAGCGTCTTCTCCGGTGCCGAGCTCGGTCCTCTCCGTGGTTCACGTCTGGCCTCCGAGCAATGAAGCAGGTGAGGAGAAGACTAGAGCGCAGCTGGAGAAGAACCCGGACGGTTATTAATAAGGCTGCTGTTGTTTCCCAGACTAGCCGCTATGTCAACGCGATCAGGGAGGCTCAAAGATCTTTTTTCTCCCTGAGAATTGGTGAGGCCTCGAACCGCCAGGCGGAGCTCTTCCGGGTGGTTCGGGACCTCACCAATCCTAGTCTGGCCAGGCCTCCTCCTACTGATTTCAGTAGCGAGAATTTTGCAGCCTTTTTTTGTTCCAAGATTGAGGCCATCCGGGCCGGCTTCGACTCCGGTTGCAGTAGCACTGTCCCGACATCCCCGGTGACTGGTCCGCCTTCGTCGCCTCGGTTGGATGCGCTTGGGCCTGTTTCTGCTGTCGAGGCCTCTAAGGCTATGGCTTGCTGCCGGCCGGCGTCCACTCCTTTCGACCCCTGCCCTGCCTGGCTTATAAAAGCTGCCAGTGGGACTATGGCCGAATGGGCTTCAGTCATCGCCACCGCCTCCTTCAGCGAGGGGTTTTTTCCCTCTCGTCTGAAGGAGACGGTGGTAAAGCCCATTCTTAAAAAACCAGGCCTTTGTCCGGACGATTTAGCCAACTATCGTCCTATAGCTAACGTCCCATTCATGGGTAAGGTGGTCGAGAGGGTGGCGGCGGTCCGGCTGCAGTCGTACCTGGAGGATCGGCAGTGCCTCGATCCTTGCCAGTCCGGGTTCAGGCCTCGTCGGGGGACTGAAACGGCTTTGGTCGCGCTGCAAGATGACCTAATCCGGGCGGCTGACAGGGGTTGCTCTACCCTGTTGGTTCTCCTGGATTTGTCAGCGGCCTTTGATACCGTCGACCACGGTATCCTGTTGGATCGGCTCTCTGAGGTCGGAATCGGAGGCACTGCTCGCAGTTGGCTCCGATCCTTCCTGGAGGGCCGTCCGCAGTACGTTCAGCTTGGGGGGGAGCTGTCGGCTCCTTGGATTCTCCCTTGTGGGGTTCCACAGGGGTCGTCGCTGTCCCCTTTGCTGTTTAACATCTACGTAAGGCCGCTGGCTGGGGTCATTAGGAGATTTGGAGTTTGCTGTCATCAGTACGCTGATGACACGCAGCTCTATCTCTCCTTTTCCACCTCTGCAGTGGAAGCCGTGAGGATCCTTGATGAGTGCCTGGATGCCGTCCTGACTTGGACCGGGGCGAACAGGCTTAAGCTCAACCCCGAGAAGACGGAGGTTATGTTCTTTGGGAGTTCACCATCTGGGTATGGTGGCCCTTTTCCCTGTCTGGGGGGGGTTTCTCTCCGGCCAGTGGAGAGGGCGCGGAATCTGGGCGTGGTCCTGGACCCGGCGCTGACCATGGAGGCGCAGGTGGCGTCGGTTACCAGGGCCGCTTATTACCATCTTCGTCAGATCGCCCAGATCCGCCCATACCTGGATGTTGACTCTCTGAGAACAGTGGTCCAGGCACTGGTGATCTCGAGGCTGGACTACTGCAACGCGCTCTACATGGGGCTGCCCTTGACTCTTCTCCGGCGTCTGCAGCGGGTCCAGAATGCGGCGGCCAGACTGGTGGTTGGTGCGCGTCGTTATGACCGCATCACCCCAGTTCTGGCCCGCCTGCACTGGTTGCCCGTTGCAGCCCGGATTAGATTCAAGGTCTTGGTTTTAGTTTATAAAACCCTCCATGGCTTGGGTCCGGACTACCTGACAGAGCGTATCGTCCAGCGATCCATCTCGGCCCGTCCTGTTCGGCAGGTGCGAGCGCACTCGCTGCGGGTTGCCACTCCTCGAGAGGCCCGGAAGACGATCACTCGGAACCGGGCCTTCTCAGTGGCAGCCCCTTCCCTTTGGAATGCCATCCCCAGCGAAGTGCGCTCTGCAGAGTCCCTGCAGGCCTTTCGGAAAGCTTTAAAAACTTTTCTGTTCCGAGAGGCCTTTGGCGACCTCAGTTAGGTTTTTTTTTTTCCCCTCCCTTTCCCCGCCATCGCTATTGTTGATATTTAGTCTGTTTGGCATGTCCAATTTTTAACTCTGTTAGGATTCGTTTCTCCACATGCTGGGATGTTGGAGGATCTTACATGTTATGCTGTCTTATTATTTTTTGTCGATTTTGTCTATTGATATATTCTATTGTTGTTGTTTGTTTACATTTCTTTGTTAGCCGCTTAGAGTACTACATGTAGTAGATAAGCGGGATATAAATACAAGAATAAATAAATAAATAAAATAAATAGACTACCTCTGTGTATTGTTTACCTAGAACTGACTTGACACACTAATACCACCAACAACAACAACAATTTCTACATACAAGAGCTGTGCAGGCATTCAATCTGAATGTAGCTTATTTGGGCAGGGGACTAGCCAAGCCATGCAAAGCTTTATGAATATGTTCCGTCAACTGTGCCTACCAGCCCCTATTCAGATGTTTGCATTCAATGGGCAAGGATATCTAATGGAGTGGAATGAAGACAAATGGAGGCAGAGCTTGCGTGCTCCATTTCCTCTGTGGGTCCTGAAAGCCCTTCAGTGCTGTCCAACTCAAGTATATCTACTACTACCTTTAAAATCAAGGTTTATATCTTGATAATCAATTGCCCGTGTTTTCCAGAAAATGATGTGTGCTAACTGAGAACAAACATTTCTGATAGTTGATAGAATCTTATGCCTCAAGATTCCCCAGATGCAAACTGGAAGAACCCTTGCTTTCCCTTGCAGCAAAGCTGAGTCACAGGCATGCTTGCTTCGGGGCAGGTGGAACTCATCTTCCAGATATTTTGCTGCAGTGGCAAGCTGAATTAATCTCAGAGTACCCTAAAGGGACACTGGTATTTTGAGAACTAGAATGAGGGGGTAAAAAGCCAGAGAGGCAACACTTTTTGTTGCTGTTGTTGTCACTGCTGTCCTTTGTAATATCTGAAATGTTTCCTCAGTGGGTAATATGTGACAACCACTTCCCGACAGAAGCGCAGATGAGGAATAAAAATTAACATCAGGTACAGCAGCCTTCCTCACTGGAGACCGTTCAGCACAATAGTAAGCTCACACATCCACGTCACACACACACCCTGAGAGCATAGAATGAGAGTAAGAAAAAGACTGTAGGGATGAATAAGAGCACACTTTAATTTGTGACTGCAGGCACACTAGCACAGCAGTATGGAATTGTGCTCCATCACTGACTGCAGGTGGGATAATGATCAAACATTCCTTTTTTACCCTCATCTGTTTTCAAGGACACAAAAAGGGGTGGGGTGGGGGAGAGGTACTTAGCAGTTGAGAACATATGTTCCACCTGGGATTTCGCCTACACAATTTAGTTTTATAAGGAATAAGAAGAGGCAGTTCCAGAAAAGAAGAAAAAAGACTTTACACAGATTCTTCCCCTACCAATTTTATTGCATCTATTTTGGCATATGTTTATTTATTTATTTATTTGCCATACCTAGGCTTTCTAATTGTACAGAATGTAATCATAGAATTATGTAGAATTATTAATATTGTATATTAATAATTTTCAATTACAGAACAAATTAGAAAACATGCAGTTGGAAATGTAAAGGATTTTTTAAAAAGGAGTGAACACATAAAACCTAGACCTAGCCTTCTCTAGAAATAATCCAGTGAGATCAGTGGTACTTAATCAAGAGTAATTTTAACCTAAGTCCCATTGATACTCTCTACTGACCATGTCTATAGCTGCTAAAATTAGTCCCAGTTTAAGACGTATTTTTTTATTCATTTTCTTTCTTTTCCAGATCCAGAATCAAATTTCCAACACTGGTCACACTCAAATTGATATCAAGAAAGAGGCTGCAATAGTCCATAGGTTCAGAAATCTAATATCCATAGGTAGATAATATCTTTATGAGGGTAACTCAAAAGCTTGCATATTTTGTTAATTTATAATTGAAAGTAATAAAGATGTTGAATTTATAGATTTTGCTCAAATTTATATATGCATGCCTCTTTCGGTCCACTTCTGTTTTGTTCTCATCCTTCTGATTTCTTCTTTCTCCTTCTCCTAGTTTTCCCTGGCTTCCAGAAGGGCAGCTGGATCATTTATCAATTTCTTCACAAAATTAACAGGATTAGCAAAATTAGTATGGCATGAACTTTTGAGTTCATCCTATCAGAGGCCTGAAGTGAGGTGTCAAAAGATTGTGATGCCACTGATGAGTACTAGCATTGGGGACTGCACAGTTTAGCCCACAACTGGAGAATGTTTGTTCTGCCAGATGTTTTGGGCTGTTAGGTCCACAAGCGCTTAACAGTGGCCAATACAACTGGGGCTTCTGGGCGCTAATATCTAAAGCATCTCAAGTACTATGGTTTCCCATCCCTGAAATAATATAACATGTTATTAAAATATTATTTATTTATTTATTTATTTATATTTCTATACCGCCCAACTTTCCACAGGAACTCTGTTTCAGTTCATTATACTGTTGGGTGAGATAATGACAACTGTAAAGACTCATGCTCTTAGATCTGTGGTTCCTAATCTTGAGTCCCTAGTTATTATTGGATTAAAACTCTCAGAAGTTTTATCACTAGTTCTGCTGGTCAGGATTCCTGCAAATTGTAGCCCGCCAAAATCTGGAGACTCAGATTTTGGAGACCTGAGATTATTAGGCACTTGGGATGGGCAGAACTTTGCTGAGCAGTGCTGTTCCTTATAGCATTCTCACATACAGTATTTTTCCATGCATAAGACTATATTTTTTTCTAAAATTGTTAGATTAAATATTGAAAGTTGTCTTATACGTGGAAGTAAGCTGAGAAGAGAACCGCTTAGCTGCAAAACTGTAATTTTGGGTTGGAAAAGTCAGGGAGCGATCTTATACATGAGGGTATCTTATAGATGGAAAAATACAGTAATTAGGTTTTTGATTAGATGAACATATTTTCCTTCTTATTTCATGACATCAGGTATGTTTCTGACTACATAGGTGAGGATGGCTTTCCACAGTATGTATCAAAATAGTAGAATCTATCCCAATTGTGATATAACTGAAATAGCCATCTTACTGAAGATCAAGTTGTTCATGTCCTGGGACATGCACACTTAACCATTAAACACAGGTTCTTTGTTGAATATCATTTCTCTCTGTCTGGTAATTGCCCTTGGAAATTCTGCTTTCAAGTAAAAAGCATTTAGAAAGCCAAAAGCCAATAAGAAAGGAGCTATATTTGGAGATTAATCACCATGAGGCTTTGATTCCAATCAGAAACACATTTTGGATTGGAAGCCCTCAACTGCTTTCTATTTATATAAAGCATGCTTAGTTAAAGCATGAATAACATCAAATATTGTTTGGCCCCAAAAGCACTCTGAAGTGTCCAATAATACACTCAAGCTGCTTAGGCCAAGTTTAATTTGATCCACTTAAAAACAGGACTTGATTGAACAATCAATTTCAACTACACTATTTTATTCCGGAATAATGATTTTGCCTTTCACACTACTATAATAAGCCAGGCACAATTCTTTAAACAGTGACTGCCTAGATCAGTGCTATTATTCTGGGGAAAATAAATCTTATTATTTTCTTTGAGATTCCGAAGTAGCACTATGGAAACCAGCACATGTATTTTGTGTGATCAGGAGACCACCGCCTTCATCCAGGAAGCAAAGATGCCTTATCTTCATTCAAAAGGTATAGTAGATGTTTATAGATGCTTACCTTTTATGCAGGACCGAAGGTCAGTTGGCGCATTTGAAGACAGTGGTGGTACCCTTCCTATTCCTGTTCGAAACGAAGCCAGGCAGTCTGCAAAAGTATAAAAAGGTAGCATATTTGATACACAATACATGCTAGACCTACATTTTCATATTCTCAATAACTGATATCCAAACTTCATATTCATTTAGGTTACACAGTCCTTCCTTCACAATGTTGCTTCAGACTGCCAATGAGTGCAGCTATATTTTATGATTAATATGAGGTGCAAAGTGATTTCAGGTAGCCTTCTCCTTTCCACTCCAGCTTTTCATGTACAATAGTAAATGAAACCTATCTTCCACCTTCAGTCTGATCTTCAGGTTGTAGCTGATACAGCTGATGAAGTGAGCTGCAGCCCAGGGATATATATGTCCAATAAAATGTGTTGCTCTTTTAAGGCGTCACAAGACTCTTTGCTAGTTTTACTGCAGACTAACATGCTTAGCTCAGTGGCAATTTCAAATTCAATCTGGCTTCAGGCCTGGCTTTGAGATGGAGACTGCTTTGGTGGATGACCTACAGCAGGAAGTAGACAAAGAGAATGTGTCCCTTTTGTTTCTGCTGGACTTCTCAGTGGCTTTTGATACCATCAACCATGGTATCATTCTGTATAATATTTGGGATGGGAATTGGAGGCACTGTTTTGCAGTGACTCCAGTCATTCCTGGAAGGGCAAACTCAGAATGTGGTGTTGGGCAACTCCTGCTCACTGCTTTGGCCTGTGGGGTCCCAGAAGATTCTGTTTTGTCCCTGATTCTAGCTAATATCTACATGAAACTGCTGGGGGAGGTTGTCCAACGTCTGAGTTCAGTACCACCAGTATGCAGAGGACACCCAATTCTACATCTCCTTTCCACCTAAATCCAAGGGAGCTGTTCCTATCCTAAGCCTGTGTGTTTTGGTAGTAATAGACTGATGACAGCAAACAGATCAAAGATGATGGAATCAAGATGTAGATCAGAGAATAAGGATTCAACCCTTATTGATGCTTGGTCAGGTTGGGACTGGGGGCCCTATCTGGGGCCTCCTACACGTACATGAGGCCTGGTGCTGCCCCTTCTGGTTTGCCGGAAACCACTTCTGGGGCCTCCAACAGGGTCAAGAAGCCCATTGGAGACCCGTTCAGGGCGGCATCAGGCCTTGGGTAAGTGCAGAAGGTTTCAAATGGGCCCATGCAGCTTGCCTCAGGAGCCCTTTGTTTAGTATTACAATCCTGCGATATACTGGGACCACAGTATATGAAACGTGAAATGGCGGGGGACGACCGAAGTTTTAACCCATAAGACACTATATGGCTTGGGACCAGGCTATCTTATTGACTGTATCTCCCTATATAAGCCTCCTCTAGTTGTAAGATCAAAGAAAATCCTTCTCTATGTCCTTTCACCTTTACAGGAATGTTCAAGGGAGACCTGGCAGTGGGCCTTCTTGGTGGATACCTAAGGTTACAGAATGTCCTCCTGTATGAGGCTAGGTTGCACCCTTCATCCCTTTTCAGCAGAAAGTGAAACTGTGCTTATTTCAACAGGCCTTTGGTATTTAATGTCTGATTTTAATATAGCTAATTGCCCTATATTTGTTGCTGATATATTTTTAAAATATTTTTCTAAAATCTTGTTTTATAGATGATTTTAGTGATTATTTGATAATTTTTTTTTGTTTACATCTTGTTCTTAATTCTTGTCTTTTAATGATTTGTGAATCTCATGTCCCAATGTTGGGGGAGAGACAGCGCAGAAATGCGGTGCATTCATTCATTCATTCATTCATTCAATAATCAGTATACTATACCTGCAGCATCCTTTCCTTGAGTCTCTCCACATGCCTGGCACTTCACAGGAAAGGAAGGCAACAATCATGTGAGGAAACCCTCCATGTGACCAGATAGTTAGAGCTGTTCAGGAATGGAATATGATGCCACAGAGGGTGGTGGAGTCTCCTTCTTTGGAGATTTTTAAGTAGAGGCTGGATGGCCATCTGTCATGAGTACTTTGATGGGGGCTCATGCATGTCAGGGGTTGGACTGGATGGCCCTTGAGGTCTCTTCCAACTCTAAGATTCTCTGGTTCTATTCTAGTGTTGACCAGCTGTTGTATTGATGTGTTGCGGTTACAGAAATTATATCACAGAAAGGAACCTTCTACATGGTGTATATTCAGAGGTGAGCCATATTTCAATGGAAGAATTGCCTTCAATGATATTTTCATTTGGCATTTCTGTGTCCGTAGAACTACACCTCTTGCTCATTTTCTCTCTTTCTCTTACACACACACACACACACACACACACACACACACACACACACACACACACACACACACCTTCCGAGGGGGATGGAGGGAAGGAGGGAGAGAAAGCTGATAGCAGGCTAGTTGGAAAATTCACAGAAGGATCCTGATTGTATTGCAGACAAGATAGTATCAACATCCTGTTGTATGCATTTAGCTGTCAATGATCTCCAGCAGCTACAACAGGGAGCATACAGACATGAACTTACATGTGTAACAGATACAATCATATCACAAGATCTTGTTAACTCAGCACTATTTCACTTCAGCCAGTTTCCACTCCAAACATTAAGTAATAAAAATGTAGTCATCTCAATTGTTAGGGGGTAAAAACGTTGTCTTTCTTTATGAAACTTACCTAAGTATATGGGGTAGAAATAATCCTGTGTTACAAAGGAAAAAGGAAATTACAATTACAATGATAGCTCTAATAGAAGACACAGTTTCATTGTTTGCATTATTTAGGAAGATAATTAGAAAATAATTGTGCCATGTCTGTAAGAGGTTGTAAAGAAAATACACTTACTAATGGGGTTGTTTTGCTTTCTTTGCTAAACTTGAAGAGTTTAGAAGTTTAATTAAAAAGCATTTTTTGTTTTAAACCTCAAGAGTATTTATCAAATGGGAAGATGGAACAGCCTGATTTTGACAACATTTTTTTCTAGGATATATCCACTCATTCAGACGGTGCAGTCAAGAGGCTGTAACTGGGTCCAGTGTAAAATCTGAGGAAGAGGTAGAGATTGCTTGCTCAGTTATGCTACAATTTGATGATCAACCATGTCCTCAATTTGAGGTTGCTACAGACAGCGCTGTGCCTGGAGAATCATCTCTTTGTACATATAAGGTTCTCTGAATCTTTTTACATGTGAGGCTGAAATGAGATATGGAAAGACTTTCTAGCCTATACCCTCTGCGACTTACCAGTACCTTATGCCACTGACCTCTCACTGGTAAGTGGCCTGCAGGTAAATTGCAAAAATGTAATGCTCGCTTAGCAAGGAGCGCTGCTGTTGCTGCAACAAATGTGCTGACACCAGTGTCCGTGAATAGCACTAGACAATGGGCTACTGAACAAGATCACCATTGTTCCTATCATTTTGGATTCTGCCATAAATTTGAATCATCTGTAAAACATATGGAGATGCTGCCTAAGTGTGCATACAGTATACCTGAGGAAGGGAGGGAAGCATGTATGTGCTCAGCCTGGTAAATGTCATCCCCAACATAAGATGACTATTTGTGGCAGGGACCCCCTGTATCTTTAGGACATCCCATTTCATTTAAAATTCTGGAAAATCAATACATGTCATATTGTTAGTCATCTTATGACAGGATAGGACACAGGAATGTGAAGTAGACCTGAGGCTCCTGGGAGTTGCCTCTGAGGGATAGACTAATCATGAATTACGGTGCACATTCCCTGCAAGTAGCTCATTTCCCCTCCTGCAACAGGATTCCCTCAGAGATATAACCTCCACCAAACCAAAACCGTAATTACTCTCCAATGTCCAGCCACAAAAGAAAGTACCAAACATGCAAGTTATGTAGATGAAGATAACCATTACTGTGACAGACAGGCACCTTTAATCACTTGAGGCAACACTAACTTTTAAAATCATGCCAAATGTACAAGCCAGTGCCCTACTGACTAAATGTGGAACAGAGAGAAAATTTTGTAAGTGTCCCACCTCTGCTGCACTCTGAGAGGTGCCCTATTACATGCCCAGCTGCACGGCCTGTCTCACAACCAGTAAGAGGAGACTCCACATGACAAAGATATCAGACCAGAGCAAAAGAAGGAGATGGTTGTGATTTCCTCCCTACTCTGTATTTAAGAACTGGCTAGTAGACACAGTTATGGCAGGGATTCTTGATCTTTTGGGCCTGCCCATCACTTTTGCAAATTTAGAGTCTTTACAAGATGTGTGTAGTCCATTCACAAAATGGCTGCCACTATAGAGATGGCCAGCCCCAAGCACCCATTTGGATTTGAAGCCTTGGTATCAAATGTCAGCAACTAGAAGGTCCTCATAAGGAAACAGAATACAGTGACCCGCCGCCATATTGCGGTTCCGGTACTGCGGTCCCACTACAACGCGGGACCGCAGTACCGGAACCATGGGGGGGCGGGGGCGGCAGGGTTGCTCCGCGCCATCCCCCCGCACCTCCGAGAAGCCTCCGGGGTGCGTGGGAGAGCGACGGGGGGATCCGGTCACTCCATGCGGCCCTCCCACACACCCCCGAGAAGCCTCGGGGCTGTGCAGGCTGGCGGCAGTGATCCGGTTGCTCCACGCGGCCCTCCCACACACCCCCGAGAAGTCTCAGGGCCGCGCGGGCGGGCGGCGGGAGGTAAGATTCCCGTCACCGCCGGCGCGATGCGCAGTCGCCCCCACCCGCCGCCCCCACCCCACCCGCTTCCGCATATCGCGGATTTTCGTGCATCATGGGTGGGGTGGGTCCCTAACCCCCACGATCGGTGGGGGGTTACTATATGAGTAAAACACATTACAGAAGAACAAGTTCAGACTGAAATATGAAAAATAACTAAAACATTATAAGGCAGTGTGTAGGTATCATTTTGCCATTCATGTAATGATTAGAGTACTACAGTCAAGAGTCTGTTCACAACCTGAGTTTGATTCCAAAGGGTTCAGACACCTGGCTTAAAGTTGACTAATCCTTCCATCTTTCTCAGCTCAGTACATTGAGGATAATTACTGTATTTAATTACAGTAATTACTGTATTTTTCGGTCTATAAGGCACTGCCTTATATTAGACACCCCCACTTTTAAGACCCAAAATTAATAAATCCTCCTTTAATTTTCCTCCTCCTCCACCACCACCACCCCTGCTGTTTCCTTTCCTTTCTGCATTCTGAAGACTCCTCGCCACTTTACTTTTTGCAGGATTGGGGTTAAGCGGGCCATTAAAAAGCACCTATCCACACTGAAAAGAAGGTGTAGCTGAAAACAGAGAGGTCAGTTTGGATTTTCCTCTACGCTACCCCCCTCCTATTTTCTTTTCTTTCCAGGAGCACTTGGAAAGAAGGATCCTGCAAAAAGCAGAGTGAAGTCTTCATGAAATGGAGAGTAAACAAGTGCTAGTGGAAATGAAGGGAAACAGAGAAGTCATTTTGGGTTCTCCTCCACCCATCCCACCTCCACCCCTCGGGAAAGGCTTACTTCTGTGTATACGACACCCCTTAATCTTTAGTGTCATGATTTTAGTGCTGTATACACGGAAAAATATGGTATGTTGTAAATCATCCAAAAAGTGCTTTTAGTGTTATGGGTCTGTATATAAGCAGCACACTTTGGAGAATTCATTTAGTAATTTGATGTACCATGTTTCTCTAAAAATAAGACAGTGTCTTATATTAATTTTTGCTCCAAAAGATTTGTTAGGTCTTATTTACAGGGGATGTCTTATTTTTCCATGAAGAATACGGTACACATTTATTGTTATCTTATTTTCAGGGAGGCCTTATTTTCGGGGGATGCCTTATATTTCAGTGAGAGGTAAAACTGTAAGTGGGTCTTATTTGGGGGGGATGTCTTATTTTGGGGGAAACAGGGTATTATTTTAGCACTAAACAGAGAATCCTTTAAATTGCTTGGGAGTTCATCGTAATTATTGACACATACAAACTATCGACTCTTGTCCAATAAATGTGTGTAACTTGAATACAGGAAGAAAATGAATGAAACAGAGCAATCAATGCTCTGTTAAAATTAGATCAGTCCTTAGAGGAGACTTTTCCTTAGGCCTAAGATTTCTTACCGTTTCAGGATTGTTTTCAAAGATTTCTCTTGCTTCTTCTTTGTTGCAATATTCTTCAATACATTCCCGTTCCAAGTTCCCCTTCATCCTTTCTTCCATAAACGAATTTGCTCGACGTTTTCTGACAAGAAACTCTGATGCATGATGCTGAGATAAGACTAAATTTAAAAAAAAAATATTTAGCCTCTGTTGTGCAACTAAGCAACATTGCACAATGAAGATTAGAAATGAAGGTCTTAATGACAACATGGATCATTGATACAAAAATATAAAGAGAAAAAACAACAAGATTTTATTTTGTTGTTGAAATCCTAAAATCTGGAATGCATGAAGTCTGAACATATCATCTTACAAATAACGTTAACTAAAATGACTTGGAATAAAGTTATTATGTTATGAAGGCTGGATCCCTTGTGCTTAATCCCCCCCGTTTTTTTTGGGGGGGGGGAGGGGGCAGTTGCTTCAAAAATGTTATTCTTGAAAATCTCCTGGTGTTTTGTAGGAAAAAAGGAATTATAAAGGGAGATTCATAAGGAAGAGAACATAAATTTATAAACAACTTATAAACAATTTCCAAAAAACATTCAAAGGCATAAACAGAAACAAAGGCTTTGTAGCATACCATAAATATTAATAATCCAGCTTTATGTAATATTTTAAATGTAGGAAATACTTGATTTCCTTGACATAATCTGATTTATGCCCAAAAATCATCTCTTAGCATTCCTGTGACAGGCAAGTCTATGCTGCATGCAGTTTATCGCCCCGGCTATGACCTGCCAAGTTACATGTTTACATTTCCATTTCTGGGTAAACAAACTGTTCACCAAAATCTTGTTGGAATAAAATTACAGCATGAAGCCGCATGATGTCATCACACAGCACTGGTAAGATTTGATTTAAATGAATTGAAAGTTTCTTATCTCCCTCTTTTGAGTTCTGAAACACCATATGGTTCACTTTTGCCACCAGATCACCATTGGCAGGATAGGGACTCCTGGCAATTTTTGGCTACTGAAGCTCTCTCAACCTAATCTAGAAGCTCCCAAAGGTTTCTCCGGGGCAAAAGGGAGCCCTAGGGGGGCTCTGAATCTCACTTTGTAGACTTTTTTGAACCCTCAGCTCGAGATGATTCCTACCACATTGTGAATAAATACAGGAGGCACCTATCTCTATTCATGTTTGAGTAAGTGGATTTTGAGTCATGAAATCTTACACTTGAATTAAAACTGCTAGCCTTTAAAGTGTTGCAATGTTTTGCATTCCAGTCCTCTTAATTTTGCCAGCATGCTGGAACAGACTAACACTGCTACTTCCTTGGAAATTCCTGAAATCAACTAGCCCCAAAGATACTTGCCAGAATGTGCTAGCAGAAAAGAAAACATTCTCCAGCTTTTAAGCAGCCACCTTCTATGCTCTCATAAACACAATATATCATCCTTTATTTTTAGAAAACAAATTAATGGCCACTTCTTGCATGAAAAAGTCTAAGAATCGCATAGAGTGGCCTGATAGCTAGATGAGTAGTACTAGTAAATAATAAATAAATAATAAATTTATTTATCTATTTAGAATAGTTTTACTCCACCTTTCTCCTTGGGAAAGGACCCAAGGTGGCTTACAATAATGAGGGACAATATACAGGCAAGAACATTTAAAACATATTCAAGTTAAGAACAGGGAGTATGAAGAGGCATCTTAGAACATTAAAAGGTAACATTAGGGCTATAAAGAGCATGCAAGAAGAAATGTTGCTGCTCCCAGAAGAGCATGCAAGAAGAAATAAAAATCCATTATGAGGGGTGAAAAGCAACATGCAAAATACTAGTGTATTTATGAAATCAGTCAATGCAATCATGTATGGTAATCCATACAAAGTCACGTAGTAGGTAGTCCCTCATTCAGGGAAAGCTTGTGTGAAGAGGAAGGTCTTTGCCTGCTTCAAGAAAGATAGCAGAGATGGGGCAGTCCTGGCCTCCAGCAGGAGGGAGTTCCAAAGTCTGGGAGCAGCAACAGAGAAGGCCCTTTCATGTGTTCTTCAAGGCCTTTCCTGGTGACCTTAGAACCCGAGCTGGTTCATACTGCGAGATTCGATCTTTGGAGGTAGCTTGGACCCAGGACATTTTGTGCTTTGTAGGATAAGGTCAGCACCTTGAATTGTGCCTGATAGCTGATTGGCAGCCAGTGGAGCTGCTTTAGTAGGGGTGTAATGTGATCTCTGTAAGTTGCCCCAGTCAGCAATCTGGCCACTCCGTTCTGGACTCTCCTTGAAGTTTCCTGAAACTTTTTCATTGGTAGCGCCACATAGAGCGCATTGCAGTGATCCATTCGGGAGGTCATTAGGCCATGTGTCACAGTGGCCAGAGCAGGTTTCTCAAGAAACAGGTGTAACTGGCATACTAGTTTTAATTTTGCAAATGTACTCTTGGCCACAGCTGTGACCTGGGCATCTAGGCCAGGCCTGCCCAAAGTCCGGCCTGGGGGCCAAATCCGGCCCATCAGGCCATTCTGAGTGGCCCGTGGCTGGCTGGCCTGCCCCTCCCTCCCCCTCCTTCACCCCATGTTTTTTTAAAGAAAGTGGGTGGGGCTTGCAGTGGGGTGGCAGAGTTGGGGAGCAATTGGCGCCTGACACATTCTCAGCCACCAAATCTGGCCCTCCTTACAAAAAGTTTGGGCACCCCTGATCTAGGCTTAAGGATGAGACCAGAAGCACCACCGAAATATGCACCTCTTTTTTCAATTGTTGTTGTTGGTGGTGGTGGTAGGGGGGGTAATCCCAACCAGTACAGGCTGCATCCCTATCCCTTGATCAACTTTTTGACTGACCAGAAGCACTTCTGTCTTGTCTGGGTTTAGTTTCAGTTCGTTCTTCCTCATCCAGTTCATTATTGAAGCTAAGCACTGATCTAAAGTCAAAATACCTTCCTTGGAAACCGGAGGTGACGAGAGGTATAGTTGAGTGTTATCAGCGTACTGGTGACACTTCACCCCAAAACTCCAAATAATTTCTCCCAGTGGTTTCATATAAATGTTAAATAACATAGGAGACAGCACAGAACCGTGATGTTCCCCACAGTGGCTGTGGTGTTGAACATGAGTCCCCTAACACCACTTTCTGCATTCTCTCCTGTACAAAGAACTGAAGCCACTATAAGACAGTTCCCCCAAGTCCCATTTCAGAGAGATGGGTCAGGAGGATGCTGTGGTTGATGGTGTCAAAAGCAGTTGAGAGGCCCAGTAAGACCAAAAGGGACACAGATCCCCTATCAATTTCCTTGCATAGTTCATCTACCAAGCCAACCAGTGCCATCTCAGTCCCACACAACAACGCTTGAAGCCAAATTGAGCTGGATTGTAGGAGGTGAAATTCATCCATTAATACAGGGCTGGCAAGGGGGACAGTTTTATTTATAGGCACCGGATCTACTGCAGCATCCAGGTCAGACTGGATCTGTACAATTTTGGCTGAAAAGTGTTGTGCAGTGAGTTACAGAGTGTTGAGTGCTATACACCTGTGGCACAACACTAACAATATTTGAAGTCCAACTCTGATTCAGCGACAATAGGTTCTGCCCATGATTTGACCTCCAGTTCCAAACGGGCTGCTGCACTTAAGGAATAGTTCAAAGGAAAAACCATAATCTCTGGGTTTTCCCCGGGAAAACTGCTAGCAAAGTCTCTTTTCATCAAGCTCTTATTGCCAAAGAACACTCAGTGGAACTGGACATAACAGATTACATAGAAAAATTACATAGGTATTTAAATTCAGATTCTTTTGAAATATTAGTTTAGAGGTGAAAGTAACTTTATGGCACATAACATCAAGTTCATTAGAAATACCACAAACAGTGTCCAGACTCTAACGGGCCATTCAGATGCTTGAGACATAATCTCATTCGTGGTAAGGGGGGAAAAGTTCTATGCACAGGAGAGACTATACAAAAACAAACACCAGAATGTCAGAGATTATGAGGGAATATAGTGATATGGTGAAGTTAAATACAACTTTGGAGTGGTAGGATAATGTATAACTTGTGCAGTTCTTCGTTGGACTATAACTCTTAGCCCACACCAGGGAGTCTATCGGTCAAAAAGCTTCATCCTGTCACAAGTCAGGGCTTGTCTGCAGGAACTCATTTGAAGCCGGATGGTGCAGGCTAAATGAGCTTGTAAAAGACTGGTATGCCATTTGATGTGATCCTTGCATCCAGATGGCATTTGTACCTCAGTCATCCCTACTGGTCTGGCTGCTTGGTGAAAAGAACAAAAACAAAACAAAACAAAAAATCTCCCTCCTTGTTCCCTCCCTCCCAATTCCCACTTTTTTTATTTAAAAAGAAAGAAAGAATCTAAGTGGTGCAGCTCATCACTACTGCTCCAAATTCTTTTTTAAAATAAATACTTCCTATGATCCATTAAGGCAAGCAAATGTTTAATTTCTCACTATCATGAAGTGTCTGTCTTCTTAAGCTACGTAACAATTTGGGAAACTAGAAGAGAGAGGCAAATTTAAAGCACAGGCTCTGATTTGGTTTGTTTCCAGTAATTGCCCAATCAAAAAATTGAAGCCAAATGGGGCATCCTGCCCATACCAAAAGAAGTAAAAGCCCCTGATAGGGAGGCAGAATTATAGATTACTTTATCACATTAGTAAGAGTCATGCTTTTTGAAAGTTAAACATTTTGAAAGTGAGCAAAATATCAGGTAGTTATTAAGGTGGCACTTCTATAGATAGCTAGATTTCTCTTCTTAGTACAGTGGAATCTTGTATAAAGGAATTAATTTGTTCCAAATGAAATTCTGTTAAACACATTTTCCTTTGTACAAATTTCAGAATTTAATCAGGCTGCTGTTCATGCACTGACCATGCGCTACGTTTGGGCGGCAAGGGAGGCTAAAAGATCTTATGAATCCCTGAGAATTGGTGGGGCCTTGAACCTGCCAGGCAGAGTTGTTCTGGGTGGTTCAAGACCTCACCAATCCTGGTCAGCCTAGGCCTCATAAGAACATAAGAACAGCCTTGCTGGAACAGACCACAGCCCATGCAGTCCAGCATTCTGTCTCACACAGTGACTCACCATTTGCTTCAGGGCATTCCCAAGCAGATTTCCTCACCTGCTTACGACTCCCCGCAAATGGCATTGAGAGATATCCTGCCTCTCTCTCCAACCCAGAGGTTGTCCTTAGGCATCCATAATGATAGCCATTTATACCCTTGTTCTCCATGGACTTGTATAATCCTTTCTTAAAGCTGTCAAGGCTGACAGTTGTCACCACTTCTTCTGGCAGGGAGTTCCAGAGACCAGTGATCCTCTGGGTGAAAAAGCATTTTCTCTTCTTTGTTTGAGATCTAGCACCCAAAAGTTTCATGGAGTGCCTCCTAGTTCTAGTGTTGTATGACAGGGAAAACAGATTTTCCTTATCTACTTCGTACACACCGTGTATGATTTTAAAAACTTCTGTCAGGTCACATCTTAGGCACCGTCATTTAAGAGTGAACAGGCCCAGCTGTTGCAGCCTCAGATGGAAAGGGAGGTGTTCCAGTCCCCTAATCATTCTGGTTGCCCTCCTCTGCACTTTTTCTATTTCCATAATATCCTTCTGGAGGTATGGTGACCAAAACTGGACACAGTACTCCAGATGGGGCCTCACCATAGATTTATAAAGAGGCAAAAGAGCACTTGCTGACTTACCCGTATATACTCCCAAAATTAGGGCTGAAAAACTAGGCTTATATTTGAGCATATACAGTACTTTCGATACCCTTCCTAATGATCCCTAGCATTGAGTTTGCTTTTTTCACTGCTGCGGCACACTGGGCTGATCACCAGGACACCAGGGTCCCTTTCCTGGTTGGTTGCAGAGAGTTCAGACCCTATCAGTTTATAAATGTAATTGGGTTTTGGTTTTCTTGCCCCAACGTACATTACTCTGCACTTACTAATGTTGAAGCTCATTTGCCACTGGTTTGCCCGCTCCCCCAGTGTCAAGAGATCCCTCTGGAGCTCCTCACAATCACTCTCAGCTTTTACTACTCTATATAATTTAGTGTTATTGGCAAATTTGGCTACCCTGCTATTTACTCTGTCTGGAAGATGGGCAGTATAGAAATATAACAAATAAATAAATAAATACTCCTAGATCATTTATGAAGAGATTGATTTCACTAGTGAGTCATGTGCAGCCTTTTTTGGAACTAAAATTGAGGCCATCCGAGGTGGCCTAGACTCCGGTTGCTATAACCTATCTTCGACTGTCCCGAGTGCCGCACCCACTCGGTCTCCTCGCCTGGTTGAGTTTGGGCCTGTATCATCAGCTGAGGCATCCAGGGCACTGGTTCATTGCAGGCTGGAGGTTTCCCCCTTCGACCCTTGCCTGTCCTGGCTAATCAAATCTTCTGGATGGAGCATGCCAGAGTGGGCTTCTGTTATTTCCACTGTATCCTTCAGGGAAGGGATTTTTCCCTCTCACCTGAAGGAGACGTGAAGCCCACTTTAAAGAAACCTGGCTTGGCATTGGAAAATTTGGCTAATTATTATCCAATTGCTAATGTTCCTTTTTGGGGGCTCTACCTTGCTGGTCGTCCTGGATTTGTCAGCAGCCTTTGATATCATCAACCATGGTATCCTGGTGGGTGGGCTTTCCGAGATGGGGATTGGAGGCTCAGCTTATAGCTGGCTCTGGTCCTTCCTTGGTGGCCGTCCCCAGCATGTTCAGCTGGGGGAAGAGTTGTCGGCTCCTTGGATGCTCCCTTGTGGGGTGCCCCAGGGGATGGCAATCGCACCCATGCTGTTTAACATCTATATGAGGCTGTTGGCTGAGGTCATTAGGGGATTTAGAGTATGCTGTCATCAGTATGCAGATGACATGCAGCTCTGTCTTTCCTTTAACACCTCTGTAGTGGAGGTGGTGGAGACCCTTGACTCTTGCCTGGATGCGGTCATGGAATGGACCAGGATCAATAGGCTTAGACTCAACCCAGAGAAGACTGAGGTTCTGTTCTTCCTCAGGAGTGCCGCCAGCTCCTCCATTAGACAATTATACTCTTTGTATACACCAAGCCCAGGAGGATTGAGAAAGGAAAAAACGGGGCTAGTTAAGGAAGGTGATGGAGAGATTAAAGACCCAGAAAGCAAAGTCAGGATTGGTAGGGAGGAAAAGGCAGGAAAAGAGAAGGATAAATAGCTGATAGAGGTGGGGGAGGGGAGGCTAAATCAGGAAAAAGGATTCTACTGCCAGGATGGGAATGGGTTTGGTTAGAAAACCCAGATACTAAAAAATGGGAAAGATTGAGGATGCCTAGAGAGGAGGCAGTGAGGAAGAGGAGGTGAAAGTAGTAGAAAAAAGTGTTTGTATTGGGGCAAGAGAGAAGCTAGAGAATGGAAGAGGAAGAGAGGAGAGAAGATGGAGATAGAACAAGAGAGAAAGATACGAGAAAGAGATACAGAACCGTCACATCAACCTTGCCAAAGTTTTCCACACTTCCTGAGATTCATAAGCATGGAAACCCCTGCCCAACTCCAGACCAAGTTCCACCTCCTATACACAGGAGTTTCCTCCAGCACTGTAGTGCTTTGATTAAGGCTGGGGAGACCCAGACTGGTCTATAATCAGCCAACAACCCCAGAGCAGTTTTCAGCAAGTCATTCTGTCATGCTATCTTATCTCAGAGATTGGTTCTACTGCATTTCTGCTAGAGCTCCTTGGAGGTTAATTGGGTTATAAACGAATCTCTCGTCATATTCCATGATTAGATTAGTAGACCTTGCACACCCAATTCAACTGGCTCATGACATTATGTAGAGGGAAATATCTGCTAAGATATGAAAATCACTGGGTGATTTTGAATCTCTTGTCCTCTATCAGTTTGCTCTTCAGGGGATGGCTGAGAGAGAGAGGGGAAAAAAGGGGGGGAGAGAATATATCAGAATTTCTTGGTATCCAGGAAAAAGTTATTTGTGTACCTGTTCTGCCTTTTCCTCGTTTTTTGAGATGAAGGAAGCTGCTGAAAAGTAAAAGTTACACACAGCATTGATAAAAGCTTTGTCTGATAGTGTTTTTTTGTGCAATATAATAGTAATAGTTGGAGATGCATGGCAGTAACAAATGGTGATAAAACATTTGCTGCAAAATACAATCTAAAGAACTGGTTATTGATCAAACAAAAATAGAGGTTTTTCTTCCTGTATAAAATATCACATTAAAGCTCTTTATCACGGCACTGATAATGATTAGATTATTTCGCATTGTTGGAAACAGTCTTCATTTACCATACTGCTCTCCCCCTCCCCAGCAATAAATATTCCCTCAGCCTTCAACTGAGCATTACACAGAATGGGTCGCTTAGACAGACGGAATGAGAGCTTACTTAAACAGAAACAAGAACGATTTATTTTATTTTTTTGCCCCCAAACTGCAGAACTCTACCTTGCTTTGCGGCCAAAATCAGCGTCTGTCAGACGTACTGCATACAACGGAGCCAAAATAGTCTTCTGAAGTCTGCAGTGTTACGAACACTTACCTGGAACTAAATCCCATTAAGCTTAGTGGGATTTATTTCTGAGTAAACACGCAAAGAATCGGGCTACATCTGGGCGATTCCAAGAGGATGCCGAAATTTGACTAGGGAAACAGAACTGCAAAACATTCCTTTCCTAGGTTTTTCCTTCCCCTCTTCATTTCTGCAGTGATCCGAAACACAGTTTTCCTTCCTACGCAGTGCGAGCAGCCGGCCAGAGCCGGGGAGACCGACATAACTCCGAATCAACCCCCAAGACAAACAACAGCCAACTGAACCGAAAGTTGGGAAACCGAGCTGATTTTTACTTACACGTCCTAGCCTCCGAGATAGCAATCTCCGCGGCACACAGGCAGGAAATGAGGAGGCAAACCATGCAGTGGAGCCTCATTCTTAGCTGGAGGGCGGCGCTCTATGGGGCCGCTATCTTGTCTCCTGGGGGGCTAAGGAAGAGCAGGGGTGCGCTGGCATCCGATGCTCGTAGACTGCCGGCCTTTCCCTGTTTACACGGGGCCTGGGAGAGAGGCAGCCGGGAAACGTTCTGCCAGGTTCCAGCCTTCCTCCTGCTCGGGGGTGGGGTGGGGGAGCGGGG
>JAHTLZ010000007.1:11875103-11887859 GCA_023846285.1 Phrynocephalus versicolor | reverse complement strand
TGTGTGTGTGTGTGTGTGTGTGTGTGTGTGTGTGTGTGTGTGTGTGTTTTAGTGAGCAATCATTACATGATCTCTTGCTGAGTGCAAAAGGGAGAAACAACTAGTCCTAAAAATCAGGTAGGACCTCATATGAGGCAGAAGATAGTCCTTGCAACCATCATTCAATTGAGGGTATTCTTGTGTGCATGTATGTGCAATAACTACCTGACCTCTATTACTGGCCTTGCCTTCTAGTGTTAATAAGAACCATGGCCAGCCCAGACAGGCAGCAAGGCCATGACAGCAGGTAGCAGATTTTGTGCATCCCCAAAAGCAGCCAAGATAATTGTTTTTCTTGTCTGGAAGATACTCAGCAGATCTTCTGCCCAGGAGCAGATACTGCTGCTGTGTAAACATGATTCTTGTACACTGGTATCGGGGACAGGACACCATTTGCTGGCATGCTACAGACAGCAGATTGCCTTGGGCTGGCTCTGTCAGAGCCAAAGGAAGATGAGCTTCAGCTGCTGGGAGGAAAAATCTCAAGGGAGGCTGGTGTGTGTGTGTGTGTGTGTGTGTGTGTGTGTGTGTGTGTGTGTGCCAACTTTTAGGAGGTGCTGGAGCTGACGCCAGCGACTCCCTCAGAACTGCTGGTCCAGGCTGCTATGCCAGCTCTTTATGCCATGCCTCACAACAGCTCTTACTCCCCCCCTTCTAATGCCACTCTTCTCCCAGCAAAGGGAGCCAAGGCAGCTGACAGATTAGTGGAAACAACCCGACTAAAACATGATAAATTATTTCATTTTCTGAACAGGGCATGAACTAGTATTGGAGCAGTTAAGAGATTCTCAAGACGAGTGTTTATCCCGCACGCTCCCCTAAGGCTTTATCTCCGCCTCTTTGGGAGCCAATGATTGACAGGTAGCTATCAATCAAACTGTAATAAGATCCTGATTGGATATCTTCTCCCCTTCTCCCTCCCCTGGTATCCTCTCGCTGTTTTGTAACTATTGGAAACCAGCTTCAGCAGCGCGTCCTCTCTGCGGCGCTCCTGGTTTCCCCGACCCTTTGGGAGGCGCCGACCAATCAGCAGTCTCTCCCTGCGTCACGTGAAGGGGAACCTTGCCGGGGGAAACAGTGTCACGTGGCTCTTCTTGTGGAAACGGCCGCTCTGGGAATCTGGTGCCGAGCGCTCGGAGCAACGAGTCTCGTTGGTCAGCGGGGTGGCTGGTGGGCGGGGGTTGCGGATGAGTGCCTCGCGTGGCTGTTGCGGGGCGACTCGGAGGAGGCCGGGAGGGCAGGCCTTGGGGCGGGTGGGGTGGTCATGCGGGGACTGAGAAACCCAGGGCCGCGGAGGCTGGCCCCGCGGCTTCACGCCTTCTCCGTTCCCTGTGGCTACGGTGATCAAGCGCTGGTAAGAGAGGAGCCCTCATTGCTGAGGCTGCTGCTTTTGGTCCCGCCTGATCTCCCCCCTCCCGCCCCCGGTCCTGTGTTGCCTTTCTCATTGACAGACCTGCAGGCAATGCGTAAATGTATCTCTGAATGATAAGGGGAGCTCCAAGTAGAAAACGAAGGGAGACCTAAGGGATCATCTATTCTGACCCCCTGCCTTTCTGTATAGCACTTCTCATTTACTGACCTACAGGTAGAGGGGTCGGTGGATCTCCCAAGCATGGGGTGCCTCTAAGTACGACTTCTGTGTCACACGGGGCAAACATGAGTTCTGTGCCTCCCCCCCCCCAACCTCGTGTGTGTGTGTGTGTGTGTGTGTGTCTTTCTTTCTTTCTTTCTTTCTTTCTTTCTTTCTTTCTTTCTTTCTTTCTTTCTTTCTTTCTTTCTAGCATGCATGCATGCATGCATGCATGCATCCATTTATTTGGCATGATCCGCCTCGTTGGCAGAAACACAATTCACTAGAATTGAGTGAACCTTCCTTCCTTCCTTCCTTCCTTCCTTCCTTCCACCCACCCATCCACCTATTTATTTGATATGTTCTGCCTCATTAGTGAAAATGGGCAGCTTACAGTGCATCAAAGCATAGTTAAAATCGTAAAAACAAACACATAAGTTCAATAAATACAATCAAACTCTATCTCTGATTGAATCGATAAAACCTGCATTTATTTATTGCATTTTTATACCACACTAAGCCACTGAGATATCTAGCAGTTCATTTTTTTTTTTTTTTTGTGGGAGAGAATGATGATTGGGAGCAAGTCTTTACTTACACTGTACTTTTCTACTCCTCTTCTATGATTTTAGCATCAACACAGTCTTCAAAAACTGATCTTCTTTATTGTGACGTGCCTGTAATTGGAATTCTGGGATCAATGCAGATACTGCATCAGTAATTTACTTCGTGTTCTGAATGGCTGTTGGATAGAGATGTATAGCCTGATGGCCAATTGTTGCAACTGGCTAAAGCGCTGGCGAGAACCTGTCAGGTAAACTATTAAACATATAAAATTGTCAATTTCCCCCTATTTGATAGAAGTTACAAGATAATGATATGCAAAAGGCATTGTAAACATTCTGCATAGTATTAAAGTGATGACATGTTGTAGAATTTAGGCTGTTAAACTGCTATCGAAATTATAACAGACTGTTGTATGAGGACATAGACTTAATTGCAGCAGACATTTGTGTCATTTGGAGTCCAGATAGTCAGATATGTAAAGCACTACTTCTAAGTTGTGATACATGCATTTGTGTCTGTTGTGTGATGACATAAGGATTGAGATCAGAGGAAAATGGAATACTGAGATTATCAGGCCATCTCTCTGTCCCTTCTTGTAACTGCTGTATTCTGCTCATAAGCAATATAGTTTATTCAAAACTCAATACTTTATATGTTTTCCCCATGTTACTCCCATGAGTAGGACTACAGATGTGCACTGTCTTGGACCAATATCTAAATAAAGACTGAGTCAGGGTTCTTTGTGTGGTCCTATCGCACAGAGGAAGTAGCCTGTGGTTTCTACTAGTTGGTAGTGGTACATGTAGAGGTACATGTGTACCTCTTTTGAAAATAAAAAAAGACTCGTACCTGAGGAACAGAAATTAATATTAATAGATAGCATCAGGAAATGTAAGGAGAAGAGGTTTGATAGTTGAATCCCTCAATGAAGCCCCAAAATTCTCCTGGACACTCACAACTGCTGAAATGCTATGGCTGATCTGTGAGAGAGGTTATCCAGCAGTAGCAGCTGCTGTCCATGGTCTGTCTGTCTGCCTCTGTTTCTTTTTTGGTGGGATATTGCTTACATTTTGCCTCCCCCTATTTTGAAGCATTGTTATAGTATTTATGTTGTTATAACTCTGTTTGTATGTGTGTTTGTGTGTGTGTGTGCATTCACGTACACACACATATGCATGTGAATGTCTGTATGCTTGTAGTTACATCAGAACTTTAGCACGTGAACACCTGTTTCCTCTTCGCCTTGGTATCTCTTCTTTTGGATGTCATGGTGTCCCTGTCAAAATTCATAGTAGTTATTCACAGGAATGGCCTTCCCACTAGTTTGGAAGCAGAGAAGTACTGGCAATGATAAGGATAGGGCTGCAGTATCTACCAAAGAGTACAGGGTGGCTTAGGCTGTTCAATCAATTGAACAGGTACATATTTAATAGGGAATCACTCTCTTGGCAACCGTGTTTCAAAGGTGTGACATCTCCTGCCATTTTATAATCACTCACTATATGCATTTAGATAGAAAGTTAAGAAGATATTTTGAAAAAGGCTTCTCTTGAACATGTAGAGGTTAGACCTAAGAAACATGGATCCCTATGGCTTCTGCTTGGTTTCTCCCACTAATGTGAGTAGATAACCTAAAGCAAGAGGTAAAGGTTCCCCCTGCACATGCATGCTAGTCATGTCCGACTCTAGGGGCAAAAATTGAAACAAGTAATTAATAACCATATGTAATTATTAATGACATATGGTTATTAATTACTTGTTTCAATTTGTTCAGTTTTTTAAAAATTGCACTTTATTACACATTGTAACTGGGTTAGGGTTAGGGTTAGGGTGCCACTACCCTAATCTTATAAAAAGGGCTTTAAAACAGAAATTTGAAAAATAATCAATTTTAAATTGCAGAATTATTAAAAGAAGCAGAAGATTTTTTTAAAAAAAACCCTTGGTAATTGTAAATAGAGCTTTTCTCTAAGGAAAGGGGAAATGCAAATTCATAAAAGAGATTCTTTGAAGGTTCCTTGTGTATATTTTCATGTGCACTCTTTTTGAAAACAAGACACATGCACACATTGGTATAAAATTAGAACTGTTCACAAGATTAGATTTTTGCATCTTTTTTTGCATGATGTTTTTACTGCCCCAGATTCTCCCATAAATATGTGGTATAAGAAAGTGCCTCAGAATATCTGCACAGTGGTGCTCTTATAGTAAATTAGCATGATCTGGATATGTGGGAATGTGCTAGGTAAATAGAATCTCGCTCATTATACTTTAGTATGAAGTTAGTATGGTAACACTTTCCCGTATTCTTCACGTGAAAAATGCCACATAGAACTGTTATATTTCACCACAACACATGTAGATTGTAGATCTAAGAAACTGCCATCACCGTGAATGGTATCTGAATGACTTTTCACAGATATATCATAAAATATATTTTAACAGCTAGTACAGTATTCAGATATGTGGCCTAATGCAAAAATGGTTATCCATGTACTTAGTAATCCATGTCAGCTCTAGAAATTCCAAGTGATCTCTTCCTTGTGGTAACTTGTTATAGAATGCTTTTGCTGGTTCCACTTCATATGTTTTCTTCACATTTTGTCGCTGACCTCTGCTTTCATCTTACCCTTTCACTGTAACACTTTAATGTCCCTGTCCACCTGTGTCCTAGTTTCACCTTTGTCTGTCTAGCACTTTGCTGTCAACATTATTCAAAACCCCATGTTGGCTCCTTTCCTTCTCCCAGACCCTTTACAAGGTTCTTGTTGTAGCTTTCAGAACACTGAAAAGATTTGACCTCTTCTGTCTATCTCCTTTTATATTCCAGTACATCCTTTTTTGACATTTGATTGTCCAGCTCCACCACTGTTAGCTACCCAGAGACTTCCTTCTCCCTGATATGAGTCCACAATTGTTGCTCTGCTTGTCTTTTGGAACTACCTCCCACATAAGTGTGTGTCTTCTTATGTTCCCTTGTAAAAAGGTTCCCCCTGCACATGCGTGCTAGTCATGTCTGACTCTAGGGGCGGTGCTCATCTCCATATTCAAGCCGATGAGCCACTGTTGTGCAAGTCCATGGCCACGTGGCTGGCATGGTTTCAAGGAAAGACTCTTTTACCTTCCCGCTTTTTACGGCGGTACCTATTTATCTACTTGCATTTACATGCTTTTGAACTGCTAGGTTGGCAGAAGCTGGGGTTATCAGTGGGAGCTCGCTCCGCTGTGTGGCCCCTGGGATTCGAACTACAAAGCTGCCAACTTTGCAGCTGACAGTTTTCGGAGCCTTAGTCCACTGAGCCTTGTATTTGCTTTCAACTCTTAATTAAAATTCAGGGTAGAGGCATTTGGCTCTATAAATTACCATATGTCTGTGAAGATTCTCAGTCATCCAGGTGAGTTTATCTGGAAGTTGAGTCATGGCTACTGGACTTCTTTTTGAGAGATAGGAACGTTTCGCTGTTCATCCAAACAGCTTCACAGCTAGTGCAAGTACTCCATCTTATAATCAGCTTTGACCTCTTGTCACCCTGGTCTGAATTAGGCTCATAAGATGAACAATGGCCTGAATAGGCTCGTTAGGGAGACAATAGTATCCATAGCCTTAAGGACCAGGGTGACAAGAGGTCAAAGCTGAATATAAGATGGAGTACTTGCATAGCTGTATTCAGACCGATGAAGCTGTTTGGATGAACAGCGAAATGTTTCTGTCTCTCAAAAAAGAAGTCCAGTAGCCATGACTCAACTTCCAGATATAAATTACCATGTTATATAGGGGGCACTAGTGTATATATTATTTAGAAAGGTACTTGGTAATGATTTAAAATATTATGTACAATTCAGTATAATAATAACCACCATCATCTTAGAACTGGAGAGCTGGAACGAGCCTTATGGATCACCATGTTCAACCCCTCTCAAGGAGGCATAGTGGGACTCCAGCTCCCAACCTCTGGCTTCACAGCTATCCTGCAGTTATATGGTACATAAGGTTAAGAAGATGAGCCTAACAGTACTTTTTTCTTTGTATAATTTGAAGGAAAGTGACATTAATCATGGTGGGGCTTGACAATGCTGGAAAAACTGCAACAGTGAAAGGAATCCAAGGAGGTGGGTAACATCATTATTTTGAATAAATTGTTTTTTTTTTAATTTTTTTATTAAGTATTCAGAGAAGCTTCTTTAATATTTAAGAAAGAAAGAAAACTCGGGTTGTTTGAGAGGTGCCATATGATGCCCTTAAATTAAAAGCAAACCAAAGAAAACAATAACTCCAAATACTTTAAAGCAGTGGTGGCCAAACTTCGGCCCTCCAGCTGTTTTGGACCAGAATTCCAAGCCTGTATTGAGAGTGACACAGGACTGTGGGAATTGTGGCCCAAAACATCTGGAGGGCCAAAGTTTGGCCACCACTGCTTTAAACAGAAATTTTCTCCTTTTCAATTGTATTGACTGAATTTAATTATCTGCCATTTAACGTTTGTAGGAATAAATTTGCATCTTTCCTTAAGAAGAGACAACTTACAGGTATGGAGGTGACAGCACGTCAACCAAAGTCACCCAGATTTTACAGAGAGCTGAGGTCTGGTCCTTTGAACTAGTATGAATATCTCTCTTTCTTTCTGGAACATGTGTAAGGACTACATGAGACAGTGAGAACCAGTCGGTTCTCATGAAATCAAAATAGAATAAAATAGATTAAAATATACTAAAATCAGTTTGAAAAACAAGGGCCTAACTGAGTATCACAATTAAGAATGCCCGCTAGATGTTCAGCAGGGTGGGGGGGGTCTGTAGACCAGTGATCCTCTGGGTGAATAACTACTTTCTATTTGTTTGAGATCTAGCACCCAAAAGTTTCATGGAATGCCCCCTAGTTCTAGTGCTGTGCAATAGGAAAAACCATTTTTCCTTATCTACTTTGTCCACACCGTGTATGATTTTATAAATTTCAGTCAGGTCACCTCTTAGATGCCATTGTTCAAGAGTGAAGAGGCCCAGCTGTTGCAGCCTCAGATGGTAAGGAAGGCAATCATTCCGGTTGCCTTCTTCTGCACTTTTTCTATTTCCTTCTGGAGGTATGGTGACCTGAACTGTACACAGTACTCCAGATGGGGCCTCACCATATATTTATAAAGAGGTAGCTTATTTTCTATACCCTTCTTAATGATCCCTAGCATTGATTTTGCTTTTTTCACTGCTGCGGCACACTGGGTTGACACCCTCATTGAGCTGTCTACCAGGAACCAAGGTCCCTTTCCTGGTTTGTTGCAGAGAGAGCAGACCCCATCAGTTTATAAATGTAATTGGATTTTTTTGCCCCACTGTGCATCACAGTTAGAGGTTTGGATAAAACACTTTCAAAAAGCTAGGTAATTATGAGCTATCAAAAACAATATAGCAGGGCAGAAACTGATGCCTCTCAAGTGGCAAGGAATTCCACAGAGAACGATAAGAAAAGTCCCAATTGGAACAGATAGAGAAGAATGTATGGAGGCAAATTATCCACACAGTTAACATCCATAAAAAATTAAGATACATTAGAGCAGTAGTTCCCAACCTTGGGTCCCTAGATGTCCTTAGACTACAACTCCAAGAAGCCATCACCAGTAGCTGCTGTCTAGGATTTCTCGGACCCAGGATTCAGAACTACTGCATTACACCAATAAAAATACAAATTAAAGCTTCTGCTTCTGCTGCATGTCTTTAGCACTTCATTGCATATATCGCCATTCTGCCCTTTTTGTATCATTGCAAAAGCACTGCTGCATTGTTTTGCTTTTGTAGAAACTATTGTATATATTCATAAGCAAAAGCAGAATGCCATATATTGGCTCTGTTTATCATAACATAGAAAACAAAAATCTTTGGTTGTTTCCTTGAGTTGTTGATACAAGTTTGTCTCAACCAAATATATAAAATCTATTTTTAGTTTCATGAGGCATTCTACTTCTTAGGATAAAAAAGAAGGTATTTTTTTTCCTCTGCCTTTTAAAAAAATTATTTGCTAAAACACACAAATTTTATTTGCTAAAACAAACAGAAACTAGTATAGGTGAGTAAAATCAATGTGTAGGTATAACCTTTTTATTATATTGACTCAGAATATAATTAGGGGAGAAACTCAAAGAAGTAAATCTTATGTGCATAATAATGATATTTTTATATGCCCATTTCTAATTGGGGAGGTAGGAATTTCCCAAATCACATTTGTTCCTTTAACCATTAAAAATCTATTTTAGCATCAGTTTCTGCCTCTGCTAACTCCTGTAAAAAGGGCATTGATGCATGCATGCTTGCCTCATTTTTTTTACATAACTTCAGAGCTACAAAATGAATGTGTTTTTTTTTTTTTTGTATTTACACAGATGCTACTGTGGGACTGAAATGAAAATGTTAATAATTTTTACCATTAAATACATTAATATCCCATTCCTTTACTTTAAGTAACGAAAGTGGTTATAAATGTATGAGTTCTGAACTATTTAAACTTGATTGTGCAGTGTTCTCTCACAAATCATACTTTATTTTTATCAGAATCTCCTGAAGATGTGGCTCCAACAGTTGGTTTTTCTAAAATTGACCTTAAGCAAGGTCGATTTGAGGTCACAATCTTTGACTTGGGAGGCGGAAAGCGAATCCGGGGTATCTGGAAGAATTACTATGCTGAGTCCTATGGGATAATATTTGTTGTGGATTCCAGTGATGTGGAGAGAATGGAGGAGACAAAAGAGACGATGTCAGAAGTTTTAAGGCATCCCAAGATATCAGGGAAACCTGTATTAGTGTAAGTAAAATGAATCAATACATACTTCTATACTGATCTATTAACATTTGGAGCTTGTGCAACTGTCTTAACCTTAAGTAGCCCTTAAAGATGTCTTTATTTCTAAGCATAAAGGAACTGAATAGAGAGATCCCACTCTGTTGTGCTGTTTCCGAGATAATTGGAAATGTGTTTGATAAGACTGTTTTTTGTTTGTTTTTGTTTAGCCCTGTATAGGCTGTATTAAAATGTGAAATGTAATTTATTTATTTATTATTGTTGTTTATTTAAAGTATTTCATCTTGCCTTTCTCCCGGAAAGGACCCAGTTTCTCCATATGTTCTGTGTTTTCTTTTCCAGCCCTGTCTTTATTAGCAGTTCTTAACTATTTGATAGATGGATTGATTGAGACAAGTAACATGACTATTGTACAGGTCGAACATAATCATGTAATTAGCATGTTCTTAGTACCAAGAACTCTGCACATTCAATACAGTGTGTGTGTGTGTGTGTGTGTGTGCGTGTGCGTGCGTGCAAGTAGATGCTTAGTGTAAATGATTAGCAGAAGGTAAAGAAAATACCTACAGAGTGAAATAGTTGTCTTCCTGTGTAGAAGACTATCAAGTAATGATCCAATTAAAATTCATCAGTTGTAATGTAAAGGATTTCTTGTGAGGAAAGCGACGGCAAACTTAGGCAGCATCTTAAAAAGCAGAGGCATCATTTTGCCAACAAAGGTCTGGATAGTCAAAGCTATAGTTTTTCCAGTAGTGATATATGGAAGTGAGAACATGGACAATAAAGAAGGCTGATCACAGCAGAATTGACACTTTTGAGCTGTGGTGCTGGAGGAGACTCTTGAGAGTCGCCTGGACTGCAAAGAGATCAAACCCATCCATCCTGAAAGAAAGCAACCCTGAATCTTCAACGAAAGGACAGATTTTGAACCTGAGGCTCTAATACTTTGGCCACCTCACGAGGAGAGAGGGCTCCCTGGAAAAGTCCCTGATGTTGGGAAAGATTGAAGGCAGAAGGAAAAGGGGATGGCAGAGAATGAGATGGTTGGACCATCAATGCAATCAACATGGATTTGATCATGGGAGGCAGTGAAAGACAGGAGGACCTGGCGTGCTCTGGTCCATGGGGTCACAAAGAGTCAGACACGACTTAACGACTGAACAACAACAAATGTAAAAAATGTCTTGTTTATTACATCAAAATCAATAGGACTTAGGTTTACTTTCGACTCATTTACGTAATTAGTTCATAGGTGTAACATGTCCTTTCTGGTGTAATATCATTTGCTTCTTCTTTGGAAAGTATGCTTTAGTTGTCTTTTTTATATTTGGAACTATCTTGTTTATTGTTGGGTTTTTTTTAAGGTGGAGCTTTAAATGAATTTCAGATATTAATTAACAAACATTAACCAATATTATTGTGTGTATAGCAAACATGGCTCAGAGTTTTGTTTAGAATAAGTTGCCTATAGCTGACATTTGTCACTTTGTTTCCTTGAAAAAATGATACATGCTGATTATACAACTAGTGCTGTAGTTCTCACTTGAAATAAGAGATATACTGACCAGTTTCTAGGCAGTTATTTTCAGTGACCTATTTAAATTAGCAGAATATTGTATCATTAGGGTAGATAATTGTACATCCTAGACTTGTACAGATAATTAAATTTTACTTTCTCTGGAGTTTTAATCAATGTGTCTAAAAGTATATCAGTTTTCACAGTCTACAAATTGTGCATGTATACACGTGCAGTAATACCTTGGTTTAAGAGTGTTTTGCAAGATAAGCCAACATGTCTTCTAAATGTTGATCAACAAGAAATGTCTTGATACACAAGCGCTGGAGCACCTCTATTCCTGGCTGGCAGCATCAACGGCAGCGGTAAGAAAAGAAAAATCTTACTGCCATTGCCTCTGGTAGAGGAGTCAGGTGGGGCTTTGAATTTACTGGGCAGCGGATCAGATGTTTGAGCGCAAAGTTCAAAACTTCCATCACCTGGGACTTGACCTGGAAGTTCAAAGCTTGGTTGGCCAGCCAGGTGAGTCCCCACCCCAGCCTTCTCGAGAGTGCCTTGCTGGCCCGTGTTGGTGGCAGCAGCGGTGGCGGCAAAGAGGAGGAGGGTGTTGGGCATTGGGGCAGTAAGTTTTATTTTTAATTTTCCCCCTCCTCACTGCCACTGCTGCCTCCGTTGGCTGATGGTGGTGGCAATGGCAAGGAAGGAATAATTTCTTTTCTTTTCCTTTTTTCTTCTTGCCACAGCCGAGCCTGTGGCAAGGAGAAAGGGATAAAAAGTTTATTCCCTCCATGCCATTTGAGGTGTGTTGGGGGTGAAAGCTTTCACCCTGGCACCTCACCACCCCTATCACTGCCATCAACCTGAATATGAGCCTTTGCTTTCATCCGCGAGTTTCACTATCTGCAGGGGGTCCCGTAACCTATCCCCCGCAGATATGGCATTCCTACTGTATGCTGTATTAACTCTGCTCTAGTGAAGGATGATATAAGCCTCTGTGAGTCTTTATTGGAAAGGTGGAGTACACATGCTGAAAATGGGTATTAAAAGGAATCCACATCAACTTTAGTTTGTGTAGAAAGACAAGTGTTTGAATCATAATGTCACTGCTTGTCTGATTTAATTGGACAGATGAAGTCTTTCTCATCTGGAATCTAAACTCCATTTTGCATGGCTTCATGAGCCTAAGACAGTGCATCAGACCCCACTGTTAAAATATTTCAATTTTTTTTTTGCCATTTTACTTGGTGAAGCATTTTGGACTATCCCAAAACTTCTCTTATTTGTAATTTTTTTTACTGATCCAATCAAAGTATTGCTGAGCCTTGAACTTTGCTTCTGTGGACGGATCACATTACCACTTTTTGTATTTCAATACATCGGTCACCATTTCTGTTTCTTTTCTGAATCCATATTTAAATAATTCTTGTTTATTGGCTTTCTTTAACATATAAAGTGTATGCATCTGTTCTGTTCTGCTTATGTCTTGCTATGTTTGACAGTGTACTAGTTACTGCTTGAATACACATACAATCCTTCTCTCAATAAGCATTTTAAAAGCAAGCATCAAAAGTAGGAAAATCTGAATGTTTTGAACATGCAGCTGAAATCTTTTCTGTCTTTTCCAGCTGGTGTTAAAGAGTGATAGGAAACAAATTAAGTCCAGTGAAAAGAACAAATTATCTGTTTCTGTACATCAGCGCCTGTAATGTGCAAAGTAATTCCATGCATATTTATCCAGTAGCTTGCCTCACTGTTCAGAGAGTACAAGAGGTTCAGTTATGGAATGCCTAGTTTCAAACACTTGCTTGATAGTAAAACTAGTGGGGATTATCTTTATATTAATCTAAACTTCACAGAGATTTGACAATCTTTATTCTAACAACAAGGTATAGATAATTTACTCTAGCAAATGTGTTTTTGGATATTAAAGTAGGTTCAGTGACTCATTGTGTTAAATTTAATTTTCTTTAATCACCTAATTCTCATTATCACCAAGCATTCTGATATTTATCTTTAAGGAAATTTTAATCATTTGTACCTGTGGTAAATCTGGACAGATCAGTGTTTTAAGTATCTGGCTGCAGAATCAGAGGCTGGGGGTTTAATTTTCCACTATGCCTTTTTGACAGAGGCTGGACTTCTTCTACCTCTTCAGTTCAATTCATTGCTGCTGCTGCTGCTGCTGCTGCTGCTGCTGCTGCTGCTGCTGCTGCTGCTGCTGCTGCTGCTGATGATGATGATGATGATGATGATGATGATGATGATGATGATGATGATGAT
>JAHTLZ010000007.1:11850116-11875093 GCA_023846285.1 Phrynocephalus versicolor | reverse complement strand
TTGACACATATGCCATTCTCCATTCTGTGACATCTTATTAGTTAATGCTGTTAACTGTATCTTATTAACCTTTGCTTGAACCATGCAAATTGAAGCAGACTTTTTTAAGTAGGTGGAAGAATCAGCATCAGTCATACATTAGAACAGGCATGTCCAAACTTCGGCCCTCCTGATGTTTTGGACCACAATTTCCCGAATTCCAAGCCTGTATTTCCAATGGCAAAGGACTGTGGGAGTTGTGGTCCAAAACATCTGGAGGGCCAAAGTTTGGACATGCCTGCATTAGAAGATAGAAAGCTTGTTTTCTCTCCCCCCTCACTACTACCTGTGCATGCTGGAAGTGTCATAGCAAACTCAAGGGTCTGAACTTTGTGTCTCTTCATAAAATGGTGAATCAAATGAACAAATATAAGCTGCAAGAAAACGTTGCAGCCCTTACTCTTAGGGGAGTAGATTGTTCCAGACCGCCTGGAACAGGAGCCTTGGAATGTATTTCACATCTCTTCTGTCTCTGTATGGGCTTGGATTAGGTTTCAGTGATAGGAAAGGTCTAAAGAAAGCTTTTCTGTCCATCCTCTAGCCTTTCCTATACAGTACTGGAAAATTGTTACAGAATTATGAGGTCATTTCTGTTGCACAGGTAGAGTTGTAAGACAGTGATGTGATCTTTTGTCTCCTTTTGAACAGGAAATAATGTCCCCCTGAATAATAATTGTATGTTGTGAAGTCAATTCTGATTTTCCAGGGTTTTCTGCCATTCCATTGTTCTTGGGATATACTGTACTGGGACTTGCCCATGGACTCCCAGGCTGGGTCTTCCCCTAGGAAAAGCACACAGTATGGAATCAAATTTCCAACTGCTGGCTCTGCAACCAGATACCTAAATCGCTGAGCTACCCAGTCAGTTCCACTGGTTTAGGAGTATGTATTGTATTCATGCATTGTTACTACTAGATGGAATACCCTTTAAAAAGGGGGGGGAGGAGACTCTTTACCTGTACTGTGTAACAAGTACTGTATACATAATTCTTCCTGACACTCACTCTAAACCTGTGCAGAACAGGATAGAAATGCTGGCCTGTTTGGTAAACCAGGGCAAAGAGGCATGATAAGAAATAAGAAGAGTCATGCTGGATCAGGCCAAAGGCCAATCTAGTCCAGCTTCCTGTATCTCACAGTGGCCCCACCAGATGCATCTGGATGTGCACAAGACTAGATATCTCTCTCCTGATACCACTCCTTTGCATCTGATCTGGTCCTTGAAGTACCCCAGTTTTAAGCCTGGAGATAACACATCTCCATCATGGTTGGTAACCTGTGATGGACTTTTCCTCCAGGAATCTGTCCAATCCCCTTTTGAAGGCATTCAGGCCAGATGCCATCACCACATCCTGTGGCAGGGAGTTCCACAGACTAACAACATGCTGGGTAAAAAAAAATAATATTTTGCCTGTTCTCGCTCTCCAAACCCTCAATTTGATTGTATGTCCCCTAGTTCTGTTATTTTGTGAGAGGGAGAGGAACGTCCCTCTATCCACTTTACTCATGATCTGCATAATTTTGTACGTCTCAATCATATCCCCCAGCAGGCACCTTTTTTCTAGACTAAATTGCCCCAAATGTTTTAGCCTTTCCTCATAAGTGAGGTCCCTCAGCGCAGTAATCATTTTAGTCGCTCTCCTTTGCACCTTTTCCAGTTCCACTATGTCTTTTTTGAGATGCGGTGACCAGAATTGTACACAATACTCCAGGTGGGGCCTTACTGTTGTTTTGTACAGTTACATATTGTTGGCTGTTTTATTTTCAGTACCCATTTTGATAATCCCTAGCATGAAATTGGCCTTCTTCACTGCTGCTACACACTGCGTAGACACGTTCATTGAGCTGTCCACCAGCACACCAAGATCTCTTTTCTGATCCATTATGGACAGCTCGGAGTCCATGAGCTGATAGGGAAAGTTTGGATTTTTTGCCCCAATATGCATTACTTTACAGCTTGCTACATTGAAACACATTTGCCATTTTGCAGCCCATTCCCCCAATTTGGAGAGGTCCTTCTGGAGCTCTTCACAATCTTTTCTGGTTTTTGCCACTCGGAAAAGTTTTGTGTCATCCACAAACTTGGCCACCTCACTGTTTATCCCTGTCTCCAGGTCATTTATGAACAGATTGAAAAGCGTCGGTCCCA
This sequence comes from Phrynocephalus versicolor, assembly GCA_023846285.1. Lineage (NCBI taxonomy): Eukaryota > Metazoa > Chordata > Lepidosauria > Squamata > Agamidae > Phrynocephalus > Phrynocephalus versicolor. Next base: position 11,872,905 of record JAHTLZ010000007.1, on the reverse strand, counting down.
GGACAGATCACTGGGGCACACCACTTTTCACTTCTCTCCATTGTGAAAATTTCCCATTGACACTTACTCTCTGTTTCCTGGATCTCAACCAGTTCTCAATCCATAAGAGGACCTGCCCTCTTATCCTCTGACTGTGCAATTTTCTCAGCAGCCTTTGGTGAGGGACTGTGTCAAAAGTCTTCTGAAAATCGAGATAGACAATATCCACCGGTTCACCCAAATCCACATTCCTTTTTCAAAGAATTTGAAAAGGTTTTTCAGGCAAGACCTACCCTTACAGAAGCCATGCTGATTTTCCCTCCATAAGGTTTGTTTTTCTTTAAGATTTTCTCTTGGATGAGGCTTTCCACCATCTTCCCTGGCACAGATGTAAGGCTAACTGGCCTGTAGTTTCCCGGGTTCCCCCGCCTTCCTTTTAAAAAAATTGTGACATTCGCTATCCTCCAGTCCTAGGGCACTGTGGCCATTTTAAAAGACAACTTGCACATTACCGTTAAGAGATCTGCAGTTTCATTTCTCAGTTCCTTAATAACCCTTGGGTGGATGCCATCTGGGCCCGGTGACTTGCCAATCTTCAATTGACCAATGAAACCTAAAATACATCCTCTCTTTTAACCTGTATTTGATTTAATTCTTTAGTCAAGAGGGGAGGTTCTGGCAGAGGAATCTGCCCAAGGTCTTCTGTCGTGAAGACAGATGCAAAGAACTCATTTAATTTCTCTGCAATTTCCAAGTCCTCCTTTATTTCCCCTTTTCCTCTCTCACCATCCTGAGGGCCAACTGGTTCTCTGGCAGGTTTTCTACTTCTAACATATTTAAAGAAGCTTTTATTATTTCCCTTTATATTGCTAGTCATACATTCCTCAAAATCTTTCTTTGCCTCTCTTATCATCTTCTTACATTTCTTTTGCCAGAGTTTGTGCTCCTTTTTATTTTCCTCATTTGGGGAGGATTTCCATTTACAGAAAGACCTCTTCTTGAGCTTCAGAGCTTCTCTAACTCCACTTGTTAACCATGCCGGCGCCCTCTTGGACTTAAATCAGCTCTTCATTCTTTGTGGTATGCACTTGTGCCGGGCCTCTATTACTGTTGTTTTAAACAGGCTCCATGCACTTTGAAGAGTTTGGATTCTTCTAACCTTCCCCTTCAATTTCTTTCTAACTAGTTTCCTCATCCGAGGGAAGTCCGCCCTTAAGAAATCAAGGGTTTTTGTGTCTGATTTTCTTGAGACTCTTCCCCCAACATGCATGGCAAAGGAGATTGCAGCATGGTCACTGTTCTCCAGAGGACCAGTGACATTCACATCCCTGACCACACAGTATTAAATCCAGAGTTGCCTGTTCTCAGGTGGGCTCCATGACAAGTTGCTCTAAGGCACAGTCATACAGAGAATCCGGGTTTCTCTTTCTTGCCCCGAGCTCACATTGGCCCAGTCAATGCGGGGATAATTGAACTCCCCCATGATTACTATTTTGTCCTTCTTGGACTCCTCCATGATTTGTCTCCTCATTTCAAGGCCCCCCCTCAAGTTTTTGATCTGGTGGATGATAGCACACCCCCACTATCACATTGTTCCTTGGACCTGGTAGTTTAACCCAAAGTGATTCTATTGTGGAGTCAGACCCACCATCAGTCTCTACCCCTTCTTTGACATAGATGGCCACTCCACCTCCAACCCTCCCCTCTCTATCCCTTCTACAGACTTTATAGCCTGCGATTGTGGTATCCCACTGGTTCTCCGCATTCCAACAAGTTTCTGTTATGGCTATTATATCAATGTTATCCCTAGCTGCCAAATGTTCAAGTTCTCCCATCTTTGCTTGGTGGCTTCGAGCATTTGCGTAGAAGCACCTGGAGAGCGCATTTCCTCTCGACACCATCGCCTCATCCATGCATTGAGGCTTCTGAGCTCTGCCTGCCTGGTGGGTATTGCATGAGGAACAAGCAGCACTTCTGAAAATGCTACCTTGGAAGTCTGGGACTTCAGTCTTCTTACTAACAACCTGAATTTGCCTTCCAGGAGTGCCCACTTTGCCTTTCCAACATCATTGGTACCAACATGTACCATGACGACTGGCTCTTCCCAGTTCTTTCTAACAAACTATCTAGATGTCTGGTTATGTCTGCAACCTTTGCACCTGGCAAGCAAGTCATCATACGGTTATCATGAGCATCGCAAATATATCCCTCTGTATTTCTAATAATTGAATCCTCTAGTACAAGGAGCCTCTGTCCTGCAGCCTGTTCATCTGTCTGTTCCTCAACTATATTAAGGGAGATGTCTTCAGTTTGCTCCTCTTGTTTCTCTTCCTGTATCTCATCAAGTGTGATGAGGGAGAGATCCCCAGGTGGAACCAATTGTTCCTCTGTGCATGCCACATGAGGTGTGATGAGGGAAAGAGCCTTAAATTGATTATGTAATTTGAGACTCTCAGAGTGATCCCTTGCTCTTCTACTTCTTCAAGTCACATTCCTCTATGCATCTACCTCCTGAGTTGGTGAAATGACTTCTTCCTCAGAACTGTGCCCTGTCTCTTTTTGTTCAGGATAGTCTGCTCCACTCTATTCAAGAATAGCTCAAGCACCTTAATTTGTTGCTGTTTAGATATGCAGGCCTCCAGCTGCTGGACTTTCTCTTGCAGTTGCAGCAAATCTAGTTCTCCATGTGCTTTGGCAAGAGGACAAACATGACACGTATTGCAGGTAACTACAGCTGCTCCCTCAGACTCCATATTAATGCTACTTTTCCAAAATCTGTTTATGAATTTTCAGAAGCTTACATATTTCTGCCAAGTAAAATAATCCTGTTTTAGTTCCAAATGGAAAATACATATCCCGTATCTGAAAAAATAAACTTTGTTTAGGCCTTCTTCTTATCGGCAACCGTGTTCTTCCCTTTGAAGTTTTCTTTCTGTCAGCATCCCCGTCACAGAGTTAGGAATAGATCAGTAACATAGCCTCTAGATAAAATAAACTTATTTGCTAGATCATTTAAAGGTATTTTGGTAGAACATATGTCTTCTTATCCATCTTAAACACACTTAGCTGACTATTCTTGAATTTCCTCAAGTGTTAGGAAAATAATATTTGCACAAGTAAGTGCTAGAAATGAAAATGTATTTTATATGCTGCAAACACACATATACACAAAGCAAAACTCTGGGAAGGAGATAAAGCTGACAAGAATCTTAACAGTTTCTTGTGAGGAAGTAATGTTCAGACGATTTCCTCCATACCCATACACTGTTTCTGCATGAGTCCAAGGAAGCAGGAATGAAATAACTAATCACATCATATACCTAAGTGTTTTTAGGAGAACTAAATAAAAACATGAATAAATAGGAATAAATGGGAATCCTAATGTTCGCTTTCTATTCAACCAAAAAAAGGAGCAATTTTCCCAATTATCATCTCTTTGTAGTCCTTGCACCATATATTTTAGCAATTCTGAATCATTCCCTTGTCCCTTTTCTTCTGGAGAACATTTTTGAAGTTCAAGGAAAGGTAGAGGCCAATTGAAGGAAGTTACAGCCCGGTCTTTTGTTTACTTAGAGGTAAGCCCTACTGAGTTATCCAGAAGTTGAGTCATGACAACTGGACTTCTTTTTTTGTTAGGTTGAAATGTTTTGCTACTCATCCAAGTACCTTCTTCAATCTGAGGAAGGTTGATAGGAGACCTCCAATTTATCCTCCACTTTGGTTTCACTTCACTCTGGTCTAAATAGGCTTGTTTGATGGAAAATGGCCATTTCTCTCTCTCTCTCTTTCTTTCTCTCTCTCTCTCTCTCTCTCTCTCTGTGTGTGTGTGTGTGTGTGTGTGTGTTCACCTCTGCAGCCTCTCTCAACACCAATAAAGCATGGGTTATTAGCAGTGGCCTCCCTGCTCGAGGTATGACGGTCTGATTTTTCTAGGGATAGATGAAAGCGCAGCATGATAAATAGGGGACATATTGTGCCTAAGTCCTCCACCCATTTTGAGAGAGGTTTTTTATACACACATGGATAGCCCCCCGATCCCTGTCTCAAACCACCTGTCTTCTCTGTCCAATATATGTACATCATCATTGGATGAAACTCTTGAGCGTTGATTGAGTGTCTGTGTAATTTCAGCAATATGTCTGTTCTTCAGCTGAATCTTTTTCTGTGATTTCCTTTCAAAGCAATAGACTCTTCTTCACCACATGCTTTTCTGGAAAAATACTTTCTGTTCTTGTTGGGTTTGCATCATTTTTTATCTTCACTAGTTCTATTGCTGATTTTCGTGTCCCAGTCAGTAATTTAATCTTCACCTTCTCGACCCTTTCCCCTCTGTGAACAGGCTAGTATGGTAGGAGTCTTGTTTAGCTGGTTTTTCCAAGGCTGTTGCATTTTAAAATATCTTTACATGTGTTTTTTCTCCACAGACCATGAAGACAGAATAGCTTTGAAACAAAAAAACAAAAAAAGTTGCGGCCCTTTTAAAATGGCCTTTTGTAGGTCAGTGATTTTGTGTAGGTTCAGTTTGTAGAGTTGCACAGTTTTCTTTTTCTGAAGTGTGGGTAAGAAATAGACTAAAATTTGTTGGAGAAGGCACATGCCTAGGAGAGTAGGAATGCTTGAATTTACTCACATATGGGATTGTGTTTGCAACATGTAAACAGATTAATTGATAACCATGCTTAAGAACTGCATGATAGTATCTGTGTCAGTGTGGGAAGGGAACAGAGCTGGAGAACCTGTTATTCTTTAGATTCTGGTGAACACCCAGTTCCTTTCAGCTCTAGTTAATGATAGAAATATGATGGAAATACTGTAGTAGTCAACATCTGGACTTCCTTATCCTGAAATATGATAATTACATTACAGATGGAGGAAAAGTCCATCACAGGTTGCAATCCATTATGGGGATGTGTAAACTCCAGGCTTAAAACCAATGTACTTCAAAGGCGAGATGCAGGGGAGTGGTATCAGGAGACAGATATCTAGTCTCATGCGCTCCCAGAGGCATTTAGTGGGGCCACTGTGAGAAACAGGAAACTGGACTAGATGGGCCCTTGGCCTGATCCAGAATGGCTCTTATTAAGTTCTTCTTATTGTTTTTAATTATTCCAAAATAAGAATTTGTGCACACTCTGATTCTAGTCTAAGTTAAGTCGTAACACTCCCCCATGTTCTCATTATCATTTTCTATGTCACAATTTGATGAAATATTTTTGCATTAACTATAAGCAATCTGACAAGTTCAGAAATATTTACTCTCTTGTTGCATGGTGTATTTTTACCATAGCAGTTTCTTGAGAGAACTTGAAACAACAAGTAAATTTGTTGCTCCAGAGAAAAACCAATGCTCTATTTTAGGCACACATGCTTGCTCTGAATTTTTGTGGGACTTATGTTATGTGCTGGCCTTGCAAACTGGAAAGAGCTGATTTTTAAAACTGCAGAGGAAGAAGAACTGGAAGTATTAGAGTTGAATAATAGCAGCGACTACCTGGGCTCACTGTGTACTTTGCTTTCCATTCTCTGGTACAAAACATCCTCAGGTTTAAAAAAGTTAAATATATAGCACAGTTAATTGTGAGTGTTTTTAAATGAAAACATTTAAAAATACAATTAACTGTGCTAACTGCACCTTTATTTCCTCACATAAAAACTAGATGGGTGATAAATGCTGTCTAGGCCAAGCATTCCCTCATATGTTGCTTTTGGACTTGATTTTTCCCTTGTGTTGTGCCTGATAGCTTATGGAGCTGAAAAAGAGTGTCCAAACCCATCCTATAAATGTTCTGTTGTCAGTCACTCTTTACATGTTAACAGTGTTTTGTGTGTGTGTGTGTGTGTGTGTGTGTGTGTGTGTGTGTGTGTGTGTGTGTGTGTGTGTGTGTGTGTGTGCGCGCGCGCGCATGCACACACAGGAGGAGGATAGTCATTAGGCTTATGTTCAACAAGTGAAATGTAAAACTGTTCTCTGTTTATTATGTATACTTAAGTAATGTTTAAAGCACTTTTATGAATGTATGGATTTTATCAGTTACACTGCATAATAGTAAAAGCTTCATTAAATCAGCCTATATCAAAATAGAAGAACCCAAAATTTTCCTGTTCTTAAAATATTTAAAGACTTTCATATAGTTGGGTGAAAAAATTGCCTTATCCAAGGCTACCCTATGCTTAATCTCAATGTTTTAGCTACGCATTTCAAATTGGTTACTTTCTTTTCCAGCAATTATGACAAATCATGATTTCTTTGTACAGTATTACTCTAATATTTAAATTGGCAACATTGTTTAATTCTTTCTCACACATACAATCATGAGTGTCTCACACAAGTGATAGAGTTGCACTTTATATAACAAACAGTGTGTATAGTAATAGTATTTTCTGCCTTGCCCTCAGAGTGAAGATGGATTCCTGTATTAAATAAATTACATTTGCATTTGTGCAATGGGGTAATTTGACATGGATGGGCTAATGTTCCTGACAAGATAAAAGTGGTTTTATAGGGAAAAGCTGTCCGTTTCTCCATAATTACTGAACATATCTTGGCCTTTTCTGTAACAAATTAAGGCCACTGCAATGCAAGGTTCTTAACAAAGTTACAAGGATCTTTGATTTTAAGTTTGGTATGTGATATCTGTTTCACTATGTTTTCATATACAGTACTTGAAACTGGGGAAGAGTGTATATGTAAGTTAACTGGGAGAATCTCATGTTACTGTAGTACACTCAGAGACTAACTATTGTTTAGTTATGTCTTTGGTCTGTTGCTGCCTCCAGCCTAATTGTTTTGCTACATATAAATAAAATATGAATAATACAGAAAGAACTCCACAAAATAATTTTAAGTTCATGTTTAAAATGAGCTTAACGTAATTTTTTTAAAAGTTAATGTTTTGTGAAGCATCAGCCCTTGTTTCTATACAGTGCATTTTAAAATCAGAAAGTACAGTAGTTTCAGAAGGATTTCCCCAAGCACCATGGTGGTGACAGGTTTAAAAGGAAGTCTAGTTTCAGAACCTTGTGAATGGATACAAGTGTTTCCCATGTTTATGTGCATTTGCCATTGGTTGAAGCAAATGTTTATTAACTTCTTATCTTATACCTTGTTTATTAATCCACAAAAAATAAAAGAACTACCACAACTAAAAAGAACACAGAAAAGCTCCACTGCTGCAATAATTTGTATTTTACACCACAAAGTATGCACATATGGGTGAACCATGTGACACACAACAGTTCATTTTAAAAGCATTGTATGTTATGCATTAAAAGTGTAATCAAAAACTTGAGTTACAGATGAACATGTCTCAAAATATCCCAACAGCTGCCACTTCTGACATGCACAGGACTCCACAAATGGCACGGAAGAGAATATACAATATTTAAATAGTTCTATCCTTCATTTTATGCATAGTGTATCTCATAAAATTGTCTCCTCTGCCTTTTAAGCTATTTCAGTGTCGTTGTCATGACTGAATAACATTCAGTGGTACTTCAGCAAAAATACCACAATCATAATAGTTCGAAACGTGCTTCTCTTAGAACAGGTCAGTAGTTTCCATACAGGCAATGTAGTTTTCATAGCTCACTAAACACCTTTCAGATAATGCTGACTTAATTTCAGTAACTGAAGTTTGCAGTTTCCCTTCATTTGAACAGCTGAACAAAATTGCTAGAAGCATTCAGTGATTTCTTAAGGAAGTAAATTGAATTTGAGTGCTGAGTGATATGTCGGTTGTGCTCATTTCTCACATTCCTGTTGGACAAGTCTGTTCCTCATAGTGTCATTATTAAATTGATGGGTAATATGCCTCCTTTCTTTTACACCTAACCCTTTCTCCTATTTTGGAAGAATAATATCTTAAAAGAGGTGCTCTACCTTTTCACTCTTAGAACAAAAGAGCCATCAGGTAGGCCTTTAAAATGGTGGCATGTGGTAGGTGTATACAAGACTTCCCAGTCCTTTGCATTGCTTCTTCTGTTTCCTTGCTTTTGTTTTGTTTAGTTGACATGCCAACTTTGAGCATGTCACTTAAAAAGAATAAAATAACTGTAACATAATGTCAGCCATGCCTGATATAGTGTAGCTATTGTCCTTTCAATAAGGCTGCGTTTGGTCAGTACATGCTGGTTCCGGGCTAGTACAAGGAAGACTGAGTTGGCAAGAAGCCCTGTTATTTGCAGCAGGGAAAGCAGCAACAGCATAATACTCTGCAAGGATGTTTCTTTTGATACTTGGCTGCCAGCCGGAACTTTTCTCTCGACATCTGAACATAGTCCTGTGTATTAGTCACTTCCATTTCGATGCTGTTGATCATATCTCCTTGCTCTTCTACCAGAAGTGAGATTTGGACAAAAAGTCCCTTTAATTCTTTCACCTGGTTTTCCAGATTAACCAATTCTCTGTGTCTTTGTTCAATTTCAGATAATTGAGCTTTGGTGATCTTGACCTCAGTGAGTAAATTTTCATTGAAGATTTCCCATTTTCCTTGTTGAACCATATCATTCAGTTCCTCCTCTGACACTTCCCTTCCAGCCACCTCAAGCTGGCGCAGAATAAAGCCTTTGCATTTTTCTTGCTTAGCTGTTATAGCATCATTGTACAGAAGCATGATATTTTGGAAACGGCGGAACAGAACTGCTCGCTGAGAGCTAAGAACTCTTCCAATAGCAGATGATGATCCATGCTCTTTCTCTGCCCTTTTTGCTGTTTTGGAGAAATCATCCAGGCACTTATTAATATGTTCTGCTTGAATTTTTATCTCTTTTGTGGCAATGCACTCTTTTTTAAGCACACTGAATCTTCTCATGGAAGCTACCAGACTTTTTTGCTGTTGGCTAAACCTCTGAACATCTGCAGCCAAATGGTTAATATCATTGTGAAGTCGCTGGATTTCAACCAAATACCTTTCTGTTACAGGCTCCTTTTCGAAAATGACAGCTGTTTGTTCAAATTCTCCTTGTTCCTCTGCCACAACACCTGGAACACGGGTGTTTTCTTCAAGTATCTGTAGCTCCTTTGCTCTCAGTTTAAGCTCTTGAAGACGATCTTTCATCTTATGCAGAATATACTGTAGGTCTCTTGCTAACCCAGCCTATGGTTTATACCTAGGGATTAAAAATGGCTTAAATTAGTTGTTACAGCTATGAGAGGAAACCATTAGAGAGAAGGAGAAAGTCAGAAGAATGTTCAAGTTGTTAACTCAGGTAGTAACATTCTTCTCTCCTTAAATTTGTCTTTGAAGCACTTTCTCAATAATCAGCTGAAGATGTTGCTTTGAGGCATCCATTGGTGTGTTATATTCATTGTTTTTGACAGAATGATGCTCATACAATATTCCATTTTAACATGTTTGACCCTTGTTTTGACCAAGCTGAGGTACCTGAACACATTATATACAAAACACTCTCCTCCAGCACTTGAACGTGACTTAGAGCTGGTCATACTCTTGCATAACTGCCCTGCCCTACCATCTCTTTTTTGTGACTTCACCTTGATATTTGTGCTTAGCCATGCTTTGTTTATAACAGAAGCTATGTAGTATATGCCATATTATATTTGGAAAATTGAGTAAGAGAAAAAAGGAACAAGAAGCCTGCAACCTCATGGCAATCTATTAATTCTGTCCAGGAGGCTGGAAACACATTTGCACTTATGTAAAACATTCTTACAAAAAGAGAAAAAAAAGATGGTTTGGCCTTCTTTTTAGTTTAAAATAGTCTTCATCTTTGCCATGAAGTTACTTATGTACTGCCTAATGAGATTGGGCAGTTCTGAATCCTGAATCTCTATATAAACTTTAAAAAAGTACTGTATCATCTATTAACTTGATATCGTCCTGCAAACTGAAGTTTAAAAAAAAAAACCTAGAATCTATTTCAAGTAGATGAACTGGGTATTAGGAGTGGAAAGACCCCTTAGAGTAGTGGTGGCGAACATTTGACACTCCAGATGTTTTGGACCACAATGCCCAGAATGCTGAGCCTAGATTGCCAGTGACAAAGACTGTGGGACATCTGGAGTGCCAAAGGTTCACCACCAATGCCCTAGAGGTTACCTACCCCTGATCATGTGCTGCCTTCTCTTCCCATTTGTATCGAGAGTCATCATACAGACACTTCAACCCTCAATGACTTCTGCTTGAACAATATGACTGGATCATGTGAAGATTCACTTCTTAAGGAGCCAGGAGACACTAGCAGTAGTCTAGAAATTCTCTACCCAATGGGACCAACATGTTCAGAGTCAACTTGATTTAAAGTAAAATATATATTTAGATCCTAGTTGGTTTAAATCACTGTTCGGTCTCAATTTAGTCATGTGATCTCATCCAAAAGTGCTTGCTTGCTTGCTGTAACATTATTATAACAATCTCCTTGCTCACACTTCCAATATCTGCAGTCTTTTTGTCACTGACGTTTCCATTGCCTGTACCGTGAGAGATCAAAGGGCTCTACCTGGTTTGCACAAAAGCTCAGATGAAATAAAACTTGAAATAAAACAGCATTGTAGGAGGAAAGTGTTCAAAGAAATGCAGGAGATTTTAACAGGGCTTTTAAGAATGTCTGATACTATGTACTTAGAGGGAGGGAATCTAGGAATTACTTAAATCTGAGATAAAAACTACGAGTGTTATAGCTTGTTATTTTTCATCTTTGTAGTATATTGCTACTAACAAGAGTGTATCTCTGGAGCTACAAACCCTATTTGAAAACTCAATTTTTCTCATTGGATCTGTTGGATTGGCTGAAATCCAGTAGTAAGTAGGAACTATAGTAGGCCCAATGAATCAGCCTAAGGGTGCAACTATACTGGAAAGCCAAAAGCAATTTGGCTTTGACGTAGTTTGATTTGCAGCCTGTACTACATTTGAAATTGAAGTCAGTATTCACACAAGGGCTGTGGAATGACTTTGGTAGTTCACAGTTCACACTGGCATTCCAGCCAATAGGCTCCCCTCTTTCTTTCCTTCCTTCTTTCCTGTGGTCCCACCTCTGCTGATCCTTACTTCCTCTGCTCTCACCTGTTAATCTGATGAAGAACTTACAGGGATGCAAATAAAGAAATAATAACAATGACCCAGTGATAAGATGACAGGATGATTTATTGCTAATCTCATATATGTAGGAATTTTTTAAAAACCCACACACATTTGCAGGATAAATAGAGGAGAGGAAAGAATGTGTGGCTGTGTTCCCCCTTTCCTGAACATTGTGTCCCAGCTCCTTACATCACTGAGACACTACTTATAGAGATGCCCCCCTTTACAGCTCAGAACACAGGAAGAAGCCAATTTGCATAGTTCAGGCTTGAAAAAGTAGAATCACCCCAGTGGCAGAGAAAAAAAGCCACTTTGGGAGCAAAATGGGCTAGAAAATTAGAATAGTGCGAAAAGGTTCAATAATCTAGGCTCAAAAGTGTCCTACTCTAATCAGCTAATTAATCCATAACACCTGCAAAGGGTTCCTGAGCCTTTTACATGGTCTCTCAGGCTGCTTCAGTAGGAATCACAATCATGGGAAAGACTGCTGACCTGACAGTTGTGCAGAAAACCATCATTGACACCCTCCATAAGGAGGGAAAGCCCCAAAAGGTACAGATTGCAAAAGAAGTGGGATGTCCCCAAAGTGCTGTATCAAAGGACATCAATAGAAAGTTATGTGGAAGAAAAAGGTGCACAAGCAGCAGGGATTACCTCAGCCTGGAGAGGAGTGTTGGGGACTTTCACAAGGAGTGGACTGAGCTGGAGTTAGTGCATCAAGAGCCACCACACACCGATGGATCCTGCACATGGGCTTCAAATGTTGTATTCCTCTTGTCAAGCCGCTCCTGAACACTGTTGCTCAGTTGTCCAAAGTCCTCTTTTTGGGTGCAATTTTTGCATCCGATTAAAATGATTACTGGACTGGAGGACCTCCCTTATGAGGAAAGGCTAAAACACTTGAGACTCTTTAGTCTGGAAAAAAGGCACCTGAGGGGGGATGATTGAGACATACAAAATAATGCAGGACATGAGTAAAGTGGATAGAGGGAAGCTCTTCTCCCTCTCACAAAATACCAGAACTAGGGGACATCCACTCAGATTGAGGGCTGGGAGAGTAAGAACAGACAAAATATTTTTTTACCCAGCGTGTTGTTGGTCTGTGGAACTCCCTGCCACAAGATGTGATGATGGCATCTGGCCTGGATGCCTTCAAAAGGGGATTGGACAGATTCCTGGAGGAAAAGTTCATCACAGGTTACAAACCATGATGGAGATGTGTAGTCTTGAGGCTTAAAACCGGGGTACTTCAAGGGCCAGATGCAGGGGAGTGGTATCAGGAGACAGATATCTAGTCTTATGCGCTCCCAAACGCATCTGGTGGGGCCACTGTGAGATACAGGAAGCTGGACTACATGGGCCTTTAGCCTGATCCAGCATGGCACTTCTTATCTTCTTAACGAAGGACCCAGAGTCTGGATGAAGAATGGAGAAGCACACAATGCCAACATGCTTGAAGTCCAGTGTGAAGTTTTCACAGTCTGTGTTAATTCTCCTGGTGTTGGTCCACTGTACTTCATTAAGTCCAGGGTGTCTGTGAAGATTCTCAGTCATTCAGGTGAGTTTATCTGGAAGTTGAGTCATGGCTATTGGATTTCTTTTTGAGAGATAGAAACGTTTTGCTGTTTGGGTGAGCAGCGAAATGTTTCTATCTCTCAAAAAGAAATCCAGTAGCCATGACTCAACTTCCAGATTAAGTCCAGTGTCAATGCAGCCATCTGCCAGGAGATTTTGGAGCACTTCACACTCCCTTCCACAGACGAGCTTTATGGGGATGCATTTTGCAGTAGGACTTGGCACCTGCCCTCACTGCCAAATGTACCAAAACCTGATTCAATGACCATGGGGATTACTGTGCTTGATTGGCCAGCAAACTCGCCTTACCTGAACCCCATAGAGAATCTATGGGGCATTGCCAAGGGAAAGATGAGGAACATGAGACCGAGCAACACAGCACAGCTGAAGGCCGCTATTGAAGCATCCTGGTCTTCCATAATGCCTCAGCAATGCCATAGGCTGATAGCATCCCTGCCACGCCGCATTGAAGCAGTAATTGATGCAAAAGGGGCCCAAACCAAGTACTGAGTACATATGCATGTTTATACTTTTCAGAGGTATGATATTGTTCTATTTCCAATCCTTGTGTTATTGATGCCATGTAATAGTCTAATTTTCTGAGATGGTGAATTTGGGGTTTTCATAGGCTGTATGCCATAATCATAATAATTATACCAAAGTAAGGCTTGACGTACCTCACATTGCATGTAATGAGTCTATCTCATATATTAGTTTCACCCTTTGAGTTGACTTACTGAAATAAATGAACATTTGCATGATATTCTAATTTTTCGAGTTTGTTGTAAAGAATCACTGTAGTTTGTTGTAAAGAATCACTACCTATAGAACCCCCCAAATTACACACACACACACACACACACACAGAGAGAGAGAGAGAGAGAGAGAGAGAGAGAGTATATATAATTTCATATTTTTAAATCTAGGTTTCAAATTTCTTCTATATTCACTGTTCCCCACTCTGAATACATGTCTTTCACATGCTGAAATACCACTATAGAACATTATCATACTAACAGTTTGCATGTGGTGCAGGTCAGAATTATAATCAATGGAAATTCTGGAATTTTCTTTGAAATAGCTAAGGGAAAATACCTCTCCAATTAGTATATGGCATAACATTTGCCCATTATGTGTGGAATTCTTTTTTGAATTAATAACATACAATCGGAAGTATTGCCAAGTGCTTTTAAAAATATGTAGGTAAATACAAATGATGCATTGTACTTTGTGTACAAGTTTGTCTAATAGCTCAACTACTTGAACATTATACAGATATGGTTTCTGGGCAGGTACCTGTGTTTCATGATGTACTTAAGGATTTGAAGAAGCTATGAAAATTACCTAAATTTATTGATATAACTCCTAAGTGTACTCTGTTAATGCCCTCAGAGTTGTCCCCTTGACTTAATATTGAGTAATACAGTAATTTCTAGTGACTTGTAACTATCTTCTAAAGCAATGGTTCTCAACCTGTGGGTCCCCAGATGTTCCTGGACTACAACTCCCAGAAATCCCTTCCAGAACAGCAAGTGGTGGAGGATTCTGGGAACTGCAGTCTAGGAACATCTGGGGACCCATAGGTTGAGAAGCACTGTTCTAAGCATAGGCTCGAATTCAATATTATGAAAATATTTGAACTAATTGAGCTCACATATTTCAGTGCCAGTTTATGGAATGCTGCAGTTTACAAGGAAAAAAAGCAGTGTGAATAAGTTTTCATTCTGATAATACCTAATCATTGCAAAACTCGGTGCTTCCCGTATCATACAATGTGATTTAGCACCAGCAGCCCTTAGTAATGTTGCAAAACTGTTTTGGCACAGTTTGGAGCATTCATTGAAAAGTTCATTTTAGGGCATGTGAACATATTCAAGAGTGCTAAATAAAGATTTCTTAATAGTATGAAAACCATGGCTAGGACAATCTAGTACGTCTTAGCAACAATAATATATTTAACAGCTCTGTCATTGTTTGTTTTATCAATAGTTAACAACATAGGTCTGTTTCAGATTGTGTTATGTTAAATTACTTTTTAAAAGGGAATTATTTTTGGAAGAGAAAGGCTTTAAAAATATTTCTCTGTTCTGTGCTTTTTGGTATGCCATTGTCAATGAGGCATCTTCATGCACATATGTAACAACATATTACATAAATATTTTATTTCATAGGATTTTAAAATAAAGGGCAAAAATTCCATTGTTTAGTGTAGGAAATTGCATTAAACTAGGCCCATTGAATGAGTAGGGATATGGTGAATCAATCGTCAAGGATGCTGGAGCAGCATTAGCACAAGTGTAGTTACTACACTTAACTTTACTACACTTAAGTGTAGTAACTATGTACTACAACAGTGTTGTCATAAAGAAGAACTTGAATAGGACTTTGGTTGTTTCAGATGCATGATCCTAATGGTACAGGTTGGAGATCAATGAGTTAACACTTCCATTTAAAGCTATTCAGGAATGAGGACTTTTTTTTATGCAGACTTGCCTACAGTGAAACTTGATTTGCAGTTGTCAATTTGCAACAGCAAAAAAGAACAAATGGGTGTTATCAATACACTTTTCAGAAAGATCTGTGAATTAATGTTTTTTTTCCAAGAAACCTAATGCATTTGCAGCTAATGCCTTATCTGAACCAAATGCCATGAAATTCTAGAGTTTAAAATAGACCTTATAGAAGATCTTATACATGAAGATAAAGGAAGTAGAAAGGCATTTCCTTGTGTATCTCACTGCTCTAAGATGTAGTCGAACATAGGATGTTGGTCTATTTTTAGTGATTCTTGTTCAAACTACATAACTCTTTGAGGATTAGGGAAATCCCAGATTAAAATTGTTTTTGAAAGTTATTTGGACCCTTGTCTTCTGACAGCATGAAATTTGAGAGAATATCTACATACGGTACTAGTATTTTTCATAAATATGGGATGATGTCATCTCTGTCAAATGTACACATACACTCCCTTTCCCATGATTCCTAAAATAAAAGTGCTGAAGTTCTCCGGTAATAATGAAGTTCCCGCAGGCAGTTTTGTAACATATTATTGATGTTTTGTTTTCTTCATTTCCTGCTGTTTTCCAAGTATCCGAGTAAATATTTGCCCATAAATTAAAAATGACTTCTTATGTTCTTGTTAAAATTAAACAAGTGTGCTTTCTTTAGCTTGGTATTCTTAACTTTACAGGTGAAGTCAGCCTGGAGTACAGTTTAATATATATGTTCAGCTGTCAATCTTCCATTTTCAAATGAGAACTTTGCCGAATAAATATGTAGTTGATCTAAAAAATTAAAAGTGAACCCTCGTCTTTAATCTCCTTCTGGCACACTTCCAAGAGAAACTAGTTTAGATGCATAAAACATGTCTAGCAAACTCATATTTATGCATATAGGTAGTAAACCTCTGACAACGTATCTATAAGAAATTATATATAGGTTTATGGAGAGCAAATGCTGGTTTTCAGGAGTCATGGCACTTGAGACTTAAATTTCACACAAGCCTATTTTGTATTTTGAGGTAAAATAAACACAATCTGCTTACCTTGTAAAACAAATCTTGAGGGTCTTTTTAAGCTTCTTGTTCTTCTGCTTTAGAATCTGGTGATTTAAGGTAATTTGCAATATCCTTCTGAGTGTAAGCAATAAAGCTGGAGTGTGAGATCCATTAAAACAGTTTCTGCTTGCTTAATCCTCCTGGATGTTAATAATCACTTGAAAAGCACACCTTGGAAAGCTGTGGAGCATTAGAGTCTTGACGGGTTATGCTTTACTACAGTGCAACAGCAAGTTGGTTACTTGATGGTTGGGGAATCTGGTTCTGCCTGTTAAGAGGCCCAGCCTTGCTTCCAAGGCGGGTCATTCTATTCTAATTAACCGACACCAGGAAGTACTTCCCTGGCTTGAGTTTTGCTGTACTTGCTGGCTTGCAGTGAAAATATCTATGGCCCAGTATGATATTATTCTGGAAAAACATTCTCTGAGCGTGCAACTAGATAACTCTTGTAGGCAATTGTTGTCATTTTAAACAGGTGGAGACTATATGGAGATAGATGTTTCTAGTTTAATAGCTGGGTCATCAAGCTCTATATATACATGTAGAAAATGGACAGTTTTCCTTTTGGTGCTATCTCCTTACAGCTATGCAAGAGCGAGCTTGAGATGGCTGACCTTCAGCAGGGACATGGGACCTAATGAAAATCTACTGTGTAGAAAAGTCAGTGTTTTGAGTGCCAGTTACTCGAAAGATAAAACAGACTTGAACTCCTTAAAAATAACTTAAAATCTGCAATGCATTTTGGTTGGTCTCAGATTAAAAATTAGAGGGTAGAATCCAGAGGTACTTCGCTAAACTTTGGAGGAAAGGTGGAGATATATATGTAGATTTAAAAAAAACTGTACTTTATGTTGAATGACGTCTTGCATATTTTCTGACACCATGGGAATATTGATGTCTTTCAGTATATGTCCCATATTGAGAGTGAAGAATATTCACAATATACCTAGTGACAGAAAACACATGTTCATGGGAACTAGAACATTTATTTCAAGTAGATTTACTTGCAAGATGACCTAGTGCAGTGGTGGCGAGCCTTCGATGCTCCAGATGTCTTGGACCACAACTCCCAGAATTCCATGCCTCTATTGCCTACGACACAGGACTGTGGGAGTTATGGTCCAAAACATCTGTAGTGCTGAAGGTTCACCATCACTGATCTGGTGGGTTGCTTCCCATAAGCCATGGTCCCAAAGACCAAGGTCTTAAGAAACAGTGGCTGCAGAACAGTTCTGATAACCAGACAGTCAGCAGACTTTTAGGATCTGATTGAAAACATCCTGTGCGTGGTATAATTATCACAGTCCTCTTCACACCTCTGTCTGGGGGTATGACATTTTCATTGCTTTGCATTTCTAGCCTGACGAACACTGACAAATCACCTGGAGACAGGGATAAACAGTGAGGTGGCCAAGTTTGCAGATGACACAAAACTTTTCCGTGTGGTAATAACCAGAGAAGATTGTGAAGAGCTCCAGAAGGATCTCTCCAAATTGGGGGAATGGGCTGCAAAATGGCAAATGTGTTTTAATGTAGCCAAATGTGAAGTAATGCATATTGGGGCAAAAAATCAAAACTTTATCTATCAACTCATGGGCTCTGAGTTATCCGTGACGGATCAGGAAAGAGATCTTGATGTGTTGGTGGACAGCTCCATGAAGGTATCTGCCCAATGTGTGGCAGCAGTGAAGAAGGCCAGTTCCATGCTAGGGATTATCAAAAAGGGGATTGAAAATAAAACAACCAACATTATAATGCCATTATACAAAACAATAGTAAGGCCGCACCTGGAGTATTATGTGCAATTCTGGTCACCGCATCTCAAGAAAGACATAGTGGAACTGGAAAAGGTGCAAAAGAGAGCGACTAAAATGATTACTGGGCTGGGGCACCTCCCTTATGAGGAAAGGCTAAAACATTTGGGGCTCTTTAGTCTGGAAAAAAGGGACCTGAGGGGGGATATGATTGAGATGTACAAAATAATGCAGGGCATGAGTAAAGTGGATAGAGGGATGCTCTTCTCCCTCTCACGAAATACCAGAACTAGGGGACGTACACTCAAATTGAGAGCTGGGAGAGTAAGAACAGACAAAAGAAAATATTTTTCACCAAGTGCATTGTTAGTCTGTGCAACTTCCTGCCACAGGATGTGGTGATGGCATCTGGCCTGGATGCCTTCAAAAGGGGATTGGACAGATTCCTGGAGAAAAGTCCATCACAGGTTACAAACCATGATGGAGATGGGTAATCTCCAGGCTTAAAACCAGGGTACTTCAAGGGCCAGATGCAGGGGAGTGGTATCAGGAGACAGGTATCTAGTCTCGTACACTCCCAGACACATCTGGTGGGGCCACTGTGAGATACAGGAAGCTGGACTAGATGGGCCTTTGGCCTGATCCAGCATGGCTCTTCTTATGTTCTTATGTTCTTACTTCTTTCATAAACCCAGTCAACTATGAAAAAACAGTAAAGGTGGCAGAGTCCTATTTCCCAACTTCATTCAGCACACTCGGCACATAGCAAAGGAATATGGAGATCTGTATAATAACATTTGTACTGTGACGAAGCTACTGTGCACTATGTCCTATTTTACAATGAATTGTGACTCTGAAGGACTCCTGACTAATGGTGGGACTTCCATATCTTAAGAACTTCCACTGCCATAACTGGAGAGAATCATCCAGGCTGAATTACAGGAGTGAAGGCCTCAAACTATCAGGAGATAGAGCAGTTCTCTCACCTCCCTGTTGTTCTCACACCAATTTTTTGTTGAATAGGAAGAAAAGTGCCTTGTTGAATCAGTGGAACTGATGGAGGAGTTGGGCTAGTCTGTACATGGACATGGGGTCACGAAGAGTCGGTCACGACAGTAACGACATAACACACACATTTAGGATGTATTATACTATTACATCATTATTCATGAATTGAGATTTTATTTATTTTAATACAGTGGCTCACTGACTAGAGTTAAATATTAATGTATACTGATACAGGTGGTATTGCTATGTGTGCTGACATGCTGGTATTCATTTGTTTAGGTTAGCTAATAAGCAGGACAAAGAAGGTGCCTTGGCGGAAGCAGATGTAATTGAGTGCTTATCACTTGAGAAGCTTGTCAATGAACACAAATGCCTCTGTCAGATTGTAAGTACACTTTAATAAGATTAACTCTGTTAAATGTGGTGCTTGGATAGAACTTTGGAACTAGAACTGAATAATCCTTTTGTTTCCTTTTGCTCTACAAAGGATCCCGATCTCTTCCCTCTGTGTGGATGCATGTGCTTTGGGTTACTGTGCCACAATTACGTCATAGTGCATATTGTTACAATAAATATAACTTTTGGGAATGCCTGAGATTTACAGATTTACTTCTCCTTAGATTTACAGAATGATTATTTTTTTAACTTAATGATGCCCTTCCCCAGCTCCACCTTTTTTCTAAGTGCCACCACCAACAACCAGCCTAATGTGTCTGTTGAGCTGTGTCCCTGCATGTTTTCCAAGGTCTGCCTGTAGCATTCGCAAAGCAAGGCTAGTTTAAATATTTAGCAATATACAGTACAGACTTTAAACATCTAACTCTTTTCATCCCTACCTGCTAGTACTTAACTGACACATGAAGATGCTGTAAATATGTTTTGGGGACATGCTTGTGTATCGAATGGAAGTTTTATTTCCTACTAAATGCAACACAGTGTCGAGGAAATTGACAAATGTTGGTCAGGGTAATGAAAAATAAAATTTTACTGGCAACCCTATCTAAAAGAACTTTAAGTTCTTGGAGCCTTGATCCTCATTTAAACATTCCTTATCCAAATCACCAATTTCTTCCTTTGAAGATGGCATTAAATATAATATTCTGGCAATTTAGGAGAGCAGCTTTTCATGGTATGATGAAATTGGACTGTATCCATTTGGGTTACATCTTGCACGGGTCAGTACCATATTGACAACTGATGTGAATCCAAATGTGTATGAATTCTCATTGACAGGTGACTAGAACAGCTGAGATCCCATTATCTGTAATAATTTAAAAATCTGATGGTGTAGTGAATTTTCTTCTTACTTATAGGAGCCTTGTTCAGCTATCATGGGCTATGGGAAAAAAATTGACAAATCTATAAAGAAAGGTTTACTTTGGCTATTACATATTATAGCCAAAGATTTTGATGTCTTGCATGAAAGAATCCAGAAAGATACTGCAGAGCAGAAAGCAGCAGAAGAACAAGAGAAACGAGAACGGGCAGAACGAGTGAGGAAGATACGGGAAGAAAGGTATTTTCTTTTCATTTCTGAGTCGAGGCTACATGAGATAAATATAAAAGTTTAAATTTTTATGTACTCATAGAATCATAGAGTTTGGAAGAGACCTCAAGGGCCATCCAGTCCAATCCCCTGCCATGCAGGAACCCCCATCATAGCCTCTGCTTAAAAACTTCCAAAGAGGGAGACTCCACCACCCTCTGTGGGAGCATATTCCACTGCCGAACAGCTCTAACCATCATGAAGTTCTTTCTAATATTCAAATGGAATCTCTTTTCCTGCAGTTTGAAACCATTGCCCCGAGTTCTAGTCTCTGAAGCCATGGAAAACAAACCTGTTCCCTCTTCAATATGACATCTTTTCAAATATTTAAACATAGTTATCATATCCCCTCTCAGCCTTCTTTTTGAAAGACTAAACATTCCCAGCTCCCTAAGCCATTCCTCGTAAGAAAGTTCTTCCAGGCCTTCAACCATCCTGGTCACCCTTGTCTGTACCTGCTCGAGGTTGTCAACATCCTTTTTAAATTGAGGCGCACAGAACTGGACACAGTACTCCAGGTGGGATCAGACCACAGCAGAATAGAGTGGTACTATCACTTCCCTTGATCTAGACCAGTGTTGGCGAACAGATGGCTCCCCACTAGTCACATCTCTCCAAGCTGAAGAGAGGCTATTTATGATCACCCTTTGGGTGCGATCAGTCAACCAATTACAAGTCCACCTAACAGTAGCACTATCTATCCCACTTTCTACTAACTTCTTTGCAAGAATACCATGGGGAAATTATTGAAGTCCTTATTGAAGTCCATATAGGCAATATCCATAGCATCCCCCCCTCATCCACCAGGCCTGTAATTCTATCAAACAAAGAGATCAAATTAGTCTGGCATGACTTGTTTTTAAGAAACCCATGTTGACTTCTTGTAATGACAGTATTGTTTGTTAAATAATTACAGACTGCCTGTTTAATAATCTGCTCTAGGATCTTTCCAGGAATTCAATTCATGGCATGCAGTAATGTAGATCAGATAGAGTATGGTGAATGTTTTTGAAAACATTAATATTCAAAATATTGAACATTTTGCAAAACTACTTAGTTCTTGTTATAGTGACTGGATGAAACATACGGTATATCCTGTTGCTTTTTTTAAAAAAATTCCTTTACAAATGAGATTTTGCAAAACTGTATGTCTTGCGACTCATGCCTCTTGTGAACATTTTTGGAAGCAGTACATAAATGAGCAAATTTAGCTGTAGAAGACTTCCATGAGCAGAAGAGGATTTCCACTAATTTCCACTAAATTCCATTTTCAAGTGTTGCTAACAGTTCCCCTTTCCCCTCCTTAGGTCTTTTGCCTGTTTCTGTTCCTCACCCCTCTTTCACCTTCTTCTTGTCACATCTCCATGATCCTTTAATTTTTTGAATCTGGCTAAAAGATAGAAAGGACAGATGCCTGTCATGAACTGCCCTGAAGCCCTACATAGATTGCTTTCAAGACAGTGCAGTGATATGATAAAGTGTGTGTGTGTGTGGGGGGGGGATAAAATTTGTAAGGCAGCAGTTAAAATTCCAAAAAAAAAAAAAAGACAGTGCAGTGATCATCCATTTTTGTGGCCTCCTTTGTTAAAGTTTTCCAAACTTGTTGAGCCCTTTTGTATTTTGATTTGTTCTGATTTATGATCTTCTGTCTGTTGATACTTATATTTTTCAAAAGAGAGCAGAAAGAAAGAGAAGATGCTGAACGTGAAGGAAGGAACATTTCAGATGAAGGTGAATCTGAGATCATAACTGGCAACCCATTCCAGCCTATATCAGCTGTAATCACAGAGGTATTGGAACGCACTTGTGGAAAACTATGATAAACCATGCATTTAAGTCTATTGGATAGTAGATCTGGATTATGTATAGGGATGTTGATTAGAATCCATTCTTTCTGCTCTTGCTTGAATGGGCAAAATCTGGGGAGTAGCAGTCTGACAGCTGTAGTTTGGAATAGTGTATATTGATGATAATTTATTGTAAAAGAAATATTGGATGTCCACTTGGGTGGGAAAAAGAAGTCCAGAAATATTCTAAAGAAATAAAATGTACAGGCTGTTTATGTAAAGGATGTGCATCATGATTCTCACTATTTTTATTCATAATTGGCTTCATATCTCTGGCACCTTTAAAACAATTACCAGCTGCAAGGCTTTCTAAGACCAGTAGGCAATGGGTTAGTATTTACATCATGGGAGAAGCTGGATTTTACTGCCACTTGTCTCAGTTCCTTCTTAACAAAGAAACATATAGATTTGATTACCTATGTATGTGTGTGTGTGTATATATATATATATATGCATGTTAGGGTGGATTCGGGTTTCTTCCC
>JAHTLZ010000007.1:11823284-11850076 GCA_023846285.1 Phrynocephalus versicolor | reverse complement strand
TGGAGTTTGTTGGTGTGTGTGTCTGTCTTGTGGGAGGTCTCTGTTTCAGCTCTCCAGGCGGCGAGTTGCTTGGATTTGTTCCAGAGTGTTGGGTGGATTTTGTTGCTGAGTTTGAGGTGGAGCATGAGTAGGTCTCTGTTGGTTTGATCTAGTAGGTATCTTTTCCTGTGTAGTTCGCTTCTGATTAGGGCTAGTTCTGTTCTTTTCAGGATCCTTTCGCTGGATGGGGTTTTTGAGTGGAATTTCAGTTGGAAGCTTGTGGGGATCACATTTTTGTCTCGGCAGTTGCGTAGGAACATTATTATTAATGACATGCCATGTATGTATATATATGACTCAGTTCATTTTCTATGATTAATGATATGCCATCCTATTGAAGAGGATGGGGTGAAGACATGAACACAGACCCCCACATTGACTGTAAACTGACTTGGAACAGAGGTCTTTATTTCTTTGTCTCTATGCTAATTGTAAAACTATATCTGGTGGCAATTACAAAATATATTGGCCAGGATCTTGTACAATGCAGACAGTAAGGAAAGCTCTGCCAGCACATTTACTCCGATTCCCAAGAGTTAACTGAGGGTCTAGTGACAACTGGAACATCACCTGTTTTGTTCCAGTTTCTGCATAGTTAGCTCAGTGCCTTCAGCAGCAACACTGCTTGGCTGGACAGTGTCCATTACAGCAGTTGGGAGCAGAGCTGCAGCTGACAGAGTGGACATTCACTCACTTCAGGTGATGTTGATTGCTTCCTTGCACAAATTATAGAAAAGTAAACCATTCACATAATGGGATTTCATAAATGTATTTCCCATAATATCTTGTCCATAGCTTAGCACATACTGTAAAGATGCATAGTAAAGATAATGGAGTGTTTTTTAAAATAAAAAGCTCCATTATCTGCTTTTTCACACTTTAAAAAATACTTGTTAAATACAGTATTTAGTATCTGAAAGTTGTTTTAGGAATCATTGTGAGATATTTTGTGTAACAATTCCTATATAGATGTCATTAAGTCAAAACGCTTTAATAAAATGATCTTTTTCTGCGCTTTGATAGAATGAAAAGAAAATTGAGAAAGAGAAGAAGAGACAGAGGGAGGAAAGTGAAAAGGATACCATTATCTTGAAATCTCAAACAAATCAGGAGCAAATGGACACTCAAAGCCTGAAAAGCCAACGTTCAACTGACTGTAGACTGGTGGAAAATTACAACTCTGCATTGACTCAAGGGTTGGAACATGAAGACGAGAACGAACAGCAGATCTCAGAGAGTTTTGATTCTGGTGATAATGCAACTTTGAATTCTGAAACAGGTGAGTTTTGTTTCATGGTCTTATATTTAGAGCAGTGCATTGCGGACCACCAATAGAGCTTGCCTCTGTTTGGTTTGCACTTGTCACAATCAATTTATCACTGTTGTGTTATCATATTTATTTATGTTATTGTGCAACTTTGCAGCACATTTTTGCTTGTTGAAAATGTTTAATTCTTAAAATGTATTATTTTAATATGCTCAATATTCTGTAATCTTCTTTAGGTAATTCCTTTTTTGGAGTAGAAATGTGACCTCGCCCCCCCCCCAAAAAAATAAGCCAACAATCCTTAAATATTGAAAGTGGGTGTGCAAGACAGACAGAAAGATGGCACAGTTCAAATGTTAGGGATTATATTATTGTTGCTGTTTATATTTCCTTTAGAGAGCAGTAAAAAGAAAGCTAAGAAACTTAAATTAAAAAGAAGTCACCGAGTAGAACCAGTTAATACGGAAGAGCCAATATCCCCTCATCCAACACCAGTAGCACCTCTTGCACCAGGTGAGTTTAAATACATATACTCACATCTACTGTTTTCCTGACTTTTGAAAATTGCAGATTTACTTGTATCGCTAATAATTGCTAATATAGATTGCTAGTAAGATATGTGGGAATATAACCTAAGTCTAACTACTTTTTCATATTTCCAAAAGTAACAAAATTGTTATGTTAGATTAGGATATCAGTAACCATAACCTAACCATGAGAAGTAAAAATGTAGTTTCAATATTTATAAGATTGCATTTCTGATTAATTTCCAATACCAACTGTTATATGTTAATCAAATGTCCCTGTGCTGCTACAGCTTTTCTGTCTTCTTCATGCCCTGTTTCTGGGATTCCTGGGGAAGTTTGACTTGCTATTGTTGGAGTCAGAAAGTTAACCCGAATCACTCATTAATATCATGCTGCGGTCAGTTTTATAGTCATTAGATTTTTATGAAATACAATTTTCATTATAGTTTCTTTTATGTTATTAATTTCTCCCAACAGTCAGATACTTTTATCGATCTTCAAAAAGATGAATGTTTTGATTACAGGATTTCTTTTTGACAATGTGATGTTGCTGTTTGATATTTTTCTATAGTTGGATGGGAAACTCCTAAAGTTAACAGAATTCGAAAACTTGAACCTCTTGGTGAAACCCGTCGTAATGGTAATTTTGGAGGAGATCATATTTGTTGTTTATCCCCAGGAAAAAAATTCCATTTTGCATGCTAGCTTTTTACAATTCCATCTAATACTGTGCTACTTTAATAGCATCATTTCATATTTCTTATTTTTAAAAATATCTGTTCCCCTGCATTTAAAGCAAAGTATGAAGTATCTTGCTTATCAACTATTTGCTTTGTTCTGTTTGCTTCAGTATAGATTATTGCATACTATTGTGTCCTGGCGCTCTGATTTAAAACAACTATTCCACTAAAGGCATAGCCCATTCCATATGCAGCACAGAATTTTCATTGGTTTGGTATAGTTCACAGATTAAATATGAAGCAAATTGCATAGCTCAGCCATCCAAAAATCCCTATGGCCAGGTGGACCAATTGCTAAATTCCATGAAATGGAACATAGGAAGAAACATGTTTTAAATATCTTAGAAATGCTTTGCTAACATTGCTCACAATTATTTGAGACTAGGTAGAAATGACAGGTGTGTGCAAAGAAATATATACTATTGCCATCAAAAACAATTTATATTGAAAAGGAAATCTGCTCCAAATCTTGACTACACAGAAGGACCCAATTCTTTTTAAAATACATTAGAATCCTGATTCTCTTTAGCTATTTTCTTCTTAGTATTTATAGCTACTGGGAAAATATTTTTTATAAAACACATGCACAAGGTTCAGCTCCTAATACCTGTAGTTAAATGTCAGTAGGATAAATGGATGCAGCATATAATGGCAGCCCTGATCTTATGTCTGTGAAATTAAAAAAAAAATCAAATTATAAAAATGATTTTTAAGATGCTTCCTTGGGATGGTAAGCTCAAATAATATGCTTTGTACTGTAGCAATTATATAGTATGCCTTTCAGCAAATTTATATAATGAAATCCATTTTTCTTTTTAAGGAGTTTAAAGAGAAGAAAAGCAAGAGAAAAGGCAAAAGAGAAGAGGTAGGGAGGAGAGTTAAAGGGCTTATATTTTGCAAATATATTCTCTTTGCTCATATCATGGCAGTCCTATCTGTGCCTGGTGTATGGAAACTGAATCCCAAGTATATCTGTCTTTGGACACAGTGTCATCTACCCTCCATCAGTTTCTCATGGGTAAAAGTGAAGTATTGCAAGAAATGCATCTATTATCACTAAAACTGGTGCATTTGCTGGTTTAGGAATATTAGTTGCAGTCACTTTTTAATAGCTTTGAACCCCAGACTGATTAAAAGAATTCAATTTCATAGAGTTCTTTGAATTCTTGCCTACAATTTCCGCAAAAACCACCATAACTTGGACTTGCAACGATGCAATGGAATCCACTTCAGAGCTGTTTACCATGTTATTATTGACACTACTACAGACCAATAAATATAGTTTAAGAATCACTTTTATAACGTCGCACATTTCAGGCTCTAAGACTTGCGTTTCATGATATATATATTCCCTTACATTTCCCTTTTTTCCAGGAGTAGACAATTTTCAAGAGCCTAGGGATTATTTTTGCTCTCTCCAGGAACTTGATGGCTGCATATCCCTCAGACTCCCTAATAGTACCCACAATTGTTTCCAGCACCGCAAGTGAATACTGAGTGTAATTTGCTGTATATTTCAGTTTCACCCATTGTAGTGCCCCATGTATTGCTTTAGTTTATTAAGGTAATGGTATCTGTGGGTTTTATTCAGCACAATGCACCGAATGTTGGTGTTTAGCTCTTTGAAATATCAAAGAGTATTGAGCTATTTGCAGGCTAGAGTAGAAAGGAGGTGGATTTTGCTTTTTAACAGCAATTTTTGTCAGTGTGTATTGGTGGCCTGACGAGAGAACATTTTCACCTTTCTCTGAAAAGAATTAAAAACCCTCCATATCAAACAAAATTAAATGCTTGTCAGATTAGCAAGGGTATTATGTCAACTATATATACAAAAGCAAAGTGTTCTGCTTATGTACTGCCCCATATCACTTCAAGTAGTCTCTGGGCGGTTTACAGTTTTAATTACAGTATGCAGGCTACACAACTTGTTTTCATTTTAAATAAAGAACACAACTTTCAGCCAATCAGTTTAAGAACATAAGAACAGCCTTGGTGGAACAGGCCACAGGCCATCCACTCCAGCATTCTGTCTCACACAGTGGCTCACCATTTGCTTCACGGTATTCCCAAGCAGATGTCTTCACCTGATTATGACTCCCTGCAAATGGTATTGAGAGATATCCTGCCTATCTCTCCAACCCAGAGGTTGTCCTTAGGCATCCATAATGATAGCCACTGATACCCTTGTTCTCCATGAACTTGTCCAAACCTTTCTTAAAGCTGTCAAGGCTGACAGCTGTCACCACTTCTTCTGGAAGGGAGTTCCAGAGACCAGTGATCCTCTGGGTGAAAAAGCACTTTCTCTTCTTTGTTTGCGATCTAGCACCCCAAAGTTTCATGGAGTAACCCCCTAGTTCTAGGGTTGTGCGATAGTAAAAAAGATTTTTTCCTTATCTACTTTGTTCACACCATGTATGATTTTATAAACTTCAGTCAGGTCACCTCTTAGGTGCCGTCGTTCAAGAGTTTCAGAGCTGTCTTTTAAGATTTTGAGTTTCTATATCAATATATCTTAATTGGTTTACCCAAAATAGTTTACACACTGGCGTCATGTATGTACCTTTCATTTGGAATATACATATATAGCAAAACCCAGAAATAAACCTGATTTGATAAATTAAATCAAAACTAGGGGCACTTTTATCTATGGCATAAGTTAGTTTTCAGTATTACTGAGAGTCAGAAAGGTCCTAACAGATACTTAAATTCACTTTTCCTGTTTCCTGCTGAGTGCATGATCCAGTAGTTCCCATTTTCTAACTTTATAATTTTGCATGTACTAAACCTGCATGTATTATGTTTCAGTTTTTAAAAAATGTATGTTTAAAGCCTGATGCTTTTACCTGGGGGTGGGGGCTATCTGGGGTTGAGTACATATGAACCAAGCATTAGCTAGTCTGAAATAGCTTGAAAACATTTCAAATGTTACTCTTTGCTTTCTGCAGATAATTCCAAAAACAGTATAATGTACTAGTTGAAAATAAAAAAATGCATGTAAAAGACAGTTTAAAAATTACACCCTTAAACAAGGCAAACATATTTTTCTGCACTGTATATTTTCCATAATATGGATCATTAAGTGGATCCCTATTTTTATTGTTCCTAAAGAACAGCTGATAAATAGTGCTTTGTGTTTTGACACTGCTCCTTCTCCATTGTGTATGCTAGATTTTTATGGCAAGCCACTGCCTCCACTGACTATGCGACAGAAACCTAACAGCGATTCACATGATGTCATTTCTTAACCTAGTCGTCATGTAGCAGCTTATGCAGAAACCATGGAAAACAAGGACCTGGGCTCCATGGAGTTTATTTGTTTGAGGAGACATTTGCTGTTCTTGAACATTTTGGGGCAAGGACTCTAAAAGTGCTTTGGAATTTTAGTGATGAGGATGTTCCCCGTGAACTAAACTGTCCTTCTTGACTCATCATCAGCTTTTCACAATTGACATGGTATGAGAAAACTTGCAGAAAGGGAGCAAAGCTTTTTCAATTCATTTTTGCTGGTGGAATGAGTCTCAGACCAGGTGGAGACTGCTTTCCAAACCCAATGGAACCTGATTGTTCTCACATGACTTGTTTGGCTTAGCATATTTCAATATTCAACGTTCTTTTTTTGTAAAATATGTGCATGTTCAAATGGGAAAAAAAGTATGAATTGTATATTTTAACTATTTTTTATATTTTTCTAGCTTGTTGATTTTCAACAGACCTATTTTGAGATATTAAAGTTCATAGCTATATTCATAAGCAGGACACACTTCTGAAACCCACTCTTTTGGAAAAGCAATACAGTTTTGCATGAGACTTGGCTCACAAGTTGCCTAGCTGTTAATATATTGTTATTGTGGCTTGTCCGAATCTACATGGAAGAAGTGTGCACCTAAATAGATGCCACACTCGCAATTCCCCCAAGAATAAAAATCAGTGGCTGGCTCTCTGCATGGTGAACTACAGACTGAATCTCTGAAGCGGCACTGAAAGTGTATTATGCAAAAGCAGCAAGGGGAACTGACTACAGACCCAGCTTCTCCTCTAGGTCAGTAGTAATACTGATGCTTGTGAGTACAACTTCAGTAAGCGCTAACCAGCATAACAAGTCATGAGAGATGCTGGGAATTGCAATTGAAATCATCTGGACTGTCCTAGGATATTGGAAATACCAAGGATCTATAGAATTGTGCATACATAAGCACAATTGCTGACATGACATTCTCAGCTTGAGGAAATAACATGTTACCCCTTTTTTACATGCATTTCCTTGTGCTGGCTTATGCTTTAATCTCATGTGATGAACTATCTAATATGGTGATAATCTCAAATGAATTTATGTTCTGTGAAAATTAACAAGAAAGTAAACAATAAACAATTCATTTCAACAAAAATTTAAGATGACACAATTTAAACTATACACTATCTATGCCTTTTGTAGAAGAATAAAATCTGACTTCTGATATTTTCTTGCTGAGATTTGTGTGTTTAACAAACAATGGCCAGAATCCTATTAAGGATTTAATGGGTATAGCTATGATTGCGTTAACTGCAGCAAAGAATTTCTATTAATTACCAGATCACCGCCTGTGTGCTTGGTTGTGAACTACAGTACTAGGAATTAAAATGGCAACCCAGTAATTAGCATCTTGTAACCACTGCAAGTCACACAGTTATACTTTATACTGCCATAGATCCAAAACAGGATTCTAGCTAATGTGCTCAGAACTCCTGTTTGCTCAGAAATTTTTATACATGAATATGGGGTGGTGATGCTATTAAATTAGTCCCCATGGATAAAAATCATCTCCCAGGTGTCACAGGACTCATGAAAACCTCTGTTCATATTGAGCTTTAGGTGTACATTATAAACATTTACAAT
Source organism: Phrynocephalus versicolor (assembly GCA_023846285.1). NCBI lineage: Eukaryota > Metazoa > Chordata > Lepidosauria > Squamata > Agamidae > Phrynocephalus > Phrynocephalus versicolor. Next base: position 11,842,630 of record JAHTLZ010000007.1, on the reverse strand, counting down.
GGTCATGTTCAAAAAGTGTCCTAAATCTTTGTAGCTATGCAACTGGTGTAATTTTTTGAGGCATGTTGCTTCAAGAAATCACTGTAGACATTATCAGTTGCACACTGAGTTTTATGACATAGTCTGCAACTAATGTCTACGGTAATTACGTAATTTGGGGCAGTTAGCCTCAAAAAGTTGTGCTGTTTGTGCTATTCCATGATAATTAGATGAGTGAATTTGGACCATTATAGTGTTAGAACTCTCTCGAGATTTTATTTGTACTGCATATTTGTTTAAATTTATTCAAAGATGATAATTTTACACTGTGAATAAAGCTGATACAACTGAAATCTTAACGTTCACTGTTATTCTCATTTTACCATTAGTAGCTGGTTGGGTAGCTTTATGAGCTGAAGTGAAGGGTCAGAAATGTGAACCTCCTCTGTGTCTTGTAGTTGAAGAGCCAACCTGTGTGATCATTGGCAAGCTCAATATTCTCTGGGCACTTCCAAAAGGAGGGAATAGTAAATTAAGTACTCTGTTCCTAGAAAAGTCTGGGGGCCACCATAAGCCAGAATCGACTCAATACCATCTGATTATATTATTCTTTTGCCACTATTATATAAATGTAACATCTAGCTGTGATTTTAGCATAGTAAGTTGCACTTAGAGTAGGCCCTGCATATTATTTAAATATTTCAAACACAGTAGTTCTTTACAAAATATGTATTTCATACATACAGAATTAATCAACTGAAGATATTTTATCATGTCTGCCTTCTCTGGATTTGTATTGGTAACTGTCAGATCAAAGTGCTTTGGTTACAAAATTATAAGGTAAGGTGTTAATTTTTCTCATAATTGAGATGTATTATTATTATTATTATTATTTATTGTATTTATATCCCGCTTATTATCGAAAGATCTCTAAGCGGCTTACAAAGCCACAATTGGCACAGATAATCACAATTGAACAAACAGACGATACACACAACAAACTAATATAGTTAAAAACCTGATAGTGTTCCTGATACTATCTGATAAAAATCTAATAAAAATATCATTCAGAGACATGGCGATGGCGGGGTAAAACAAAACAAAACAAAAAAAAAAAACCTAGGAATCGCCGAAGGCCTCCCGGAAGAGGTAGGTTTTTAAAGCCTTCCGGAAGGCCAGCAGGGACTCTGCAGAGCGCACTTCAGGAGGGATGGAATTCCAAAGGCTAGGGGCCGCCACTGAGAATGCCCGGGCCCGAGTACTCGACTTCCGGGCTTCTCGGGGAGTGGCGACCCGCAGCAAGTGCGCTCGCGCCTGCCGAACGGGACGGGCCGAGGTGGATCGCTGAGCGATACGCTCTGTCAGGTAGTCCGGTCCCAAGCCATGGAGGGTTTTATAAACTAAAACCAAGACCTTGAATCTAATCCGGGCTGCAACGGGCAACCAGTGCAGGCGGGCCAGAACTGGCGTGATGTGATCATACCGACGCACGCCGGCCACCAGCCTGGCCGCCGCATTCTGTACCCGCTGCAGATGCCGGAGAAGAGTCAAGGGCAACCCCATGTAGAGGGCGTTACAGTAGTCCAGCCTCGAGATCACCAGTGCTTGGACCACTGTTCTCAGAGAGTTCGCGTCGAGGTACGGGCGGATCTGGGCGATCCGACGGAGATGGTAATAGGCGGACCTGGTCACCGACGCCACCTGGGATTCCATGGAAAGCGCCGGGTCCAGGAGCACGCCCAGATTCCGCACCCTCTCCGCGAGCTGGAGGGAAACTCCCCCCAGACAGGGGAGGGGACCACCGTACCCCGACGGCGAGCTCCCAAAGAACATGACCTCCGTCTTCTCGGGGTTGAGCCTAAGCCTGTTCGCCCCGGTCCAGGCCAGTACGGCCTCCAGGCACCCATCGAGAACTTCAACAGCTTCCACAGCAGAGGTGGAAAAGGAGAGATAGAGCTGCATGTCATCAGCGTACTGATGACAGCAGACTCCAAAACTCCTGATGACCCCCGCCAACGGCCTTACGTAGATGTTAAACAGCATGGGGGACAGAGACGACCCCTGTGGAACCCCACAAGGGAGAATCCAAGGGGCCGATAACTCCCCCCCATGCTGAACGTACTGCGGCCGGCCCTCCAGGAAGGAACGGAGCCATCTGCGAGCAGAGCCTCCGATCCCAACCTCAGAGAGCCGGTCCAGCAGGATACCGTGGTCGACGGTATCAAAGGCCGCTGACAGATCCAGGAGGACCAACAGGGTAGAGCAACCCCTGTCGGCCGCCCGGATAAGGTCATCTTGCAGGGCGACCAAAGCTGTTTCGGTACCCCGACGGGGCCTGAACCCGGACTGGCATGGGTCGAGGCACTGCCGATCCTCCAGGTATGACTGCAGCCGGACCGCCGCCACCCTCTCGATCACCTTGCCCATAAACGGGACGTTGGCGATTGGGCGATAGTTTGTTAAATCGTCAACCGCAAGGCCGGGTTTTTTCAAAATGGGCTTAACCACCGTCTCCTTCAGACGAGAGGGAAAAACCCCCTCACTGAAGGAGGCGGTGGCGATGACAGAAGCCCATTCGGCCATGGTCCCTCTGGCAGCTCTAATTAGCCAGGCAGGGCAAGGGTCGAAAGGGGTGGAGGCAGGCCGGCAATGCGCCATAGCCCTGGAGACCTCGACAGCGGAAACAGGCCCAAGCGCATCCAACCGAGGCGACGAAGGCGGACCAGCAACTGGTGATGGCGGGGCGGGACCACTGCAACCGGAGTCAAAGCCGGCACGGATGGCCTCTATTTTTGTTCGAAAAAAGGCTGCGAACTGCTCGCTACTGAAATCAGTAGGAGGAGGCCTGGCCAGACTAGGATTGCTGAGGTCACGAACCACCCGGAAAAGCTCCGCCTGGCGGTTCGAGGCCTCAGCAATTCTCAGGGAGGTAAAAGATGTTCTAGCCTCCCTTATCGCGATGGTGTAGCGACTAGACTGGGCATCAACGGCAGCCTTACTCAACGCCGTCCGGGTTTTCCTCCAGCTGCGCTCTAGCCTCCTCCTCTCCTGCTTCATTGCCCTAAGCTCCCCGGTAAACCAAGGGGAAGGCCGGGCTCGGCAACGGAGGAGGCGCTTGGGGGCGATCCGGTCTATGGTGTTGGCAGCTGTTTCATGCCAAGTGTTAGCCACAACCTCGGCCGGAGCTCCAGTCAAACCACCAGGCAACCCCCCGAAGAGCTCACCGAACCGCTGAGGGTCCATGAGCCTCCGGGGGCGGGCCAAAACAGAGGCCCGAGGGTCCCCGCGGGGAGGGGCCGGAATCGCCAGGGAAAAAGAGAGCAGGTGGTGGTCTGTCCATGACACAGGCAGGGAAACAATGTTCCCCACCTCCAGACACGAGTCCCCCGACATGGAGGTAAAAACCAGATCCAGGGTATGACCGGACCTGTGGGTGGGGCATAAAACATGCTGGGACAGACCCATGGAAGCCATGGATTCCATGAACTCCAGGGCAGCACCGGAAAGTCCACCGCCGGCATGCACGTTGAAATCACCCACCACCAAAAGGCGCGGGGACTTCAACAGAGCAGCGGCGATGAACTCCGTGAGCTCTGGAAGGGATTGTCCTGGGTTGCGGGGAGCTCGGTAACCCAGCACAATGCCAAATCTGTCCCGCTGACCCACCAACAGGTGAAGTACTTCCAACCCCTGGCTAACCAATGTCGAGGCCCTGCTGCCATGAAAAGAATCCCTGTACACGATCGCAGCCCCTCCCCCCTTTTGACCCCCCAACCTTCCCACTCCCTCTACCAAGTACCCGGGCGGACACAGGAGAGCAAGGGAAGCCCCACCCTCCGTGTCCGTAAGTTTATCTGTCCCTGAAAACCTCACGACAGCTTCCATTGAGTTGCTCATTAAGATGGTCAGTTCACATATATCTAAATGTTTCCAACTCTAGGTACAGTCTGTTCCCTAATAAATGATCAGCTGTCACCAAGGATCCCATTCACCGTGGCACTTATTCTAAAGGGCTTATTCACACAGTGGCATTGTCTTTGGTCAATATGGGGTTGTTTGGGGTCACTTGTATTTTTGGTGCCAGTTTAAATACAGCATCACCATATCCATGTCCATACATGAGATTGTTCATTTGGTACACTGAGTTATCCAAGTACTGCCTGTCAAGATGCATCCTAATTGTTCCTTGATGTTTCAGTCCAACACATACTGGCCTCTTATGCCTTTCCGTACTGCCTTTTCCCTACCTATTAGTCTTTCCTTCCTGTCCTTATTTTACCTGTCCAGGGGGCATGGGTGGGTTAAAGACTAGGCAGCATAAAAGCACCCATAAAGAAAATAATCAAATGTAGTAGTAGGGTCCACATGAGCAGACCCTCTATTCAGTGTATTGGAACAAATCAAAGCAAAGTACTGTACAGAACAATACAGAAATCCACCACCAGCTGGCAATGTAGAAATGCCTAGAAAGCAAGGATTTTTGTCCTGCTTTGAAGATTGTCACTAGTTTCAGCCCTGCTTTGTATGGACACCAGAATGCAGTATCTGCATGATGAATTCATGAAAAGTTAACAGATGCTCAATTTGGATAGGTTGTCTGGCAGTACAAAGAAGAGAGTTGAAATTCATGAAAGCTTTTGCACATTAAAATTGCATCTCAGATATATTTACACAATAATAATCTTATTTCACGTGTTTCCGGCAGATCACAAAGTATTGTCAGTCAAATGATGAAAGTGGAATAAACTCCCAAAAGCCTCTGTGCAAACTTCACTGATGATACAAGAGGCAGACACTGGTGTCTGTGAAAGTAACAACCTCCCACTGTTTTGGCTCATCAGGGACTGGTGGTCTGAAGAACTCGATTTGAGCTGCTAGCTTTCATTCTGCAGAGTACAGAACACTGGATCAATATTTGCTGATTCACTTAACTAAAGCCAATAAAACCAGATCAATCAGATGATCTCTGGCAGATCCATCCCCTGTATCTAGGCTGGTCTCAGAATGCTGGCAGCAAAGTTGCACAGATAATCTAGGAAAAGGGGGTGGCCAAAGTTCCTTTCATCATCCAAGGGAGGAATTGAGTATAAATTCAACTAAGTTTGAAGTTAGAATGTTGTTTTTAGGAGGCTTAGGTGTCCAGAAATAACACGCATAATGAAACTGGGAAGCATCTGACCACGGTCTGAACCAGTTGGCTCTTTAGAAGGTGAATATGCCTGACACGAAATACAATAACCACATTCACATAACTCCCATTGTTCTTTGTTCCATCTTGGTTTATGTTTTATTGTACCTGATTCATCAATTTAAGCTGTTATGTGTTGGCAATGGCTTTTCCATATATGCAGGGGGGTGGAACCAATACAGGGACTCTACTGAATATTCTGTCGGGCGCGCCCAGGATCTCCCCGCAGAAGAGAAACGCGTTTCGACCACAGCTCCCATAATTCCGTCTTCGGGACGAGCGGAAGCCGCTCGAGGATCATGGGAGATGTAGTTCAGGGGATCTCCCCCGTGGTCTACCCGCTGCAATTTGAAACGGGAACGCTGCTCGTAGCTTCTTCGCCCAGTGGCAGGGGCTGCTGGGCTTTGGGGTGTGTTTCCCCCACTTGGGTTCCCAATGGCCAGCCCCGGCGGCCTGCCTAAGCGCGCCTTGCCCTGGCTCCGGCGCTTGGAGGAGCGGCTCCTCCGGGGGAAACAGCGGGCAAAGGCGCCCTCCGCTTGCGGGCTGAGAACGACCCACTCTTCGCCGGAGCAGGAGCAGGTGAGCGCGCGCGATGGCGGAGGTGGCCGGTGCTAGCCGAGGGCCGCGGGATCCCTCGCCTTGCCGGGGTCCTCCTCCTCCTCCTCCTCCGGTGGGGAGGCCGAGCGCTCGCCTGTGCTTGATACTCGAGCCAGCTTTTTTCGCCCAAGTTCCGCGTCTTCCTGCCATGCTTGCCGGGGATCCTGGGAGTTGTAGTCTGTATATAACCTACAATTCTATTCTCTCCCACCCACCCACCCCGTCCGCCCACACTTGTGGATCGAGGCGCACGGGTTGGTTTCCATGTCGCCTGAATCCCCCCCCCCCCCAACAAAGACCCGTGCATCTTCCCCGGGAGGAAAAGGATGGAAGGCATTTGGGGTCTCGAGGCAGAATCCGATGTGCCTTTAAAAGACTAGCAGGGAAGGAGCCGGGAAGTGGGGTGGGGATGGGGGGAGAGCCTGACCGTCGCTCCGGTTGCTCTCGGGCGGATGCTCGTTCGTGCATTGGGCTGCCTTGCTTCATCGCGTGCAGCTTAGTACACTTCCTCGGGCTCTTTTGCTCTCGCGCGCACTCCCAAAGGCACGCTCCCCGTGGCTCTCGAGTGTTCCTTGCTCGTGTCTCCTCCGAAGTGCTTCCTCAGTTCTCGCACGCAGGGCACACACACACCCTTCCCGCGCGCGATCAGGCTCTCCTTTCCACCTACAGTGGATCCTCATATAACAAACAGTTTGTATAACATAAAATCTGTACAACATAAAAAATTCCGGAGATAGGGGAAATTCGCTTAACACAATCGCCTATGGGGCGAATCCGTACAACATAAACATGGGATTACTCCGTTTTCAATGAATCCCTATCGGAAATTTGTATAAAGGAAAATTTGCTTAACAGAATTTCATTTGGAACGAATTAATTCCTTGATACAAGGTACCACTGTACTTCCCAGCAATCGCAACAGAACAGGGTTCTCCTTTTTTCTCACCCCCCATCCCAAAATTGCAGCTATCTGTGGCTAGGAGGGGGGGTGGAAATCCCAAAGTCATAGACCTGTTTTTCCAATTATAAAAGTGCACGTGAGGCATAAGGCGGACTGCTCTTGCTCAAATATGGAACGGAGGGCTCGGGAGGGGGATGAACAACAACGGATGGAGTATCTCTCTACCCATAGAAACTCAGGATCCATCAGGATGGGACCTGGAAAGGCTAGAAGTCAAGGGGACACTGGAAGATGGTGAGAAAGGGCTGAGTTCCATCGTGGTTGTTGGGGCAGAAGCCATAACAACCACCCCGGGCTCATCCAGGCAGCTTTAACTGGCCGAGCAAAGGGAAAAAATGTCAATGTGTAGGCAGGTGCACATTCACATGCATATCCCTGTCATAGTCTTTCACAGTTAGAAAAATACTGTATGTGTGTTGTCCCCAAACTAGACATGCCTTACTTGTGGCTAGATTTTCTGTGCCTGATTGGAACACTGGTCTTCCAGAGAAGCACACTGAAATTGATATGTCAAGCTGTAGTACATAGATAAAACCATAATTTTATAGGCACAATGCCTATGAAATAATACAAGACACTTGAGATCAATTGCAGCATTTTCAGGAAAGTACAGCTTGGAAAAGTTACCTTTTGGACTGTAACTCACTGAATCCCACAATATTTATTTGTTTGTTTGTTTTGCAAACACTGGATTTGGGAAATTGCTTTGGGAAATTGCTGTGTGATATAGAAGACATAACAGTGGACCCTCGTATAACAAACGGTTTGTATAACATAAAATCTGTCCAACATAAAAAATTCTTGAGATAGGGGAAATTTGCTTCACAGAATCGGCCTATGGGGTGAATCCGTACAACATAAAAATGGTCGCGCTTACTCTGTTTTCAATGCATTCCTATGGGAAATTTGTATAAAGAAAAATTTGCTTAACAGAATTTGACTTGGAACGAATTAATTCCTGTATACAAAGTACCACTGTATTTTCATACACCTTTTCTGCCAACATCTCAAGAAGTCCCCCAAACTTAGAGACTTATTTTCTGAGGAGAACAAACATTGTTCCAAGCATTATAATAGCTTATGCTTAAGACAGAACCAAGTTCCATATTGTGCTAATTGTTTTTCTTGTACACATTTCTTTTCATCTTCTCTCCCAGTTGGAAACAAAAGCAAAAGCGGTTCATCAAAAGCGGATATGCCCAATTGTCCTTGAACATTTTGAGAAGCAGTACTCCAAGGAGCTGGGAGAAGCCTGGGACTCAGTCAGGTCAATTTGTGCTTTCTTTTCTAACGCCTTCCTTTATTTAAATAGAGGTGTTTTGAAACAGGAAAAGCGCCGCATAATGCAAACAAATAAGATCCTTTTGAGTGTGGGATGAGTCCCCTCCTACAAGTGGAAATGACCAGAAAAAAAGAGAATTGTTGTGTAAGCAGATGGAAACTTGGGTTTTTTTAGGGCTGATCCTAGAATCAAATTTGGATCAAAGCAAAGTGCAGTGCTGTACAGTATTCACTATTCTACACTGACTGATCCACTGACATGATCATAACTTTAAAAAATGAAGTCAGGAGATAACCAAACAAGAAAAAGGAAAGGAAGAAAGGCAGGATAAGATGCCAGTTTCTGGAGTTGACTCAAGATTCCTCTCCCATGATACAGATTCATTCAGAATACAGTGGAAGTGCAGAACAATGGGGATTCATTGTTTCAAAGAAATAATGGTATTTTCCCCCTATAATGGAATGAGGAGTTAACTGTGGGCCACCATTTTGGTAGAAATCTTCTATGCACGGCTCTAGGTGCAAACCTGTTTTCCTTCCATATTCATTTATGTTCCTGTACTTTTTGCATGTTACTGTACACCTCTCTTTAAATAAAGGCAATGACATGTTGGTTTCTCTGCTGTTCTCCAGGCAAGTGCTTACAGCGCCACAGTGCTGGCAGTATGGTGTCCTCCTCAATAAATTCAGCTTTTCTTCTAAAGTGGAGAATGATTTGCATTCAAGAGGCTATCACCTCTTGTTTCCGGAAACGTCGTCGTCTTGTTTTCCCCAGTCATTCAAATGTTACATCAGTAGCACTCCCGGTAGATTCCCTGCTCAGAGATACAGAGCTGGTAAATTGAAAGAATATTACCTACTCAACGTGGCATCGTTGCTGGCGGCGTTGGCCCTGGAAGTCAAGAATGGAGAGAAGGTGCTGGATATGTGCGCTGCTCCAGGGGGTAAAACGATCGCAACACTTCACTGTGCCCAGCCAGGTAAACCACTGTACTCTGAATCCAATTAGAACACATACAAAACAAATTGGCTGCTGGGTTGCTCAAATAACCCACTAAATGAGTAATTCAGAGGCATTCATTAAAAAAAAAAAAAAGCTTGTGTGGCATTCCTTTTCCCTACTGCAGTCAAAAGCCAGCACATCAGGAGCTAATTTATGTCTCAGATGCAATCTACATATTAGGCCCTGGCTGCCCGGCACCAATTTTTCTGTGCATTTGATGAAGGGGCATGAAAAGGATTGCTCTCCAGGCCTCTGGCGTTTCTCCTACCCTCTCCGTGATGCTCCGATCCTCAGATTTTGCTAGGTCAGCTCAAGAGGGAAACAAAGCAATCTGGGAAGTGCTCATGAGATGCAGATACATGAAAGAGAAAGGTGGTATTTCAAGATACTAAGACGATTAGATTATCAGCAGTGGGAAGAGATGCGTTTCAGTGACTAGGTGGTTCCCATTAAAGTTTGAGAAAAGGCAGTGGGTATTTCATCAGTGCCAAACATCTCTGTAAGGCTCACTATTAGAGGGAAGCTTTTGTGGCATTGGATCTTCTTAGGTTTGCTTAAAGTAGTCATGTTCTAAAACAGGAGTGGGCAACATGCTCTGTGAGCCATATATAACCTCCAGGGCCATTCTTGTGCCCCTCCAGCATCCATTGAGTCCTGAGACTCTAGATTCCCCAAATTAATTTTTCTCCTCCTTTTGTGATTTTGTGTGGCTTGGAGATAATTTTATCACATGTTGAGGACACTCCTTAGGGCAATCAATTATCATTAGTTTTTCTTAAAGGCACTAGTAGATGCTTCTGGGCGGGGGTCAATTTAAGACATGCATTTCCTTTTTAAAAACCCAGTTTTTCGGTTAATAAAACCCATTGCAGATACCTTTACAGTACGTAACTACTGCATCAGAAATATTTTTAAAACTACTTTTTTTAAAAAAAAAATGCCTATTTGGCCATGCCCTTCTACTTTCAGTCCTTTTCCATTGAGAATGTGGTCCTCAAGTTCCTAGCAAGTTTCATAAATCGTCCTCCATCTCTCGAAGATTGCATAGCCCATCAAGAGAGAAAACCACTTGGATGAATCCCTGAAAACTTGTCTTCCAAGCACCCTTTGGAGGAGTTGAGTTGTTGTTTTGCACCAGGGGTTTTGCCAGTAGTAGTGCTGGTTGCCCTGCCTTCTGCTTTTCCCCTAGACCTCTCCTCACAGGTCTGTTACCACAGGTTTGAAGTACCAACTCCTGCTGATGCTTCAAACCTGTGTTTATCTTTACCATAGCTACTTGTTTTTAGGAGCTATCAGGAATAAAAGCTGTGTGACTGCTGGAGTTTCAGAGGGAATATCCTAGAAGGTTATATGGTTAACCTTTGTTTTCCTTCTTGGGCCTTTAAAAAAATAAATAAAAATAATCCATTTTGGAATGTGTTTGGCACAAAGTTTGTCTGCTTCAGTGCATATAACTTCAAATTAATGCAGTTTGCTCCATGCTGCCATTCATATAATACTTTTTTCCTATAACATGTTCGAAAAGCAGGTGCCTCATCCTTTTGTACTGGATCACAGGCCAGCAAACTTTTCATTCAGCATTCAGTGAGCTGGCAAACGGTCTGGCTGCTGCAGGGCAATTCACCTCATTCCTTAGCTATGACCTACTTGACCAGTGATGGCGAACCTTTTAGAGACCGAGTGCCCAAACTGCAATTCAAAACCCACTAATTTTTCACAAAGTGCCAATACAGCAATTTAACCTGAATACCGGTGGCTGTGAAGGGGCAATGTCGGGTGCCCACAGAAAGGGCTACGAGTGCTACCTTTGGCACCCGTGCCATACGTTCGCCAACACTGTACTAGACAGTATATTATAACCAGAATTTGAAAGTGTTACCTTGGATGGGGATGGAATTTCTCAAATGGTCCAACCAGCAAGGTTATTTGCCTTGCTTCCTTGAGGAATTCCTGGAGCTGTCATCCAAAGGAAAAAAAAGGGGGGGGGGAATAAAGTAGTTGTTCAGAGCTCTGAACTGCCTCTAACGAGGTGGTATGAATTGGCTCTCATTCTTCACATACTAAGTGGCACTTTTGATTTCAGGAATCATTTTGCCTACCACCCTAAGAAATGCCTTGCAAGTTTGGGAAGTTGACTGAATGGACAAATTTATCTAATATCATTTTTATTTTTTTGTTTAGGGCTTTTACACTCCAATGAGTCTGACCATGTAAGATTCCAGTGGCTGAGGGCGACCCTAGAATCCTTCATTCCACAATCGTTGATGAATATCATTACCCTTTCTCAACTGGATGGAAGGCAAATAGGAGATCTGAAGCCCGAAGTATTTGATAAGGTATTATTTTAATGGCTGATATACTTGTGAGACTTTATGTAAGTCTTTTTCCATAGTCTTTTGTCTCAAATTCATCACAGATCTTAGCAAAAGTTACTGTTTTGCTCTTTAAGGGCTTTAGCAAAGAAGAGTATGCAAAATAGGTTATTCATTAATTATGCTGTCATCTTTCGTGGTGGAAGTTTACAGTGGGTTCTGGTAGGGCCCGGATTAGCGAATATGAACACTGGAGAGTACCTTGAAGGTTATTGGTCACAACAAACTGTTTAACGCAGGATTTGCAGTGCAAAATATAAATGCAGCCTCCCTGACAGGTGGCTCTTGAGCCTGTGCTTGGATATCTCCAGCAAAGGAGAGACCATCCTTTGCTGAGGTTGTTATTCTACTTCTCAGGAGTTCTGAGGATTAGGAAACTTGCTCTCTATGCTTTGCCAAAATCTTCCTAGAACGTCCTATTCTTTATTTCCACCACTGTCTTCTACTGCAGGAGGGAATGGGTACACTCCATCTTCTTTGTGATAGCTTTTCAAATATTTGAAGCTGCTTATCATGTCTTCAACCTTTCTTTGCTAGGCTAAGCCTACTTAGCTCTTTCGGCTGCTCCCCTTAGGACCTGGTTCACAGCTCCCTCTCCAACCTCTTTGGGACAAAACTGAGTCTGTGAGTGACATTTCCTGAGGGCGTTGCTACCAAACAACTTTCCTCTCCTCACAACGCTGGTGGCATAGGGATTAGGGACAAAGGTTTCTCACCACATGAGGCAGGAAATAGAATTCCCCCCTCCCTGTGTGGTAGTGCTTTCCCCTCCCACCCATGAAGGAGAAGGAGAAGTAGCCCTCTGGCTGTTTCTGATGGTCAGGCATTGCAAGCAATAACCTGGAAAATCGCTGATGCTGCAGCACAGACAATTTTCTAGGTCAATTTTCTGGCAGGTCAGTCTTCTGGCAATAAGAAATAGGACACTAGAAAACAGCCAGCTCTGGAATATTATGCAAGGCAGCAGCAGCAGCAGCACTTCAGAGGACCTTCCAGCACAGAGTGATTGATGAATTTGCTGCTGCAGCTGCTCCAGCAGCTGACTCAACCACTTCTTGCTATCTAATGGTAGGGTTAGCCCTCTCTACCCATAAAATCTAGGGACCTTCGGAAAGAATCTTTACTACAGCTAGACAGACACAGTGGTCTCAGCTCCTCGTGTTACAATATGAAAAAAGAATGCAAGAAAAACACCTTATATAGACATTCCATTGGGAAGACAGTCTTAATCCTCTTATCTACTTTCATTGGCATACGTAGTGTAAACAACGTAACTTTTGGAGGTGAACTACTCTATGCTAAGAAATCAGAGTAAACATTATCTGTGGCACCTGGAAGTTGAGTCATGGCTACTGGATGGTTTTTTTGTTTGTTTGTTTGTTTGTTTGTTTGAGAGAGAGAGAGAGAGCAACTGGCAGCCAGTGTAAATTTTTTAGAACCAGTGTTTTTAGAAGCAGGCCGCACTCATTAGCCGTGTGGCCTGGTTTTGTATCAGTTGCAATCACTGGACCATCTTCAAAGGCAGCCCCACATGAAGCACATTGCAATAGTCCAGTCTGGTTATCAGTGCATGCATGACTGTTGCCAGGCTCTGCTCATCCAGGTAAGGGCGAAGTTGATATATCTGCAGCTGTAAAAAAGCACCCCTGGCCACCAAATCCACCTGGCCTTCCATGGTAAGACCCAGGTCCAGAAGCACCCCCAAGCTGCGGACCTTGTCCCTTAGGGGCAGTACAACCCTGTCCAGGTGTTCCTATCGGGTGGAACACCCACCAACACTTCCAACTTGTCTGGATTGAGCTTCAGTTTATTGGCCATATACAAAATGTGGATAACTGAAAGCAAATTAAAATGTTAAGATCATTAAACTAATTTTAACAAGAAGGGGTCTACTTCAGTGGGGATGTGGTGAATCAACTGCTTTATAAGTTTTGTCAGTTCAAATGGGCCTACCTGAGCATGATGTACTATACTGGGCAACAGGACTTTACCCATTTTTTCATGCACACAACCCCTTTCATATCTAGTTTTTCTCTCAGCCAGTCAAGACCATTCTTACCAACATCCCATGCTCCTTACTAAACCCTCCCATCAAACTCAATGCCAAACTAGTGCATACACCGACCATCACAATATAAACAATACATTTAAATATAACTTGGCATCACATGTTGTCTTCCTAGTTGCAAACAATGTTCTCTCCTGCTCTTCTAGACCTCTCCCCAAGAACAGATAATAGTACATTGAGTAACACTTGTAAAATTATTTTACAGTTTTCTAACTATTTGTTAAACACGAGTCTAGTGGCACTTTGCAGTTGAAATAGACCACAAAGTGGAATAAAATGTCAGATTTAAAGACAAATTCCATTATTTTATATCTGGAGGATGGAACTTGGTCCCTTTTAGAAGGTTTGGATTGACATGGCATTGCCAGTGGTCAGAATTATGGGACTTTTAGTCCCAAACATTTCCTACTAAGCGAGCTGGACAAGCTGTCAAGTCCTATTTTATAGTATCATTGTGGCTATTATGCTTTTCTGTTACTTGTGAATATTTTTCTGCTTGTATGCTTGTGGATTCTGTGCTCATTTTATTTTTATTATCGGCCATTCAGATCCTAGTCGATGCTCCTTGCTCAAATGATAGAAGCTGGTTATTCTCTTCAAATATCCAGCAGGCAACCCTGCGATTAGCACAAAGGAAGGCGTTATCGGTTGTACAGCTACAGCTGCTGAGGTAAGACATGGAAAAAGAAATACTGCCTGGAATTCAGTCATGCTTGGTCCCAAACTGAAGGATGTGTGAATCATATTCTGAGGCTCTGCAGCCACCTGGCTTACATAGTTTTCTATCCAGACTTCATTTAAAAAGTCACAGAGCAAAACTTGCCTTATCCTGATAACTGCCCTCGTACAAAGAGAAGGCCATTCTGCTCTCTGTGCTGAGCAATAGGCTTGTAACTAGGACATTAGCGGGAGTGGGGGAAGAGTGGAAGAGAACGTGGGGGACATTTTGCACTTCCCTTTTAATGCACTTTGATAAAAACTTTCATCAATTCCTCAAGCCTTTTTAAAAGCACCCCTTTCAAAATAATGTGAGATAAAAATGAGACCTTGGCAATTGTTCCTCCAGTATTGTTATTATTTAATATTTCTTTATCCCGTCTGTCTCCTTAAAAAGACCCGAGGCAGATGTCATCATTAAAATACAATATTTAAAGGCTAAACATAGTAAATATGCCAGTATTTAAAAAGAATCAAATGCAACAGTAAATAAAATCAATACAAAAACATTTATTTAAAAGCAACTAGGCACAACAATTATTTTTTTAAAAAAACCTCGCAAACAGCTAGCCACTAAGGGAAAGCTTGCCTGAAGAAAAAGGTCTTTTCGTGTTTGAAGAAGGACCGAAAACACGAGGTGAGCCTGGCTTCCTGTGGAAGGGAGTTCCAGAGTCTCGGAGTTGTGACAGGGTCTCCACCAAGCGCCATTGTGAAGGTGGTGGGACTGAAGGAAAGGCTTCTGCTGAATATCTTAACACCTGGGCAGGCAGGTAACAGAGTTTATAGTCCTTTAGATAGCCTGGATTCAAGCTGTTTAATTGTAGAAAATACTTGTTAGCTTGAAAACTTTACAAGCTAACAAGATCGTTCTACCACCCTATTCCTTCCTATGCCACATTTAGAATTAAGGATGACTGGCAGCTAAATTTTGCTTTAGTACTAGTGATGGCACAGTATTCTCCAAAGACCCAGTGTGTGTGTGTGGGGGGGGTGTTAGTGGTGGCACAGCACATGCTGCGCAATATACACAGCACTGCTTTCCATTAGACAGGAGTAGCTTGGAGTTGCCATTGCTGCCATCCAATGTTTCCTCCATTTTGTTCTCCGTAACTCTAGAACTTTCCCCGGATTTTGTGAACGTCCTGTTTGTTTTTATGCCACCCTGTCTCCTAATATTTGCTACAGGGGACTATCCAGACCTCAATCTAGGATTGCAGCTTCGTTAAGTGGTTGGTCACTGCTGGCCAAGTCCTCACATGAACAATCTATGTCTGCTCTGAGGAAACTCCACAGTTTTGAATTCCTAAGCATTTGGTTTACTGCTGCCTTTGCATTACATTTTACAGAGACAAGTAGAAATGATTAGAAATTTACATCTGGAACCACATAATACAAGAAAGATATTGGAGACATGGGACCAACAATTTAAGAAAATTTTCTTCTGCCTCCTCAGTCATTTACTCCTGCTCTATATTATTTTATGGCTATTGATCAAATACTAAACCTCTTTAACATACTGCTGTGTTTCACCTCAGAAGTATCTCAGCTGTCAGGGTGAATTGACAGAGAAATAAAATAGTTTGTTTTCCTAAAAGTAGGGTTTTTTTGTGGGGTGTGTTATGGAAAGCTCTCATAATAGCAGTGCAAGTGTGTGTGTGTTTGTTGTGTTATTACAGTTATTACTGACTCTTCATGTAGGGTGCTGTATTTTCAAGCATTGGGTGGGTGGATTTTTTGCACAACTTCCTCAGGAAAAGGTCTGCAGAAAGTGTGTGATTTATAACTGAAATATAAATGTCTTATTGCAGTAATGCATCATGTCATCCATTTCCTTTGGAGAAATCAATCATATTTAAAACACTGACCTCCCACAGTTTTCTCCTCCCAATATTTGACATGTAGAATCCAATTTCTGAACTCCGGGCTCCAGGAAGCATACATCATTCAGTGAAATTTTTGCAAATCTGTATAAATCATTCTAGATTATAATCCTGAGAAGGAGTCTTCTTGACAGCAAGAACCTTGTTGGTAGAGGAAAAAGCCAAACAAACCAAAATTATGCATTTCCCCTAAGCACATTTAATCCAATCAAACCTGCTATCTAGAAGAGGGGAAAACTGTCAGTTGGATGAACAGTGCAGCCAAAGCAGATGCAAAACATCAGCTTCTGTGCCATAGTTATGAACATTAATCCACTGCTCTGCTTCTCATTCATAATAAAAAAGAGAATAACAGATTGATTAATGTATTGTCAGATATGTTTTGTCGTCGTCGTCATTGGAATAGACCAAATAACAGTAATCAGAAACTTCATTGGAATAAACTAAATAACAGTAAACAAAAATAGTAAATTCTTAATACAGTAATAACTTGGTTTGCGAGCATAACCCATTCCGAAAACATGCTTGTAAACCAAAACTCTCTTATATCAAAGCAAATTTCCCCATAAGAAATAATGGCAACTCAAATGATTCATTCTGGGGACCGATAGACCATGGACTGTACACAAAAAATGCCAAAACTCACAAAAGACATTAGCTAGAAGTCCACATCCACACCATAGTTTAGGTACCTGGCTGAAGAATCTGCTCTGCTTGGGACTAACAACTGGATTTTACTCTGTGTTTTTAATATGACAATAATAACATGTGGGTTTTAGCTATATAGAGCCTTTGTACACGACCCCTAAACTCTGCAGCAAATGGCTGCAAGCTCCGGAGCTTACAATTGTTTCCCCACCAGCTCCGGAGTTTGCAGGAAATTAAGTGCGACCAAGCCCACCTAAGCGCGTCCCAGCACACTTTTCTTGTACCTGCTCGAGGAGGGTGAAAATCGCCAGGTCCGGATTTAATCTGGTCAGTGCGGGGCTCTCCTCGCTTCTTCTTCTTCTTCTTCTTTTGCCTCCCGCCCCTTTAAGAGAAGGGGCGGGAGGGGGAAAAAAGCAAACAGAAGAGAAGGAATCAGCAAGATGGAGCTATGGAGCTCCGGCAGCTTCTCGGAGGTGAGCCTGCATTTTTTCCTCTCTTCCTCCCTCCCCTCACGCAGACAGGAGCAAGGAAGTGTGGAGTGGTGGGGAGGAAGGAAGAGCAACGAACCCCTAAGATCTGTGGTCCGAATTTAAGTGGCCAGCGGATCTTAGGGGTCATGTGAAAAGGCCCATAGACCCTTGACTAGCTGCTCCACGATTAGAACTGGTTTGAAAGATAAGAAAGGATGTTGGAAATAAAATAAAGAAAAATATAAATATAAAGAAAAATAAAATTCTAACCTGCACGTGCAGGTATCTGAAATGATGGGACTCTGAAACACTGGGACTTCCTGTCAAAATGCCTGAAGTCATTTTTATTAATTTTTAACTTTAACACCTTTAACCTACTTTTATTATTGTATGACTTTAATTGTTAAATTGCCTTGGGTCCCCTATGGGTAGAAAGGCGGCATATAAAATAAATAAATAAATAAATACACAAACATCTCCTCCAGGGTCTGGAATAGGTGTCAGGGGAACTGAGATACGCAGATTTAGTTTTATTGATGACAACTATGCTGCCTGGGAACTTCTGGGTATTATACTCTGAGAGCATGAATCTGTGGTAATTAAAGCTTGGGCAGGAAATTGAGAGATCTAGGTACTCTCCATGGCATGGAATCAGAGATAGGTATGAAGGGTAACAAAGCAGTTTGTGCCTAATTTCTAGCATAGCACCACAGGGGGCGCCCTTAACCTCCCTCCCCTCCCAGAGCTGCAAGGCCCAGTCGTCTTCATCGCTGCCGTGCCACAGTCCTCCGTCGCCAGTTGTGTGCCAGTCAGGAAAGGAGCTTGAGATGCCCTTCCCCAATTCCTCAGGCATCCGCCAATCTGATGAGGCGGGATGGGGAGAATCCCTGTACCACTGATGAGTGACCAGCTGCCTGAGAAGTTAGGGAAGGACACCCCGAACTCCTTCCTGGACTGGTGCTGCTGGCAAAGGAGGACTCCAGCGCTGCATTCCCAAAGGGAAGTGGTTGCGCGGCTGCGGAGAGCTTCATCACTCTTCGCACCCATCTCTACATGAGCCGAAATCTTGTCGCTTAATGTAGTGAATTGCACTAAAGTAGGCCTGTTGAATCAATGGAGATTTGATGATTCAACTGGTAGGTAAATTTCTTTGATTCAATATGGGCTTCCATATGGTCTCTCTCTCTCTCTCTCTCTCTCTCAATCTCTCTCTCTCTCATTTTCTAACAGAAGTATCTTTTTTGTCACCATCAGATTGGGACAATCTTAAAATTTTAATTGTTGGAGCTGAATTGGTTGACTTGTAATTAATGGCTGCAAACTGGATAGCTGCATAATTAAGCAAGATTAAAATGCCTCAACAGAAGAAATGTGTTAGGTAATAACTGCAGCAAAAGAACGTAGATTACATTACTTAAACTGGTGTTTTTCCATTAAAACAATTTGATATAACTCCCATTTCACCGGCAAAACTACTCAGTGCTGCCTTGTGTGATGCCACAGGAGAATCCCTCTGTATTGAGGAGGGAAATAGATATGAACCTTCTCTGATATTGCTGTTGAGTTTCTGCTATGCCACAGTGTAGCATTTCTTCACAGGCATATGATAAATTGTGCCTTGTAGATACAAGAGGGATTTCCTGGCCTTTTCAGATTGATTTTGTATAAGAGGAAAGAACGAACCCCCAACAGCAGCTGTGGAAGTGAAGTAGCTATGATGGGTTAGACCAGGTTGATCTTTAAAAGAAAAACAAAATCTATGATCACTTTCGTGAGAGGAAATGAGGGGTTGAAAGTAAATGTGATTTCAGCTGCTTGAGTGGCTCAGAGAGCTTTGCTTTCCCGCTGATCAGAATTGGCCTGGCATTCTCAGAAAACAGCTCCTAAGTGTCAACACGAGATGGCAGCGTTGAAGTACAGCACAACGATCTTGTAATTTGTCCTTATGTTCTTGCTCTCCCTTTTGAAATGTGAAGAATGGATCTAGTTGTGATCACATTAATGCTGGCCCTTCTAACTAGACCAAGAGAGTGTAATGAGTTACTGGGAAATGGGCTGAAAAAGCAGGGTTGTAACTCGAATTATTGTACCAATATATTTTCTCCTTGTCTTTGTATGTCTGTCTCTTTTTACGCCTCTCTCTCTCTCTCTCTCTCTCTCTCTCTCTCTCTCTCTCTCTCTC
>JAHTLZ010000007.1:11777291-11804901 GCA_023846285.1 Phrynocephalus versicolor | reverse complement strand
AGGTAAGGTCCCAGGAAAAATGCCGGGTGGGGGAGGGGAGGGAACGCTCATACCCAAACCATACCGCTGGTTAAGGCAGGCTTCGTGCAAACCACAACGCCCTAAGGTCTTCAGGTGAGCCCCTTAAATTCCCCTCCTTGACCCTGGCAGGCCCAGAAGAAATTAGACATAAAAATAAAAACAAGGCAGCATGAAACTAAAAAGCTCAAAACGCAGCAGAAGAAACCTGCTGCTACTGCCGACCGCCATCTAGCTCTTTGCTGGATGGTGTTGTGTCTGCCGGAAAGCTGAAGGTCAGCTAAGAAGCCTTGGGTGGAAACCCCTCCTCTTTGGCCCCTCCCTTCTGGTGTTTGGCCGGCTCTGCTCCTCCAGGTGTTTCTCTCACAGATACCCGAGAAGCAGGAGAAGGGAAGGAGCAGAGGTAGAGTAAGGGTGGCTCCTTCCCTTCTCCCTTCCCAGAGGCATTTGGTGTGGCCACTGTAAGGTATAGGAAACTGGACTAGATGGTCCCTTGGCCTGATCCAGCATGGCTGTTCTTATGTTCCAATGTTATTATGTTCTCTCTCCCTGGAACTTGATGAAAGCATTGTAATGTGAGTGCCATGAGATCTGGAAACCTTTGGGATCCCGGTTGCCATCCTCTCAAGTATGGTTTACCAGCACATTTACCTGCACATCAACTGATGACTTTCAATCGAACATGATCTGTACTGCAACCCATTGTAACCATTAGCTTCTCTCCATGTTGGGATTCGTCTGCCCATAATGACTACCAAGCCAATAGAGAAAAAGCATGGGTGAAATCTATTATACTTTGTTTCTACTACTTTAATGGCACCTGATACCCTGTTGCCATCTCAAATATGTTCAACATTACCAGAAATATATTTGGATCTGTGTTGTCCATGAAAGAGCTGGCCAAGCTGTAGCTCCTTGCAACTCAGCAAAGCATTAACTGACCAGAAACCAGTCAATTTATCCTTGTTTGTCTAATATTCCATTATCTTGCTTAGAGTTGGGATTCAGGAGTTTCTGACAACTTCCCCACTGCTAATACAAATGAAGGGAAATGTGAAATTCATTTACCTATCCAGTAATCAGATTGTCAAGCTGAGATGGCAAGCCTGGGGAGTACGTGCTCGCTCCTTCTGCTCTTTGAAAGTAGTATTGTGTCTCCCGTACACGATAGGGACGGGTGATAATTTTGTATAAACTGTTTCTTAACAGTGAAGAGAAAGAGACATCTGTCAGAGAGGGCTTTTATTGCCTAGTCTTCTCAATCTGCCTCTGGAGCCCTTGGTGTGGGTGTGGGTGTGGGTGTGTGGGTGTGCGCGCACGTGCGCATGCGCACATATACACATACAGGGAGGGGAGGGGGGAGAGACAGCAAGTGTATGCAAGGGCTGACAATGTTTTCCTTTTCTGATTTTTCTGCCTCTCCCTCTTGCTTGCTTTTTTCACCTCACAGCCACATACAGAATACGCCGGGCATCCCCACAGCTCATAGGGGCCCTATTTGGAATGCATTGTAAGTAGGAACTAAAATAAAATGACTCCCCTTCTTCAGCAAAAATGTCATAATTCTCTTTCATGGATGAATAGCTGTGAAACCGTTCTCCGGGGAGTAGGATGGGGTGGGGGGGGAAGAGACTGGTGTCATATTATAGAACTGAGCTTGGTTTTGCTTGGATTGTTTATATCTTGTGCCTGAAACTGAAGGGGAGAAAATCACAGAGGTTTGCATACTGCATTGCTGCACTTCCAGTTAGCATGCGGAAAAGATGAGAGAAAATATTTAATTATACATTTATTTTATTCCGAATTTAATATTCAATTTGGATATTTATTATTAATATTTAATAGTCATTAAATATTCACTATCTAGTTGTGAACATGTTAATTCTTGGCCAGCAGTTTGTCATTCCATGAATAACTGAGGGGTAGAACTTGAGACCACAAGAACATGTAAGCTTAAATATATTATAAAGGCTGTTAGACTTTTTATGGTTTATTTGCTAGGCTATCTGCTGCTTCAAGAAGAGGTCAAAATTCTGTTTCAATTTCTCCTTGAGAGACAAAATTTGATAAATTTGTCCATAGCATCAGAGAATAACGAAACTGGAAGAGGCCTACAAGTCCATATGTCCAACTCCGTGCTTGATACAGGAATACAAATCAAAGGGTGGTGCTTGTCCAAATTTCTCTTGAATGCCTCCAGTGTTGGAGCACTCATAATCTCCTGAGGTAATCAGTTCCATTGCCCTTCTGGTCTAACTGGAAGTTTTTCTTGATATTGAGCCAAAAGCTGAGTTCTTGTAACGTGCCCCATTGTTGCACATTCTGAGATGATCGAAAGCAGATCCTGCCCCTCCTCTGTAGGGCAGCCCTTCAAATATTTAAAAAGTGCTAAACTATTGCCCCTCAGCCTTCTCTTCTCTAGGCTAAACATTCTTTCAGTCTTTCCTCACAGGGCTTGCTTTCCAGCCACCTGATCCTCTTTGTTGCCTTCCTCTGAACTTGTTCCGATCCATCAGCATCTTTCCTGAACTGCAGTGTCCAGAACTGGAGACAATACATGAGGTGAGGTGTAAACTCTGCTGTATAGAGATAGATTACTGTCTCATGAGGCTTGGAAATTATGCTTCTGTTAATGCCACCTAAAATAGCATTGCCTCTTTTCTGGTCACATCACACTGTTGGCTCATAATCCAGTTTATGATCTCCTAGAATTCCATAATCCTTCTCATATGCAGTATTGCTGAGGATGAGATAGGATGGCATGAGAAGAGGTGGCCATGATATTGACCACACGAAATGGCCACAAACTTTGATATCATTGTACCCAAGGCAAAGCTTTCTCGCCTAGCATTTTTGCAATGGATCCCGTTTTGCTTCTACAGGTCCAAGTAAGATGTGCTCATATTACTCCCCAAAAGAAGAAAGTTCTGGGCAGATTACATAAAAGGGAAAGTATCAGAAAACACAGTAAAACCAAAACCAACACAGAAGACATTAAAAATGCATCAAGGGAACTGTCTATGAACGACTGGAAAGGTCTCGAATGTCTGGAAAATGCTTTCATGTGACACCAAAAACTTAACAGTGTGATGCTAAATCTTCCTTCTACATAAGAGCATTTTTAAAAAATCCACTCCGATCCCATGCTTGCCAGTTAGAAGACTCATGACAATACATTTTCATTAGACTACATTTGTTTTCTTTTTAATTGAGAAAACGATCCTTTTTGCATAAAAGTACTTGCATTGCAGCATCAAGGGAATGCTTGTGGCGCATCGTATTCTTCTCTACTTGGCAATTCCGAGCAGCTGCTGGTGGCCTCCAAATTAATTTTCTCACCTTCAACAGCAGATGCCACAGTGTGGTTGTAAATCTTGGAAGATGTGATTGTATAACACAGTATGTATATGTGTATCTTTATAGGGGAAAGACTAGAATGTGATATTTGCATAGTGAAGCATTCCAACCATTCAGAATCTGGCTAGTTTTAGCCAAAAGATGTTAAGAGAATTAGCTGCCAGATAGATATATAAAGCAAGTGGCAGTTAGCAGTCAAATAGATCGGAGTTAGATATGTGATAGATGATACTTGAGAGGTTAAATGTGTGATAGTTTTAGGATGGCTAGTCTTATGCTTATGTTCATGTAAAATGGTGGAGGCCCAGGGAACATAAAAAGGGAGATTGGCACAGGTGGCTTGTGGCTGGAGCAGGTTTGTGTGTGATCATCTATATGCTGATTTCATTGTACAGCCCAGTGTAAGAAAGGTTTGCCCTATGATGAAAAAGCTAACTGTGTTTCAAGGAACATTGCTCACCTTGCTCCACCTGGTGGGAGATCCTGCCTGCCTTTGAACATTGTGGGGGCTCCAGTCCCAACAGTGCTGTCACCCCAGCATATGCCTGCTGGCAAAGGGAGAGGTCCCACTGCCTGAGCAGAAAAGGTGTAAAGGTTTCTTTTATTTATTTATTTTATTTTTTGGAAAAGGAATGTAATTACATGTCGTGTTGCAAAATTATTGCTGACACATTGATTTAAATAGTTAACAACTCTCAAACAGTGTTTCTTTCCAACCTTTCCTAGATGTAAATCAAAATCCTCTTTTTAATTCTCTTTACTGTGCAGGCCCTTTCATCTTTACCATGTGAATTTTCAATCTGCATGCATAAAAATCTGTTTATAGTTTTAAACATTTCCCATACAAATGTGATTGCATGCTGTTGCCTAATGCCATCCTTATTTCCAGAGGCAGCTCCTTTTTTTTTTCAGTATACGTAGACAATATCATTTGAAGTGCTGTAGGAAGATTTTGATCCCCCTTGATTAAAATCTCATCATATTGTTCCCTGTGCAAGTGCACTGCAATAATGAAATAAAATTGATTGACAAGGATTTCGCTCTGCTGTATGGCCTTTATGAACTTAAGATACACTGAGGACCTGTTCAAACACGTTCATATGATGATTGGCTCAAACCCAAAAAGGTTTAATGTTACAAAAAAAAAGTTTAAAAAAGTGCTGATGATTCATTTGGACAAGACATTGCACGTGGGAGGAGAAAGAAAACCACTGTTAACATGATGAAGATCATTTTCAGGTGTACAGCATGTGTTTTCATGTTCTCTCTGGATGGCATTTGAGAGTGTTCTTGGGGTGTGTGTGATACTACAACTGATGGCTGAGGGATTCTGAAGGCTGGCAGTCCAACAACAACAACTTTTTTTTACAATCACTGGCTCAGGCATTCTGTATCAGTGGAAGACTTACATTTCATTTTTAAGGAAGTGCTATAGCAATTGTTAAGCAGCACCTTCAACTTTTAACTATGGCCAAAAAGATAGTGTCCAGAAGGAAAGGAGAAGTGGGAGTAGAAGAGGAAAATTGAGATGTTTCAGGGACATATCTTCTTTAGGTGATGAATGAAGGTCAAGCATGAATTAGGCAAGGAATGAATTAATGCTCCTCGGAGTCATTCAGTAAGCAGGGAGAAGGAACCAAAAAGGATCCAAAAGAGATCCAAAAGATCGAATGACATCATTAAGGTATACGAATAATAGGACTTTCTGAGAGTTAGCATTTAAGAGGAACTGTCCGAATGCCCCAACAATTACATGGTCCATAATAAAAAGATGGAGCACTTGGGACCAGGAAAGATACCCTTCTTTGTCCTGTTTCTGTATAGCTTACAAAATATCTGGTTCTTATTATGTTGTTATGGAGGTCGTCCACCCATATCTGCAATTCTTGGATGAGGCACTCCACCCGCCATAGATCACAGCTGCCCTTGCATCTTCCCCATCTGGATTTTGGCCTGAAAAACCAAGGTAAAATATGGGTGCACAGAGGGTACGTTGTAATCAAGCACCGTTTCTGACATCACTTGGTGCTATTGCTGATTATAAGACATGTGTGTTAAGACATTGTTTTACTGACTTGGTAGAGTTTTGAACCAATATGACAGCTTTCACTTGAGTCCTAAATGAACAGTTGACCACCACCTTACATGAAAAAGATAATACATCAAGCCACCATCGACCTTGCCTTCTATTTTGCTTTCCTTTTCTGTAGAAACAAAACAAATATAGAAACCTCCCCCCCCCAAAAAAAATACCAGAAGGAAATGCAAGGCTTTGAATACATCTTTGCCAGCCTTTTTATTTCCACTTGTGTGTCCTGTGTCCTAGAATCCAAAATAATGTAGACTTTATCTTGCTTCCCTGCTCTGTCAAGACATGGCAACCCAAATGACAGAGTGAACCTAGCAGTAAACCTAACAGCTTCTTTCTGTGTGCTGCTGACCCCTATTGCTCCACAGTCATGCTGAAAACATTATCGCCTTTCTGTGCCAGGAGGCCTTTCTTGCTCCCTGTTGTTTTCTCTCAAGATGTATTGTACTGTGTGTATCCCGTATTTCCATTATCAAGGTTGGCAGGCATGGAACAATGCTTGTAAAGGATTTGTTTAAAAACATTGCCCAGAGCCTCTTGGGTCTGGCAAAAATAAGCCACAAGGTTGCGGGTTTTGTTACACAACAGAAAAGCATAAACATGCAAACAGAAAGAGCAACTCTGCAGTCTGAGTACTTCCATTCTACCCTGCTTTGCTCCTGGTCGGCTTGCTCCATTAACTGACAGTCAGTTTGTATTTCATTGTACTTGCCTCTTGATCCTTTGGCTGAGATCCTTTTGCATTTGGGGTGGCGTAAAGTTGCACCTGTGGAAGTTCAAAGGGATTACGCCCAGCTGAGACCATTCACCTGCTTGCTCGGTGACTCCTGAACAAATCATATAACTGACTGTGCAACTGTGCCCCTGGAATTGCTTCCAGGAACAGCTGGATAGCTCAGTAATTTAGGCATCTGGCACAGGTTGAGAGTTTGATTTCCCAGTGTGCCTCCTGGACACAGGCCGGACTTGATGATCCACATGGTCTCTTCCAGCTCTGTAGTTCTAAGGCCATGAGTTCTAAGCTACATATTTCATAATAGCTTACAAAACTTCTAACTACGCAGGCTTTTGGTCACTATATTCTATTATGCCTATACAAAGTCAGACTGCATCAAACCCAATCCCAAAGTCAAATGATTAAAACAGACATTATTCCTTTTAGTAACAAGAAGAGAGGAGCACAAAATGAATTTTTTGTTTCGTTTTTCATTTTTATTTTGTTTCCTAACGAAACAAAAAATGAAGTACTTTTTAAAAAAATGAAACAAAACAAGCTCAGAATTTTTGTTTCATTCTATTTTTTTTGACCAGTGACCAATCAGCTGGAGGGGGCAGCCAGCAGGCCTCACGTGCCAGCTGATTGGTACTTGCCCCACGCACCAGCTGATCGGTGCTTAGGGGGGCAGCCGGCAGGGCCCCACACACCAGCTGATTGGTGCTTCGAGTTAGCCAGCAGGGCCCTGTGCACCAGATGATCAGTGTTTTGGGGGCAGCCAGTCACCACCTGGGGACCCCCTGGTGCCGAATGAGCCATTTTTAAAGGGTTCCAGCTGATGACAGCTCAGCAGGACCCCTCTGAAAATGGTCAGGATGCCAGGTCAGTGACTCCAAGACATTTTAAAAACCCTGCGCCTTTCCCCCGATCCAGCAAGTTGGGGAAAATGAATAACAAATTTAAAAAAAAAAATTGTTTAGTATGAAACAACCCTCCCAAAAATACACGAAAAATGAAACTAGATGGAATTCTTCCATTTCGTGCCCATTTCTAGTAACAAGCTCACATCATGAATTGTGACATGACTGTGAGTAATGACATGGCTGTAGCTGAAATAGGACCACTGAGAAAAATGGGATATGTCAAAAGCACTGAGAACAAGCATTGCAAAAATGTCTTTTAAAAAGGAATTTCCAAAACCAAAAACAACAGCTTCTCCAGTCTGCATAATTATAGGCCTGACCATGCAGCAAGGACAGTACAAAAGTGAACCAGCTGTGTAGCAATAGAAACCATATTTTTACAAAAGACCATGGAAGTCCCCCTTCCCCCATTTCCTTTTATGGCCCCGGTTGGCCATAAAAACTCACTGGGGTTTCGGGAACTGGCAATGCCTCTCCTTAAATATCTCTCTTACCTTGAAAGGCCTATTAGATGGATTCCGACTTGACAGCCCAGAACAACCACAGATGTAGAAGTAAAATAAATGAAACTTGGGGAGGCCTAGCTTTAAGGAAACAATTTATTCTTGGCATTTCTCTCATTTAGGGAATCTAACTTGCAACAAGTTTGCAGATGCTGCTTATATACTCTCTGTTTACCAAAATAAGATTTGAATTGCAGAAATGAAATTAGAACTGCAATGTGTTTCTCTGAACAAAAATTAATCCCACAGAATCTTTCCCCTGAAGGGGATAGTACAACCTGCAAAGTTGTTAACTTGGAAGTTTTCCTAATTCACTGACAATAACCAGTGGTATTAATACAAGCAAATGTCAATATTAACATCTTGTATTAGATGCAGAAAATGCTTCCTGTTTGCCTTTTAAATGATAAAAAGGTGTGCTGTAAGATTCAGGTATATCGTTCTGGAATTTGTATTTTATTCAGGCTATCCTGATCTCATTACATTAGGCAAACACTATACCAGAAGAAAGTGGATGATGTAAATACCTCTAATATTATTCATGAATTTTTTCTTACTGCTGTGGGCTAAAAATATGCTACAGATACTTTCTTTGAAATGACCTTGTTTAAGTTATTTCATTGTATTTCTATATATTTTCATTACTATTTAAGAGGCTTTGATATACCTCAATGAATATGATTTAATAGACTTCTTTCCTTACTTTTTATCTAAGTTTTAGCTGTATTTTGTTTTCCCCCCTCCCATGTTCTCTTTCCAGACTGTAGGTCTACTGTCACCAAATTCTATCACTGGCTAGAACTGCCACCTAACTTAACAACTTTAGCCCTAGATAAAGTATAGTGTTTTAATATGACTTTTTTAAAAAATCAGTTCATAAGTTATGACTACATTTTGCTGTGTCATCCACTTGGGGAAATGAGCCCATTAAATACTTTTTATAGGCTGTCTTGCAGTGTAATGCCACTAAAATTACTTGGCTGCCGAGAAAATAGGATTTGCTGGCAAAATGGTTCAAAGCATGGAAAGAGAGGCATACACATTGTGTACAGTAATGCCCTTTGTACCTTAGGGCACTGAACTGACCTTTAAAAACTATGCCTGTGAAGATTCTCATTCATCCAGGTGATTTTATTTGGAAGTTGAGTCATGGCAACTGGATTTCTTTTTCTTGAGAGATAGAAACGTTTCGCTGCTCATCCAAACAGCTTCATCAGTCTGAAGAAAGCTAGTTGCAAGTCTTCCATCTTATAGTCACCCTGGTCTGAAATAGGCTCATAAGATGGATAATGGCGTGAATAGGCTTCTTAGGTAGACAACAGTCTCAATAGCCTTAAACAATGGCCTAGTCAGGTGCTGAAACCCATACAGTATGGGTCATTAGCTATGGCCTTGGTGGTGAAGGCTTTTTGATTTGTCTGGGTATTGTTGAAAGCACAGCCTGATAAGTAGCAGATAGACTGTGCTTGAGGCCCCCACATCTGTTGAGAGATGGGTTTTCAATGCTCACGTGAATACCTTCCCTGACCACTCATGTGGGAGGAGAGAGAAGACACGGGAGTAGAATTGTTTTACTTAAACACAGGGAAACTTAGTTTTACCCGTGACCTCACTCCTGACCTCACAATATTTTAAAGTTTTTGACAGCAGGAAGATGAAAGTGCTGAGCACTCTTGAACTCCTCTTTCAACGCATGGCACTGAAACTCAATGATTGCATATTGCAGGTAAGTGTTTACATCATAAAAGCACCTAAAATCCAAAAATTGCATAATTTAACTTCGCTTAGAATTTAAACATTGACAAGTGAAATGCTGCAATCAAACAACCGAACTTCCAAATGACAGCTGGTGGCAATTGTACTCAGTCTTCCCTGCCCCCATGCATGGCATACAACTTTAATAAGAAAGAAAAGAAATCAGGCATATTGCTGAACTGCAAACACACCATTTCCAGATTCCATCGGGGGGATCTAATCTGATTTGCTGTTTCATTTAAAAATTACTACTCAGTGCCAGTGACACATTTCACTCCTGGGGAAAATAACATTTTCAGGGAGGGAGTGAATTTTCACCAGGAGCACCAGGTAGAAAGAAAGGACTACATCCCTCCATTCTATGCAGTGTACCCACACCTGATTGTACACATAAAGAAACAGTCAACCCTGAGCACAATGTAAGCCTAGCAAATTATTTATAATAGTAAGCCTGGATTCACAATTTTTCCTGCCTAATTCAAACTTTCCTCATTTAGCAATTTAGTTCAGATAGAAAACATTATTTTATATTTGCAGAATCAGGAAACTTTGGTAACCTCATTGAATCAGTGGAGATTAGTCCTTGGTATCAACCTCTGACATTGCATTTTTAATCCTTTTGAGAAGTACAATATACTCATCTGTACTGTTGTCCTGAAGATGAACCTGACTGGCATAATCGATTCTCAATCATTTGAAGAGAGCTATGGAAAATACATTCAGCTAACATAACCTCTATATTACAGCTGTGAAGCATTTTGAACCTGTTGTGAGGTCATGGGCAGAGAGCTGGCTAGCCAGTTACCTAGCCTAAAGAGGTCTAATAGAAATTCATTATGTCAGCAGGCAGTGTTCTACACCTTGCTCCACAATTGCCAACTCTGAGGTTCTGAATGTCCAAAGCAAAATGAAACAGGATTCCTTATACTGTACTGCCACATGGCACAGTGGTTAAACTGCAATATTGCAGCCAAAATTTTGCTCATGACCAAGGTTCAATCCCAGGGAGCTTTACTAATTGTAAGAAGAAGGAAGAATTTAAAACCTGTGCACATTTTCATGTGCACAGGTTTTAAATTTATGTTGAACACCCAATACTGAACTCCACTGATGATCAGTGTAGCACTGAACAACATCTGGGAAGGGGAGATATAATGGCATTCTCAATCTCTTCTGGTTCCTCAGTCAATCTACTCCTATAGAAATAATTGGAATCTACAGTGGTACCTCTACTTACGAGTTTAATCCATTCCAAATGCATGCTCTTAAGCTGAACAACTCTTAAGTAGAGCAGCCCTATCTAAATAAATAAATAAATAAATAAATAAATAAATAAATAAATAAATTGGGGAAAAAATGTAAGTAGAACAGAGCGCATCTAAAATCTGTAAGGTAGCAGTTAAAATGCCAACGGTTTTTCGCTAAGTCGAATTTTTCTTAAGTCGAGCAGCTCGTATTTTTAAGTCCCCTCATTATATCAAATAGTTTCATCTTGCATGTCATTCCCTTCTTTAGCCATTTTGTCATCAAATGTTTGCCATTAGGAGACACAAAGTAAATGGGGCTCATATTGAGTTGCTTCTGCAGCGACTTGTTCCTTGCAAGCAAAGGAAAGCCAGAGATTTCTGTGGTAGGCATTTGGCACAATATAGCAATGGGAAGACAAGGGAAAGTTGGCTATTGATGAAAACAAAATGTACTAGCAGATAGATAGGAAGGAAGATGGGATGCATATGTAAAATGGGCAGGGTGGTGCTAGAACATTTTGGCAAATAGGTGAGCGTAGGGCAGGTAGAGTGAATGGCCTAGAAGGGGTCACATGTACTATATAGAGATGCAGATATGACATATTTGATAACCATTGTGGAAGATCTAGGTCAGTGGTTCTCAACCTGTGGGTCCCCAGACGTTCCTGGACTGCAACTCCCAGGAATCCATTCCAGCAGAGCGAGTGGGGGAGGCTTCTGGGAGTTGCAGTCCAGGAACATCTGGGGACCCACAGGTTGAGAACTACTGATCTAGATTGTGGAAGATATGTGGTTGAGAGTGTAGCAAGGGCTACACCTTTTCATTCCATTGACAGATCATTTGATTTGGCAATCATATGAATGATTTTTTTTTTTTTGGTAGAAGCAAAAGCAGAAAGCAAAGTGTTCTGCTTATATACCACCCTATAGTGCTTACAACACGCTCTGGGTGGTTTACAGGTTTACAGATTAATTTTGCAGGCCACACATTGTGCCCCCCCACACACACACACTCATTTTGCTGACCTCGGAAGGATGGAAGGCTCAGTCAACCATGAGACAGTGTCTGCAAGTTTTGAATTGGCAAGTGGAAATAAAATATTGAAAGCAAGCTGTCATTTATTAAATGACATTGCCACAAGATGAATAGATTGGGGAATAAAATAGTCCAGGGTAAACCTCGTCCACGATGTGATCATAGCTAGAGAGATACACTTGTGGACTTCAGGATAAATCACCCCGTCTTCTCTTTACAGGATAGAACTGCACAGAAAACTGATTGGCTTTCAGTTGTTCCTTGAACCAACATACAGGGTGAATTGTACAAAACAGAGGGAGGAAGGTAGTGATCAGAGCCACATAGTATTTTTATATGTGATGCAAGTCACGCCATCATCGTTATATTTGCATTTTATGAATTTATTTAAACTTTTAGCACCAATTTTACGAGAGGCACACTTTTAAGGTTGTTTACTAAGTTGATCGAAATGGAAGCTCTTATTACAAAATCAATAGTAAAACAGGCAGCAGAGCTGAAAGCAAGCACAAGGGCATTCCATCCCCCACAAGTAATTTTTGAAGGTGTCGGGAGTGGAGTGCCTACTGAAGTGATGATCTCCAATGAAGCGGGGATGGACAAGCTCCAGACAGAGTTTCAAAGACCATTTCTCCAGTTCCAGGACTTTTTAAGACCTGCATAATCCCTGCAGATAAAAACAGAAATGTCTCAAAGTTCGAGTGCTTAAAGAAAATCAAAGCCTGCATTTTAGAATAGAAACAAAGGTCTAGATCAGTGGTTCTCAACCTGTGGGTCTCCCGATGTTCCTGGACTGCAACTCCCAGAAATCCTGGCCAGCTCAGCTAGTGATGAAGACTTCTGGGACTTAAAGTGCAGAACATCTGGGGACCCACAGGTTGAGAACCACTGGTCTAGATCCATTTGGTAGTACCACCTGAAGTAGAACCATGGGTTGAACATAATTCACAGAAACATTAAGCTAACCATAAAGCCGTTGACTCGGTTACTTTTATTTTAGTTGTACCTAGTAATCCAAATTTGGATATGTATAGATCAGGCATGTCCAGACTTCGACTTTCCTGATGTTTTGGACCACAACTCCCAGAAATCTAAAATTAGATTGCCAATGGCAAAGGACTGTGGGAGTTGTAGTCCAAAACATCTGAAGGGCAGAAGTTTGGACATGCCTGGTATAGAGGAAAAATAAATAGTCGTCTGTGGGTTGTTGTTGTTGTTGTCGTTGTTTTGGCTATTTTAGAGGATAATTGGATAAGGTGTGGTTTTCCTATTTTTGAAGATTTTCTTAAAATGATTTTTTTTATTCCTGGGAAGATAACTGCTTTGAGGGTATGCAGCCAGGAGGGCTCTCCATTCTCAGCTGTGCTATAGAACGTAGGATGGTGTTCATCTAAAGTCCAGTGATATGTGTAACTATCTCTTGGCCCACATTCATGAGTCCTAACCCTTTCCCATTCTTTCTTTACAAAAATGCTTTTAAAATAGCCTCTGGCACACTGTCTTTTATCCAAAATAATCTTTGAAAAAATTGTTTTAAAATTCTCAGTTGTAGGTGACAAGTCTCCAAAAAATGCCCCCATATCCCCTAAAAAAACGACAAAAAAGGACTTTCTGAGGATTTTTTTAAAAAAATGGGCAGAATAGAAGTGGCTGTGATATCAAGGATGCTGCAGTAGGACATATTTAGCCTTATTGATGACCTATGCCCCATGTCCCCCTGTCCTTCTTGTGCAATAGAATTGTAAGATGCACACATCTTCAAAGGTCATTCAGTATGATTTGTCAAACTCTGTCAATATAGACAATTCACTGCTATCTTGCAGGCTGACTAGAAAAAAACACACAAAGATCATTCAAAGATAGAAGCTTCCAGCAGAGGTAGGGTTTCATATATTGATTTAGAATTATTAATGGTTCAACACAGACATCCAGAATCCCAGCTGAGTAAGTTGGTCTAGTTTGTTTTGCTTTTACAGGAATGTTTGTAGTGTGATCTGGTAACACATGTGCAACTACCAAATCCACTGAAGAAATGAATTTTTATAGATTTCAACATATTATAAACAGTTGCATGAATCAGGACTTGTTCATAAAATATCAGCTCTAGAACTGAAGGAATCACCTGAAAATTTTATTTTCTCACATTTTATGATGTGAGAAATGCATTGTTGGAAGAATTATGAGCTACAGCAAATCAGCCATGTTACTTTTCCAAATGAAATGAATGGTTACAGTTCTGTTTCAAAATGCATCACATCCATCTTCCTTATCTTTTTAAAAACTGAAAATCCATAAATAACCAGTATTATACAGTTAATCTGTGAACCTCTGGGCTTTACAAAAAGTCCTAATTACTGTCATTGTGTACCAATCAATACATTAAAAGAACCTCATAGACAGCCCTGCTAATTTCTGAAATCAATTCCATGGCAAGAAGATACAACTGCAATGAATATTCATATTTGAGTGCAAAGGTTAATTCATGCTGTACTTGTGTTATACTGATCTAATTAACTACTGCAAGCAGCTTTTGAAGGTATGTTGTCAATACTATGTGCTGGGTTCAATGGACTGAAACTCAATTGCATTCCTCTTTTAAAAAGCTAAATGCTAAAACAGATTAATCTTGACTTGCTTTTTATGGCAGACAGAAATGCTAAGTACAGCAAAGATGTTAAACAAGATGAGGTTGCTCCTTCAGTTGTTCTTCTTTCAACAGATGTCTCCATCTCTGCCCTTCTCTATTTTCAGAAAGACTGCTATTATACATCAATGAAGAACGAGGATTTTCAAATAATTTTTTTTGGCTGGTAGTCCAAGATGTCAAGTGATGGATTTTTTTAAAAATACTGCTCTCAGAATCATCTTTTGTCTTTCATGTAAAACAGTGCATATAAATCACTGGGGGCAGCATTACCCAACAACGTAAAGTACTGTACAAGCCATAGAGGAATGCTAGGAGATTTTTTTTGTTTTAAAAGATCCCACTGTCATACTGAGGGGAGTCTAACTTAGTAATGATGAACTTAGGGCATTTGTACACGACCCCTAAACTCCGCAGCAAATGGCTGCCAGCTCCAGAGCTTACAATTGTTTCCCCACCAGCTCCGGAGTTTGCAGGAAATTAAGTGCGACCACGCCCACCTAAGCGTGTCTCAGTGCACCTTTCATGTACCTGCTCTAGGAGGGTGAAAATCCCCAGGTCCGGATTTAATCTGGTGAGTGTGGGGCTCTCCTCGCTTTAGTTTGGTTTTTTTGCCTCCCGCCCCCTTTAAGAGAAGGGGCAGGAGGCAAAAAAAAAAAACAACCCAGAAGAGAAGGAATCAGGACGACGACTGGGCTCCGGGCGGCTTTGGAGGTGAGCCTGCATTTTTTCCTCTCTTTTTTCCTCCCTCCCCTCACGCAGACAGGAGCAAGGAAGTGTGGAGGGGTGGAGACGCAGGAAGAGCAACGAACCCCCAAGATCTCTGGTCCAAGTTTAAGTAGCCAGTGGATCTTAGGGGTCGTGTGAAAAGGCCCTTAGAATGGAGTCAGTTTGCTGGGTGGATGGCTTCCATTCAATGATAGTCCCTGTGTAAGTACTGTGAAAAAGATAGAGTCTGCATTGGAGTCAAGAAAGGTAATGTTATTGCACAAACCTGTTATGGAAGTATGCACCATCTGGACTTGTGGTCCCCACACTTCAAAAGTAATACTCTAAAACATCAAAATGTGCAAAAAAAGATTCTCTGTAGTCCTCGCCCCATCCCCTTTGACAGCTTTTAGAAGGAACAAAAACCTATATGATGAACTTAAAATCAGTTCAAGGATGTACCATTAATACTTAAAAGAACAGAGAATACCCTAAACCAGTGGGCTGTCTTTGCTCATGGCTGTTTGTCCCCCCAGTCCCGAAATAATGAGACCACACAGGAATGTTGGGTTTTAAATTGGGCCACAACTTTATTAATAACGTCATTAATAACTTTATGAATAACTTTGTTAACTGCTATAACTGTCACTAAAGTTGTAGCCAAAAGGATGGGCCTGCTGTGGTGCAACTTATATTTCAGATCTCAGATGTTATTTTAATTTATTGTGACACCATAATGTGACCCAGTATGGGGGTGCTGTTCCATGAAAGCAGCCCTCCCCGCCAAAACCAGGTCAGGGTATTACTTGGGGCAGCCGTACGAACTCCTAGCCTTTATGATGTTTAATTTACTTTCCTACTGGGTTGTTTTACCTATCAATTGGTCCTATGTTATTATCTATTGTACCACTGCACTGAGCCCTATTCAAGATGCCTTTACTGTTCTGACGTCACAGTCCTGGCCCCTTTTTAGTTGCACTACCCGCCAGGACACACAGGAGACCCTGCCTAATGGTCAATGAGAATGGAATGGGCGAAAACACACTGACACCACAAAGCCAATAGTGGTACCAGTCAAAAATTCCCATTCAGCCCCGAAGCAACCAGATAATCTCATTCTCACAACCACTAAGGGTGGGGGGGCGGGGTGCTGCTCGGCGCGAAAGAGGAGGATGGGTGTGCGGGCGGCCCTTTTAAGGGCTTTGATCCCCGCACACCACAGGAGTCACGTGGCCTCCCTCTTTCGCGCCAAATAACAGCTCCCAGGGTGACAAAGCGGCCCCATTCTGGGACAAGCCTGGCAGGGGCCTACATTTTACTTACTGGCAACTGACTGCAGCTCACCAGGACAGTACAACTGGCATATCAATGGGACCACTGTCTGCAATTTCACTTATCCAATGTTTGGTCTGTGTGTGTGGGGGGGGAGATAAAAAACAATAATACTTTGCTGCCTTTAAAGAGTAGAGTGGACATGTCCAATTTGTTTCTTCATATTTTTTAAATTGCAAATGGCTTCTTGTTTCTGAATACTCATAATCTTGACTCATTAGCCTCCCCCTCCCCCTGTACTCTTCACCTTCTATTCACAGCCTCAGAACACGTACACTGTGATAACCATCACAAGTCTGGCGATACCATCCTGTTTGGCATTCAGGGACTGGTGGAACATATTTCAAAGACCTGGGAAGGCTATAGGGGGTTAAAAGTGATTGTGCTTTTTAAACAATGGGATTTACATGCTTCAGAGAGTTCCTTTCTCTTATCGCTCTGAAAGGAATTAATAAGTTGGAGACGTTTGGCTCAGAATGGTGGCTTGATTGTATGCCTTTTTATTAAGTAGCTGAGGTGTGAGGAGACTGTGGGGCCTGATAGATTTTTATACCCTGCTCGTTTGGAACCTGACCTGACTTCTCTTCCTCTGTATCCTTAAACCTCTTAGTTCTTAACCTTATGCGTAACCTCTACAAGTGATAAATGGGTATGTATGCCTAATGATATTTTCAATAATAATAATTAGCTTCTCTCGCTAAAATGAAAAACAGGGGGGGGGAGAGAGAGAGAGAGGCTTCTTAAAGCTGCTTTTTTGCTGCTTTTAAAAAGAGTTTTTGGTTGTTGTTTTTTAAAAATGAAGATAAATACGACAGAGCAAGGATGGGTGGGATACAAAGCAGCTGTATTGCATTTTTACCAGCCCTCACTATTAAATGGCCCTCACTATTGAAAGAAAAAATCATTTACACTATTATTTTCTACCATTTTCTCATATATTATAATTATTTATAAGCATTCTGTTCCCTGAAACCTAACCAGAGAGCTGCTTCAAAGTAGCTTTCTAGTAACCAGCAGATTGCAATTATGAGCAGAAATCCTGGACACAGGCCAAGGCTGAAGATCAATCTGACACAAAAGTTATTGTGACTATTAGAGATGGGCACGAATCAAAAAAATGGCATTTCGTTTGTCATTTGTCGTTTAGGGGGTCTGTTTCAGTTCATTTCCGTTTTTTGTGAATTTTTGTAAGAAATTTGTTTTTGTTTTCATTTGTTTCATTACCATTTTGTTACCATTTATTTCTTTTTTTGTGATTTTTGTGATTTTTTAAAAAGCAATTCACTGTATTGCCGTAACGAAAACGAAACACACGACAAAATTTCCGGTGTTTCTGTTCATTTTGTTTCATTTTGGAGACAAAATTCGTTTGTTGTTTCATTGCGTAACAAAATGAAAAAACGGAAACAAAAAATTGCTCATTTCGTGCCGATCTCTAGTGACTATTTCTTAGATTAGTGAGGAGCACTAGTATCCAAGACAGAAAGGTGCCAGATGTCAAAACCTGCACACACGGATTAGGTGCAAGCATTGTTGGAATTTGGGGCAAAGAGGATTGCTATTTTCTGCTGAACTATGTTACTTACAAGTTTTCTGTAAAATCTATACAACCACATGTGTAGAGCTGAGTCTTGTAAGTATGTTATTTTTAATTTTCTTTTTTTATAGTTTTGTGTTTTCTTCTGTTTTTAAATTCTTTTTATTCTTTTCTGATTTTCCTCTACTAGCATCAATTATGTGATTGCTTTTTGGCACAATACTTTCAGAATAAGATGTTTTCAAGATGTTCTCAAATATTAAGGAATAAAATACTGCGACCTCAAACCTGTGAAGGTTGTTTCATTCATGTATGGCACTGGGACTACAACTTGATCCTACAGTCAGAAAGTGTTGATTGTTGATATGTGCCTCAGTTTTTTTAAAAACAGGTCCTTAACAGAGGATAAAAGAAGCAGCATGACATTATTTTTCCTTTTCTCATTTTTTAACAGTAAAACTTGGGATGCTGGGAGCTAGAGTCCAGAAAAAACTGGAGGGCCACACAGTTACTATATAATAGGTTCCCAACCTGGGGGTCAGGACCCCCAAGAGCATTGTGAAGTGTTTTCTGGGAGGTCACCGTGGCTGTTTTTAGTTCATATTCAGCTTTTGATCTACAACAATTCCAAGATCTTTTCCATTTGTAGTATTAATGAGCCAAGCTTCCTGCATCTTGTAACTCTGCAGCATTTGTCCCTCTACTTGTAGATGAAGAACTTTGCACTAATCCCTGTTAAACTTCATTCTGTTGCTTTCAGTCCAGTGCTCAAGCCTATCAAGATCTTTTGAATTTTGTTCCTGTCTGATAAAGTAGTAGCTATTCCACCTGATTTATGTCATCTGCAAATTTGATAAGTATTCCTTGGCCCACACATCCAAGCCCTTAATAAAAATGTTGAAGAGCACTGGGTCCAGGACTGGTCCTTGTGGTACCTGCTTCTTACCTCCTTCCAGTTTGAGAAAGTGCCATTGATAAGCACTCTCTGAATATGATTGTGTTATCTACTATTTATCCATCTGATTGTTGTTCTGTCCTGCTCAGACCTAGTTTGATAGCTCATAGGAAAATCATGGGTCACTTTATCTAAGGCTTCATTTCTCAAGAAAACACCCCAAGAAAGATATTTCACATTAACTTCTTCCTCTAGCATGTAGAAACCTAGCCTTTTGCTAGCTAGATAGAGAAAGTACATAAGGCGTATTGGGGGAAGAGGGGTTCTCTTGGTTAAATATACTTCAAAGTTGGCCTAGGGAATGGAGAAGTAAGGAAGAGTATAAAAATGACACAGTTTGAGGAGATCATTGAAAAAATGATTTAAATCTTAAGTAATAAAAAGAAAAAAAGGAAACTATAAGCAAAATATATAAATTATGATCAGGATAGACATGGGCTAAAAGATCAATGGCAAGAAGATTTGATTAATGAAATAATTGGTGATGATTATAGTTCCTGTGGAGCAAGAGAATTATGAAGACTAGGTCTGTAAGCAGTGGGGAAACTGTTTCAAGGTAGTGTGAATATGGTATTTAACACCAGTGAAAATGAATATACTGTATTGAATAAGAAATTGTAATCTCTGTGCCAAAGGTGTAAAAAAAAGAAAAAGGACATATTTGCATATGTGGTGGTTATGTGATATAAGGAGGGAAGAATGGACAAGAGTTTTCAAAGAAATTAGGGGAAAAACTGGAATGGATATTCAAATCCTCATTGATTGCTTTACTTGCTGACTGCAGGTCATGACAGTCAAATGAAGAAGGATGATAAGGGCTTAATTACTATAATGACAGTAATAGTGCAAAGGTTTTTCTTTGCAAAGAATTGGCAAATTGATAACCAAATTCATATTGAGGAATGGTACAGTGGGGCCTTAGCAATTAATGCTAATAAAGCTGTGAAATGAAAGTAACAAGAGGTTTATCACAAAGAATTTTTTTAAAAATATGGAATTTATTTCTTGAATATGTGTTTTGGAAAGGGAAGGTATATATACTGGGAAAAGAATCAATGTGTTTCTGTAAAGGAAATAAATAGAGTGTAATGAAAGCAATTTAAAAGCAGAACCTAGTTCGAAAGGTGAAGGTGGCACAGGTGAAGTAAATATGTATAAGAGAAATGAACAAATGTAAAGCTATATAAATGTGGTTTTGGTTTGGTTTAGGTTGGTTTTGATACAATAAAAATCCAAGAAGAAGAAGATGATGATTCTGATGAAGAAACCTACCCTTTTGCTTCCTAATCTCCAGGAGTAGATGGAACTCCAAATATTAATTTTTTTAACTACAGATATTTTCAACTAATCCAAATTTGGATTTGGATATATTAAAAACTACCCAAATACACCATTATTTGGTGAATTCTGAATATTCCCAAGTCAGAATGCACATCCCTAGTGATTAAAACACTTTGTGTTCTTGCTAATTACTATTTGTTCCCGTGCTCTTTTTTAAATGTAAAAATATATTAAGAACGGTATCATGAGTAGTGGTCCAAATATTGGACTAAAATCTAGGAGACCTGGTTCAAATCACCAATCAGTTATGGAACTCAATGGGTGACCTTGTGGCGGTCATGTTTCTCAACTTGATCTGATTTGCAGAGCTATTGTGAAGATAAAATGAGGAAAAGTTAAACAATGTGAAATATGTTATTCACATAAGGAGGAACGCTTTAAAGAGCAAAATGAAGAAAATAAACATATTTCTTCAGTTTATTGTTTAGAAGTTCCCATTGTGTTTCAGAACATAATGGTCAAAATCCTGTTGCATCATGTAAATTACAATTAAATCAACGGGCCTACTCTAGAGTTATTTACTGTGGATTTGGGCTATTGTTTGCTTCATCAAAGGCAAGTTTAAATTAGAAGGGAAGAGTAACTGAACACATATTCATGCTTACCTGAATACAACTAGATCTTTGGTCATTTGTTTTGTGAGGTGGGGTTGTATTAGCACTAATTTAACCTTCTGAGCAGTAGTAGAGAAAGAAAGATGGAAGGCAGATTTCTGTTGAGAAAAGAGATATTCTGGATGCTCAGATTGAACAGTTTGTCACTGAGGTTTCAAACAAGGACTTCGGATACCCATCTTTATTAGAACAACAGTCCTCCTCCCTACCTTCTAGTCTTTCCTAGATTTGTATCTTCACCCCTGGTATACTCTGATATTTTTTTCTGAGTTAAGAAGTCTGTTTGTATGCTCAATAAGCAATCTGTACCTAGGGTCAGTCTAAGGACCTGAGTTAAAAGGGGCATAAAAAGGGTAAATATCTGCATTGTTTTTCTGTTTTCTCAGACAGCAACAGAGTGTGCAAAAGTGGCATCAGGTTAATAAAACTCTCTTTCATTGCATAGCAGGGCGGAATGTGGTTAATGAGAAAAGGCAACGTTTCGTCTTGCACAAAGAAGGCACATGAAAGAGGTTTCTTATTGTCAGAGAGAAGGGATCGGTTACTTCTTTTAATTGTGTTGTTTTGCTCCCTATGCATACATTTGAAAAAGTGAATATAAATTTAAAAACTGACACACCACAGTGACCTGTAGCTTTTCATCATTTATGGATTTTTAACAATCTATAATGACACTGCTAATTTTCAATAGTAGTCTATTTTCAACGGTTTTACATTTATTTCAATTTATCATTTGCTCAATGAAGGAAAGTTTGTATCTCAAAATGTACTGGATGTTGGTGAGAAATAAACAGCCATTTTCAAAAACAGGTATTTGTGTGTGTGTGTGTTTTAAATATATCATGTTTTGCTGTCTGTCGTGCAACAGCCAACCAGGGATGGGAATTAAAAAGTTTTTAAAGTAATAATTAATACTGAATCAATAAGCAATTGATAATTGAAAATAAATTAATATGAAGGACCATATGCATTTATTTATTTATTTATTTATTTATATTTTCACCCTGCCTTGCTGCTACATAGGCACTATTCTGGGTGCCTTACAAATGGCAAAAAGCCAGTCATTACACTAAAGAGCATAAATGTAAAATAAAACAATATAACACTAAATCTTTCCTTTGGTTCCCTCTTCTATTTGTTGCAGATCTTATTTGTTTAATTACTGACATTGTTTATTATATAACAAACTAAGTAACTGTAATAACTCTTGAACATGATAAACTGAAAAAAAAATTAAACCCAAAATCATAAACTAGCAGTAACTCACAATTTCAATATAAATTTAAGGATGCTCAGTCTAAACCAAGCTATTTTCAATAAGACCCCGAAGCCTGGATAAATAACCAGATCTAGGAACTTGCAGTGCAATGAGGTCAGCATCACTGCCAACTAAGCCTCCATTCAGTAAGGGGTTCTGTTAAACAAGATGTGCCACACCCAAAAAGCCCATGCTTTGCCTCTTAATGATGGATTACAAAGTAGATTCCCCTGAATACATCATTGATAATTCTTAGGCTGCTGCATAAAAAGGTAAAGGTTCCTCCCGCACATGTGTGCTAGTCGTGTCCGACTCTAGGGGTGGTGCTCATCTCCATATTCAAACAAAAGAGTCAGTGTTGTGCAAGTCTATGGCCACGTAGTCAGCATAGCTGCAAGGAAACATTGTTTCCTTGCAGCCATGCCACTTTTTACAGTGTTACCTATTTATCTACTTGCATTTTACATGTTTTCGAACTGCTAGGTTGGCAGGAGGTGGGGTTATCATCGGGCGCTCACTCCGCTGCGTGGCACCCAGGATTTGAACCGCCGAGCTGCCGACTTTGCAGCCAACAGTTTTTGGAGCCTTAGTCTGCTGAGCCACCACACTCAGGAGACATATCCTCTGTGACCCACTCTCAGAGCCGTTTTGAACTAAAAGCTGGTTAAAAGTGCTATAAATTACAGTGGACTTGCACACCAGTAAAGACTGCATTGCAGTGGCACTCATGTGACTTTGGGAGAGGAATGACATTTGCTTTTTAATAAGTCAGGTATAGAAGAAATTCTACCCTAACTTTCTAGTACACATGTATTACTCAAGGTGCTTAGTAGCCATATTTAAATAGACTATATATATAAGACCCCGAAGTATCAGATCACCCCAACAACAAGAAGAATAACATCTATACAGAAGGGACCAGCCTCTCTGTATGCAAGATATATGGTTTATACTCTTCAATGCATGTGAATACTTGTAAAGTGTATGTAACACAGAGAGAGAATAATGCACAGAAACAAAATAGCATCAACTGTTATAGACAGAATTACTAAAGTCTGAATAGGTCATTTTTCTCTGCTTAAGACCTTTCAGTGTTGTTGCACTTTGGTCTTATTTACAGCAATGTGATCAGCCCAAATGCTGCTGCCTTATTTTTCCACTGTTATGAATGCACAGCTATTTCTTTAATGTTTTGTATCATTGCAGTGACTTATGGGGTTTGTGATGTCTCTCTGGCTCTTTATGGACATAAAGGATATTGGCAATGTGTTAAGTGCATTTACATTGTTATGAAAAGCTTCACAGGAGCATGCTTCGCTTAGCACTTCCGTTTCTATCAAATTTATCTTCCTGTGGGCTCCTACAGCGTGAACGTGTCTGGCTTTGCATTCTTGGTAAGCCAGATTCATAAGGAACATTGTTCAAATCAAAGAAGCACAAATAAACAGTTTGAGTTGATTCAAAGTAACACATTTTTAACAGAACATAGGTGGAAAATACAGTACATTGCTGAATTTTGACTGGGGCGAGTGGGTTGGGGAGAACTGCACATATCAGAACACCTCCATACTCCCTTCATTTCTGCTAGAGCTACCTTGGAGGACAATCTCTTTCTAAAAAGTTGCAGTAAAAACTCCAGTCCATCAGATATGGCCAATATCAGCAAAAACTGATGGCTACATAAAAACAGCTGAATGGTCATTTAGTTTGTAATAGTTGGATCCAGAATTATGTGAGTGGAGCTCTGTATACAGAGTTGGATACTAGGGCTTTGTGTGAGTCCCCTGATTTGGCGAGGAGGCTGGTTCAGGGCTTTAGAATGGGTGTGGACCCAGGCAGGGGCAGCCCAGGCCCCATCACATTCAATTTGTGCTTAGATCCACATGTTCACTGGAGATGGTTCTATGCCACCACAACCACCCTGGGATACTGAAAGCTGTATATACAGTAATACCTCAGATAACAAATGCCCCTGATAACAAATTTTCTGATAATGAATCGCAATTTCCAGGTACAGGGCTGTCTTGGATAACGAATCACAATTTCTACGTATAAGGTCTGCCTCGGATAACAAATTTTCTCTATGGGCTGCCTCGGACAATGAATTTTCCCTATGGGCTCCCTCGGATAATGAATTTCCAGCATGCATCAGTAAAAAAGAGTTAGCCCAGGCTGCATCACATCTGTATCTTTAAAGTGCATTTTATAAAGAGTTTTGAGCCAAAAAAAACAGGTGTCTGTGTCATTTTCCTAGGCTCTGGAAGAGATTAATTGGTTTCCTATTCGTTCCTATGGGAAACCGTGTTTCAGATAACAAATTTTTTCAGATAATGAATTGCCTCAGAGAATGAATTAAATTCATTATCTGAAGTACCACTGTATAGCATAGTAAAAGGGAAAACAAAGAAACAAACAAAACCCAAACTATTTTCATAGGTATAACCAGTACTGACCAGTTGAGGGATGCCAGATACCAAGTATATATTTTCACTAACACATATTCATACCATGATATCCTTCTAGCAGTCACGTCTGATAATACATCTGAAAATAGTTTTCTCTGATAGATGTTGTGAGTTTTTTTGGACTGTTTGGCCATGTTTTGGAAGTTTTTCTTCCTGATGTTTCACCAGTCTCTGGGAACATATAGAATGAGTAAGATTAAAAACTTCCAGAACATGGCCAAACAGCCCAAAAAACTCACAACATCTATCAGATTCTGGCCATGAAAGCTTTCAAGAATAGTTTTCTCTGAATTTTTTTCTTTTAATACTTTTAATATGTTCAGACTGTGGATAAGTTAATAATTGGATAGTGATCCTGTGAATAAGGGGGTCCTACTGTATACCCAAATAGTTGTTGACTAGATCAGGACTGAAGTGTTTGCGCTAGTTTGTAATGTATATCTCCAGAGTGGAGGAAATGTGAATGGGGTAAACAAAATGGTGTGATTTGGGATATTATGTAGCTCCACCAATTCTGAGCATGTGGCAGACTTTCAGTATATAGGCACAGCTCCTACTAGTTTACTTATTTTCTTTTGTCCCTTCCGAGGAGCTGTAAA
The DNA here is from genome assembly GCA_023846285.1 of Phrynocephalus versicolor. Classification (NCBI taxonomy): domain Eukaryota; kingdom Metazoa; phylum Chordata; class Lepidosauria; order Squamata; family Agamidae; genus Phrynocephalus; species Phrynocephalus versicolor. The sequence goes on along the minus strand of JAHTLZ010000007.1, from coordinate 11,779,805 downwards.
GTTTCCTTACCAAGCTGATGTCCTTCTATGAATCTACCCTGCCTCAGTCAACACTAGGCACTAAATTTTTTTAAAAGTAGAAAACAGGGGAGCATTAACACAAACTACTAGCACTGTTTTGACCCACCCAATTAAAGTCAAAAGAGGCAATGATCCATCCCACAATCCCCTGGCCCAAATAAACTCACTGATAGGTACACTGAAGATCTAGCAGAGGTACCTGAAATAAAAGGAAAAGAAGATTCTGAATACAGCTATCAAACTCCTGCTTTTGTGCTTCCTTTTTGATGCCACAGGGATTGGTGCAAAGTGCTTCTTTCCTTTCAGATTCCAGAGTTCCTAACCTCTAAAATGACAGAACACACTTTAGTAACTTGAAGAGGTATCTGAACGGTTGAGGAGTTTGTTACCTATCTGAGCATGTCTCCCTCGAAACATCCCATTGGTCCCTGGTGATTTTTTAATTTTAATTTAATTTTTTAATAAATGACCTGTTGGATCCTTGTACCCATTGCTTCTCATGGGCCTGAGATTTTAAGTTCTCCCTTTCAATGTTCTTGATTGCTTCCCATTATTATTATGTTTAGTTGTGTTTCCCATCCAGCGTAGTAGCTTTGCTACTAGTTGGATAGGATAAAAATGCAAATAAATGAATTAAACTGAGGGCAACAAGGGGTTTCACCCTGCAGCAAATCTGGAAATCCGCAAACATCTCTGTTTGGACAGTTTGCAGGATTTAGCAATGTATTGCCTTTGCTCCTACCCTGTAGGAGGGTTCAGAAGATCCTGTTCTACAGAGAGGCATTCCAACGCAATCCTGCCTGAGTTTTATGCCTCACGTACTGCCCTGTAGTGGGAAATTAGGCCTCTTGTAATAGCTGGTTTTATCCATTGATTGGTTTTATTTCTAATTTCATTGTTTGCTGTGTTCTCTTATTTTCCTATAGAAAGCCCAGAATGGTGTTTTGCACTAATGGGGCAGTATATAAATCAAAAAGTAAATAAGTAAATATTTCTCCTAGGCATTATCTGCTGCATGCCAAAAGGTGTTGCTCAGTGTACAAAAGATAATTCCTTCAGAAATGTTTTACTTTATGGCAAGTCAGTGCTAAAAGCAAAGCAAAGTGTTCTGCTTCTGTACTGGCCCATAATGTGTGAAGAACTCTTTGAATGGTTTACAATTTATTTATGCAGGCTACACATTGATCCCATCCCCAGCGAGCTGGGTACTCATTTTACTGACCTTGGGAGGATAGAAGGCTGAGTGAACCTTGAACTGGCTATCTGAGATTGAACCCCAGATCCTGAGCACAGTTATAGCTGCAGTACAGCAGTTTAACCACTGTGCCACGAGGCTCTGGCACAGTTCCACTGTTTGTGCAACAGATTGTATCCAAAAAGGGATAACAATAGGAAACTTTATTTTGTTCCACAAGCCAGTGTCCTGTATCATTCAGATTTTGCAAATAAAGTAACTAAAATGACTATTTTAGTTAATTATCGATGCAACCAATATGGATTTGACCAAACTCCGGGAGGCAGCAGAAGACAGGAAGGCCTGGCGAGCTCTGGTCCATGGGGTCACGAAGAGTCGGACACGACTGAACGTCTAAACAACAACAACAACCTCGAGCGGGTGCAGAGGAGGGCGACTAGGATGGTTGAAGGCCTGGAAGAGATGTCTTATGAAGAAAGGCTTAGGGAACTGGGAATGTTTAGCCTATCAAAAAGAAGACTGAGAGGGGATATGATAGCTATGTTTAAATATTTGAAAGGATGTCATATTGAAGAGGGAAAAGGTTTGTTCTCCATGGCTTCAGAGACTAGGACTCGGGGCAATGGTTTCAAACTACAGGAAAAGAGATTCCATTTGAACATTCGGAAGAACTTCATGACAGTTAGAGCTGTTCGGCAGTGGAATATGCTGCCACGGAGGGTGGTAGAGTCTCCTTCTTTGACAGTATTTAAGCAGAGGCTGGATGGCCATCTGTCGGAAATATTGTGAAGGGGTTCCTGCTTGGCAGGGGGTTGGACTCGATGGCCCATGAGGTCTCTTCCAACTCTATAATTCTATGATTCTATGACTTCATTCACCTGTGCTCTCACTATTAACAACTGGGGTTCGATGTCTGGCAAGATCCCTCACAAGCTTCCCTTAAATGTGAAATTGGTCTCTCTTTTCAAAACAAATGCAAAAACAATACACCCAGAGGCAGAAGGATATACCCAGAGGAGCATCTGTGCACTCAGCACCAACTCTAAACTACGGCCTTGACGATGCAACATCCGCGGACTCCTATCTACCCTAATTTAAATAGGAAAAAGAACCCACGGGAAGTCACTGTTTATCTTGCCACACCCAGAGTACCTTTCACACTCTGCCCATGAGCTTGCAACAAGAACAGCAAGGTCCAGCATGTGATGCGGAGATGAAGAAACAAGGGGAAATGATCAGGAAAGCGAGTGTGTCACCCTACCTGCGATGGGCTCTCCCATTTCTTGAGGAACTCTTCC
>JAHTLZ010000007.1:11757533-11769463 GCA_023846285.1 Phrynocephalus versicolor | reverse complement strand
AAAGTGAGGCACCCAGAGAGGTGCCTCGCAGAGCCCACTATCCCCTATCCCATTCCCTAACCTGTACGCCAGTACACTAGTATGCTTCCCTTCTTAGTGAGTCAGAGGCACCCAGAGAGAACATAAGAACATAAGAACATAAGAAGAGCCATGCTGGATCAGGCCAAAGGCCCATCTAGTCCAGCTTCCTGTATCTCACAGCGGCCCCACCAGATGCGTTTGGGAGTGCATGAGACTAGATATCTGTCTCCTGATACCACTCCCCTGCATCTGGCCCTTGAAGTAACCCGGTTTAAAGCCTGGAGACTCCACATCTCCATCATGGTTTGTAACCTGTGATGGACTTTTCCTCCAGGAATCTGTCCAATCCCCTTTTGAAGGCATCCAGGCCAGATGCCATCACCACATCCTGTGGCAGGGAGGTGCCTCTGCCACTTACCCCCCCACCCTAACATAATGTAATAATATATGGTACGCGGTGGCTCCGCGAAACACTTCCCTTCCCTTCTTAGTGGGTCAGACGTCAGAGGCACCCAGAGAGGTGCCTCCCAGAGCCCACTTACCCCAACCCCAACGCCAACCCCCAAACGACAAACGACAAACAGAAACTACAAATTTTTGAAAATTATCGCGACAAACGGCAATGACCCGAAATGGACCAGTCCCGACAAACGACAACTCGAAACATCATTTTTTCTGGTTGTGCCCATCTCTACTGCTGAAGCCAACTTCTGTCTTAAGCAGACATTTAACTTCGTCAGTTTCAACTGCTAAGCACAGTAGGAACTTGTTTCCCAGCAAGCTTAGCTAGCATCACTATTCACAGCTCCATTTCTATGCTTGTTCATGAAAAATTGATGGGCTTTGCAGGTATAATTGGTGGGGGGCATTTTATCCTTGTCCCTTCATAGGCCACTGTATTCCCTTTCACAAAGTCAGAAGAAATCAGGCCATTTCCATTATTTAAAAAAGTATGTCTGTATGTATGTGTGTGTACACACACACACACACACACACACACACAGAGTGGACCCTTGTATAACAAACACTTTGTATAACATAAAATTTGTACAACATAAAAAATTCCACAGATAGGGGAAATTTGGTTAACACAATTGCCTATGGGGTGAATATGTACAACATAAAAATGGGATCACTCTGTTTTAAATGCATTCCTATGGGAACTTTGTATAAAGGAAAATTTAAGATAAGATAAGATAAGATAAATCTTTATTGATCCCACATCTGGGGAAATTTACTTGTTACACAGCTCCCAATATTAAAAAAAACAAGTAGAGATAGCTAGGTGCACAAAAAAGTGTAAAGTGTGTGAGAGAGAAAACAAAAAAGCTAACAGAGATTAAATAAAATAAGAAACCCAATATACAAATATTACACTAAAATTTGTATATAAAAATAAATATAAAGAGAAGCTACAGTATACCCCGTATGAATATGTTAAACTGTAGAGTTGAAGAGTCTCACTGCAGTGGGAATAAAGGACCTGCAATAGCGCTCCTTCCCACACCGGGGATGTCTGAGTCTGCCACTGAAGGAGCTACGCAGAGCCTCCACTGTCTGGTGCAGTGGGTGAGATGTATTGTTCATAATGGATGTCAGCTTGGCCAACATCCTCCTCTTATCCATCTCCTCCACAGAATCCAGAGGGCATTCCAAGACAGAACTAGCCCTCCTGACCAGCTTGTTCAGTCTGTTCTTATCCTGTTCAGTACTACCTGAACTCCAGCAGACTACAGCATGTTTAACATAATTTCATTTGGAATGAATTAATTCCTTTATACAAGGTACCACTGTATATATTCAAAAAGCCAAATTATAGGCATAGCTGGCAACATAAATGTCACTGAAGCCTTGATGCCATGGTCCCTGTGATTATCATCCCTGTGGGCTGCTGACAGACCATTAGAAGTGTTCAAAATTCAATTTGTGTTGTTTTCCATATGCCGGCAGTCAGCCAGCAATCAGTTGAGAATCAGAGTTTGGAGAATATACTTCTTTGTATAAGAGTTCTTGGAATCTCCCAGTGAGTGGGACCAGTAACATTTCCAGAATTTGGCAATGAGGAAGAAAGCATGGAAGTCTTGAGTTGGTCAACTGTCCTGGCTAGAGATGGGCATGACTCAGAAAAAAATTTTGTTTTCATATTTGTTTTCGTCTAGGGGTCCGTTTCGTTTCGTTTCCGTTTTCGTGAGCTAATTTTCAAAATTTTTCATTTTCGTTTCATTAAGTAACAAAAACAAAAAACGAAAACAAAAACGAAAATTTTTCGTTTCTTCCCATTTAGCTCCATTAAGTGCTTTTCCAGTAACGAAAAACGAAAACCGGCTCAAAATTAGTCGTTTCGTTTCCGTTTTCGTTCCATTTTTGAACCGTTTTTTGTTTTTTGTTTCGTTATGTAAGGAAAACGAAAAACGGAAACAGAAACGGAAATTTCGCTAAGTCGTGCCCATCTCTAGTCCTGGCCATTCTTTCAGTTGAACTCTCAAATCATTTGGCTTGACTCATGACCTGTGCTTACTTCTAGTTTTCACATCCTGTTTTTCCTTGTCCCACCCAGAGGAGAAAGGCACAAGCATCTATAGGTCAGCCAGGCACAAGAGTCTGTCCAGAAATATCATTTCATGGGTCTAGGAAATATTATTTTTAAGAAAGCCTTCACAGTAACATGGCTGTTTGTATTCCATTCACATCCGTAGTAACTGAAAGCAATTACTGTACTGGCTGTCTAGTGGTCATGCAGCACCAACTTGGTTCCTTTATTCTGGCTTGAACTGTACAATTGTCCCCCTCACAGTAGCCAGACCAGCCACAGATTCAACTAATTGGTCCACTTGTCAGTAAGCTCAGCAGGAAGACCAAAGGCTTGACAGAGTGACTGAATGACCCTTTTTAACTCTTAGGCCTGTTTTTTTGTAGGGCATGATGGAGGCAGCCTGCCAAAACAGAATAAGGAACCCGGCACATTGTGTGTTGCTAGCTGTTCTCCAAATAATTAGAAGGCTTGCATCTCCAGAGTTGTCACATTCGCACTGAAGATCAATACATTCGCTTTGAAGAAGTACAGATTTCCTGGAGAAAACCTAATTTGGTAGCAGAAATACTGTGGTGTCTGATAATATCCAATGCGAAATTGACCTATATATGAAGGATCAGTGATATTAATGTATCCTTGAAATCTAATGAGGCAAAGGTTTTTTTTTGTTTTGACCCGTCAATGTTTGCTCCACCATTCAAGTATGGGTAAACTTCCTTCTTTATGGCAGTGACTGCCACCATTTTGTGAATGCCTGGAGGTCCAATATGAAGTCTTCTCATTAATCTCTCTGAAATTCTCCAGGATCAACAGATTGCTTTCAAAATGTTGGCCTAACAATCATAAGTTTTAGCAACTCTGCAATGGGGAACTATTTCCAGAAATGCTGGGAGTAAACCAGTATAATGTCTCACCTTGGGCTGGCCAAAGTCCATGACATCAAAGTACAGCCCATCCTCCAGGTGAGCACCTAGAAGGTGTAAATTGATAGAAGTAGCAGCAAACAAGTCTTCCACCAGCAGTTGGACTGACATGGTTACCTTTTCTCTTTATTTGCAAAAAACAACAACAGCAACAACAACCCTTGCCCATAGGTAGGGGGCGTCCATCCAGGTGTATTCTAGTAACAAATGTTTCTTATTCATAGTTTTAAAATACAATTCCCTTTTCTTTTAATCCTGTTCTATAAGAGTATGTACCCAGTATGGCAGAACAAATAGAGGGACAGACTAAGACTTGTGATACCTGAGTTCGAATCCCTGCTCAACCATGGAAGCTCATCAGTGGGCAGGGAATGGTAAAACAACATTTCAAATACTGTATTTCATTTAAAGATCCTTGAAAACCTTATCAGGCTGGTTCGGACTTGAGAGCATGCAGTATACACATGCAAGAACAACATAATGGTTATAGGTAGATAGGTTTTGTAACAAGGCAAGAAAAATAAAATTTAATTTAATTCTTCAGTGCTGTGATTTAGGTGTATTTAAAATGCAAAACTGTACATACATACGATCTTTCTTTCCTTAAAAACCAAGGCTAACAAAACATTGCTTCTCAGTTATTATTATTAGCATTTATAGTTTGAGTAATGTTGAGTTACACATTATGAGTAACAATGCTACCTGCTACACGTTACATTTCCCAGATAACAAGACCATCAAGACGTTCCATTTGTAACATAATAGGGCAATTCCCATTGCCATGACACTGGCATTGTCATAAACAAAATCCATTTCTTGGAAGGACATCTGGGAATATTCGTGGCCATTTTTCTGTATTTAAGAATAAAAATAGACCTTAATTTGTAAGAAAAGACTAATGAGTAATGAGTAATGGGTTTTTCAAAGCAATAGAAATGACAATGCATATCCTTTTAAAAATAATGTTCTGGGTTTTGCCGACCACAAACTCAAAGCAAAATACCTGGTTCCCCACCTTTCACCTCCTGGTGAGATAGGTAAGGGTTAGATAGAGTGCCTGCCCCCCCCCCATTACACAGTGAGGTTGATGGCTGAGTTGGGTTTTCAGTGTTAAACTTCCCAGTCATGCTCTCTAACCACTGAACCATCCTAGCTCTTTTGCTCTTTTGTTCTGGTTGTGGTTCTCTCTAACAATCTATTGGGGTTTCCGGAGCAAATGCAGTAAATGGCAGCGTGGGAGAGATGGGGGAGAGGGAAAATGTTGGTTGCACATTTCACAATCAATGTAATACACATTGCTGTGTGACTCCCCCAGCCCATTAAGTCTATTTTGCCCATGATCCAGTATTACCTAGCTGCACCACTGAACCAGAACTATGTTAGTTTAACCTCTTAAAATTCTCTGTCTGGCTTCTTTAAGTAACTTTCTACAGGGAGGGGAGAATGCAATTTTGTTGATAAAACTAGATCAATTAATCAGACAAACCCTGCAAAGGATACATACCAGGAAAGCCACCTGTTACAATAAGGGTTTTATTTATTGCCATAAAGCATTCACCTTCCGTTTCCTTGGGAAATGAGAGGCAAACCAATAGTAAAATATTTTAAACCTCATTGTGGGACTTTGGAGAGCAAGATAAGCATGGACCATCTATCACAATTATTAAGATGAAACTATTAACCTTCTGACAACCGAATGACCGTTTTTAATGTTATAATAACACAGGGCTCCACTGGGATCCGAGTTCCAATTCAGAAGGAAGCATCCATCATTTGTTCAGGAAATTGAACCTTTGTGCTGAGCAAAATGGCTACAGAGCCAAACATCTCAAGCTCCCTGACATCAGGGCACTTGAATTGGATCCTGGCTTGGCTTGCCTGCATCGGAGCCAATTTAGTGTGTACAGTTCTGCTCCTGGGACCACAGATCACTGCTCCAATGTACAAAGCAGAAAATAGGATTGATGAAGTAGGCATTTGTCAAGTCAAAATAATTCTGCCATGCTTAGGAGTTCTGAGGTTTTGTTTTAACATCAGCAAAATGTGTCACAGACAGAGTTGGAAAGGAAACAGAGATAAGACAACAAGAGTCAGATTGAACCCATTATAAAACCTAGTAAACAATCTACAGAGGGCAACATATGTGAATATATAAAAACCAGCAGATACCTAGCCAGCTCTTTGGGAATGAGAACACTTCTGTCCAGAGAAAAGAGTAGACATTTCTTTCAATCCCTTCTCACATATCCATGCCTCATACAGCTAAACACATAAGGTAGCTTCCCAGGGTCATCCTCTCCTGGTGCCCTACAAAAGATTAGCCTCGATCGTATATGGTCCTATGTTGTATGCTTCAAAGATCATGCAAAAGTGCCTTCCAGGTGCTCTTCCTTACCACCATAGCACATTGCTGCAGAATGAAAGCAAACCAACTTTCCTAAAAAAAGAGCATCTCTACTAGAGATGGGCACGACTAGGGAAAATGACGTTTTCGAGTTGTCGTGTGTCGGAGGCAGCCCGTTTCGGCTCGTTTCCGTTTTTCGTGAAAAATCGCAAAAATTAGTCGGTTCGTTTTTTCGTTTTTTTCATTGTCGTTAGTACTGGTTTTTTTGGCGGGGGGGGGGGGGGGTAGCAGGCTCCTGGAGGCACCTCTGTGGGGTGGGTGCCTCCTCTGGCCCACTATAAAGGGAAAGTGGGCTCCTGGAGGCACCTCTGTGGGGTGGGTGCCTCCTATCCTCACCCACTAGGAAGGAGCAGCAGCAGGCTTCAAGAGACCCCTCAACATGGGGGTCTCCCCTCCTCACCTGCTGCTGCAAAATGGCATGCATAACCATATATGGATATGCATACCATTTGCAGACAGTGAGACCAGTCCACTGGTATGACCCTCTGTCAGGACTGGGTCGCACCTGCCATGTCTCACAAAGAAGGGAATCGTACTTGTGTGTAGTGCAATGCAAGTAGATCTGGCTTAGGGTTAAGGTGGGTTAGTGTAAGGACTAGGGTTAGGCTAGTGACAGGTAAGGTTACGGTGGGCTATTGGGTTGCACCTCTGGGTGCCTCTCTGACCCACTAAGAAGACAGTCTGTGACGTATGGGTAAGGAGTCAAGGGTTAGGGTTAGGGGGTTAGGGGGCTAGGGCAGGTTTTAGGGAGCTTTTTGGCACATCCCAGAAGTCTCCATGGCCAAGTGGCCATGCGATTGGTGGGATGGCTCCAAAAATTTGCATGGTTGTCCACTCCCACATGGCTGGCCAGGCCACTGGGCCAGCCCATCATTGCGCACTGCGCAGGTGTAAATAAAATAAAATAAAATAAAATCAATGGAGGACAGAGGAGGAGAGGAGAGACATTTTGTTGCAAGAAAAAACCCACTGCTACTGTGAAAAATCTGGCAGTTTATAAATTTTTGCGTGTTTCTGTTGTGCTTGTGTGTTTTTGGACCACGATTTCAAAAACAATATTGCGTTCACCGCCCCATTTTGGATCCCCCGCCCGCACCGCATGGCATGGAGTCCGGCTGCCCAGGACGGGGGGGAGGCAGGACCCCCCTCCAGAAACCACCCCTCCGGTAGGTGCCCTGCGCCCTTAGTCAAGCAGGCATTTTTCCACCTGCTTTTTGGCCCGGGAATGGGTGGGGGGAGAGTTTAAAAGTTTTTTCCTGTGCCGTCCGTGCCGCTTGAGCCAGCGGCGAGACTCGTGCCGTGCGGCTTGTTGCTGCTGCGAGCCTGCGGCGAGTCCCACCAGACCAGAGCAGCCCAGGACGGAGGGGGGAGGCCGGGACCCCCCCTCCAGAAACAAACCACCCCTCTGGTAGGTACCCTGAGGCACGGCAGGCATTTTCCGCCTGCTTTTTGGCTCGGGAATGGGTGGGGGAAGAGTTTAAATGTTTTTTCCTGTGCCGTCCATGCCGCTTGAGCCGGCGGCGAGACTCGTGCTGTGCGGCTTGTTGCTGCTGCGAGCCTGCGGCGAGTCCCACACCACGCCAGCGCAGCCCAGGATGGAGGAGAGGGGGGAGGCCAGGGACCTCCAGAAACCACCCCTCTGGTAGGTGCCCTGAGGCACGGCAGGCATATTTCCGCCTGCTTTTTGGCCGGGAACCGGGTTTTTTAACTTTTAAAAACTTTTTTTCTGTGCCGCGTGGCATCGCGCGATCGCGCTATGCAAGTAACGAGCACAACAAATCAGACCAAAATTGTTCGTTCGTCGGTTCGAGCTCAAATTCTGGCGGAGTAATTCCCGTTGCCGTTTCCGTAGAGTAACGGAACTGAGTAACGGAAACGGAAATGGGAATACCGCTAAGTCGTGCCTATCTCTAATCTCTACTGACATTAAACCAGACCTGCAAAAAGTCATGCTAGGGAGAAGTGTTGTTATTGTGGTTTTGTTGTATTAATTTGGTCTTATTTATATCTATCAGTAATTGTATTTTGTATAGTGTTGTAAGCGACCCAGAGTGGCCAGATGGCCAGATGGGCAGGATATAAATCTAATAAAATAAATAAAATAAAGTGGCTGAGATGCCATTCACCCTTCTCTGGTGCCTTTGAAGAAGCCAATTTGTAATGGATATATTTTTATGTATTGCTGGAAATCATCTGCTTTTGTTCAGCTGGCAAGGGTAGTTCTGTTACAATTTGCTGGCATTGCTTTTCTTCACTTTCTGCTCTTCGGGGTCACTTGATCTGATTCAAAGGGGCACTTGCAGTGGTATCAGCTCCTCTTTTCCTGCAAAAGGTCAGTGGAAGAGGAGAAGAAAAATCATATGACAGTTTTGAGGGAAAGCTGAGGTTGGAATGATAACTAGAGATGAAAACATGAGGAGGTGGTTTGTGGACCAGACTGAAGACTTAAGGAGAAGTCTGGAAGTCATGGAAGTCCTAATCTAGAATCCTGCAGAACTGTGATTCTACAGAACCAGAATTCCCTAGTGAGCGGTTTCTGGCAATTCTCCCCCCAAAACATACATATACATACCTCTGCCTGGATCTCATCTGTCCTATGTATGCAAAACACTGGCATGTACATCCAAGTACTATATAGTGTTTCACACAATTGATTTCAGGGTGTGAATAAACTAAATTAGGTAAAGTCCTGAAAAATCCTGTGGCATGTACTGACCCCAAAACAAGTAGGCCATAAAAGCTGACTCTTTATTTTGCTGCCTTTTATAGCCTAACCTCACAATAATTAGTTATACTAACACACACATGATAAGGTGTTGTGAACACATTCTCTGAATTATTAAAATTAATGTACTGTAGTTGTATTTTTTTCCTTTTAAATGAAAATCTTGTGGAACGGAGCAGTAGGAGTGCACTGGCTAATAGACAGCTGATTAATGTCCCCACTGTTTCATATTAAAGGCAATGGAGGGATAAATTATCATCTTCTGAGGCAGAATGGACCATGAAGATAATGTAGACAACAACAGAGATAAAAACATACTGAAAGGTAATATAAAATATAGCCTATGGGATGAAATAGATTCATTGAGTGATATATGGACCCCTTTTCTAAATGCATGAATCTCAATGAAAGTTAGTGTTATGAACCATGTCATTCCTCAGTGGAAGATGGTTCATCTCTTAGTTTTGGGGCAGGATAATCAACATCAAGCAATAGATACTCAAGGGCAGTTTGGCGCAGTGGTTAAATGCCTGTACTGCAGGTAAATCTGTGCTCACGACCTGGGGTTCAATCCCAGGTAGCAGGCTCAAGGTTCACTCAGCCTTCCATCCTTCCGAGGTCGGTAAAATGAGTACCCAGCTTGCTGGGGGGGCAATGTGTAGCCTGCACACTATAATTAAATTTGTAAACTGCCCAGAGTCTACTTAAAGTGGTATTGGGCGGTATATAAGCAGAACACTTTTACACTATGCCTAATAGAGAGGGGCACAAAACAAACATTTTTTCATTTACGTTATTCGTTATTCGTTCTGTTACATAACGAAATGTGTTCGTTACGTTTCGTTTTAGTTACTGGCGACGTGCAATGAAATGAGCTGTTTTAAATGTTAAAAAACGCCCTGGACGTCCATAAAAATGCAGCAATAATTATTTATACTGTCTGATAATACCTACCGGGGGGTTGGGGTCCTTAAAACATGCATTTGTGTCTTTTCTCAGATCACTGTATTTTTTTCCTTTAAGGGGAGTTAGGAGACATTGACCCAAAATGGCTCCCAGATGCCTAATATTGATTTCTTGGGTATTAAAACGCCCTGGAATCCATAAAAATGCAGCGATAATGTGATAATTTTTTGAAATTATTACGTACCAGGGGGTTGGGGTACTTAAAACGTTTGTTTTTGTCTTCTCCCATTGCGATGTATTTTTCTTTTTCCTTTAAGGATGACAACATGGATGTCGCCACTCCAGCCACAACATGGAGGCAAGCCATGTGATGAGATCATGTAAATTCTTGGACAACTTCAACCAATAGCATGCCCAGGTTGCAGACTGGGCAGGTCTGGCAGCCACAGAGGGCATAAAAAGCTCTGGCAGCCCCCGTCCTCCTTGCAGTCTCTGGTGGGAGTTAGGGTGGGATTGCTGTCTCTGCGACTCTAGCTTCAGTCCTGCAACCTCCCTGTGTGCGTGTGTGCATACCTCTCGGTGAGTACCCTCCCCTGCCCCACAGTGCAGTCACTCTGCAGCTGCCTTGCACCCTGGGCAACGTCCGCCGCTGCCTTTGCAGCCTCCCTGCGTACCTAGTCTATACTGTGTCTCTGCCAGCACCAATTTTTGTTGGTGTTTTCCCTCTGGTCTGGGGCGTTGGGGGACGCCCATGAACGGAAATGCTTTAAAAAATCGCACAAAAAGCGGGTAGAAACGAAAAATGAAAAAACGAAAAATGAAAACAATTTTTTTCCAAAAAATTCATGAAAAATGGAAACAAAACGAAACAGACCTCCCAACGACAAACAAAACACCATTTTTTTTAATTCATGCCCATCTCTAATGCCTAATAATAATAATCCTGTGCCCTCAAGTCAATTTCAATTTATGAAAACTCTCTCCAGGCCTTTCTAGTTAGAGAGCACTCAGAAATGATTTACCATTCTCGAGTCACCTGGGACTCTGCAGCTCATCCAAGACCACACAGGCTGGCTCTTCATCCACACTCTTGTATGCTCAGTCACCATGTGTGGTGTAAGTGTGAAAGCTTCCCAGCAAAGAGAGCTGATAGGAAGAAAATTGTTTTATCTGAAATACTGTATGTTACTGGAGGAGAGCATTGCAAATAGCCTGGGTGGCCAGGAAGGCAAACAAGTGCTTCCTAGAGCAAATCAAGCCTGAACTCTGAACTATCTTGGGAGGCAAAGATGCTGAAACAGAGGCTTTCATGCTTTGGACATAGAGTATAATGAGAAAGCAAGATTCTTGGGGGGGGGACTATAATGCTGGGAAAGATTGAAGGTAGCAGGAAAAGAGGAAGACAAAATATGAGATGGATCAACTCTCTAAAGGAAACCACAGACTGAATGAATAATTGAATGGTTAGTTGGGCAAAAAAAGGAATCTTATAGGTTTTTATGGGTAATCTTGACTGGCATTGCAGCACTACTACTTTCATTCCTCATCTAGATTACAGACTGACAAAATAAGCAAGCCTGAAACATGGTGATAGCAAAGTTGTCTTACTTAAAGTCTTCTCCGGCTACAAGCACAGACCGGCAGACTGGGGATTTCTGAGCAGTTACAGTGATTTCAGCACCACACACAACATGCAGAAATCTGCAGGGAATATCGTTGATACTGTTTGGATCCTTTTGATACATGTTGCATCTAGAAAGGATTTGCCCTCACTAGCCTTAGCTACTACGTCTTTTCCATTCCTTCCAACAGAGCTCAAGATGGAATCTCCGTGAGAAGGTAGTTCCATCGACATTAATGGAAGGAAGATGTTTATCAGTTGTGGAGGTTTAGCTTAGAGGTCAGTCCTGGCTATGGAAAAGGTAGAAGGACAGTGAATAAAGGCACTGAATGGTGACTTAATCAGGTTTGAATTATCATCATATTTATTTATTTATTTTTAGATTTATAAACCGCACCAATTTTCCCAAGGGAAAAATAATTATACAACCAAATAGTGATGGAACAAACAATGGTGCCTGAGACACTATACTAACAACTTGCTTTATCAGGCTGATGATAAAGCAGGAATCAACAATAGGGGGTCCTAGTGCCATGTTTCTCATTCTGAGCACAACTGGCAGCTAGCCTAGGGGTACAAGGCATCTTGTTGATGTGGTACCAAAATGCTTAGGCTGCTCATTGTAAAATATTGACAGCAGGATCCTGGGCCATCACCCTCTGTTCTTCTTTGAAACTAGTCTATCCATTGTGGTGTATTTATAATAATAATAATAATAATAATAATAATAATAATAATAATAATAATAATAATAATAATAATAATAATAATAATAATAATAATAATAATAATAATAA
>JAHTLZ010000007.1:11739899-11757523 GCA_023846285.1 Phrynocephalus versicolor | reverse complement strand
AATAATAATAATAATAATAATAATAATAATAATAATAATAATAATAAAAAGAACAGGAGGCTCCAACTTGATGGGGCATAGCAAAGAAATATATTCTTTTTTTTTTTTAAAAAGTGGTCTTATATTTGGTATAAGGGGTCCCCTGTGCTGGCAGCCATTTTGTTTACTTCCAATATACAGTGGTACCTCTACTCACAAATGTAATCCATTCTGAATGTATGTTCTTAAGTCAAACAACTCTTAAGTAGAGGTACTATATCTAATTTTAAAAAATAAATAAATAAAAAAGCAGAACGTTTAAAAAATACATTTGTAAGTAGAGCAGACCGCATCTAAAATTTGTAAGGCAGCAGTCAAAATGCCAACTGCTTTCTGCTCTTATGTCGAATTGCTCTTAAACAGAGCCTCTCTTAAGTAGAGGTGCCACTGTAAGTTGGATATGTTACCTCCTCAGACCAGGGCCTGGCTGTGTTCGTTCAAACCAGCTTCCTCTGACAGCACCTCTGACTTCATGGCCTTCCACCTTCTATCTGTGGCTTTTTGAACCTCTCAGCCAGTGCCGCTTGCAGCTCACCTGTTCTGTCAGCTTGAGTTGCTCCCCCCCCCACCGGCTTTGTCACAAGAGAGAAGCAGATGATGTGTCTCAGCTCGGACTGGGAGGGCATGAAATTGTGTTAAGCAATGCTCAAGAAAATGACTAGAGTTGCTCCTCCAGTGTGTCTAAATGTTTTTTGAAATTGTAATTTCCCTGTGCTGTTATGTGTAAAGGTGACCGGCGCCGTGTTAGACCCTCAGCAGTTCTCCACTCGACAGCTAATCAGGTTGATTCATTTGGCAATGTGGGCAGTAAGCTCTCACTCTCCCCCCTTTTCCTCCTTGCAGTTATAAACAGGATTGAGTTCTTCTCTGACTCATGGGGATATAATACTGCCTGGTTCTTTTTTAAAGGGGACATATTAGAAAAATATTTATTTATTTATTTATTTATTGTAGGACTTATATACCGCCCGTCTTCCTGGTGGGGAACTCCTGATAATGATATTGCCTGCTACTGAGGATTCTATTTTTGTAGCAGGCAATATCATTGCCTGCTACTGAGGATTCTATTTTTGTAGCAGGCAATATCATTATCAGGAGAAGCGAACACGATGCCTGTTATTAAGTCTGTCGGTAGCTTTAAAGTTGAGTTGAGGAGCTATTATTGCCCGAGAAGCAAGAGCTCCTTGTGGAGTGGAAGTTTTGTGATTTCTGCCCCACATTGGCAATGGATTCCCAGCTACAGGGGCTGTTTGTTAATTGCCAACGTATTAACCCAATCAAGCAAAGCTGTGATGAAAAGTTACCAGCCTCAACCACTTGGTGGCATCCATCACTCAACGGAAAATGGTATATATTAGCTCAGGAATGAGGGCGAATGGCAATAAACTTTTCTCTCTTGGCACTGAGGGTTTATTTTCCCTAGC
This sequence comes from Phrynocephalus versicolor, assembly GCA_023846285.1. Lineage (NCBI taxonomy): Eukaryota > Metazoa > Chordata > Lepidosauria > Squamata > Agamidae > Phrynocephalus > Phrynocephalus versicolor. The sequence goes on along the minus strand of JAHTLZ010000007.1, from coordinate 11,756,060 downwards.
TGCTCTTTTGATGTGAAGTTTAGTTAAATTACAGCAATAGGAGGGGAGGGGGTGGAACTGCACTGGCTGCTTTTGTCACAAGCAGGAATAGATTTTGCCCCAAACTGAGGAAAGCGAAAAGGGAACGGTTGGGGCTACTTTATATATATATATGAGAATGTTATTATGTACATTTTATGTATGTATGTATGTATGTATGTATGTATGTATGTATGTATGTATGTATGTATGTATGTATGTATGTATGTATGTATGTATATTTCCATATAATAGGAACCAGAATGTTGATTAGACACCTCTGCCTTCCACTCTCTACTTCATAACATTCATAGATATTGCACTACAAATAAATGTGATAAGTGATTGAGTCAGATACACAGTGCAAATAGTTAGGTTATTCCTGAGAGTTCCTGGCCTTGATATACAGAGAAGAGGAGCAGGGTGAATACATGTGGGAAAATCAGTTTCACTTGCCCCTACCTACTGTTTTTTGCAGCCTCAAAGTCTTAATGTCCAAAATATGACATTTTCAAATTTGGTCAAAATCTTTAAAAATGAATGGAAGTGAAATTCTCGCTACCTATGTTGGTCAAATTCAATAGGTAAAGCTACTACCAGAAGAACAAATAGTTAAGACCATAGAGTTCCTCCTTGTTCTACAAGGCATTAAAGATGAGACGTCTCTAAAAGAAAAGGTGTGGGTATCCTAATTTATTGTTAATGCCATGGAGTACAGAATGATCAAAGTCAGACTTTAAAGCAGGAAGGATTCAGAACCCTGTGCCTGGGTATAAACTGGATAATCCAAGTGCTCTGTGTACCGTACAACACTGTTTATGCAGGCTCCAGCATCCCTGAATGTTATTGTGCTCAACTGTCACCTCCTTTAAAACAAACAAGGCATCCCCATTTCAAATGGGTTTAAACAAGATTTGTGGTTTGCCACCCAAATTCAGAGGGAAAGGGCAGTTCTGAAACCGGCGAGTCCGGGGGAGGGGTGTGTTTGCCCGCCAGGCCCCGGACATTTGGCGTGAAACCTTTGCACCAATCCGGGAAGTATGCCCGGGGACAGGAGCCGTTACAAGTCAGGCTCCCACCCTGTCCTACCTTCTTTGGCGAGATGATGGCCCCACCCACTCACCCTAACTAAAGGGGATGAGACTAGCTGGTCGCTTCGGGGCCAGATGGGAATTTTTGGTGGCTCACCCTATTGGCCTGGGTAGCCTCGTGTTTTCGCCCATCCCATTCCCTTTCCGCATGGGCTGGGCAACACATAATGGTCACAACATCGGGTGGGTAGTGCAAGAGGTAACGGTATTCAGGTAGGCTCGAGTAAGTCGCCCTTAAGGTGCCAGACAGCCCTTGATAAAATTATAAAATCTTCTGAATTCAAGAGCTAATGATAATGGTACGACGTTAATAGCAGGCCTGTGACGGGACAGCAGATTCACACTGATTGGGATGATGCTGAAGAGGTGGGCAGCATCCACCCAAGTGTGAAACTCCTTGAATACATACATTTTGGTGTGGGGATTAACCACTGATATTACCCCTGCACTATGGTTAGGTCCCCTTTGCAGTTTTAAAGGTTAGCTGGTTGAAGTTTATCATTCTAAATAAACTGTGGCCCAATGTACCCAATATGCAGTTGTCTCACCTCTTTATTTCCGAGGCTTGGGGGGGCAAAGTGAATTATCCATTTTTCAAAAGCATCCCCAGCTGCTTTTTGTTGCTCCCTTTAAAAGATAAAGGATTCTCTCCACTTTACATCTCATTCAAAAATGGCAAGGCATCCAAATTATTGAGTGCTTTGAGTTTCTGGAGAAATGACAATAACCTGTTATTGTTGAACTCTTTCTGAAACAGACTCGGGGAAATCTTCAAGCATGCAGGCAGCCTCTTTCGGTGTTTCACGGGGCACCTATGAATAACATTGTCTTTCATTATCGAAAACAAAACAAAAAGAATTTGTGGCACCTCTAAAGTAGATTTATTTCAGAAAGAGCTTTCATCTCTTACAATCCATTTCTTCATGCTAAAATAAATGTCTCAGACTTGAAGATCTCCTCCTCCTCCTCCTTTATTTTGCTGAAAGAGGCTAAACAAGACTGCTTCTTAGGGCAATGGCTTTTGTTGAGGGAGGAATACATTTCTTCAGATTTTCCCCCTTTGTGCCATATTTCTGAAAGGTTTTTACATAAAGGATGAAAGTGGAGCATCTCCCCACTTTCTGAAAGGAATATGGGCCTTGAAACCGTGCTGGTTGTTTTTCTCGGAAACACGCCAAAAATGATTTCTGATGGGCTGGAACATGTCATGCTTTTGCATTAAGAGCAATGTGGCCAGCGACCTTCCTTTTCTACATGCAAGTGACAGGAGGTGGGGTGGGGAGGAAATGGGCAGGGGAAGGGAGTAACCCACCGACCAGCAGCAGGCTTCCCACTCCTAAGGCAGGCTGCATCCCCATCCCTGGCGTGCATAGGAGAAAAGAGAAAATCAAGATCGTCTACCTGCCTCTGCCATTGTGCTCAAACACGGAGCAGTCACGTTGCCTGTGACACTTGCGCTGTGTATGTCTGTGCTTGTGTGCGCGCGTGTGTGTATGTGCATGTCTCTCTGCACACTTGCAACTCTTTGCTTCCTCTTCCCCCATTATACTTGACAAGCTGATTCCAGAGGCCAATGACAACATCCATGTCTCTTTCAAGTTGAATGCATTTGTTATGGTTTTGAGAGGGCGGCCGTCCTTCCCTTGGGTATATCCTCACGCAATCTGGGGGATGGGGGGGAGCAATTGCTCAAGTTCATGGACTGCTGAGCGCTCAGAGATGGCACTATCTTAAGTGAAAGCAACTAGCAGGCAATTAGACATTTATGGGAACATTTCCCTCCCAATGGGAGATCTTGCTGATCGCACTGACCACCACCCCCTCCCACAAATAAGGAAGCCTTGGAAAAAGTAGATAGATTTTACCCGGCAAAACAGACATTATCTCCCTGCAAAGTTCAAAGCTAAAACAATTTTCTTATATTATAGATCTGCTTTTTGCGGTTTGAGGTGCCCTCATGAGATTTCCATAAATAAGACTTAATGAAGGTGTTTCTCCTGTACTCAGGATCTGATTTGGAATTATTTTGATGCAAGGATTTTTCCTATATTAGGTGAAACTGGGACCTGGAAGCATATGCTTTTCCATCCTTCTCTTGCATTTTGATTGGCTTGCCTGAGTTATCTGGGGCTGTGCATACCTGCACATGCCTTTTGTGTGATACTCTTTCATTCTGTTTGGCTTAATCTGTTTGGCTTAATCTCTCTCTCTCTCTCTCTCTCTGTGTGTGTGTGTGTGTGTGTGTGTGATTAAAAGAGCTTAGCACACTTTGCCCACTTCATTATTTTGTGTCCTTCTTCAGGGGCAATGTTAAGAACACTTACAGAGATCTGAAAACTGTTTCCTGTTTCCACACTTCACTAAGTGAGAAGTGAAGTTAACTAACTGTCCCCAGCAAGGGCCATAAGATAATTAACTGGCTGAAACATATTGGGTTCTTTTAATGAATAAAACCTCTCCCACTCTTCCCCAGAGACATTGTCTCTCCATCAGACTGGTTTCCACAGGGTGCTTCAGATTTCTTTGGTTTTAGCTATTAATATCAACATAGCTACCATGTAGGATAGTTGAGAAGTTAAATGTGGAGAAGTAGAGGCCTCTACACCCCTTTGAGATCAGTGGGGATATAAATAAATAATAGACTAACAAGTATAGGGCACTCTTACACGACCCCTAAAATCCGAGGCAAATGGCTCCCAGATCCTGAGCTTAAAATTGTTTTCCCATCAGCTCTGGAGTTTTAAAAAAATTAAGTGTGACCCACGCCCACCTAAGCGCCTCCCAGCGTACTTTTCAAGTACCTGCTCTCCAGAGGTGAAAATTTTCTGATGCGGATGTAAACGAGTGAGTGCCGGGATCTCCTCACCTTGTGTTGGTTGTTTTTTTTGCCCCCCCCCCTTTAAGAGATATTAAGAGACTGGAATGCTTCCTGGAGCAGAGCGAGATGGCAGAACGGAGGTGAGCCAGCATTCTTTTCTCCTTTTTTCCCTCCCTCCCCTCAGGCAGACAGGAGCCAGGGAGTGGGGACACAGGAAGAGCGACAAACCCCCAAGATCTCTGGGCTGAATTTAAGTGGCCAGCGGATCTTAGGGGTCGTGTAAAAGCGGCCATAGTCAGCATTTTGGCTTCTCTTTTGTTTAATTTTGCACATTTTCACCTACTACATTGACAAATGTCAGTATTTAACCTAGAAGCAAGTTGAGCTGTGAACTACTTCTGCTCAATATTATCTCCTCCACAGACCTTGTGGAGATTAAACAAGTCTTGATCACTTTAGACACACACTATGACCATGATGAAGCACTCAGCTGCCAAAGCACATTACTTCTGGTTTAAGAGAGAAATTGTGTGATTGCTCTCTGAGATGCTTCATCTGAATATACAATGTTATGCCCACATTCATTTAAGAATCCAGAATGATTACATTTTACATACAATACTTTTATATTGTCAGAGACTTTCAGAGCAAGGCTGTGCCTCAGGCGTCTGAAACATATCTCTAAATAATTCTAGCCATTCAGAAGTATTACATGCTCAGTCTAATTCTTTAAAAATTCTGCAGTTTCTAAATGTGGGATATTATGCTTCTGCTATGCTTTAAAATGTCAGGAAACTACCTGATATTTGCTACTCAATATTATACCTGCATTGCAGGCAGGGTAAAAAAAAAATTACATAGCAAAGGGCAGGCTGGATTTTGTTGCCACTCATGTTAGCAGTCTTGCCCATGTCTTTTTATTAATATTGCATAGAGATGGGCACAGAGCGGCGAAATTCTCGTTTCCATTACCATTTGTTGTTTCCATTATGTAACGGAAACGGTAACGACAATTACTCCACTCCAGCTCAAACCCAACCCGATAAAAGATAAATTGCGTATGATTTGTCGTTGTCGTTCATGGCATCGCGGAGATCGCGCGATGCCAAGCAGCACAGAAAAAAAGTTTTAAAAATAACAAAAAAAAAAACCCAATTACTGGCCAAAAAAAACAGGCGGAAATATGCCTGCCTAAGTGAGGGCACCTACCAGAGAGGGGTGGTTTCTGGGGGGGGCTCCCCGGCCTTCCCCCCTCTCCTTTCCTGGGCTGCTTGCACCAGGCTGGGGGGTGCGGGGCATCCTCGTCATCTCAGTCTATGCCATGCGGTGGGGGGGGATCCAAAACGGCGACCCCAATTTTTTTTTTTTAAATCATGGTCCAACAACCCACCAAAGCACCACAGAAACATGTGAAAATTAGGTATTTTAAATGCCTGAATTTTTATAGTGGCAGCAGTGGGTTTTTCTTGCAATAAAACGTCTCCATTGATTTTATTTTATTTTATTTTTATTTATATTTTTTACACCTGCGCACGCGCAATGATGGGCTAGCCATGGGATGAGACCATGCAAATTTTTGGAGCCATTCCACCAATCGCATGGCCAGGTTTTGACTGAGACTTCTGGATGTGCCAGAGAGGGCATAAAAAGCCCACCAACCCTAACCCTAACCCTAACCCTAACCCTAACCCTAACCCTAACCCTAACCCTAACCCATACGCCAGTACACTGTCCTTCTTAGTGCGCCAGAGGCACCCAGAGGTGCAGCCCACTAACCCACCCTAACCTTAACCGTAACCCTAAGCCTAGCCCTTACCCTTACCCCATGCTCTGGGAAGTCAAATCGCTTTAAATCGCAGTGGAAACGACAAACGACAAACGGAAATGACAAATTTTTGAAAATTATCACGACAAACGGAAACGACCCGAAACGGACCTGTCCTGACAAATGACAACTCGAAACGTAATTTTTCCTGGTCGTGCCCATCTCTAATATTCCACTGTCTTTCCCTGTGTTTTATTGTTCCTTTAACCCATTGTTAACCGCCCAGAGTTCCTTTGGAAAATGGGCGGTATAAAAATATAATAAATAAATAAATAAATAAATAAATAAATAAATAAATAAATAAATAAATAAATGTTGTCTACAGGATGCCCTCTTGTGCCCACTAGCTTTCACAAAGAGACACTGCACAGATTTCCCCCAAAGTGGTCTCCTTTTTTTAAATCTCAGCTTACTTACTTACTTACTTACTTTTGGATTTATATACCACCAAGTTTAATTCAAAGAACAACTCCAGCTGGTGTACAAAAACAAATAAAGCTTCTCAAAAACAGACAGGTAAACTAACCAACCCACCATTAAACAAAACAATGGACAGGGCTGTTTTTCAACATGTTTTCCAGGTATCTATTGCTTTGCTGCACAAAGTAATTAAATTGTCTAGAAGAAATGTATCTTTACATTTACTGTGTGTAGTCAAGTACATGTCAGTACTGAAAGGTAATGGATTGTTAATCTCCAAAGAGGAGGAGAAAGAGTAGTAGTAGTTGTGACCAGTTAATCCTGAGTAGTAAACATTGATGGATACATAGCTGATCCTGATCTTGTTGGGCTGGTGAGATTTTCTTCCTTTCTTCCTCACTTCTTTAGTGCATCTTTGATTATTTTTAGTCCAAATTTTTTAGCACTTTGCTTGATAGTATTTCACCAGACATTTCCATTTTGGAAGAGTGCTTCCCAATTGACTTGGTCAATTATTTCAGTATAGACACAGACACACAGGAAAACACACATGCATGTACACACATACAAGGATTTCATTTGTGTTCCTGTTGGAATCCTCTTAATCCATGACTGGGAAACCAATGGCTTTTATAACTCACCAGAATGTAATACCCGTTGGTGACCCTAGATTAGTTAATGCAATACGCACAATAAACATGCGCTTGGACCATATGTTGGGTACACAGAACAATCTGCCCTGTTTCTGAGCTGAAATCAAAGATGGAGATTTCAGTCTCCAAAGCCTTAAATTGTTTGGAGAAAGGATATCTGAGCCTTTCTGGAATTTGAGATATCCAGAAGAGATCATGTTCTGTGTTACATTATCCTGAGAGGTCAAGTTAGCAAATTCAAAACAGGTAACTTTGTTGTAGTAAGATCGCAAATGTGAAATGTCCTGCCAAGAAGTCAGGGTAGCTTCATTTCACTTGAGCACCTTGCAGGTGGCCAGATATGTATTATTCTATATGACCTTTGGCTCTTAAAGTTAGTTTTACAATTGGCTTTTGGAATTGGTTTTCAAGTGTTCTTAAAATTATTTTTATTCATAATAATTTACAGCACTTTGGAAAATATGAGCAGAATATTGATCAATAAATACTTTTAACAAATGAACAAACAAATAAACATCTGCATGGCCAGATGTTTCTCAGCCCTGTGGTAGCTAGCTTTTGTGATCTGATCTGTTCTAATGTGCCTCACTCTACTGCCTGGGAACATCTGATTTTTTTTAGTTAAACTTTTATCCAAGATAATGGACCACATGCTGAGACTGGTATGATATCCCATATATGCAACTAGGGCAAAATGTTAGCCACAGTCTGCAAAACACCTAAATCAGCACATCTTTGCTAATCTCAACATTCTGAAGCATGCTTAACTTTGTTGAACTGTGGCTGCTTTTTGTTACTAGCCTCTCTGGTAGAATTGCTCGTCATACAAAATATCTCACCACCCCCAACAGGCCGCCACCCCCGGAGCACCGCCAAGCACCACCCTCCCTTGGGCCCCCTCCCCAAGGACCGATCCACCGGGCTGTCCGCCACCCCCGTCGGGTTGCTACCCCCGGAGCCCCATGCAGCGCCGCCCTAACTGGGGCCCTTCTCCCTGGGAACCACTCTGCTCCAGGAGCCGCCGCCCCAGCAGACCACCGCCCCACACACCCCCAGGCCTAGACCCAGGAAACCTGTGGGGGTACCGCTGCACTCCCCCCTGTGCTCCAATGACGCCCTCTGCTCTGGCTTCTGAGCCGGCTGCACTGTTGCCACTTCGCCACGTGGCCGAGATCCCAGAGCCCAGCCCATAAGGGCTCGGATCCTGCCTCTTCTTGTGAGATCGGCAAAGTCTCCCTTCGTCGCCTCCTGTGGGGAAGGGGCAAAGAGTCTCTGCAGGCCCAGCCCCCTCTCGCCACCTTCCGCTGCTCCATTATTCATTGCACGAGCGGCGCGAAAGCAATAATGGAAACGAACAGAACCGAAGAAAATTTTCTTGGTTCTGTTCAGTTTGAGCCTGCCCCCATCGCAACGGTCGTTATTCAAACCATTACATAACGGAATGAATAATGGGGAACGGTAATGAAAAAATTGTCGTTTTGTGCCCATCTCTACCATCAAGTTGTTATTCTTTACTTACGTTTACCCTCTCCCAGATTTTCTAGGTAGGAAATACATAAAATTAGTTTACAATTTCCTATTTCTGGAGACACCCTGGGCTCTTTCCCCAGACAGCACATCAAAGAATCAAACTCATAGCCTTCTAGCTTTACAGCCTGATACACAGCCTGATTTTGGAAGCTAAACAGGGCCGACTCTGGCTAGTGCTTGGATGGGAGACAACCAGGGACTACTAGGTGCTGTAGGTGCCCAGAGTAGGAACTGGCAAAGGACTCTAATATTCCGGCCAAGAAAACTCCATGTAATGACAAAACAACAATCTGGTCCATTGAACTATTCAGATAGCTAAAGCTTTTTTTTTTTTTTTAAGCAGGGGTGGAAAAATAAGAATTACAAATAAGAATTGCATTTGAATTTGTTACACCCTAAGAATTCCATCTTATTTATGAAGAAATGTGCATATTTTGCTACATTCTTCAAAAACTCTATGAAATTAATTTTTTGCCTATTTGCAGCAACTAGATTCGATAAGTTACATCATTCCCACTACAAGATGACCTTGTGCCAACTTGCCATGCAAGTGTTAAAAGTTAAGGAGTCTCATAAAAAAAGGCTTTGCAATTCAGCATTCGTGTGCAAGAATTTAAATCCATGCTTCTAAAACTTGAACACTCACATTCTTGGCCCGGAATTGATGAATCTCTCTGTTTTGGTTTCTCCCTGGTTCAATTGTTTATTTTAATTTCAAACTCTTTTCATAAAACATAAAGAAATGTGGGAATTTTTGTATATTTTTGTGAAAAGGAAAGTGAAACCAAACTTTTACCCATCTGTAATTGTTACAATCCAGTACATTCATCAGTTGCCATAAAATGTGAGATCATGAAGAAAGAACAAAAAAAATCACATGAATAAGGTGTAATTGCAAAAGAATGTTTCAAAGGAAAGAGAGAGAGAGAGAGAGAGAGAGAGAGAGAGAGAGAGAGAGAGAGAGAGAGAGAGAGAGGATTCAGCATGCTTTATGTGTCCTGGGTGAACATTAATCCGAGATAATCCAGAATTATTCTGTAAGTGGATGTAATACTTAAAAGAGGTCTTGGATTGCCTGACCTGGAAAGTGAAGCTTTCCACTTATCCATAAAAGAATCACAGCGTGAGTAGAGGCTAGACAAGTTGCTACGTCTTCCAGATTTCCCAGGCTATGATGGCGGACTGACTGCCCCAATCTGAGAAACATTTAAAGCTTGGGAGAATCGTTTTATTATGGAAGAGAGTCATTCTGCATTCTCTCTTTCTCACTTTTCTCCAAATGTTGGCTGTGCTCTGTCACTCAGCAGGAGACTGGTGAACCAGAGCTGCTGTATGGCTCGCAAGGATATAATCGGCTGGATCCGTAAATTGCAGCTTTAAAGGCAAAAAACTGCTGATATATTTTCTGAGATCCTAGTTTCAGTGCTAGATTAGAAATAGTAATAATTCTATCTCATCTCATCTAGTCAATTCTGATATACAGGGGGCCTTCATTCAAGGTTTTCCAGGTAGAGAATACATTCCGTTCTTATGGGGACACCCAAGAAGAGATCATGCAGTATACCCAATGGCTGGCTCTACTCACAGAGGCACAGTGGGGAACTGAACTCCCAGCCTCTTTGCTCTGCAGCCAGATACCCACACCACTGAACTATCTAGCTAGCTTGTCTTTTTATTATTTCATTGCAAGAAGTCATGAGAATTCTCAACCCCAGACTGGAGATATTTGGTCTGATCTTCAACTCTTCCATCAGCCAACAAAGATACCAAGAACAAATTAAATTTGGTTGACTAAGGCAAGTCAACACAGGAGGGACCACACACGTGTTAATAGAAGAGATTCTGCATCTGATTGTCAAGAACTGGTAGAAATGCTGGCAGGAGTGGACTTCTGCTGCTTCGTAATTACTGCGAATTATTGTAGCAGCAGCAGGGGAATTGTGGAAAGAGCTTTATCTTCACCCATAATGTTGTTGTGCTGAAATGAAGAGTTGTCAGTGACTTGCACTGCAGTGATAATTTTCAATTGGCTTGTTTCCATCCATCATGGGGAATAACACCTGGCAAACTACTTGGTTCCAGCCAACTCTTGTTAACCTTTCAGCCTTCAGAATAATGATCTACAGGAACCAAGGCAGTGCCACAAAGAAAGTGGCATTCAGAGCTCACTACTAGCTAATATGGGGGTAGGATTTTTCGATATGAAAGGAAGACAAATAGAATAGAATAGAATAGAATAGAATAGAATAGAATAGAATAGAATAGAATAGAATAGAATAGTTTTATTAGTTGAAAGAATCAACAAAATGTTGTGTTACTTTTGAATAGGCCTGCGTGGGTGTGTGAGTGGCAGGAAGCTTTATGGTTAGCAGCAGAAAAACTGCAGCACCCTCACCCCCACCCATGATTCATTAATAAACTGACTGCATTTTTCAGCACAGAACAATGAATAGGTGGAGAGGAAAAACCATCCAACGGAATGGCCAGCTTTTCCAACTGCTCCTTGATTTATACTTCGCAGGTACACCAGATTGGAAAACTTGTCACTCCAATCCAATGGTAGATTAGCCCTGCTTAAGTTGCTTTAGCATGGGAAACGACCACATGGCTAGGGAAAAGATGGGTAAGTTAAAATGGCAGCTACCATGCTCCCCAGCCTTGTGGAGTCACTGCCAGTAAAACTCGTCTCCTTTTTTAAATATAAAAGCCAGTGTTCTATTGATATTGGGGCCCATCTCAGTTGCACAGTCGCAATCAGACATGTGACCAGCAGAGACACCAGCAACCAGCTAATTAACTGCTGGGTAATGCAAGCCATGCATGAACAGTAGGATTCTGGTTAATATGTTTAAAAAATCTGTTGGGGGTGGGGGAACACTCAACAATGAAACTTGTAGAAATCAAAGCTTACCTCTGTTATTGGGGAAACAGTTGAATATTCCCAGTCCATTCTAAACTTTGTGTATGGCTGCTCTCTTTCTTGTCTTTGATTACTATGATTTCCAGAAAAGTATGCATTATTATGCATAATAATACTCTTAGAACTGCATAGCTGAATCATTGAGACCAGCCCCTGTGGAGCAAGTTGGAATCAAACACACAACCTCTGGCTCAGTAGCTACAGACCAAAGCTACTGAGCTATCCAGCAAGTTTTTTCTCCACCTCTGGTTGACAATGTCGTTTCCTCCTGGGTGAAAGACTGCAACTTTCCACATTTTCCTGAACAATTGCTTTATCATTTTTGGGAAGAAGACACCATCACCTTTGCCTTATACAGATATATTAAATTGATCATTCTGTAGCTGCTATCATTCTTTCTGGACTACCTTCATACTCCTGGGAGGAAGGAGTTCAGGATGTTTCCATTTAGTTGCAATCTAGCATCCCCCAAAAAGGAAGACTGATTCTAGCTTCTCAGCTTGAAGTTTCTGAAAGCTTGCTTACTCATGCCCTGATACGTTCATATGTGGGAGGAATAAAAAGGAAAATTGCTTGCATTTCACATATTCCCCAGGGCTTGGTTTCCCTGAGCCCAGTATTGAGGAAGCTGGTGGTGTAATAGAACTTCCAGCACATCCTGACTGCTGTTCCTGGTACCATGTTCATCCTCCAGCTTTGGGAAGATGAGTGATGATCTCTTCCTCCTCCTCCTCCTCCTCCTCCTCCAGGAAGTTGTGACATGATGAAGGGAAGCACTTTGTTTCCCCAGGTAAGACTGTCTGTGACTACATAACAGGAAGCAATCTGCTTTGATCTGAACTTCATCAAATTGGGTCCCTGCTGGTTTCCCTGAATGAAATTGCTGTAGCTTTCTAGATGAATACAAAAATTAGCATGCTGCAGGAGTCATGGAGGCATAGGAAGTTGTGAATATATTTGCACAATGCTCAGAAGTGGGTTTTGATCCAATGGCATACCTTTTGGCAATTCCCTTCATCTCCTTTTATTTTTTGTTTTTTTTCCAAAGTGACATAGCACTTATCTGAATCAGTGCAAACTTGAAAGCTGATTTAAAAAAAGAAAAGAAACTTTATTTAGAGACAACAAGCAACCAGCCTGGGAGAAGTGATGCCTCTGCAAACACCCCTTTGCATTGAGTGAGGTGATCACACCAGGCAGAAAATGGAGACGACTGATTTATAGGATCAAATAGGTGCAAAATTAAACCTACCTGCTGGCTGAACAAGAAGACCTGATTCTCTGCTGAAAAGAGATGATTCCCCACCCATCTTCTTGGCACTCAGTTTTATATTGCATAGTCAACAGGTTTTATTTCAATTCCATTTGTGCCAGTTATAACACAAACTGTGGAGTAAATATCCAATGTAGTCATCCCCTTAGTGGGAGAACTTCTCCTGGCCCTGTTTTTTTATTTTTTTTATTTTTATGAAGGTTTCTGAATTCATGGTGTTACACCTAATCTTGTAGTGATATCATTTTGCACTAGTAAACTGTAAGCTCATCAGATAACTCTATTTTGAGGGCATACAAACATTAAATAAATGCATACACATAAATGCATACTTGTATACGTGCCTGCAGCCCAGATGGCTCTGATGCTCTCCGCTGTTGGGTTGAGCCTGGATAGCTGCCTGTAATTCAGGCACCTCCATGACCAGCAACATATTCAAGGGCCTGTTCCCCCAGTGGGAGTTCCCCCAATGACACCTTGCACACATGTATGTTGCTGCCCTGAAGGATCTCAGACGATGTATGACCCTATAGTTTCCTTTTCTGAGGTCCCTTGACAGTTAGAGCTGACACTGCTGATGGCATCAGATGACAAGGTCTGGTATGGACAAAAGAACTGCTGATGTCTATGTTTTAGAAGAACTTTTTTGTATGTGTGTCGGTGTATTTGTATGGGTTTAAAGCTTCTTCTCCCACTCACAGTTTTCAATTTGCAGCACATTATAACTTTTAGGAAAGAAGTTCTTGCAGTAAATTAATAAAAGGCTCTTAAACATGCCTTTAATCGTCACCTTAGAAATACCCTAGATAGCTATTACTCAAACAAACATCAATCAGTCTTATACTCTTGTATTTGCTGCTCATTTTGCAGTGACAAATTGCTGTCGCAGAGGAATGAAAATCTACATGCTGCTGTATCAATCCAGGCTCTATAATAACACAGATGTCAAACTGGCTTCCCACAATGTATTCAGCTGGGGAACATGCACAGTGAGAAAAATGTAATAGTAGTTTAACACCAGTTTTATGGCTTGGATGCCTGGTCTTCTGTTTTAGATGAGAGGAAGTCTTTTGAGAGAACACCAACCTAACATTGTATTAGTGAAGTACACTGCTTTGAGGAGGGGGGGGGGAATCTGGGTAGGCAACATTCTTGCCCTTCACAGATGGTTTTGGTAATCCTGTTTTGGATAGGGGAGCAGAAATGTCTGCTAGTAGGAACACTTGGAATATCCTGCTATTACCATGGAAATAGATGCTCAAGACTAAGGGTGTTTATACACTACCCCTAAGCTCCGCAGCAAAGGGCTGCAAGCTCCGGACCTTAAAAATGTTTCCCCACCAGCTCCGGAGCTAACAGAAAATTAAGTGCGAACCCGCCCACCTAAGCGCGACCCAGCGCACCTTTTAAGTACCTGCTCTTAGAAGGTGACAAGTCCTTTATGCGGATCTGCCGGGCTCTCCTCGCTTCTTTTTGTTGTTGCTTTTTTGCCTCCCGCCCCTTTAAGAGCAACCAGAAAGTAACCGGGGCTCCAACCGGGGCTCGAAGCAACTTCCACCGGCACCGGAGGTAAGGCTTTCTTCTTTTGTCCCTTTTTAAGGCTTTTTTTCCCTCCCTCCCCTCACGCAGACAGAAGCAAGAAAGTGCGGAGTCGTGGGGAGGAAGGAAGAGCAACGAACCCCCAAGATCTCTGGTCCGAATTTAAGGGACCAGCGGATCTTAGGGGTCGTGTAAAAAGTCCCTAAGAGAAGGATGCTTTTGGCATTACACCTACCAGAATCCTTCAGCCTGCATGGAGAGGCCGGCTGGGGGAATCTGAAAATTAGAGTACAAAAAGTAACTTTTCCTATCATTTTTATTATTAGTCAATCAAAACACTCACTAGTGTATGCATCTTACCTGACACAAGAGGATTTCCAACATAGATCTTTTTCTCTTACATATTCTAACACATTCATGGCACAATGGTTAAACAGCAGTACTGAAGCCGAAACGCTGCTCACAACCCAGGTTCTGTCCCAGGTAGCCAGCTTGAGGTTCATTCAGCCTTCCATTCTTTTGAATAGAAGGCTGTTAGAGGGGCCCAGTTGTACCCTTCATGGATAAATTGTCAATGCTTTGCTCTTGTTCTTTTTATTTATTGTTTTTGTATTGTTGTTCATCATGCTGGCTCAATAGTTCAGTGAGCTACGTATCTGACTGTAGACCCAGAGGTTTGGAGTTTGATTCCCTACTATGCTTCCAATGAGTACAGCCAGCCTATGTGGTCTTGGGCAAGCTGCACAGACCCAGGATGTTCCCTGAAGAATAGCATAGTAAAACCACTTTTGAGTAAACAGAATGAATTGTTTCTTTCATTTTTCATTTTTTTGTTTCGTTAGGGAATGAAACAAAAAAACAAACTGCCCCTTTAAAGAAAACCAAACCAAACCAAACCAAAAAAAAAAATGTTTCATTCATTTCATTTTTCATTTTCCCCATAGGAATGCATTGAAACAATGCATTCCTATGGAAACCACTTTTAAAACCCCAAGCCACTCCCCTCTCCCCCAATGTGCCCAATCAGGTGAAGAGAATGTTGCAGGTGTTTGAACCTTTTTTGTTTTGACGCTGAAGCTCCCTGCACTAGCTGATCAGCACTTGCTTCTGCAGCAAAATAAAATAAAATAAAATAAAAGCCCTCACTTTCTCCCAATATGCCCAATTGGATGGGGGAATGGCGTGGGATTTTAAAACTTTTTTTGCCATTGGAGCAAGCGCCGATCAGGTGGCGAGCGGGGCTTTGGCATTAAAAAAAAGTTTAAAAGGCCTGTGCTTCATCCCAACATGCCTGATTGGGGGTGGGGGGAGAAAAGGTGAGCTTTGAAAACTTTTATTGCCTCCAAACCAAGCACCGATCAGCTGGTATGCGGGTGGAAGGGGTGAGCCGCTCAAGCATGCACGTGCTTTGCTTCCACCCACCTGAGCCGTGCCAGCATGCATGCTGGCACGGCTCGGGTGGGTGGAAGGAGGGAGCTGCGCCAGCTGCAGCAACCCTCTTATTGTAGCTGGTGGGCCATTTTCAAACCAATCTAGCTCAGCTGTCATGGGTTGCATCGCTTTGAACCCCCCCCCGCCTGCCACAGTGACCCTCTCCCTGTGACAGGTGGGTTTTTTTTCACAGTGATCTAGCCCATAACAGCAGGCCTAGATTGCTTTGAAAACAGCCCACTCGCCACAGTGAACAGATCTTCGCCCAGCCCGGTTGGCTTGGAAGGCAATTTGCCACTGCAATATCAAGGGTGCCCGTGTGACAGAAAATTCAAAAGGATCCAGCATTCCTCCTCCTGCCCTTCTCCCAAGTCTCAGATGAAGAGGAGGAGGAAGGCTGGATCCTTTTAAATTCTCCGCTGCACCAGCACCCCTGTGGGGAATTCAAAAGGATCCAGGGCAGCCGAAGTCATGGCTGCAGTGAGTAGCCTTTGGCTGCCCTTGATATACAACACTGTACTCTGTATGCCGCTGGCCTTCCAGGGGTGTAGATCCATACTGAAAGGAAGTCATTGGAAATGGATTTCCACTCGCAACTTGACTTTGTTCAGAAATCCATTTCCAATGACTGCCAGTGATTTCC
>JAHTLZ010000007.1:11718415-11734201 GCA_023846285.1 Phrynocephalus versicolor | reverse complement strand
TATTATTATTATTATTATTATTATTATTATTATTATTATTATTATTAATTTTGTGTTGTTACAGTCATGACTGACTCTTCGTGACTCAATGTCCATGAAGTTTTCTTGGCAGGAATACTGGAGTGGTTTGCCAGTTCCTACTCCAGGCGCCTACAGCACCTGGTATTCCCTGGTAGTCTCCCATCCAAGTACTAACCAGGGCTGACCCTGCTTAGCTTCTGAGATCAGGCAAGATTGGATGTGCTCAGTACCCCCCCCCCCCTTCAGATGCTACTCTAGGCAGTGTTGGGGCATGCAGAGAACAGTTGTTCATTCTCATTCCAAAAGCTGAAAGTTCTCTATTCCACTTTAACACACATTAGTGCAGAGGCTGGAACTGTTCCATTTTTGGACAACAACTCCTAGAATCCCCCAGCTTTCCAGCCAATAACCATACTAGCCATGGAAATCTGGGATTTGTAGTTCAAAAAAGAGAGTGAGCCATCCACTCTCCACTGTGGCATAACTCTGCCATTCATTTCCTGAAACATTTCTGCACTTAAGAACTTAGCCTAACTTCAAAAGGTCCTTTGCCTGATTATTCCACTTTCTCCCTCTCTTTGGCATCCTCTGGATTGTATGAAACTGGAAAAGATGAAATCCTTGACAGGTTCTCACCCATAAAGCTTAATGTCTAACTCGTGTGTATATGTTTACGTCCTCTTAAGGGACCCTCTAGCTGCTTTGCATGCTCCTTACTTATCTTGGGAGCCAAAGAAGCACTGCTTAAAAGGATTAATTTGGCAGGCACTCTAGAGACTTTGAAAGGTAAACAACTGTTTCTTTTCTCTCTTTTTCTCCCTCTTTGTCAACATGGCAATTAGGAATGGTAAGAGTATAGAAATGAGAGCAAATGAAGATTTGGCTCCTCCAGCAGACTGTTGGCTTAGCAATATGGCGAATGCTTGAGTTGGTACTTTAATGGATCTCAGAAATACAATCCAGGTCAGACAGCAAAATAAATAAATAAATAGAACAAAAACAACAACAACAACAACCAAACCCAGACATCACAGTGAAGAGAACCAACTGGAATTTAAGCTGCTGCCTCCTTGGTCCTGAGACTGAAATACTTTTCAATGTCCCCATCCATCTCTCGTGGAGTTAGATTTTATGCTGCAATCTTTCACGTAATTTGCTAACTCACTATTCCTTTTAGAAATAATTGGAAGATCTGCCCTTCCCATGCGTGGACCCACACTTCCCACACATACATTTTAAAATCTGCTGAACATGAGAGAAGAAAAGGTGCCCTATTAGAGACTGGGTACTGCTGCCTAGATGCCCTAGGTTGGTGTTGGTGAACCTATGGTACAGGTGCCAAAGGTGGCACTCAGATCCCTTTCTGTGGGCACCCAACATCGCCCCTTCACAGCCAGCTTTATTCACGTTAAATTGCTGTATAGGCAAAAATTAGTGGGTTTTGAATAATAGTTTGGGCACTCAGTCTGTAAAAGGTTCGCCATCACTGCCCTAGGCACATCCGATCTCGCCTGATCTCAGAAGCTAAGCAGGGTCAATCCTGGTTAATCCTTGGATGGGAGACCACCAGGGAATACCAGGTGCTGTAGGTGCCTGGAGTAGGAACTGGCAAGCCACTCCAGTATTCCTGCCAAGAAAACTCCATGTACATGGAGTTACGAAGAGTCGGTCATGACTGTAATGATGCAACACACACATATTGGAGACTCCGCTCACTCTTCCTGCCCAAAATTGGTTTGTGAGACTTTGGTGCTAGAGAGATAGCAGATGTGTGCCTGTACGTCCACCTCTGTTCTGCTGAGAAGAATGTGATCAAAGTTACTTGCCGATGTGATTATCTGTGATTAACAACTGGGGTTCATTGAGATGAAAAACCACTTGCAAAGCTCCACTGAAGTTACGGTGCTTTCTTTTCATCATCACTTTCATGGAATACAATTTAATTTGGTTTTCATCTTGTGTCTTGCTGATTGCATCCTTTTCTTCCCCTCCATTCCTGATGTCATCTCAATTGTCATTGGCTGATTCTGATTAAACAAAGAAGGTGAATGAGTTCTAGCCAGTGGCAGGGCCAGCTCTTCCACCAACCAATGTGAGGATGGCTGCCTCTGACAAAGAAGCAGTGGGAGGTGTCAGGACAGTAAACATAACCACTTCCTGCCCTCTCTAGAGCTACTGAACATGCATTTTTTTCTTATCTTAGCAGCTCAATTAACAGCTGCTTATAATGGCAGGCTCAGGGGAGGAGAATCCTTGGGACCAAAACATGGTGGAAGAAATGGCAAAAATGTAGGGGAAATGGGTGATCTTTTTTTGGTGGCACATCTCCCACAGTGCCTTGACTCCAAGAGAGCCAGCCATTATAGACACCCAGAAAGCAGCCAGGGTAGGGAGTTGGTAAAGAGCATTTAGGGCCCATTATGCTACTTGTCAGACCTTGCTTTTCTCTGGCATGGATGGATATGCTGTCATCTTTACAGCCATTTTTGGCCCCTCTCTCTGCCTGCCTCCTTTACCTCCCTCCCTCTCTGTGAATGCTGCAGCAGGAGGAGGCTTGGAATGGCACCCCCTTGCATGGTTGGACTTGTTTTCCCTGCTTGGGTGACAGAACTCCTTGGGATACTGTGGCTAGTGAAATAGTTCCTCCCTGAGTGGCCTGAGGCCAATTCTCAATTTGTAGCTCATCAGGAATTTGTTCTCAATTGTTCTCGGTTTGAACAGAATCACAACAGACATGAAGGGCAAAGCGTATTGGTTTGGATGAACTCATTTTCCTTCCAAAAACCATCCTGCCCCCAAGCAAGCTGGGCCCAAAGGCAAAGCCTTGGCAGGCAGGCTAAAGATGAACCACTAGCCTAGCAAACAGAAATCCTACTAAGGAGCCAATCCAGAATCAAGTCAGTCCATTTGTATTGGAAAACAAACATGGAGAATCAAGCAGTCCAAAAGACACACACACACAGGAAGGAGGCAGGACACCCAGTAAGCAAGATGTGGAGGAAGAGGAGAGATTGTTTCCATCCAAAACCCCAGATTAAAGTTTATACACTTAAGCTGATGAAGTCCCACTCTGAGCTCAGCTGCAGGTATTGGGCCAACTGGGAAAGGAACTCAGTTTCATTATTTGGTTCATTGCTGACTAATGTTTATTTATTTAAAACACCCTCCCCCCCCTTTCCCAAGAGCTTCTATCTGAGGAGAACCCTTCTCAAGGAGACCATTTTTCTTGGCCTTTTCTTGCAGGCAAGCATTTTGCCTGGGATCTTTTAGCAGGACTCATACCTTTATCCTGCATTGTTCTTATAGACTGAGAGGCAGACAAGTCTCCTCCTCTAACTCAGGCACTAACCCATCTTCTTCCGCAGGTATTGCATCCTGAGCCACCCGGGACTCAAGGTCAGTAAGATATGTCAGTTCCTGTCCTCTATGAGTCTCAAGTGCTTCTGGCTCATTTTCTCTGCAGGGCTCATTGCATAGAACCATGACAAGATTTCCCCAGGGTCACATGATGGCAAGTAGACATGGAGAGCAAAGCCAACTTACCTTCCACAGAACAAAGCATGCTAAATGCAAGCTATGTGGGTGGGGAAAATCAGATACTATAACAGTTTTCTTTCACCATCAGGGAGCACTTCCTTCAAAACACACAAAAGGTTCCAACCTGCCCATTTTTAAAGCTATGTATGAACATTCTTTTTTGCTTATCTAATGATGTGTGTAGTAAATAATACCTCCCATATATTGAGCACAGATATTATAATGGTGGGTTAATAATAGTAAATTTTCTCCACATATAATAAGCTTGCTAATTACAATTTGCAAGACTGATTGATCCTGATGCTTTTCAGTTAAGACATTTTCCCTAAAGCATGGAACCACATAGTAAGCTTCACAAATTATACTCAAAGGTAATAGAGTAGAGGCCCAGCTCATGCAGACAAAATTCTGGAACATTCTGATTAGCAGGGATATATTCCATCACTTCACCTTTGCTCTCCTAGTCTTTTGAGTTTGCCTGCAATCCTTGTGCAATCTGAAGGGGAAGAAAATGGATTTTCACAAAAACAATATGTTATGAACTGGTCCTACTGTTACAAGAAGCATTTGGGGATCACTTGGTTCTCAGAGGGGAAATTAAGATCCTTTAGCACTGCCCAGCACCTGCTTCTGATTATGGGGAAACCTTTAGAGTTGCTTGATTCATTTCAAGATCAAGGGCTAGATTTTTTTTACTTTCCTTCAATGGCATGTCCATGAGGGAAAGTGGGTGGGAGGGGGACTCTCATGATGAGCGCTTGGACTTCAGCATTTTGCCTTCCACTAGTATGAATGCAACCAATATGGATTTGATGCAACCAAAATAAATTTGACCAAACTCCGGGAGGCAGTGGAAGATAGGAAGGCCTGGCGAGCTCTGGTCCTTGGGGTCACGAAGAGTCGGACACGACTGAACAACTGAACAACAACAACAAATTATGAATAAAATATCCTTCCTTGGTCTCTTCCACGTCCTCTAGAATTTGGCTTGGGTAATGTCAAGCCCCGCAAGGTCCTGGCAGATAACAATAATTGCAGCTGTGCTCTGAAATAATGACCCGTTCCCTATCTAGAAATATAAAACTAGCAATGTTATATGTGGTGGAGGGCATGCAACTCTACAGCCAATGCTATTCTTTGTTTCATCAAAGCACAAAAACATTTTATTTTTCTCCCTTTGGCTTTTTCCTCCTTTCCTGTTAAGAAACCACAGCAAGGCTGTCCTGCATTATGTGTGAAGAGGCAGGAACTCATTACAACAGCAGCCCTTCCAGGCATGGGTAGGAATCAAAGTGTAAAATTGTGGTTCCCAAAGTGTGACACACAGCATACATGCGACTGTATTTTTCTAATAGCCTGAGCCACATCACAGTGAATCAATGCAATGGCCCTCAGGCTAGCCAGTGTTTACTTTGCAATGCATATCCTTGGAGGATATAATTTCTGAAGGTAATTCATAAAATTGGGCAGGGGATGGTGGTTGAGAAGGGATGGATTTTCAGCAAAGTTCAATTTCCTTAAAATAACAGCAACCTTTACTTTAGTGAATGCATTACATTTTATTTAAATACCAACACAGTAAATCATTTTTAAAAGCTCACATTAGGAGCATTAGAAGCCTGCTGGATTAAACCAAAAGCCTGCCTAGTCCAGCATCCTTTCCCCCTCAGTGACAAACCAAATGTTCCTAGAAGACTCATAGGAACCATTTTTGCTGCTGTATTGGGGAGCATGAGAGAAATTTCCTCTTGCATACATTTATATGTCATTTACTTGGTCTATGCTTGGAATGCAATTGGTACTTTAGCTCTGTGAGTTTCCAGATTTCACCATATCAAGAGCCCCTATCACTTATTATTCGTCAACTAGAGAGATTTTCCTGGCTTGCCTTGCAAACAGGGCTGTGGTTTCATGGATATCTCCTTTATTTGTTTTTTGGCCAACTGTTCAGCACATATTGACACACCTTAACATCCTTCAAGGTTAACCTTTCTAGTTATATTTCTGTGGAGATTCTCAGTCATCCAGGTGATCTTATATTGGAGTTGAGTCATGGCAGATTACACAATAAAAGAAGTCCAGTGCCATGACTCAACTCTCAGATAACGTTTGTAGCATGGAATTTCTTCTAGCCTTTCTTGGTATAGCCAGTTCAGGAAAAATGCTTTTCTGGGCAAGAAGTGTGCAGTTTGGCATTTCTTACAGGGAAAAAAGTGACCACAAACATCCAAGAAGCCTGAAAAGAAATCTGATATTGAGAAATCTGATATTGAGACAGGGAGCTCAACATCCACACACCCCAGAACTTGATAGAAGAGACTGGCGGCATGTCTAAGGTTGTTAAATTAAAGTTCCAGCCTAGAGATGGGCACAAAATGGAAAAATACTATTTTATTTCATTTTGTTGCTTGTTACATTTTGTTTTTGTTACATAATTAACTTTTTTTTAAAAAAAGTATTGTTAATTATGAAACAAAATGAGCAACAAAACACTGTCTGCCACCCAGCTGGTTGACAGCACAGGCTGTGGAGAGAGGGGACTGCAGTTTTAGGAGTAAAGCTGCCCCCTACCCACAGCTCCAGCTGTCAAAACCAGCTGGGAGACGGTGGCTCAGAACAGAAGAGTGGTGGAGGCTTTTGAACTGAGTGCGGCAACAGTGAGGGTGCTGGTGTGACTGAAATTCGAAAGCCTTTCCAGTCTCTGGATCTTCTGAGCCAGGCAGGGGCTACCCAACCCTCACCTGGTTCATAAGAAATGGAAAGCTGAAGCCGCCACCACCACCACTCCTTCACCCAGGTAAAGGAGGGGTGGTGGAGGCTTTGATCCTGGGGTGCGCTCTGGTTTTTCTGAGCCAGACAAGGGTTGGGCAACCCTCACCTGACTCAGAAGAACTGGAGAGTGGTGGAGGGCAGCTTCTGAATTTTGCACTGCCCAGCACCCTTGCTGGTGCAGCGCCAAATTCAAAAGCTGCCCTCCATCACTCTCCAGTTAAGGCTAGTGCTAACATCAGCGCTTGGCCTCAGATCCCTGCTGTAGGATCTCACTGCTGTGTTGGGCAGGGGGATCCCACATAAGGTGTCTGAGAGGGCAAGTGCTAATGTTAGTGCCCAACCTCTCAGACCCCTTCTGCTGCATCAGAATCCCAGGAATCCCCTTTGATTCTGCAGCAGCAGAGACCCCTTCTGCTGCTTCGGATTCAAAGGGAATCCCCTTGGATTCTGAATCAGCAGAAGAGGTCTGAGAGGGCAGGTACTGACGTCAGTGTCTGCCCTCTCAGACCCCTGCTGTGAACTGGAGAATTGAGGAGAGATGCTTTTGTGGCATGAAATTCAAATGCCTCCTTGCTCTGTTCTCTAGTTCTGGCCACCGCCACCCAGCTGGGTTTTTGACAACTTGAGCAGCCAAAACCAGCTGGGTGGCAGTGGTCAGAACCAAGCAGGGAAACAGCTGCTGGATCTCCCCAGTACGGTTCCTCCAAAGGGAAAACATCATTTTGGTTTGCTTCAGGATGACACTCTGTCTGTTGTTTTGTTTCATTTCAAAACATTTTGAAACCTTATGAAAGGACAAAACAGCATGTCATTTTTCATATGGTGTCCATCCCTACTCCAGCCCATATAACCCATTATTACTTATACTAGCAATCTGGAGCAAATGCAACTACTATCTGAGGACTCTGCAGCTGCTAGTGTCACCAGTGATGCTCACAGGGGGTCATATTCCTCTCTGAGCCCACTGCATCCCCTTGATACCACCTTCCACTTTTGGCACACTGAATAGGAAATTGTGTTTTCATACGTCTTTGAATGGGTGTGATTTGCCATTTAAATACATGTATATCCCACTTTTTGGACTTGTTGAAGGCTTTAAAAGACATTTACTAAAAGTGACCAGCTGTCTGAGGCTGGGCAAGGCCTCCCATATGATAAGTGCTGCCTTCCAAAATGATAAGTGTGTATATGATTTACAACATTGGGAGGCCCTGATTTTTAAAAGTGGGAAAAAGCATTCAAATGTATTCTAAAATATGTATGCTGCAATATGCACACATTTTAAAGTGCTGGCTGTGACCAATCAAGATCTACACCATGTCCTGGGGACCATGTCATTCCACAAGAACTTACCTGATCTTCAGGCAGAATGTTCAGACTTAATTCCAAATCAACACGCACAGAACTGGAGTGAATTCCTGAACTTTGACATGGCAAACGTCTGTTTCCCTACCTTCAGCGTGAGTTCATACTTACAACCTGCCTTTGGACTAATGGAAGGAAAAATGCAACAATGTGGATGACTTAGTGTATAATACATGAAGGTCAAATGCCAGCTTTTTATTAATATAAAGTGGTCTCCATGCCTAAAGAGCAGTGGAGTTGCTTAGCAGTGCTGAGGATGATGGAAATCATCTACCTGAGTGGATATTACGGTAAATCTTGGTGCAGGTGGCATATTTACATCTCCTGGCTTCCATAACGTCCACTGCTAATGGCACAACACCTATTAAGTGAAAATATATCTAGGTAGTGTATTTCATCGTGTTTTACTATACGGTTTACATTATTCTTGGCATTTCACTCCTCACATTATGAGGTACTTGAGAGGGGGAAAATGTGCTCTCACTTTTCAAGGACAAGTGTTTATTTCTTTTCTGTGAAAACCTTTCAGGAAGTGGTTTCCTAAACACACACACTGGATGCTGAACACCACCTAAAGCAGAGATTTATAGTGCTGTTGCCTTTTGTCTCTTTGGGAGAGAAGAGGTAAATAAGTTACAATATTCTCCCGTTCAAACCAGTTCAAACACTTTGGGGAGTTTATTCCTTGCAGAATTTATGTAGTGAGTGTGTCACAAGAGGCTGTTATAAATCTGGTTATAGAAAGCACAAGATGCTATGGGGTATTCTTGTTTCAGGGTAGTTTATGGGTAGTAAAAAGTGCCAAGAAACTGAGGGTTTAGTATTCCAGTCTCAAACATTCAAGAGACCTTGGAATCCATAAGAGGGCCAGTTCCTGATAAATAGAGCAGTTAATTCATTTTTAAGAAAGATGGTTGAGTTAACATCTCCTCTCACATTACACTGAAAATGCATGTAGGTTATCATGTGCATAAATTCCATTAGGTAGAGATATACATGAATAGGCCAGGTTTCACAGGAGCAGAAATCCTCACTCATCCCGTTCTTGTGTGCAGAAATATGAACCCATGTTTGTTCCTTGTGCAGAAGAGAGGAAGATATTCTGGCACATGTGAGAATGAGCTTTGAACCATTTTCTCAATTCTGCAAAATTACAATTGCTGCTACGTTTTTGCACAGAGTTTAGAAATTCAAAGTGTACACTGGGTTGCTTTCATCCTTTTCAATCAATCAGCCAGTCTGTCTAGACCAGGCATGTCTAAACTCCGGCCCTCCAGATGTTTTTGACCACAATTCCCACAGTCCTTTGTCATTGGCAATACAGGCTTGGAATTCTGGGATTTGTGTTCCAAAACATCAGGAGGGCTGAAGTTTGGACATGCCTGGTCTAGACTCTCCCTCCCTCCCTCCCCTCCCTCTCTCTCTGTATGTGTGTGTGTGAGGTGGGGAGGGTGAGGGAGAGAGAAGGGATGGTTGGGAAATTTATTTCAGCTTTCTTTTGTTAAGAATTTAGCCGAATTCACTTAGAATCATAGACTAATGAAGATGGAACGGACCTTTAAGATTACTGAGTCCAATCCCTGCTCAAAGCAGGAATACAAATCAAAGGATATCTGTCAGGTGGTGGTCTTGCTCCATTTGTTAGCATCCTTCTTGAAGAGTGGTGTCCAGAATTGGCTGTAGTAGTACTCAAGATGAGGCCTAACTAGTGCCAAATAGAGGGCAACTAGCACCTTGTGAAATTTGGAGACTATATTGCTATAAATAGCATTTGACAGTTTTGTAGCCATATCATACTGTTGGGTCACGTTCAGCTTTTGATCTACCACATTTCCAAGATCATTTTCACTTGTAATATTACTATATGTTTGGCTTCTTTTCTTTTCTTTTTTTTCCCTGGGTAAAGGTGTTTCTTTATATTCTGGAGGGAAATAATTTGAGACTTTTTTAAAAAAAATGCAGATTCTTATTTTTGCTCTTAGATGAAGTGGGCAATGGTGTTCCACTTGATAAGGGCTGAAATGAAATTTAATTTCCAGTCCAGACAAACTTCTATACTTACAATGGAGATGGTGGAGGTCTTGCCCTTTACCAAAAACAGAAAATGTTTTGGGCTATCTCTATTTATCTTTACGAATATGTGGGAAACCTTTTGGTATATGGATGGAACCCTTTCCAGTGAGATTTCTGTTTCCTGAAAACAAAACTACCATAATGCATATCTGGGAATCTTCAGGTATTTAGAAATACCAGCCTTTTCTCTTGGTGCCCCCCCCCCCTGCCATCTGTGTCTTTGCAGTCTCTGTGGGATGATTAAATTTGCTACTTAAGGGACTGACAGCAAAACACCCCACTGTGATTTCACTAGAAAAATGTAAGCATGCATTCAACACTGCCATTAAATGTACTAAAATGTTTTAGGGTGCAATTCTGCATTTCCTTACCTGAAAGTAAACAATACTGAGCTTGGTTGGATTTACATGTATAACATGGTGCTGTGGAAGCCCCTCTCCCTTTCTCTTCTAACACTAGAGCTCTTAAATTCATTGCCCTTCTGAGATTCTTCACTGACAATGCAAATATTTTAATCACTCTGGTTAGATAATGTCTTAACAACAAGCTTTTAGCACATGGAGACATTTTCATCACCTTTCCATGGTGCCAGAGGCTTGTTGTTAAGATGACATTACCAACCTGAAACCCTTGGAATACACAACTTGGCTTGCATTTAAACCAAGATGTTATTGTGCCATCTGCTCCTCATTTCTGTATATAATTTTCCCTACAACCCCCCCTCGCCCCCAAATCAGTTTCAAGAGTTGAAGCATCAGAGTAAGGGCCTAAATAGGATCTTCCTCCTCATTCTTCAAGAATCATAGAACAACAAACATCTCTGTATTAATGAACAAAACACCTAAGAAATTTGTACATGTGCATGTGGTGGTATATTCACTTTATCATTAACATATATTGGTATTTATTTAAAATAAGAATGTGGAAACTATTCAAGTAGAAGATGAAATCCGTATTTCAAATCACATTAAAATATTCCCCAGCCTCACTGACCTTGCTGATTTATCCTGTTTGAGAGATTATCAACAGCTAAATGGATTCCATATAATGTGTGTTGCTACTGTACTGAAGGCACAAATGCCATAGAACTGTTATGGATGTATAGGAACAATCAACGATAGCCATACAGATCCAGGAGGAAAATTCCACATACACCCCACATCAATAGTCAATAACTGTATTGAGACTGACCCCACAGGGTCTGTCTTGGGTCTAATAGAGCCTAGAGCAAGTTGCTACCTAGTGCTACCCCTGCTTGTGCTAATGGCCAGCTCCGCCACATAAGTACGTGGGCGGAGCCCCCTTTGCCGCCCAGGATGGGGCGGCGCGAGACCCGGGAGCCAGCATCGCAAGGCTGGGGGACGGCGCAAGACTACCGGCCTACTTAAGGCCGCCCCCACCCCCAGCCCAGCCTCTTTCGTCGCCCGGCTTCTGGAGCGGAGGACGTCTCAGTGCTCGGCTCCCGACCACTTGGTGAAGCAGGAAGTGCTGGAAGAGAGCGGAGGACAAAGAGGAGAACGCGGACGAGGACGGCGGGAGCGGAGAGGACGGCGGAGGAGCGGCGCGTGGCGAGGGTGAGCCCAACAGATGAGGAGCCCGGCGGCGGATGAGACGGGGTGGCACCACTAGCGAGCAGAGTGGCTACCATGGCAGTGCCACGTGGGTCACAAGGGGCCCGGAGGAGTGCGGCTGGCGCGCCGGTTGGCGGCAGAACGGGGCTCGGGGAACGCGAGCCTGGAATGCAGAGCGGCACGCCGGCGGTCGGAGCGGGGCTGCCCACGCAGAGGGCCGAGCGGTGACCGTTGCGGGGGAGGCGAGAAGCGGCCAGAGTGGTGACGCAGCAGCAGAAGCAAAGGGCAGCAAGGCGGGGCCTACCCCACAAGGTTTGGTGACTGGGGGGAGGACTGGGCCCTGGGTGGGTCAAGCCACCGGTGAGCCAGGTGTTGGCCCAGTAGTATAATCACGCCGCCGGGGCTCGATTGGCCACAGTACCCATCAAACGGGGAACTTGGGAGACACCGGGACAGGGGGTGCAGGCGAGGGTGGCTCGAGGGGGACAGCGTTCGCGGGGCCCCATGGAAGAGGGGTGGTGGTGAGTACAGGCAGGTAGGTTAGTCAGCAATAGGAAAGAGCGATATGGCCCCTGGAGGGAGGCACAACAGGCGCAAAGGGAAAGGCCCAGTGAAAAGGCCAGCCCCCCAGATAACGCCCCCCCGGGTCGGATTCGGAGGGCGAGGAGTTTTCCCAGCTCGAAAGTCTCAAGGCCCGGGCGGATGCAATTGAGGCAGGACAGGGCCCACCCCCAGGGCCATCCACCCTGACCAGGCGGGCCGCACAGCCTGCGGCACAGAGCACGCAACAGCAACCAGCCACTCAAGCAGAGCAACCGCGTAGATCAGAAAGGCCCTCCAAGGCGAGAAGGCGGGCGATGATTAGGGACTTGCTAACACAGCTTTCTGCCCGCATGGACAGGCTGGAGGGCCGCCAGGGAGATGGCGGGGCAGCCCGCGAGGTTGAAGACGCGGGAGCAGTGCTCGAGCGCACCGCGGTGGCGGGCAGCGATGGCGGTGTGGAGGCGTCGGGCCAGATGGAGCAACCCAGCACATCCCAGGCGGTGGTGGCACCCAGTACAAGGCCAGGTGAGTTCGGGGCAACCCAGGGTTCCAATAATAACCAAGGCACCTGGGCATGGCCGTGGGGGCAGCCTCAGCCCTGTCAACAGGTCGCGGGAGGGGGGCAGCTCCCGCCCTCATGTCAGGGTGGTGCACTGGCGCAGGGGTGGGCAGCGTTCGGCCCTCAGCCGGGCACCAGTGGCCAATACCCAGGGCCGGCACCCAGTGGAAGTGGGCAGCAGGGACCGGGTAGAGCCCTTGCGCAGGGGTGGGCGGCACCCGGCCCGCAGCAGGGCACCAGCGTTCAGTACCCAGGGCCGGCACGGGAGGTAGCGGGCAGCAGGGAACGTATTTGGGACCCCAGCAGTGGCCGCCCCAAAGCAACCCGCTCCACCTGCCGAATGGCCCGCAGGTCCCACCTAATGCCCAGCCAGCAGGTCAAGGGGTGTGGCCGGGAGGTGTAATTCCCCACAGCAGGCAGGTCCAGGGTAATGTGGAACAACCGATGGCCAACCCCGGGCCCCCTACAGCGGTACCATGGCTGGGTTCTTGGGCAGGCAGCGCCCAGTCCTGGGGGGTTGGTCAACCGGGAGCAGTCCCGTTACATGCCATTCCCTACGGGGATCAGGCCCTACCGCTGGGCGGACACTTGGCACCAGCTATCAGGGATCGTATTTTGAGGGGAGAATATGTGGATTTGTTTAGCCTCCTTAATAAGGAGGTCGAATCTAAAGAGGGAGATGAGGATGAGAAAGATAAGGATCGGTGCCTGAAGAGAAAGCCAGACAGGACATGGAATAATTGGCTCCCGGCATACTCAATATACATGTTTGTCATTATAAGAGCACAGCCATGGCGGGCGCAGGCCGTGGTCCAGTATCAGGACCTGATCTTCAAGGCATTTACAGACTTCCCTGGGCACACATGGCTGCAATATGATGAGCAGTTTAGGAAAAGGGCGGCCATAGATCACACGCTCAGGTGGGATGTGCCATTAACACCGTTGTGGTTGCAAATTATGACCCCGACGCGCCCGGCATTAGGGGATAGGTTCGACAGCGGCCACCTGATTAAATGCCCGGCACAGGCCACGACACCCCGCAGTAATGCAGGGCAGTGTTGTGCTGGGACTTTAAGGGCCAAGGGGGGTGCGCCAGGAGAACGTGTAAATTTAAGCATGAGTGTGCCTTATGCGGGGGCCCCCACTCAGCGGCCAGTTGTAACAGGCCCAGGAACCAGAAGGGGGGAAGGCAAGGACCAAGGGGGTGGAGGCAGGGGAACCAGCCCAACGCCACCATTCCAAAAGGGCCCCAGTCCAATTAGGCTGCCCATACTCCAGCGGTGGCTGGCGGCTTACCCCAGGAGGGAGGATGCCAGGTTTCTTCTAGAGGGTTTTTCAGTAGGGTTTAGAATTCCGGTGGTGGGTGAGTGAAGGGCGAGTTCAGCACAAAATTTGAAGTCACTTAAGGGCATGGAGGGGGTGGCGAGGGAGAAGATTCACAAAGAGCTGTGGGAAGGAAGGGTGCTAGGTCCGTTTACACACACCCCCATCCCAAACATAAGGGTATCACCGCTGGGGTTGGTTCCAAAGAAAGCCCCAGGCGAGTTTAGACTAATCCACCACCTGTCATTCCCAGAAGGTAGCTCCATCAATGACGCCATACCGCAGGAACTGGCATCGGTCAGCTATACATCCTTCGATTCAGCGGTCCGTATGATCAGGGACTGCGATGTGGGGGTGGAGATGGCGAAATGCGATATTAAGTCAGCATTTCGGCTGCTGCCAGTCCACCCCGAGGATTTTAAGCTCCTAGGTTTCCAGTTTGAGGGCGAGTTCTTCATGGACAGGGCCTTCCCATTCGGCTGTTCAATCTCGTGCATGACATTTGAGCACTTCAGCACGTTCTTAGAATGGAAGCTTAGGAGGGAGGCGGGGGTATCAACCACAGCCCACTACTTTGATGACTTTATACTATGTGGGAGCAGGGAGTCAGGGTCATGCGCCGGGCTACTTAGTACCTTTCAGAGGCTGGCGGGCGAGCTGGGGTTACCACTGGCCGAAGAAAAAACGGAAGGCCCGTGCACAGCCCTTACCTTCCTGGGCATTGAGCTGGACACAATCCAGCAATCCTGCCACTTACTGGCGGATAAGCTAGAGGACCTGAGGCGGCGCCTGGGGGAGCTGCAGCTAAAGAATAAGGTGACGCTTAGGGAACTGCAGGTGATAGTGGGACACCTAAACTTTGCCTGTAGGGTCATCGCCCCAGGTAGGGCCTTTACAAGGTGACTCTGCATGGCCATGCAGGGGTTAAAGAAACCACTGCACAGGACCAGGGTAACAAGAGGTATGAGGTTAGACATCCAGGTGTGGCTTCAGTTCCTGGTGGGTTTTAATGGTGTGTCTTTCTGGAGGTCGGAGATACGCTTGGGGGCGGACCTCCAGGTGCACACGGACGCAGCAGGATCATTGGGGTATGGGCTGTATTTCAGGGGGAGGTGATGCCACGGCACATGGCCCACCTTATGGTACGAGATGGGTGTCACTAGGGACCTGACATTCCTTGATTTTTTTCCAATTGTAGGGGCACTGTGGCTGTGGGGGGACCTATGGGAAAATACGTCAGTGCAGTTCTGGTGCGATAACATGTCAGTGGTGCATATTATTAACAACCTGTCAGCCAGATCGGGGAGAGTGATGTGATTGGTGAGGGCTTTTGTCCTCCGTACATTGCAACTAGAGATGGGCACGACTCAGAAAAAAACCTTCGTTTTCGTTTTCGTTTTCGGCTAGGGTCCGTTTCGTTTCGTTTCCGTTTTTCGCGAAAATTCGCAAAAATTAGTCGGTTCGTTTTTTCGTTTTTTCGTTGTCGTTAGTACTGGTTTGGGGGGGGTAGCGGGCTCCTGGAGGCAGCTGCAGGAGTCAGCCAGAGCCACAAGTGACAGACTGGCAAACTCTTTGCACATGCTGCGTTTCACATACGTATGTAGTGTAATGCAAGTAGATCTGGCTTAGGATTAAGATGGGTTAGCAGTGCACAAGAGCTAGGGTTAGGCTAGTGATGGGTGAGGTTAGGGTGAGTATTGGGGTGCACCTCTGGGTGCCTCTCTGACCCACTTAGAAGGACAGTGTACTGGTGTATGGGTTAGGCTTAGGCTTAGGGTTCAGGTTCGGGCTACGATTAGTGGGCTGTTTATGCCCGATTGGCACATCCCAGAAGTCTCTGTGGTCAACCTGGCCAAGTGGCCTTGCGATTGGTGGAAAATTTGCATGTTGCACTCTCATGGGCGAGCCCATCATTGCGAATGCACAGGTGTAAAAAAATAAAATGAAATGAAATAAAATAAAATCAACGGAGACGTTTTTTTGCAAGACAAACCCACTGCTGCTACTGTAAAAATTCAAGCA
>JAHTLZ010000007.1:11707096-11718405 GCA_023846285.1 Phrynocephalus versicolor | reverse complement strand
TGTGGTGCTTTGGTGGGGTTTTGGACCACGATTTAAAAAAAATATTGTGGTCGGCATTTTGGATCCCCCCGCCCGCACACCGCATGGCAAAGGCAGACGAGACGATCCCCCCCCCGCCTGGTACCAGCAGCGCAGCAGTAGCAGTAGCCAAGGAGAGGGGGGCGAGGAAACCCCCACCCCCCAAAAAAACCACCCTTCTGGCCTGGTAGGTGCCCTCAGACAGTTTTCGCCTGCTTTTAGGGCCGGGAATCGGGTTTTTTTTACTTTTAAAAACTTTTTTTCTGTGCCGCTTGGCATTGCGTGATCGCGTGACGTCACGCAAGTAACGAGCACGACAAATCAGACCAAAATTGTTCGTTCGTCGGTTCGAGCTCGAAGTCTGGGGCAGTAATTCCCGTTACCGTTTCCGTAGAGTAACGGAACCGACTAACGGAAACGGAAACGGGAATACCGCTAAGTCGTGCCCATCTCTAATTGCAACTCAACATTGTGGTGTGCGCCAGGCACATCCCAGGTCTGGATAATAGCTTAGCAGATGCCGTCTCCTGACAGCAGATTCAGAGGTTCAGGGAGCTGGCCCCAGGAGCAAATGCACACCTGGCGAATCTGCCGGAAGCCGTCTGGGAGATTGGAGGTGGGAGGCGAAGCGGGCCATAGGGTTGGCATTCGCACCAAGGACCAGGCGGGGATATGAAGCAGCAACAAACGAGTTCAAGGCATTCAGGGCTGAGCAGGGCTTGCGGCCACTGTGGCCAGTTCCAATTGAGCACCTACAGCAGTTTGTCATTTTCCTGTATAGGAAGGGCCTGATGCCGGGGTCCATCCAGGCCAAGGCGACCGGCTGCGCTGATAACACCGGCGACTTTTGGGTCAGGAAAATGGTGGAGGGATACGGGAAGGAAAGGGTTAGGAAGGCGGACCCCAGGACCCCCATTACACCCGATATCCTGGCAAGAATGGGGCGGGCATGGCAGTACGTGTGCAGGGATGCTTACGAGCAGGCGCTGTTTTGCGCGTCGTCCCTGGTCGCATTCTTTGCAGCCCTAAGGGTCAGTGAGTTAGTCGCCTCGGGGAAAGGGGATAGGTCCGGGGCAGCCCTGCAGCTGGCGGTATACTAATTTGCATACGCAAGTCTAAGACTGACCAGAGGGGCAAGGGGGGAACGTCCGGCTGGGGACATGCGAGCAGAAGGAAATTTGCCCGGTGTCAGTCCTCCAGGAGTTTATCCAGCTCAGGGGGGAAGGGGTCGGGTACCTTTTCTGCCACAGGGACGGGACACCACTGACGAGGTTTCAGTTCTGGAGGGTCATGGCGTTAGCCATGCAAAAGGCTGGTATACCACCGACCCTCTTTGGCACCCACTCCTTTCGGATTGGGGCAGCATCCACTGCGGCGGCTATGGGTTTTGACAGGGCTGCAATACAGAGAATCGGCTGGTGGAAATCCCGCAGGTACGAGGCCTACGTCCGCCCCCTACCACAGGTATAAAGTCGGACGGTATTCCCCACCACCTCGCCTTGCTTTTGGTCTCTCCCTCTGCAGGTATCGCAAGTGCAGCACGGAGGTGCGTGGTCATCATCGGGCACAGCTTCGTATATTGGGCAGCAAGGCACGCTTGGAGATTGTCATGGGGAATCCAGCTGGGCCTAAGCGCCTCCGCAACGGTTGAGTGGAAAGGGGTCAGGGGTATGCGCTGGTCAGAGGTGATGCCCTTGGCGAGGAGACTGGCACTGGGGATGCCACCAGACGTGCTGATCGTACATGCAGGCGGCAATGACCTAGGCAGCCAAACCGGCAAAGCCTTGATTGGGGAAATTATCCAGGACCTGGCAGCCTGGCAGGAAGACTTCCCTGCCAGTAAAGTAATGTGGTCAACAATTATACCGCGAAGGGTGTGGGGGACCCACTCAAGGAAGGTGGGCCTAAACAGGGCCAGGCGGAGCGTCAACAGGGAGGTCTCCAGGCATGTGGTGCAACACGGGGGAGAGGTGGTTGGCCACCCGAACATTAGACCCAGCAGCGAGGCACTGTATAGATCAGACGGCGTGCACCTCTCAGAGGCGGGCTTGGATATCTTTCTGGAGGATCTAAGGAGGGGGCTACAAGCTGAAGTCGGCAGCTTGGTGGGGGCACATGGGTCATAGCAAGCTTGCCCATGCCGTGGCGGGTAGTGCGGAAAGTGGTGTCACATGGTGAGTATTAAGCGCAGTAAGCTATGAACTCCAACCCTGCAGGTGCCGAGAATCAGGAAATTGCAGCACACGGGCGGCGGGCGGGGGAGAGTAAATTTCTTATCCTGCCCCGGGGGAGTGAGAGGCCCTGTGAGGGCACTCACCCCCGGCGACAGGGTACATAGCACTCGCCGGCCGCCGGGGGGCACCAACAACCTTGGCACACCCCGCGGGGCCCCTGCACTCGCCCAAACAATCTTCCGGGGGGAGGTCCCAGTCCGGCCTCCTGGACCCTCACAATTTCCGCACTCTAGTCGCCCCCTCCTTTGTGATGTGTTAATTTGGTTTCAATCGGCATTATGCGATCGAATTAATTAATTAATTGGCTGATGTCTTATCTGGTTAATAAACCTTGGCCCTGTTCCACCCAGTACTGAGTCTCGCGTCGTTTCTCAGTTCTTGGGGGGGCAATGAAAAATACATGCTTGTCTTCAGTGAAAAAAAAAGTGTCTTGACAAACTGAGCCATTCCATCAAAGAATGGTCAACTGTGAGATTTTCATTCATTGCACAACAGCAAAATGGCTGCTCCAACAGGATGAAGTTCTTGAAGGGGGTTTCTTTGCCCGCCCACCCGAACTTGGTGCAGAAACATGCCAGCTACAAGGTCGGAGCTGCAGGGGCCGGGCAGCCTTTATAAGGGCTGCGCACACAGTTACTTGCCTCCCTTTTGCTCTGGCGATTGTTACCTGCCACCTGCTCTGTAAGTGGAAAGAATGAGATTAACCAGTCACATATGGGCTAGATGGGAATTTTTGGCTGTCACTCTGATTGGTGAGTTTTTGCCCATCCCATTCTGTCTCGGGGCCAGGAAGTTCACCTAGTCATAACAGGCAGGTAGTACAAGAGGTACCAGAATTCAGGTGTGCAGCTGATGGACTGAGCCAGGGTTATGCACCTCATTACAAAATTTCATTGGGGGTTCCACCCTGCTCTGGTCTATGCTTGTAAGTTAGTCACCATTTTAATTTGCTACAGCTCCTTGGAAAAATAAAAGTTGAAGCACTCCTAGGTAATGTAGGAAGTTTGAAATGAGTTCGAGCTAAGACTGCCACCAGACATACTGGGACTAGGCAGGCAAGAGGGGAGATTTGCCAATGCTGGTGCCTAACAGCAACATGGGTATAAAAAAACTAATCACAGCAATGTTTTTTAGATATTTTTGCTTATACTTTGCTTATACAGTGGAACCTTGACTTACGTCATTAATCCGTTCCAGAGGTCTAGACATAAGTCAAACATGTCTTAACTCAAATGAACTTTTCTCATAGAAAGTAATGAGAAAGTGGATTAATCCGTTCCAGATGATGAAAAAGACCCCCCGAAAACAGCAATTTAACACAAATTTGACTGGGATAGGAGATTCCTTCCGGGGATGTAAATGAAATGTCTCTTGAAAGAAAGGAGGAGGCAAGTTATACGCCTCCACTTTTTAATGTTCATAGCAACAATGTCTAACATTTAAGTTTTACTGATTTTTAACCTGACATTCCAAGTTCTGAACAACCCTATGCTTACCATTAGAGTCCCATTGTGGACCAGAATTCTGCAGCCAGATTTTTTACAAGACTGAGCCGACTGTCTAACCAGCGAGGCCAGCACCAAGCTCCCAGCCCTTCTCCTCCTCTAGCAGCAGCAGCGGCTTCAGGGAGGCTGAGGACCAGCTCCAGGTGTTCAGAGCTGGCCTCGCCGAAGCCGCTGCTGCTGGAGGAGAGGAAGAAGACAGGAGCAGTTTGGAGGCAGCAGCCGCGATGCTGGGTCCTGGCTGCCGCCCGATTCCGGTGCCTTGCGCAGGGACTCCAAGCTGTAAGTCAAAGCCTGCGACTCAAGTCAAACAGGCCACTTCTTGCTGCAAGTCAAATATGCTGCTAGTCAAGCAGCATGTAATTCAAGGTTCCACTGTACTTTGATTGAAGATATGTTCAATAACTGAACTGTTTATTATTATTATTATTATTATTATTATTATTATTATTATTATTATTATTATTATTATTATTATTATTATTATTATTATTATTATTATTATTATTATTATTATTAAACAACAACTTTATTTTTATGCTGCTTTTCTCTCTGCTACACTGCAATCCAAAATTTTTAAGTAGTTACATGACTTCCCTGGGCATAGATCAACAATTTGCAGCAAACTTTCTTGATGGGTTTATCTTCTTAGGCTGACATTTAAAATCCTTACTGAAATCAAGAGACTCATCAGTGCATGTAATCAGTGAGTCATACATGCTAAAATCTCGATGGAGTCCTTCATCTGTTAACTGACTGGCATAGGTGGATAGTTCTGGATGTAGAATTAATAAAACTTCTCTACAACTCTACTCCCTCACTCATATGCACATATGCTACATATTCAATATGTGTTTATTATGGGTTTGTCTTGAAGATAATTGCTTGTGATTTGTAGGACAAATAACTGGGACTGAACTGAAGTCGGTGGTATTTGCACACCCCTATTTTCAACATTTGGAAAAAATTACATTTATGAGTAACTTTTTCCAAATGTTCACAACAGGGTGTGTATATGCCAGAATCCTGTTGACGTAAGTTATACCACAGATCTCTGGTGATGCCATGGCTATTTCAGAAAATGTAAAGCTTCTCATCCTTCCACTGTCTCTGGCTATAGGGATCTCTAGGGGTCCGACAAAGTCTTTTGGAGCTGCCAAGTAGGGTAGAAAATGATTTGAAGTCAGAAAATAGCTCCCAGCTGTTCAAAGTTTAGCAATTACTCTAGGCCAGCTCATGGCTTCTGCTCTTATTGGAGGAATTAAAACAAAAAGATTGGCTATATTTGAATGTGACTGCCAGTAGTCAAATCAGAATACACTTCATACATGCACTTCCAGCCCTCTCTAAGCATATAGGCAAAGGGAAAATACACTCCCAGCAAATAGTATGTTCTATCTGCAAGTACATAAATATGTTTTGCTTTTTCTCATTCTCCCTCTCATACATCAATACATGTGTTTACATCTTGACATGCACTGGAAATCTCTCTCTTAGCACTCATCTTGTGATTTATTAAAACCAAAAGATCTGAAGGAAGCCTCATCAAACAGAGAGAAGCAGAACCAAGGTGGCTAAAGGTCGGCTCCTGGATGAAAGCAGAAATAATAAGTTTTTGAACCGATGTGTGAATAAGGGTTTGCACAATCAAAGAGAACAAGGGAGGGGGACTCATATCTCAATGCTTTACACACTATTATATTGAGCTCCAGCTTTGCCCCTTAGGAAGCTGCGCTATGCAATCAACGAAGAACTGACATCCCAATAGCCTTTCTAGGCAAAATTGTGCCAAGCTGAGGTCTGAATTTTAAACTTGCAAAGACTGTGTACATTTCTAACCAGCTCCAAAGGCTGGAGCAGATGGAGAATGAAAGATGAAAAATAACTGAGGATGCTAGCAGTAGCAAATACAGATGTGGCTTACACCCAAACAACAAAGTGCTTGTTGTTATATGCCATCCAGAACTGACTAATAGAGAGATTTCAAGGCAGGTGAGATATTTAAGGAGTGTTTCTACCAGTTCCCCACACCCTGGGAATTTCCATGGCTAACTAGGGATTTGAACCCATTCCTAGTCCATCACTGTACCCACTACACCACACTGGTTAGTTAATACGTTTTAGCATAAGTAACGTGTAAGGCTAAGTGACATGACAACAATCTATTATTAGATCTATGGCATCTTTACATTTTAGAAAATGAGCCATTTTCCCTTGCCATAGTTGTGGATTTTGATAGAGACCAAAGCATGGGGAAGTAGATTTTAACTCTCCTACATCATTGCTTCTCCAGGAAAACTCCTCCTTATGAAATGGATATCGTGTATATCACTAGGTAGCTGTATAGACAGTGGTTTCCCTCAGAGAAAGATCAAGGAGTAAGAATAGAGGAGACACGGACAATATAGATTTATGTTGTTCTTTGCAAAGCATGGACAGGTCCGATCCTATAGCACCAACATCTTCTGGAGAGTCCTACTCTGCCCACTTTGTACTGCATTATCCATCCTGTATGTGTCTATTATAAAAAGGTTCCACAGAAGATGGCTTTGTTGCATGTCCATTCAAAGAGCTGAGCACTCTGAAAATATGTAAGTTTATAATTACATAGATCTTCACAGGGAGCCAAGCTTTGTTTCTTTCAGTGGGGGATGTTTATACTAGGAACATCTTGCCTACTATTTATGTCACGCCTTGTAAAAAACTGTGGCTATAGTTACCTGAAGAGATGTTTTGTCAGTGACAGACACGTTGCTTTGTGTAGAATTGCTGAAGAAAGATGAGGTCAGCACAATTAATCTGTGTGAGGAGCTCTTTTGTTTTTGAATTGCAGGAAGATCTAGCAGCTGAGTTCTATAGAAGAGCCTGCTGTTTTAAGGCATTAACCTCCACACTTTTCTCATTGTAGAGGGAAAGATTTCTGAATAAGTTAATATGAAAAATAATACTAATCATGTGTTGTCAAGTCAGTTCTGACTTATGGCAACCCTCTGCAGTGGTTTCCTGTTAGAGAATGCTGAGACATGATTTTACCATTCCCTTCTACTGAGGATGTCTTGGAACTGTGTAGCTTGCACAAAGCCACACAGGCTGGGTCTAATCGCAACAGGCACAGTGGGAAATCAAATTCCAAATCTTTGGCTCTGCAGCCAAAGAGCTATGGGGACATTCAGTTATCTGAGATAATATTCTACAGAAAATACTCAGTATTTAATTAGCAATGATGATGTTGTTTTTGCACTTGTTCTTGCTTTTTGATGGTCAGGTATGCCCCATTTTTACAGTAGCTCAACATTCTTAAGACTGTTTACAATAACAATTGAAATTGAATTTCTCTTTGAAATTCAAAGGTCTCTTCATCTAAAATGGAATGATTCATGTTGAAAATGCACAGTTCATCTTGAGGTGAAAGATCTCTTGCTGTGACTTACATGGTTGTCTTGAAAGCATGGTTCCAAGGTGGGTTGTAACCTATAAAGCTTAAGTATTTGCAAACCTAAGTTGATAGAGGCGGAAACTTATTGAGAAACATTTTCTTTGGCAGAAATTTATTTTAACACAATGGTGTAAAAATGGGCAGAATACTATTGCTTGCTCATGTAAGGTCTGCATACTCTGTATTCTCAAAAGCTTTCATGGTCGGGATCTGATAGCTGTTGTGTTTTTTGGGCTGTTTGGCTGTGTTCTGGAAGTTTTTCTTCCTGACGTTTTGCCAGACTCTGTGGTCAGCATCTTCAGAGGGAAAGGAGCTAAGGGAACTAGGAGTTCTCTCTGTGCTCTGCATACTGTGAGTAATTGTAGGCAACCAAGAAGGTGGGCACATCATGCCTCAATCTGTTGGAATTCTTTGAGAGTGTCAACAAGCATGTGGATAAGGGAAATCCAGTTGACATTATTTATCTGGACTTTCAGAAGGATTTTGACAATGTCCCACACCAAAGACTCTTGAATAAACTTGCCAGTCATGGAATCAAAGGACAGGTCTCATCCTGGATTAGCAACTGGCTAAGGGACAGGAATTAGAGAGCAGCACTAAATGGGCACTTCTCCAAGTCGAGGGAAGTAAAGAGTGGGGTCCCCCAAGGTTCAGTACTGGGACTCCTGTTTTTCAAACTCTTCATTAGAGATGGGCACGACTTAGCGGAATTTCCGTTTCCGTTTCTGTTTTTCGTTTCTGTTACATAATGAAACGAAAAATGAAAAACGGCTCAAAACTGGAACAAAAACGGAAACGAAACGACTAATTTCGAGCCAATTTTCGTTTTTCGTTACTGGAAAAGCACTTAATGGAGGTAAATGGGAAGAAACAAAAAAATTTTCGTTTTCATTTTCATTTGTCGTTTTCGTTACGCAACGAAATGAAAACGAAAAATTTTGAAAATTAGCTCACGAAAACGGAAACGAGCTGAAACGGACCCCTAGATGAAAACGAAAATGAAAATGAACAATTTTTCTGAGTCGTGCCCATCTCTACTCTTCATAAACTGGAGAAACTAAACAGCCATTAAACAGAAGGATGGCCCAACATAGCATAGGTAACAGCTCAGGTCCAGAATCAGCAGTACAACTCTATTTGAAGGACAAAGAGCAATCATTCAAAGATGAGGATGTACACATGTTAGACAGAGAAGATAGGTGGTCTGAGAGAGGAGTAAGGGAAGCCATTCATGTGAGCATTGAAACCCTCTCTCTCAACAGAGGTGGGGGCCTCAGGTATAGTATGTCTGCTACTTATCAGGGTGTGTTTTCAACAATACCAGACAACTCAAAAAGCCTTCACCACCAATGCCATAACTAACGACCCATACTTTATAGGTTTCAGCACCTTAGGCCATTGTTCAGTATGGATGCTATTGTTCACCTAACAAGCCTATTCAGGAGATTGTTCATCTTATGAGCCTATTTCAGATCAGGGTGACACGAGGTCAAAGCGGATTATAAGATGGAGGACTCGCATTAGCTGTATTCAGACTGATAAAATTGTTTGGATGAGCTGTGAAATGTTTCTATCTCTCATGGAAAAGAAGTCCAGTTGCCATGACTCAACTTCCAGACAAAGGAGTCCTTCTGTTGCAACATGAGGCTGGCAATGAATAGGCCTGCCATGGGAACCATGGGCTCCTTTCCAACATAGAACCAAGGGAGATGGCAACTCAGGGTCACCTTCAGCTTCACAGCTGGTGCAGTCAGGCACGTTGTTGCCAAGACTTGAAGCTGACCTGGAAGGCAGTCCAATCTGAAATGTAAAACCCTCCAAAATTGCCTGTACAAGTTGTTCTTGTGACCACATTTTCCAGCTTGATTTCACACAGTTATAGCTCCTACAACTCAGTTTCTAAGAGAGAGGGTATAAAAGCAAGGAAATGCTTTAAAAAGGAGCAAAGGGTGGGGGAGGGGGAGAGAGAGAAAATCTGCTTTCACATTGCCATTATTTTGAAAACATGTTATGTCCATTCCAAGATCAGACAAATCCTTAGAAAAACAACTTTCTGGACAAAGCAAACAGTCCTTAAACAAAACAAATGAAGGTTCTCATCATCATCATCATCATCATCATCATCATCATCATCATCATCATCATCATTAAAGAATTCACTTACTACCAGCTCAAAAAAGCAACACAGGAAAAATCCAATCACTTCTTCAAATAGCACTGTGTTTCACACATCTACCCTCCTTCTCTGAAAGCTGCTCATTTAGATAGGGAGTTAGTGCTTATTTAAAGAAAGAGTCCCAAATATCACCAAGACAAAATTTCACATGGAAAAATAAAGGGAAGAGAGCAGTTTTTACTCATGACAGTAAAGCACCAAAATATACAGTTATAAATTGCCTGGTGCCAGTGGCTCAACCATCAGCATCAACTTAGTTAATGGCGTCTGGTTGTCCACCAGTGGGAGATAAGGCATTTCCTGGAACAAATGAATTCTGCTGCCACTTTTTCAGTGGTCTAAACAGGCACAGCCTCTCTTCTTCTCCCCTCCAAAGAGACTTGCCTCTAACCTAAAAAGCCCAATCTGGAGAAATTCAACCAGATAAGCCACAGGACTGATCAAGTTGTCCTGCCCCAGCATAACTAGAAATGGAACTCCAACAGTGGATAATTTTTTATTCACTATGATGTGATTTTCCCTTGTTACATCAATGTACTTCAATAGAAATGGGCACCTACTGAAAAATGAAACGCTGTTTCATCATTTTGTAATCTAATGAATTTTTTCTTTACAAAATGAAACAATAGGAACCATTTTGTGACAAAACAAAATGAACCACCTTTTTTGGTTCAAGAAACAAAACAGGGGTGCTTCCTCAAGCACTTTCTTGTAAGCCCTCCCCCAAATTTGGGAAGCTTGGGATTCAGGGTGACAAGTTATTCAATTGCAAAGAGGGTCATCCCCAGCAGTAACTGAACAAGTGCTGTGCACGTGCCACACCGGCAATAAGTCAATTTTTTTTACTTCCCGTTGCTTAACTCCTATATTGGTGGCACGTGCTATACAGCACTTTTGCAATTAGCTAGGGGGACTCACTTTGTAGTTGAATAACTCAGCCCCTGAATCTCAAACCTTTCCAAATTTGGGGGGCTTACAGGGAAGAGTTTGAGGAAGGGCCCCTGTGATTTCCATGCTGCTAGATGCATGGGATCACTATTTTTGAGTACATACATACTTAAAAATAGTAATCACAGGACTCTAGTGGCATGGAAATCACAGGAGAACTTCCTCAAGCTCTTCCTTGTAAGACCCCCAAATTTGGAGAGGTTTAAGGTACAGGGGGCTGAGCTATTAAATGCCAAAGAGGGTCACCCTAGGGAAAAATCATTTGTAATTAAGGGAAGTGCTTGAGGAAGCTCCTCGGGGGAGGGGGGGGGCTTTGAAGCACTTTCCTCAATTACATATGATTTTTGTACAGTGGTACCTTGTATAAAGGAATTAATTCATTCCAAATGAAATTATGTTAAGCAAATTTTCCTTTATACAAATGTCCCATAGGAATGCATTGAAAACAGAGTAATCCC
Organism: Phrynocephalus versicolor; assembly: GCA_023846285.1. Classification (NCBI taxonomy): domain Eukaryota; kingdom Metazoa; phylum Chordata; class Lepidosauria; order Squamata; family Agamidae; genus Phrynocephalus; species Phrynocephalus versicolor. The sequence continues at coordinate 11,707,633 of JAHTLZ010000007.1, read as the reverse complement.
TAATCATGACTATTTTATGTTGTACAGATTCGCCCCATAGATGATTCTGTTAAGAAAATTTCTCCCTGAAATTTTTTATGTTGTACAGATTTTATGTTATACATACTGTTTGTTATACGAGGATCCACTGTAATTTAATAACTCAGTTCCCTGAACCCAATACCTCTCCAAATTTGGTGGGCTTACAGCGAAAAGTCCAAAAAGCACCCCCCCTCCCAATTTAGTGCCTCTAGGATGCAGGGGAGCCATTATATTGAGTAACAAATTGTTTCTTTTCATTTCATTTCATTCTGAACATTCATTTTAAAATTTGTTAATAACAAAATGAAACCAAAGGAGAAACAAAATGAAAGGAAACACTATATTTCATTTTGTGCCCATCTCGATACTTCAAGGCTTTTGCAAACAATCCCAGTTGATAACTGTACTGTATGTGTTAACTTTGAACTCAGACAGTTTTTTAAAATATCCAATGTGATCTTATTCTGTCTGTTCAGTTGTAAGAGTGATTGAATTTGGTATGGTTTCCATCCACCT
>JAHTLZ010000007.1:11694838-11707086 GCA_023846285.1 Phrynocephalus versicolor | reverse complement strand
TAGATAGATAGATAGATAGATAGATAGATAGATAGATAGATAGATAGGTGGGTGGGTGGGTGGATGGATGGATGGATTTGTTTCAGTTTATAATGTGTATATGAAACTCATTACTTATGCAAAGTGACTGTAGTGCAAAAGTCTAGCAATATTACTGAATGGAGCTATCTACCACCAGCTCACAACACTGATGATTTTAGCAGTGCAGGATTTTTTTTTTAATTTTTTTTTGCCCCAATAGAGATGTGGGTTGGAAAAGGATTCTGTAGTGGGGACAAATGATTTACTACTACTACTATAGAATATTTATTCTCATAGTGTAGAAAATAGCAAGATTTATTTACAGAGCCAGAATCCCCCAGGTATATTATAAATATAATTACAAGAACACATAAATATATTTATGCTATGCCAGCAGGCCTTTAGCACCACAGATCTGTGCTCTCTCAACAGGTACATACTGAAAGACTAAATGTATTAAAATAGAAATAAATCATTTATTCCTTTTGTTAATTCAGCAGAAGACAGCTTAGTCCGAAGGAACAATTTATCCATATCAACAGGCATTACAACAGGATAATATCAAAACGTTCTCCTAGGCAGATCAAATAGCCTGTTATAGGATTTTGCTAACTCAAAAGTGGGGGAGGTGGTCTTTTTCTGACAACTTGATATTTTGTTTTTATCAGGTCAGATATGTCAGTGTGTCTTGGCACACTATTGGTCCCAAATGTCTTGTGTTTGCAAGGAAAACTGTTTCGTTCTTTTGCCAACCACTAAAATAGATGCACTGTATGCAGTTTTCATCAAAGCAAAGAGTACCTCACAGGCCACATGTGGCCCATCGGGACCTCTGGTTCAGGGTTCTTATTCCCCTAGTACCCCATTGTATTAAAGAAAAGAAAAACTTTGGTGTGAGAGGCTATTCAATTCTTTTAGGCTGGAAACTAGAAGCAATGACTTCTAGCCTAAATCAATCCAAACAGGCTCTGAAAGGGCCAAATTGCTAATCACATCCCCTGCAACCCCATTAATCTATTCACAGAGGTGTCATTAGATTACTTCTTGTTTATGGTGGCCTTAATAGGTTTTTCATAATACATAAGATATACGTACAAGGAACAAATTAACATTGTCCTGTCCTAATTCATGTTCTCGGTTAAATGGGATTTGAATGCTAGCCTCCTGAGTCGCAGTTCAACATTCTGCCCACTGACATCATCACATCACCCACCTTCTACTCCCTACTAACATACAGAAACCAGAAAACCCAGGTAGACCCATTGTATCAAGCATCAATATTGTGACTGTTGGGGTATCTGGGTACTTGGACTCCAACCTCAAACCATATGCCAACAATGCATCTACTTCTGCAAGAACTACCACAGAAATCCACACACAAGCTTCCAGTCAACAGCATAGCTACAGCGGATGTAGAAGGACTCTACACCAACATCCCACAGAGAGGATGACCACAGGCTGTCACAAATACCATTCAGAGCAAAACAGAAGTGCACACAATCACCACCCTCTGTGACTTCATATGTACAATGAACCTTTTCACCATTGACAATGAAACCTACCTCTAGATAACAAAATTGTGATGAGTACATGCATGCTCACACAATATGCAAACATATTATTGGCTGACCTAGAACAATGCATTCTTAATTGTTGCAACAACAAAAAACACTTCTCTATTTTATGCATATTTATGACATTACCCTGATCTGGACCTATAGAAAAATAAATTCCTAGAGAAATTCCACTAGGATTTCTTCTAAACATCAACATAATCCTGGAAGAATCTACAAATCAGGTGTATTTTCAGGATGCCACTGTAAACTACAAATCTGTTATCTTAACACCTCGCTGTACTGAAAACCCACTGACTGATATATGTACTTGCATGCTTCCAGTTTCTATCCTGAACACACAACATTCATTTTATACAATCAAGCCCTGGGGCAGTGATGGCAAACCTATGGCATGGGTGCCAAAGGTGGCACTCGGAGCCCTTTCTGTGGACACCCGACGTCGCCCCTTCACAGCCACACGTATTCACGTTAAATTGCTGTATTGGCACTTTGCAAAAAATTAGTGGGTTTTAAATTGCAGTTTGGGCACTTGGTCTCTAAAAGGTTCGCCATCACTGCCCTAGGGGTACCGTAGTACCTCTGTATTCACTGATTCAGCATCTACTGATTCAGTTATCTGTGGTTGGCCACCAGAAATAATTAAATAATTATTAAATAAATCACTGTCATAAAAGGGTGCCACAAAGCAAGTTACTATCACAAAAGCATGTCACAAAGCATGTTACTGTTGCAAATAGCAGCTGCCATTGATTTCTTGGGGGTGCTGACAGGCAGTTTGCTGTTATATGTGGGTTTTGGTATCCATGGGGAGCCCCCGGAACCAGTCTCGCATGAATACTGTAGAATCATTATTGCTTGGACCCACAAGACAGATATTCCAAACTCAAGGATCTACAAAATAAATTCCTCAGACTACAATACCCACTCAATATGATTAAGCAACAAAAAAGCAAGATGGATAACCAAAAGGAATCTACTGCAGAACAGATTCAAAAGGGTGGGGGAAAGACCTAACATCACTAGTTGTCACTTCTGATCAACAAGTGGACTTCAGAAATGGAAACACAGAGAAACTTGTTTCATATCATTTTAATCCATCAGGACACTGCACAAGAGCTAAAAGATGCTATTTGAGAGAAAGATAATTCTACTGTACTTACTGAATATCCCAGATATATTTCTCACCTTAGCAGATCCACCAAGAAAGCTTCAAAAGTAACTAGAGAGTTTTCACACGTTACCCATCATTATTACTGCTTTCCAAACCTCCTAGAAAGGGAACTGAATATTAAACAGTTTAATATAGTTTCAGTTATTGTTTTATACCTGGGATTCGTACATCCTTTCACATTAGAAGCATCAATGGAATAGATCTGAGTATCACAATATCACCTCACTTTTAAATACATCATTGACTTCTAACTTCCTAACTAACCAACCACAATATATGTATGGCATGTATAGATGTATACAAAATTGTCACATTATCTCTTTCTTATGTCTGAGGAAGAGGATTTTATCCATGAAAGCTCACATTACAATATAACAATCTTTAAAGTGCTACAATGTTTTTGTTTTTTTAATGTGTTCTTTTTGTGTGTGCGTAATGCTTGTGCAGGCTAACACACAGTGACCTCTTATAGAACTACATCACACAGTATTTCACACAATATATTCCTTGCCTCAAAAGAAAAATTCTGTTTCATCACAAGGCAGTTCTGTTTCAACTGACCTGCATATTGGTGGCCATTTTTAATCCAAACTTTTTCTCTGAAGGAATTACAAAATGTGAATCTATCCTCTCCAAGAAGATGCCCTGCCTAGATCCCAACATAGCACCAATCACCTGTTACTGAACAAAACATGAAGCGAGGTTTGCAGACAGCCCAAGAGAAAACGTTTGCTATTGTGAGCATATAATTTTGGATTAGACTATTAATGCTGGCTTCTTTAATAATAGAAAAGCATATATTTTCAAACATACATACATGAAGGTTCCAGATTGTAATGCTTAGACACTTGAAACATGGCATAGTTACTAAGGGGACCCTAGGGTTATTATTTGTTAATAAAAATCTGCCTATAGCCTGCAGGATTATCTTTACTAGTGGCAGATGTTTCTAAACATCCCTAAAGAAAAAGGTGATGGCAGGATTGGCATGCTCATTTCTCCAGGGAGCCTGTAGGTAGCTCAATATCATGCTTTCTTCTGCAGGGTGTCCAAACTATTGTAAAAAAAAAATCTGAGGAAGAAGGCAAGAAAGAATTCTATTTCCCAATAAGGATAGGAGAGAAGGATGAAAAGATGGCACTCCTAGGAGCAGAAAGGGAAAGACAAGCAAATTAGAAAAAGAGGAGTGGAAGAAGAAATATGGGATGAAGAAGAGAAGAAAATCAAGAGCACTGGGTGGGGATGGGAGACTGGGATTTTTCTAATACCTGTAAGGCTTGGTACTTCTGTCAGAGAACCAATATCAGAAAGCCCCTCTGACTCTCTAAAATGTAGGCTTCAATAGATTTCATGTGCTAGTTCATATTTCTTAAAATCTTGTTTTTTTTATTATAAATATTTATTTTTATTCAATTCTCTGATATTTGTGTACAAACCCCATTATCCCACAACATTATTGTGGGGTGTGTTCATATAAAAATATGGGGATTTGTTTCATTCTTACTAAAAGCGAGCCATATAGAATTTCATCCATCTGCTCCAGCCAAATTTCACCGATGTACCGTAATTGTTCCAAGCATGAAGAAAACCATACAGTACCTAACTTTCATGCTGCTGTTAAAATGGTAAACATATTAGCTGGAAACATGGTGGTCATTCCAATTCAATTCCATAAATGTGGCTGAGTTCACAGGGCCCCATACCTATATAGTCCTTTACCTAGTCCTTTACCTAGAAAGACAAATCTTATTGGTTTCCTTTAACCTACTTATCATTATCTTGTTGAAAAAATATCCAACGTATCATTTTCTTGTTTAAAAAATTTCCAAAGTTCTTTCTCCCTCCCTACTAAAAAGCTTGGAGGGAAATAAGTATTGTATGACTCAGTGGTGGGTGGGAAGCTTTCAAGTTTTAGCCTGTTTTTGACCTCCATATGGTTGCAGCCACAGGCACTACTTTGCAAAAAAAAAAAAAAAAAAAAAAATCATATGAAAGTGATGGCACATTTTTAATCTTTTGTTGTTCTAGGATTCCCCCTCCCCCTCTGCCTATATGACAAGGCCAGCGTGTCACAACAATCTCCATCTGTCTATGGCATATTTGGAGGATATCCAAAATAAAGATAAAGCTAATGCATGTCTATGTCACAGATGGTCACAAAATTACATTGCCTACCATAGTGAATCAGAAGTGGAAATTCCACTTGAGATGTAGCAGTACTCTGAGGCTTTTAACTAAACCAACTCAAAATGCTAGCATATTTCAAGGATCAAACAGCCAGGAAAGAGCAATAGCTGCACATTTCTCTGCACAAGAACGGGAAGAATGTCTGCGCTGACAGTAATTTTTATGTACACTTTGATAAAATTTTATGATCCCAAGATGCAAATACAATGCAACCATGCACAGTCCACTGAAACGGCTCTAGTAAGAACTGAGTTACCTGTACGAACATGATTCCATAGGTAATGAGCTGTATCAGTTCAGCTTGATGGTTGGGATTTTACTGCTTCCCCGGACCTTGTGACAGCTGTTCATTAGTGTGCAATGCAGCAGAAGGAATTTGCTGGGAAATGGGAATTCCAGTACTCATCTCTGTTATCTTTACACAGTCGCATGTACAAGTACAAGAGTATCTGAAGTCCTCTCCTCAACAATACGTTTTGCCATTTCAAACAGCCTAAAATGCTTATCAACATATGCTGATTAATGTAAATTGGATTTTCAGTTGAACAACACAAGCCCGCAAAGAGAGGTGTCAAAATGCTTGGGGATTTGTTTGTTGCCTTTGTCTAGCAGAAAAAAATGCAACCCTTGTGGGAGCAATAAGCAGATTTTGTATTGGGGGTTATGGTGTCATTTGCATATAAAAACTATTAGATTTTACAGTTTAGGGACATAAACAGACTTTTAAAAATCAGATTTATATAAACAGTGCAAACCTTTTAACCTGAGAGTAATTTCTGGATCTCCCTTGGATTGCATAGATGGGCCCCTGAAGCAAAAATATACAGGTCTCTGCTTGGCATCTGGCATAAGCAGCTCATGGTCTCAGCATTAGTGTGTTGTTTATCCCACAGTGCTAGAGTGAGCGTTCCCCATTAGGACTATGGGATGCCAATGGCTTCTTAGCAACTCTTTGTTGAGAGAAAAGGAGGGTATTAAATAAAGAGATACCTAAATAACCCCAAGCAATATGTCCATCCATTCTTGCACCATAATATATTTTGAGGCCATAGTTTTGGTAAGATAATTCAATTTGATACAGAACAGAGAAATCAGTTGGAAATAGTGACTATAAAATGTCACATGTGTGTTGCTCATTTCCTTGGAGCGAAAGCAAACCTACTCAAGCCATAGGCTGCTTGAAGCCTGTTTCCTCTTCACGTTTTCATTGTTTCTTCTGTTAAGAGCAAATGGAGAAAGCTGTTGACTCTCATTTTTAAGAAAAATCTTAGGAAGGAGACATGCCTTCTGCCAAAGACAATTCACAGCAAAAATTTGCAGCTTCCTTGACATTCAACCCTCATATTCCACAGCAAAATGACCACTTGGATCTTCTTCAGCCCTGGGTGTACGGTGCCTTTCAGATGGTTGGACTGCTGTGACTCTGTTTTCTGGAAAGAATGTGGCTTGCAGTCCACCTTATATGGAAGTGGAATGCTCCAGCTTGGAAAAGCCTGTACTAAAAGTTCTTCTTCCCTTCTACAAATGAAATTTCATTTATGAGATGCAGCAGGCTAAAAGGTGTCTGAGCAACTGTTGATGAGCAGCAACAGCAGCAGCAGCAGCCTGGAGTTTAATAGGTCTTGTTCCATGTAATAGGACTCATTCCAGGTAAGTGGAAGTTTAGTTCAACAGCCGCCTTTTAAAAATAAATAGTACAAACGTCTTTTTCATTCTGTTTATTTTATCTGGGCAGATTGGTTTGTTATGCCCAGAAGTTGTGTTACAATAGCAAGAAGAAGCTGAAATTATGACAAAGTCTATCTAGTCTTCTATTTTTCCATGGTCCAGAATACATACTGCTCCTATCACACCAAGCTTGTTAGGTAGGCTGCTTAATGAAATGCAAGCACAAGAATGATAATTACTGATATCAAGTGCTCCCCGAGACAGGCCTGCTACCATGGTGCATGCACCTGCTGCCCTTGTGATAGGCAAGACACATGTGCAGAGGAAGCAGCTGGTAGAGTGGTGGTGGATGCATGCGCTGAGGCAGTGGGCCTGGCTCCTGGTAGAGAAGGCTGGCCTGCTGTTTTGAAGGATGGCAGTGGCAGGAGAGGAGGAAGAGGTGGTGGAGGCATGATCAGCTCGAGCGGTGATGGGAGCTGTAGGAAGGTGACAGGTGGGTGGCAGAGGAGTTTGAAGGCATTAGCACGTAGCCCCCAACTCCACCCCACCCTAGCACAAATAAGATAAATGAACTACAAACTTTCTACTTGTACTTTTTATGAGAGTCTATAGCGCTCTCAAAAATTTAAAGGGAGTCAGGTTAATGGGGGACAAGAGACTTCCTTCTGCATTTTCTTATCTACTTGCATAAAAGCATAGATTATTATTAATAGCAAACGAGCCTATAATTACTGTCCTACATCTTAAACATATAGCATGAACTGCTCTCTATCTCAATGGAACTTAATCAGTTTGGGGACCTTCCCAAATAGAATCCATCAGACATGAGGTTCAACAGAATATTGAGGGAATGGAATTTCACATTTTCTGGATTAAAAATACCATGGTTCTGAATTCTGGGAGTTCCATGAAGAAACTACTGAAGAAACGGAATGGAACAAAATGAAACAAAACACTATTTTTTATTTTGTGCCTATCTCTAGTTGAAACTAAAATGAAAAAAAGTGTTCATTTGCTTTGAAAATACTGTATTCTTTCCTGGCATACAACTCAATTAGGTTTATATATATATAAACCCCAAATATACAAGAGTATAACACTATCAGATTTATAAATAAAATAAGCCTTGTTCTTGTTAGCTTAATAAATGATTGTGCCATTTTATGCCTCTATTTATGTTCTAAGGGCTTGGCTGTACAGGTGACAAATATGTTAGCCTATTCTAGCAAGGGAAAATGAACAATTCCATCATTGTTAATGAGATTAGTATTTTCTTGCTTAAAGGTAAGCACATGCCTGTGCACACATTTACACATTAGTTGTCCTCTAGAAATAGCCAGCATTTAGTATTTGTAATATTCAGCTCATAAACAACATTCCCACTCTCTTACAATCTCCTCATTAGTTAGAATACTGCTATGCAGCAAAGTGTGGTTTCTCTTGTGAGGTGCATAAAGTTGCTAGGCAACCACGAGATACTGCATGCCCTTTTCTAAATGGGTAGTCTAGCCCCAGAGACAATCCATCTTTGTGGGAACCTGGACAAAGTGCCTCCTGGATCTTTTGAAACAGTGGAGTCTAAACCAGGTTTTCCTCATTTCCTCCCTCTTTCTGACCCTCCTTCTGTCAGTCTATAAAGGTCATATGACATTCAGCTGAGCTTTATACAGTGGCAAGTAGAGACTGGAGTATTAGTTGTGGTCAGTGTCAAGCAACAATCTTCAGGTGCTGCCATCCTCAGTCCTGGAATGTCTCTAAGTTCCCAAAGAGTGCATATTAAGAGTGGGGTCAAGAATATATATCAAGAATGGGTTCAAGAAAAATTGAAGGTAAATATGGAGTTGATGGTGGTTGTATTTCATATTTTCCTCTTCTTAGGTTAGGAACCTAAGTAAATAACTAAAATTAAGAGATAGTGATGCCAGTTGAATTGGGTTCTCCAAAATTCATTAGGTGCTGTCATTTGCCCATCCACAGCTTGTGCTGATATCTAGAGTCCTGTTCAGTCTGTTGAATGAGGTTCTATGAATATGTGTAGGGGAAGCTCCTAGCCCTGTACTTATTATGTTCTTCAAAGGTCCACTACAATGTCTGAAAAGAAGTGGAGCCTCTAATGTGTAAGATCAAAACAAGAATACTAGAAAGTCTAAGTTATGTTTGCTTATAATGCTACATGCTAGTAAAATATTTCTGTCTTTCAGACTCAACACAGAATCCACAAAGAATGCAACAGAGGGGCATAGATAGAAGCTTCCCTTTAGTAGTGTTTATATTGTTCTAATATTAATATGCATGGGGTTACCTTTAGAAAGTAACTGGAAGTTCCAGCAGATCCAAAATCAAAGCTTAGAAATACTGTGGCTATAAAACACATTAACATTAAATTTGATCCTTTTTTGTTAGGAGGACAAGCCCATAGATGCAACTGAAAACTAATGTTTTAAAAGTAATTCTTTCAACTTTAATGTGTTATTTATAATGTGGTATATTCTCAAAATCTAAATGTATTCTTGTTTAAGGTAAAGCAATGCTTGCAACATTCACATGTTAAACCAATACATTATTCCTGAGCTTTGTCCAAAATGTTGCACCCCAGCTGTTGACTTCAGTAAATTTATTCTAAAAATAGAAATGCTTCGCTACCACAGCTTTACTAGCCAGAAATCTGTTTCTGGGGATAATTCAAAATGCTGGTTATAAGAAGTGGTAGGGCAGTGTTGGCGAACCTATGGCACAGGTGCCAAAGGTGGCACTCGGAGCTCTTTCTGTGGGCACCCAACATCGCCCCTTCACAGCCACCTGTATTCAGGTTAAATTGCTGTACTGGCACTTTGCAATAAAATAAAATAAAGTAGTGGGTTTAGAATTGCAGTTTGGGCACTCAGCCTCTAAAAGGTTTGCCATCACTGTGGTAGGGTGTTTGTGTCTGACATTTTTAACTCAAAAAAGTTACTTCCAGAGTCTGAATTCCAACTTCTATGAAGGAATCAGTTTTGTGATGGGAGGAACTGTCTGAACTCCTATAGTAATTAGCAAGTAGAATATCCCTTCAATTCAGTGGGGATTTAGGGCATCCACCCTTCTATATGTTCCATTCATTTGGAGGGCCAACATGAATTGTGATATACTGTTTGACTTCAGCCAATGTGTGCCAGCTTCATGCCCTCTAAATTAAAAGTAGGGAGAAGTTTCACAAGGGCAACCTTACCTATTGTAATGATAAAAGAGATATACTTTTGAAATATTGATTCCCCACACAGTTATTAAAGGAACAGCAACTACAAATCAAAAGTGAGTGGATTTTTACCCCCAGCCACATTTCCTGGCTCTAGGTTATTTCTGGTTTGTTTTTATTTATTAAATAGGAAACTCCCCATCTTGTAGCCCCTCAGGGGACCCCCCTGAAGGCAACTCCAATGAATGAAACACAACAGTTTCAAATGAATAAAACACAGCAGCAGATCTTCATCTTTAAAAAAATTGAATGAAATAAAAATCAGATGGTCTCAAGATGGAGGCTATTTAAAACAAATGGCTTGCAATGATGTTGCTTCTTGGAGCTCTTTCCATTCCGGACACCAGCTCTCTCCCTTTCAGTTTTCTATTCTCCCTCCCTCACTCAGTGCATGGTCACTATATGTTCTGTTTTAAATAATCAGTATTGGAGTGCACCCCTCTTCACTTTTAGCATTTAACACAAGCCTTAAGTTTTTCCCAACTCTTGGCTCCAGAGACATTAAAACTTGGAGTCAGAGCATGAAGAACAGAACAATTGATTAGCAAGGTTTTCATTTCTCAGAGAGAGAGAAAGCAGAGATATTTGGGGCAGGGCATTCAAAGGATGAGGTGCTACACATATTATTATTCTCATCTTATTCTGGAATAGCCACACATCTTATTTGAGTGAGGGGCATGGAACATGAACCTCACATGCTGAAAAGGAACAAGGAGGCTCAGACTCAGGCTGCCGAGGGCAGTAGAGGATGGTGGCAGGTCTCGTTGAAGGTTGGTTAATCTGCTGTCAGCTTTACTTTGAGCTTTACAGGAGCTGTCCAAGGTCCTAACTTCATCCCCGCAACTTGATCAGAACATTGGGTACAGTAAAGCCTTTAAAGTCTGGTCTAAGACCTGCAGCAGATCTATTGTCCCACTGACATCAAGTTACAATGCTCTGCTGGAATGAAGTTTTAACAATGTCCTTTTTGTACCCTCCTTTATTTTTTCCTTCTCCATAAACATCCAATTATTTGAACATTACAGAAGCCACTGACTTTTTACAAAAAAAAAAAATAGTGCAGCAAAAAATATTTCTTGCATGCTTGCAGCTACTATATTTTTATTCTGTCTTTCTATCCCTCACCATGACATGAAATATGCCTAATAACTAACTTCCTGAGACAAATCAAAAAGCGGAAAATAAGAGTGCAGTTTAGGGAATTTCTGCTATTCGGTACAGTTAGAAAAACTCTGCCCAGGATCAGAGTGCCAAAATCACTAGATAAATCATCTCTAAAACCAGGAGGTTACAGTTCATTGGAACTGGAGTCTGTAAATGCTTGTGCAGTGACTGGAACTGCAGAAAATCTTGTACTGCTCTGTGGGCAGGTAAAACATTAAGACATGTGGAATAGTGATTTCCATTTATGTTCTACCAGCAGTTTGGTTAACTGTATTGAAAATGGCCACTTGAGCCTTTGTTTGACAATTCATATTAAAGCCAAGTACTGTCACAAATTATATAGTTTACATCTGTTGCTGAAAGAAAGATGAACAACGTTAGCATAGTAAGAATTTCCAAGTTTTCTTAATACATTTTAAATTGCAGGCACAAATTAAAGTTCTGTATGTGCACTAGAAAACCATTGTTAAAGGTCTCACACATTTGGATATTTTGACTCTAATTTTTAAAAAGAATAGTAATGGAAGGGAAGGAAATATTTGTTAATACCAAACTATAAATTGTACAAAGAGCAAATCAAGCACCACTGGTGGTGGCATGAAGCTTAGTTCCAAGTAATATTTCAAGATGAATAAAGCTGACGTTGACTGGTGGGAGTGAATAAATAGTTGATTAAACTAGAAAAGATCCAGAAGCATGGAAAGCAACCTTCAGCCACAGGCTAGAAGTGATGGCTGAAATCCATGGGAAAGAACATGCCTTAGGTTCACAAGATTGTATTATTTGTTGTGTAGTTTAGGATTCATTTCTTCTGGTTTTTACTTTATTGTGTTCTTATGTTATGGTTGTTTGCCACCCAGAGTGGCCTTTTAGACCAATAGGGTGGGTTAAAGAAAGAAAGAAAGAAAGAAAGAAAGAGAAAGAAAGAAAGAAAGAAAGAAATGAGCAGGGCTGTTAGCAAGAAGAGCTTTTGGAGGTCACAAACTTATAGAGTTGTCATAAGTTAAGAGTTGATGTAACATACTAACAAGCAGCATAGGGCCTTGTTATTACTTGGTTGGGAGATCAACAGGTACTGCCCAAAACTTCCGGACAGGATTTGGGTGTGGGGGAGGAATCCTGTCTGAAATGGTAGGCTGTCAAGTTTCGCAGTCCAGAATTTCCTGAAAAAGAGAGGGGAGAGAGAGAGAGAGAGAGAGAGAGAGAGAGAGAGAGAGAGAGAGAG
>JAHTLZ010000007.1:11676731-11694828 GCA_023846285.1 Phrynocephalus versicolor | reverse complement strand
GAGAGAGAGAGAGAGAGAGAGAGAGAGAGAGAGAGAGAGAGAGAGAGTAAAACAAGAATCACGCCCTCCATCTTCCCTTCTTGTTGGGTATAAACACTGGATATTTATTAGAGAAAAGCCACCATTGCAAGGACAACAGAGATTCCTAATCAAACCTTAAAATCCCTGGGAAGCTGGGGGCCTTGGTCCCTGGTACCGTACTTTGTTTCTCTCCAGAGCAACATATTCAATAAACATTCACCACCCTACTACAAAACTGTACTGAAGTAAATTAGTAAATATCCTAATATCACTGTTTCAGTTCATCTGAATGAAATGGTGAATTTACTATATAAGAGCAGCAGTGCAAACAACATTTCTGAATCTTTTGAGAAGCTCATTCAAAACCCTGGCAGATAATCTCCCTTTCTGAGAAAGCCAATGCTGTTAGCAAGTACACATTGCCTGTAGGGTCAGGTTCTGAATTTTTTTACCCGTCCTCTGAGGCCATCCATTTTTGGATGTTGTCTGTGAGCATCTTAAGCAATAGAGATGAAAAGAGGCACTGGAAGTCTGCTTTCAGAAGCTTGAAGGCATAAGGAAGCAAGTGGCAGCATCAACCAATTGGCAAAGGATGGGCACATATGGTAGAAGGAAATTACTTTAGGGGATCAAATGAAGGCTTTAGCTCAACAGAGAGCAGACCTAGACAGAGAACCAACCAGACTATACAGGCCTCAAGCCAAGCTAAGCTTACATTCAGTTTTTAGTCCCACTAACTTATCTCTTTGGGGAGACACTTTGGCTGGGACACTTTTAATTATTGCAGCCGACCTGTTTATGTGCTTGGAGGAGTGTGTAACTTTCCTCCCATGTTTTTTTAAAGGAGACATACACATTTACATGCACAAATAAAAAAATAATAGAAAATGTTAGTTGCTGTGCACAGCTTTATTGTACAATATAATCAAATTTTGGAAAATACTTTCTTAGCTGCAGTTGTGATGTTTCATGGCAGCAGTGTTAACTTTTCTTAGCAGAATGAAATCTTTATAAAAAAAAACTTGACTTTATTAATATATTGATTATATTAATAAAACAGTATATAAAGAATGAAGATTTTGCCTGTACAGTGGACCCTCGTATAACAAATGGTTTGTATAACATAAAATCTGTACAGCATAAAAAATCTGGAGATAGGGGAAATTTGCTCAACATAATCGCCTATGGGGTGAATCTGTACAACATAAAAATGGTTGTGATTAAGGAGTACTCCATTTTCAATGCATTCCTATGGGAAATTTGTATAAAGGAAAATTTGCTTAACATAATTTCATCTGGAACTAATTAATTCCTTTATACAAGATACCTCTGTAGTTGTAATGACTACATGCATGGAAGTAAGGCTTATTGAAGACAGTGGAATGTACTTCTGAATAAGCCTGCATAGGTTTGCATGGCTAATCTGTGGAATGCAATGTCCCTTTCAGAAACTGACACTGAGACAGACTCATCTAAAGAAAAAAATCCTCCTGTTTATGAATGCTTCTTTATCTACAGCTTAAAATGTCAGGATATGACCTAAATTTACATTATGCCCTCACTGCTGTCAGGAAAAAAAGATTCCAAGCCTTACGTAGCAAAGGGCAGTCTCAACTCTTGACACTTACGTCAATGGTCAAGATGATCTACAAGATCTCTCCTTTTTTGTGTATTATTATTCACAATGTGACACCAAGCAAGGAAAATCTCAGAGCCTGCTTTCAGTTTCCCCCAGTAAATGACATTTCATCAAAACACAAAGCAATTGCCACAGTTGTTCTTGATACCTTGCCAAAGCACAATGACGTATATTTGCACTACACAAGAAATGGAACACACACAAACATTCATAGCATATAGGCTTTTTTGCATATTGCCATGAAACTTGGAAAAATGCCCACAGAGAGAGGATTCACAACTCCACGTTATAGATCAGTGTTTCCCAACCTGGAGATCATTTTCTGGGAGGATTGTGGATTACTTGATATGTGTTATAGCCTTTGTTTAATATATTTTTTTCCATGAACCTTACGAATTTAACATGTATGTGTGTGTATGAGAAACAAGCCCTTTGGGTGGAAAAGGAAACCTCTAATTTCTGATTAGGGATGACTTCATTGCATTAAAAAGCCTTTTTATGCAAATATGTTAGGGGAGGTTATAGGTTACTTGGCTATTACAAAAGGGGGTCATGATTCAAAGAAGGTTGGGAACCACTGTTGCAGAAGGCCAATTTTTCAGGCTGGCATTTCTGAAGTTTTCTCATTTTGCTCATTTTTTTCTTTTTCTTTTTAAGCTTGTGCTAGTGGCTGCTCAGTCCTGCCAGTTCAGAAATGGACAATCTTTGTTGGAGGTCATATGAAAGTGGCACAGTCATATTTATCAGCAGGATGTTTATTTTGGATCAAGTTAGGCAAATAACCTTAACTGAGGCAAGGCGAGAGGCAAATGGAATGGTAACACCCTGAGTCTATTGGACTAACTGAAACTCAAGGCCCAGATAAGAATTCAGCACCAACACAAATACAACTACAAATTTGGACTAAATTAACTAAATACAAAAGTAGAACAGGTGATACATTTAGGCTACTAGAAAAATAGCAAAAATGTTGCATACATTTTGAGGGCAAACCCTCTTCCACAGAGCTGTACCAACAGGTTAAAACAGGGGTGCCCAAACTTTTTGTAAGGAGGGCAAGATTGGGTGGCTGAGAATGTGTCAGGAGCCAGTTGCTCCCTGATCCTGACACCCCAATGCAAGCCCCACCCACTGACCCCTTGCAGCCCCACCCGCAGGAAGGAAGGTGGGGACCAAGGGAGGGAGGGAGGGAGGAAGGTGGAAACCAAGAGAGGAAGGAAGAAAGGTGGGGAACAAGGAAGGAAGGAAGGAAGGAAGGAAGGATGGTGGGGACCAAAGGAAGCACAGGAAGCCGTGGCCACTGCAGGGGAATGTGTGGGTGAAGGAGGGGGGAGGGAGGGGCGTGCCAGCCAACCGCGGGCCACTCAGAATGGCCTGACGGGCCAGATTTGCCCCCCCCCCCCGGGCCGGACTTTGGGCAGGCCTGGGTTAAAACATGGCAAAAATGGAGTTGCCAGGAGTTATTTCTTAGATGTAAAGTCCTTGGCAAGATGGAAAACATGCCATGTAGTTTCTTAGTTGAGGCCCGTAGCTTAGATGTTCTGAGGCTGCATCTCAAGTAAGGGTGGTGTTTTTATTTTCCCAGTCCTTCAAACAACATGTCACAGCTCACGTACAAACTTTCACACACCCCTCTCCATGTGGCTCTTCGAGGCTAATGGCCCCTTCTTGTGAGATTATTGGAAAAACAATTACATGTTATACTGCATCTTTGAAGGTTTTTGTTTGTTGAGTTTTTTAAAATTAAAAGATAGGCAATCTAGCTTGGCCTTAAGTATTCATTTGGCATTATTTCCTTTGTGGTGCTTGTATAGTCTATGCTGAAAGTTTAGGGGTTTTTAGTTTTTAAAAAATCTAAAGATACATAACATTGGGATGGTTTGAAAAATATGGGCAAAGTTTTAATTGACAACTTGCTATTCAAAAGTGAGAAGTCCATATACAGAGATAACACCAATTAGGCAACAGAAAACAGCTACTGCAAAAGAAGGCACACTCATATCACAGGAATTACTGTTTGCGAGTCCTGTTGAAGTCTGTACTTCAACCTCTGCTATTTCCAATCTATATCAATGACCTACATGGGGAGAATAAGCTAATTGAATTTGCTGATGCCACAAAATTGCAAAATTGAGGTCACCAATGAACAGCACATAAGATTCAGAATGGATTTAGATCTGCTGCTTAAGTGGTCTGGAGAGAGCAAATGAAATTTTGTGTCGACAAGCGTAAAGTAATATACTTTTGGCTTCAAAATAAATTCATGAATAACAATGAATGGGATTGAACTAGAACAGGAGAAAATTGAAAGGGACCTTGAAGTAATCTTATATATACTTCATTGAGCCATGTGACTATGTGGAGGCTCATATCAGAATGTCAAAGTGAAGAACCTGGGGGATTAACAAGGAATCCACAAACAGACTATTTCATCGATTTAGTGTTGGCTTGGTGATTTTCAGCTCATTTTCATTAATATTGACTGGGGCTAGATAGGTATCACATACCCCGTTATATGTCTCTTCCTCTAATTGTTTGCCTGTTTATTTATTTGAATTGTACTCCACTTTTCTTCCACAGTAAGATTAAAAACAATCACAGAAAAACAGATGAAAACAGCAGAAATAATAGCTGCTAAAATGTAATTAAACAAATTAAGGTTTTAAAACACCATTGAGTTAAGAAGCAGTTTAAAACCACTTTTTAAGAAGCATAGCACTGGACCTTCGTTAGCAGTCTATCAGTTGCCAAAAACTTTAATGTGAAGCAACCCAAATGTACTGTCTATGCTTGCATGGAAAAATGAGGAGGAAGAACTGCTTGGGCCTATTTTGTCTGGCATTCTGCCTGTACAGATGCTTATCCCTACTTTCTTGTTCATTACTTGGGCTCAAAAATGTCAACTATCTGACTATCATTCTTCTGTTGTGAATTGCTGCCTCCCAGTGTAATGCTTTTTGTCAAAGCAAAGAACAAAAACACAGCACTTCCCTGTGGGGCACCCAGACTGGGAATTATTGTTTCTTTTTTTACCTTTAAAAGTGGGTGTGAATGGGCATCTGTTGAAATCTTTGCCTCACTTATGACCAGGGACAATCCAGGAAGTCCCTCCCTTTTCTGCCTGTTTATTTGACTTCATTTGTGAGGAAAAGGTGAGTGAAGGAGGCCATGGGAGGAGGCTATGGGAGATGATGTAAAGAGGGCCCAGTCAGAGGAAACCTAGGTACAGCATCTTGATTAAGAACTATCTCTACTCTGGCAACACAATCACAGGACCAAACAGTGTCAAATACAGTATCAAGGGCAATTTTACCTGCTCTTCAACTAATGCGATCTATGCCATCTTTTGCCAATAATGCCCATCTGCATTCTACATTAAACAAACAGGACAATCTCTAACAAAACACATCAATGGACACAAGTTTGGCATAAGAAACCATGATACACAGAAACCTGTCTCAAACCATTTCAGTTTACCTGGACACTCCTTGAAGGACTTGAAGGTCACTGTTATGGAACAGAATCATTACAGATCAAGAATAGAAAGGGAAACAGTTGAAATAAGAGTCATATGCATGGTGGACACACACAAGAATGGATTAAACATAAGTCAGGGTTTCTTGAGTCATTATCAAATGTAATATTACCATATTGCCACTTTTTCATGGACTCTAAGGTAAAAAACTACCTTTATCTCCCCCATCTTTTCTATACCCCCTCACCATCTCTGATCTGATCTGGTTTCTGTCTTTTGAGGAATTTACCTCTGAGCCATAATACCACACTTAACATATAAACAGATCCTGGCCTCAGAGCCATAAAACTATAGTTTACATATCTACAGACCATGGTCAAATCCTCCTTCCCACCATCTCTACTAATCAACTCTCCTGCCTCTTCTTCCCCCTCCTCTTCTTCCACCTCCCCCATCCACCCCACAACTCTATATACTGCCGCCAATGACTATCTGGTATGAAATGTATATCCCATCACATGTTATATTGCACACCTCATTCTGTTGTCTGAAGAAGTGGACGTGTCCACGAAACATTACATTAAAATATGGAAGTTAGTCTTTAAGTTGCCACATGTTTTGTGTCTTTTGTTTTGTTTTGTTTGATTTTTGCCTGAAACCCTTTGAACCAGAACCTGGAACTGCCACCTTTTTGATAAATGTAAGTTTTCATACTCATGCCTTTTAATTTTTAAATAAAATAAAGTCATCAATGGAATCTTTGTAGGGGTATTCATGAAATGTACATCTTATTTAAATGACTATTATCTATTAAGAAAACTAATCATGTTGTATCATTGTGCTTGCAAATGGAACAAGGTTAAGATGTGAAGTTCAAGTAGGTAATTGACATGCCAGGAAGCATCAACCAACCAGAAAGTTGAATTGGTTGGCAGGTGAAAATTAGGGAGGCAGTATTGGGTAAGAGGGTAAGAGAGAAAGGTCAATGAGTTCAGCCCTTTTGATCTCTTCATGATCAACTGAAGGGGATAAATGGCAGGGTTAGGTGCAGAGAAAGGGTTCCAGTCTTTACTACATGAGTTACAGGAAAGGCTAATTTCAACAAAGCATGACACGCAAAGTGACTTTGGTTCATTTCAGTGTTTGGCAAGTTACTTTTATAAAGTAGTTAGATACAGTTCTGAGGGAAAGGGATGAGTTGCCACTATAATCAATATCTTTAAAAGTTACTTTTTATTGTATGTTCACAATGTTCAAAAGCAACTAAAATGGGTATTTGTATTTCATTTTGGAAACATCAGAAATCTACACACCACCGTCCTATGAGGCGCAACATGAGGCCTGTGTACTTCCTGTAACCATTTAAGTAACTTTTTGAATTTACAAGCTCCCAATATCCCCACTGGTGTGTGGGGTGTGGGAAGTTTGAACAACTTAAATATTTAATAACATCATGGAAAACATGGGTGACAATATTACTGAGATTGCCATATATTTGTCATCCTACTTATTCCCTTCACCCACCTCCCGGTTCTTTTGTACTGTGTGGAGGCATTTGTGTAACACTCAGCAAGGGAAGCATGCATGTGTAGGTATTAGTTCCTGTTCTGAATTTCTGTTAGAAATGTGAAAACTTCAGTGATGTCAGTCTCTTAATCAGATTACACTCTTGCTGAATCTCACTCCTGTCAGATGAGAAAGAATGAACCAGACAACACAGATGCGAAAGCTCCTGCCACATAATGGTGAAGTGTAACAAGTGGCATTTGCGTAGGGGATTCTAACAGGAACTCCATGCTTTGAAAATAGAAGGACTAGGTGTTTTTTTTTTAATAAAATAGAAACCTTTGTTCAAGTCTGCAGTTTGTACCTTGAAATAAGAAAATGGGAGGATTGTGATATTTGATGCCTAGGAAAATAGGAACCTGCTTCAGTTGAAATATATTGTTTGAAATTTTATTTTCTGGGATACCAAAACAGAATCAGCCTGATTGTGTGGGTGTGAGTGAATAAAACCCAGAACATTCCAGACTTCTGAGTCTCCTAACATTCTTTCTGAATAGATGTATCTACAAAGGCTCTACTACACAACTTTCAAACAGTAGTTTTACTCTTTTTTGACCCAGCATGACTCAAACTATTCATGCTAGGGAACACATGCAGGGGAAAGCTGTTGTGCTTGCCTCCTGCTGTGGGCTTGCCAGACACATCTTGTTGTCAATGAATATTGGACTGAATAGGGTTTTAGTTTGAATAATGCACCACTTCTTAACTACTTAGGTATTTCAAAAATCGCAATGAAGATTAGAGATGAGCACGACTTGGCGAAATTCTCATTTCCGTTTCCGTTACTCGTTTCCGTTACGCAACGGAAAAAGAAACAACAATTACTCCGCCAGAACTCGAACCGAAAAAAGAAAAATTGGGTCTGATTTGTCGTTGTCATTCCTGGCATCGCGGCGATCCCGCGATGCCAAGCACGGCACAGAAAAAAAGTTTTTTTTTAAAAAAAGAAGTTTAAAAAACCCCCGATTCCCGGCCCAAAAAGCAGGCGGAAATATGCCTGCCTGAGTGAGGGCACTGACCAGAGGAGGGGTGGTTTCTGGGGTGGGTGGGTCCCCGGCCTCCCCCCCTCTCCTGTCCTGGGCTGCTCTGGTGGGGGAAATCCTCGTTGTCTCACAGTTGCTCGCAAGTCGCAACAAGCACCGGACTCGCCACCGGCCGCCACAATTCAAGCGGCACAGAAAAAAAGTTTTAAAACCCCTGCCCCGATTCCCGGCCCAAAAAGCAGGCGAAAATATGCCTGCCTGTCTGAGAGGGCACCTACCAGAGGGGTGGTTTCTGGGGGGGGGGGTCCCCGGCCTCCCCCCCTCTCCTGTCCTCCTGGGCTGCTCTCGTCTTGCCATGCCATGCGGTGCGGGCGGGGGATCGAAAATGGGGCGGCGACCGCAATATTTTTTTTGAAATCGTGGTCCAAAAAACAAAAACACACAAGCCAACAAGCACCACAGAAACATGCAGAAATTGCTATTTTAAAACTGCCAGAATTTTTACAGTAGCAGTGGGTTTTTCTTGCAACAAAATGTCTCCTCTGTCCTCTCTCCATTGATTTTATTTTATTTTATTTTATTTTATATTTTTTACACCTGCGCAATGATGGGCTGGCCATGGGAGTCACCATGCAAATTTTTTGAGCCATTCCACCAATCGCATGGCCACTTGGCCAGGTTGACCACAGAGACTTCTGGGATGTGCCAATCGGGCATAAAAGCCCACTAACCGTAGCCCGAACCCGAACCCGAACCCGAAGCCTAACCCATACGCCAGTACACTGTCCTTCTAAGTGGGTCAGAGAGGCACCCAGAGGTGCACCCCAATACTCACCGTAACCTTACCTGTAACCCTAAGCCTAGCCCTTGCGCTAACCCTAACCCTAAAGCCAGATCTGCGTACTCGCATTGCACTACATGCAAGTACGTTTCCCTTCTTAGTGAGATGCAGCGGGTGCAAAGAGTCTGCCAGTCCATCACTTGTGGCTCTGGCTGACTCCTCCTGCAGCAGCAGTGCCATGCAAACCATGCCCGCGAGTGCTGCCTGTGTCTCACCAACTGTTGCAGGGAAGGCACCCCAAAAAGAGGGGTGCCTCTGCCAGTCTGCTGCGTCTGCAACTTGGTATGCATATCCATGTGGCTATGCATGCCCTTTTGTAGTGGGTGAGGATAGGAGGCACCCACGGGTGCCTCCAGGAGCCCGGTTTCCCTTTATAGCGGGCCAGAGGAGGCACCCGCCCCACAGAGGTGCCTCCAGGAGCCCACTACCCCCCCAAACCAGTATAATGACAGACGAAAAAACAACACCACGAAATGACAATTTTTTGTGAAATTTCGCAAAAAACGGAAACGAGCCAAAATGGACCCGTCCCGAAAAACGATAACTCCAAAAAAAATTTTTCCTGGTCGTGCCCATCTCTAATGAAGATATAGTTAAAGGTGGGGTTTACATAAAATGTATTGTAGCAAACAGCCACAGAACTAAGATGGATTTTGAAAGGAGATTAGATAGATAACTGACGCATCAGGCTATTGCTGTTGCTACACCTCAGGCCACTGTCTGAAGTCTCACAAAACTTCTTTGTTTCCCAGGTTTCATGTAGGGAAGCAAATTTCTGGATGAGATGTACTGGGGAAGAGAAAGTTAGGATTTATCACATCAGATAGATTTACAGTCTATATGTGCAGCTCCTTCCAAATGGCACCAAGGCTGCTAGCATAACACAAGTGTCTTTGTATGTATGTCACACCTATTCTATGGATTATAGGGAATCCATATTGTGTAAGATTGTGTGGTTACACTCCTCTTTGCAAATTCATTCTGCACAGTGCTTCTTGTATTTCTATAGCAAAGTCACAAGCCAAAAAAGGAAGCTGAAGGCCCTTATTCTGGGGGATTGTTGATATAGACACATTTCAGCCAATTATTTTGCTTCCTTGGAAGCTTCTGGGTCCTTCTGACATCAATGAGACCCATCTCTCAGGTCATGGATAAAGAGATCTTTATAGGCAGACTAGGATGCCAAATGGAGGTGACAAACTGGCAGAATGTTATCCATGATATCTGGAAGTTGAGTCATAACAACTGGACTTCTTTTGTTGGGAGATTGAAATGTTTCACTACTCATCCCAGCAGCTTCATCAGTCCGAGGAAAGTTAGTGGTGAGTTGTCCATTTTATAGTTTACCTTGATTTCACATCACCCTGGTCTAAATAGGCTCATAAGTTGGAGAATGGTCTGAATGGGCTCATTAGATGGGCAATGGCCTGAATAGACTCATTAGGTGGACAATGGTCTAAGGCTGTGGTGGTGAACCTTTGGCACTCCAGATGTTTGGGACTACTACTCCCAGAATTCCAAGCTTGTACTGTCAATGACAAAGGACTGTGGGAGTTGTGGTCCAAAACATCTGCAGTGCCAAAGGTTTGCCACCACTGGTAAGGTTTATGAGTCACACCTATGCAACCTTTCCCAAAACCCACTAAGTATGGGTCATTAGCTATGGCCTTGCTGATGATGGTGTGAAGTGCTTCTGATTTGTCTGGGGATCAATGGAAGGGCTACTTATCAAGTGGCCGTGACTTAAAACAGTTGATTCAGTTGCCATGACTCAAGTTCCAAACAAACTCACCTGGATGACTTAGAGTCTTTGCAGACATTACCCAAGAAAATAAAACTGGCCATGTGGGGGCAAGTTCTTTAGTGAAAGTGAATAATTTTTTAAACTGGATTGTGACTTTAAAGTCTAAAGCAGACAAAGATCCATGTCCTGAGCTACTGATGTTGGTGGATGGTCTTGAAGGAAACCAGGGGATATTGATGGACAAAAGTCATGGGAACTGGCATTCAGAAGCCATTAAATGTCAGAAGTTGAAAGTGGGTGGATCTTTGCAGATATTAATATTTAATTCTATCATTTCTTTTTATATTTCTATACCACAATTGATTTTCCCCATGGAAACTCTGAGTGGTTTAACTGACAGAACCTAACCTTTTTTACCTAGCTGGCAAAATCTTGGTGAATAAATTTGGACTGATCCACAGGAATGTGTTTGAATGGCTGATGTACTAGATGGTAATTGGCTAATGTTCCTTTGGGAATAATACATGGATTGTGTGTGTGTGTGTGTGTGTGTGTGTGTGTGTGTGTGTGTGTGTGTGCATGTGTGTGTGTGTGTGCGTACGTGCGTGTGCGTGTGTGTATATGTGTGAAACAAAATGTGGTTAAGATGAGCATGTTTTGGCTATGTGCATGGCTGAGCAATGCTTTCAAAAACTGGCAGAGGTTTGCTTCCTCATGCAAAATGAATGTAATGAACTGGTTGATGTTTGTTGATGGAAACCACTGGATGTTGGCAAGCAGAAACTCAGATGAATTTTTTTGTACAGTTGATATGTCAGGGTTGCAGTTGCAGCAAGGTAGAAAATAAGATGGTCCATTTACCATCTGCATCTCATTTCCTTACGCAGGGAAGAAACGTTGACTTTCTGCAGGAAGAAACTTTGACTTTCTTCCTGGTTGACAGAGGCAACCAGGCAGATAAATACCCACATGTTTCGTTCATTGTCATTTGTCATGAAACAAATAATCCTCTCCATTAGAGATGGGTACGAAACGAACAATTTTTCATTTCTGTTTTTGTTTTTTTTGTTTCATTATGCAACGAAACGACAAATGAATTTTGTCTCAAATGAAACGAAATGAACAGAAACACCAGAAATTTTGTCATGCATTTCGTTTTTGTTACTGCAATTGAGTGAACTGCTTTAAATGCTAAAAAATCACAAAAATTGAAATAAATGGTAATGAAATGGTAACAAAACAAATGAAAATGAAAACATTTTTTTTGCAAAAATTCATGAAAAATGGAAACGAACCAAAACAGACCCTCCAAACGACAAACGAAACGTCATTTTTTTGATTCGTGCCCTTCTCTACTCTCCATTATTTCTGGATTGTTCTTTAGATAATAAGAGAAGAAATCTTTGCCTCAAAGCCCTTACAGTCAAAGATATATCAGTATACTCTTCATTAAGTGAGTTCTGGTGATGATTGATAGAATTTGCAATGGGCAAATCCTATTAAAAAACCTCAAAATAAGACAGTTTTTAATAAGTAAACTGCAAGATGTGTTATACTAGCAGAGATAGTAAATCACCCACCTGAGTTGGCCTCCACACCTCAGTGGCCCAAGTCTGTTGTTTAAGAGTGAATAAATTCATGGGGCATGGAATTCAATTGAACAGAAATTGCAGAGTCCACCTTATATACAGCAGGAAATAGTACACCGCTTCTTCATTGTACAGTGGGGCTGAAATGAAAAAAGAGGCTAGTGACACAATCCCAGACCATTTATCTGTTTCAGGCATGATTGGAAGCAAAG
This sequence comes from Phrynocephalus versicolor, assembly GCA_023846285.1. Lineage (NCBI taxonomy): Eukaryota > Metazoa > Chordata > Lepidosauria > Squamata > Agamidae > Phrynocephalus > Phrynocephalus versicolor. The sequence goes on along the minus strand of JAHTLZ010000007.1, from coordinate 11,682,758 downwards.
AGAAGCAGCAGAGTAGTGTAATGGTCTGGAGACTTCGATGATCTCAGGTGGTGATACTGGGTAAGTGAAGGTTATGGGACAGCACTGTATCAAGAGATTATAGTCACTTGCACACACAGAGGCATTCAATTACCTAACTTTCTCATGTCTTCTAAATAGGGCAAAAGCAATCTTCTCAACTCCCCAGGGAAAGATGATGAAATCTGGGTGTCTGAGAGAAAGAGTGGGAACAGAGTGCTGTATGTCAGAAATTGAGAAGAGAAGGGGGCCTAGGTTCTGTTAGGTAAGGCCATTTGAGATACTGGCTGATGTTATCAGGGTAAAACCACACTTCTCTGGGTCAAGATGGAGAGACAAATCTCAATGTGAGAGGCATTGGAGGAGGAGCAAGTTTGAATTTTTGGGTGTTTGTGATAACCTTAGATCTTCTCCGCTCAGCTGGCACCAGGACACAGTAACTCGGGCCCAGAACACACTGGGGAAATGTTCCCTAATTCTACCAATACTTTCCATACTTCTGTTGTACTTAATCGCACAGCCATGTGGCATATATGCTGGACATATACATCCCAATTGATTTTAACATTACCAATCAATTTCCTCCATTATGGGCAGATACATCATGGAACTGATTTATATTCTCTTGCACACAATGCCCCCATAGCTTACCCGCCATGCTGGACAGTACGTAAGGAACGTTTCTCCTCAATGGGCACCTCCTTCCACTGGCAACCAATCACCAAGTTAACTTCCCAAGCTCAGCCATGGGAGCCAAAATTTGAACATAAAAAACCCTTGCCCTGTCTGAGGTGAGAAGGTGGGGAGGCAACCAGGCAGATATGGGAGGAAGAGCTAGGAAAGGAGAAGGAGAGAATGGCAGGAGGTAGCTCTGAAGGATGGGAAGAGGGGGGAGAAAGAAGTAACAGGGACTTTCACACAAGCAGTACTGATAAGGAATGCTTTGATATACCATTGGTACAAAATAAACCAACCCTCCTAGTGAGGCTGAAATATTGTGCTGGCTGGGAAAATGATTCAGTAATGGTTGTGCATTGTATGACCACATATTTATGCAATGATCAAACTAAAAGAAAACTAGGAAGCATCTGCCTGGTGTGAAGAGGTCCTCAGTGCAGAAGTGATTGCATGCTTGAATTTTGACCTTTCCACCATCAGCTCTCAAAAAAAGCTTAAGGAGCCTCATGGTGCAGTGGTTAAATGCCAGCCCTGCAGGTAAAACTCTGCTCATGACCTGGGGTTCAATCCCAGGTAGCAGACTCATGGTTGACCATCCTTCTGAGGTTGGTAAAATGAGTACCCAGCTTGCTGCTTGCTTGGGGGGGATGTGTAGCTTGCTTACTGTAATTAAATTGTAACTGTCTAGAGACTACTCGAAGTGGTATGGGGTGGTATATAAGCAGAACATTTTACTTTGCTTTGCTTTAACAGAGGGGGACCAGTGAGAATGCTGTTGGGGGGATTGTGCCATTTTCAGCACAACAAGGAGTGGAATAGTTGTGAGTTTTTCAGGGGGTTTGGCTGTATTCTGGAAGTTTTTCTTCCTGACACTTCAGACTAAAACAACCAGAAAAAACAGCAGTAGTGGAATAGACCCTGAAACAAACTGGACTTGAAATCCTCTTCCAGGACACAGAGGTTATGTGGAGTCACGGCAAATAAATAAAATTTATCAAATATTGGACTGGTTCCGAAGCATTTCGGAGCTGCCAAGGTGTCGCTCACATCGTCACAAGCACTACACCCTTTTCTCCGCTCAAAAACTCCCTACCGTTCCCGAAATATCGGGAAAAACATGAGTTGCCCCTTTTCCGCGGCTAAGAGAAGCTTTGCGGACTGAAGAGCGGCAAGCGGAAGCTTTACAATTCTCACCCACTCCAAATGTATCTCAATGGGGATTTTTCGGCTCCTGTGTATTTCTATACGGGCAAGCTTTCTGCCCGCTTTTTCAGCGAACTAAGCAGCCTATCCTCCAGCAACCAAGACCCCCAATACCATGTCCTCTCCAAATATGAACTAACCTTCTCCCATACTGTCTCCAAAGCATTTTAACTCTTTCCTCTCCCTTCTCCAGAATGCATTAACCCTTTCCTTGCCAGCATGTTTTAACCTTTCTCTTGCCTTTTCTTTTCAATCTGCCTCTCATTTCTTTTCTCTAAAAGACCCCAACTTTGCTTCTAGTCCCTCAGTCTTTAGCCCACGCCTTGTTCCACCGTTCCATTGTTCTTGCCTGTTCCCCAAACCCTGAACCAGGCAACCAGGGACATGGCTTAGACTGGGCAGACTCTAAGTTGGCTGATCCCTACCTCAACCAGCCAAGGGAGTGATTCTCAGCTATCAATCCCAAATATTCCACGCTTCAGCCACATTACCTCCACAGAACCAACTCCCTTTTCCTCTATCCTGCCAATCACTCTCTCTCTCACTCCCTTTCCAGACAAATCCCTTTCTCTCCTTCTTTCCTTTTGCCTCATTCCTTTCTGGCCTCTCCTATTCCTCTACACTCTATCTCACTAAACCTAGGTACTTGGAACATTTCTCTACTCTCCGGACCTGAACCACCTTTCTGGGCAGCAAGAGGGGTTGCCAGCTCAAACTGAAGGAACGGATCATCCAGACTCCATTCTTCCAACATGGAGAAAACACGCATCCCCAGCTGCTGTGCAAAATGTTAAGCATGCTATTGTTCTATTCCTACATCCAACTAAAAGATACCATCTGTCAGCAAATGACTTTTCCGGATTACCTTTGCCACCTCCATTATGACCCTCCAACCCCCCACTGTGACTGTTCCTCTCTGCCTACCTGTTGATTGTTCCCTGACTACCTAGACAGATTGGATCACCGCCTGGAGGAATTTATCATTCCCACCTTTCCTGGACTCATGAGAAACTGGCAAATCCCCTTTTGAATAATCCTACCGACTTTCCTGTTCTATATTGACTCTGCTCCTCGGCCCCCTATTGATTTCCTAATTCCTACAGTGTACCAGGCTCAGCAAACAAAGCCTTGTTTCCCCTTCCCATTGTGTCCTCCAAGATGGCCTAATCAGGGAACACCTGGGTTCATTAACATCTGCATGAACCCCAACTCCAGCTCATCAAGGACCGCCCAGAGCCACCCCTGGCCACCCCTGGACTACCCCAATTGGACAATTTGAACTTCCTTCAGCCAATCCCTGGACAAGGCGCCGTTCTGTGATGGGAGGGGGGAAGAATCAATAAAAGTTTGGGGTCTCCATGTGCTCGCGGTTGAACACTTCTGCTCTGTCTCTGGCAGTGTGTTCACCTGCTGCTTTTATTAGGCCTAATAAATACAGTATTTGTCTCAGGATCTCTCTCTCGTTGGACTTTTATTGGCATCTGAGGGTCCAGCGGAACTCAGCAGGACTAGCCTGGCTGAAAGGTAATTTTAACTTATTTTAAACCCATCAGTTCCTTGACAACACTACCAATCACTATGTTAGACCAATGAAATCCACACATATAAGCACAGTTTCAACAAAAAAGAAGAAAGGCTAAATATCAACAAAGCCTGGCTTCCAGTACTGAAAACTACATAGTGCAAATGGTCACACAATAGAACAGCTAATGACACCCATCAATTATACAGAAGGATTGCTGCTAGCCCTGATTGCATTGAAACTTCTTAATCCCTTTATCACAGTACAATGACTAGCACCTATTCTCTTGCATAGGACAAGCTTCCTCTTTCCCACAACTTAAAAAACCCCACAGTCTTACTCACTTTATAACCCAGAACACAGAGAGAACTCCTAGTTCCCTGAGCTCCTTGCCGTCTGAAGCCACAGAGTCTGGTGAAATGTCAGGAAGAAAAACTTCCAGAACACAGCCAAACAGCCTGAAAAACTCACAAAAACTATCAGATCCCAGCCGTGAAAGCCTTTGAGAATACAAGGAGTGGAATGACAACATTGTAATGCAGGATCTGGGTGAAACCAACTTGTGAGATCAGCCTTCCATGAATTTCCCCATGCAGAATGTAAAATAAAAAAAGACGCAGAATGGATATCCCATCAGGAATGGCTATTGTCTGGTTTGCTTATATTTATCCTTGGAATTGATTAATTTTGTTGTTGTCTGCATGATGGAATTTTTATATCTGTTAACTGCCTTGAGTTCCTTTTAGGAAAATCCGGCGGGATATAAATCCTTTCCTGGGTTTTCAAGGTAGAGAATATTCAGAAGTGGTTTACCCTTCCCTTCTTCTGGGGTCATCTTGGGACTGTGCAGCTCACCTAAGGCCACACAGGAAGACTCTTCTTGCAGGATGCACAGTGGGGAATTGAACTCCCAACCACTGGTTCTGCAGCCAGATGATTAATTCACTGAGCTATCACACTATTTTTTCCCTGCTTGACCACTAAGCTATCCAGCCAGCTGGATAGGACAGATGTACTACTCTCTCTAGATGCAAAATCAATTGTCTATCTGGGTTTTCTTCAGATTCAAGGGTCCTTTTGCCTGGAATTCCCACAACCAGTTGTTCTAGGAGCAATTCTAGCTCCATTCTCAATCCTTGCCTACTTCTGTAACATCACAAGGACTTACCCAGAACTCCCGTAAGGGGTGCTGGAGTTGTTCTATATAGCATTTCTTTGGCAAGCGGGAGTTGCTCATGGCAGCCAGCTTCAACCAGTACATTGCCAAGGCCATGTGTATGTGTGTTTCAATAGGAGTTAGCCCTACTTCAGCTCTTACATATGCAGAGGGTGTGCCATGGGGTACAGCTAGGAGAGATCGGATAAAATAATTTTGAACCACCTCGAGGTGTGTTGTTTTAGTATACCCCCAGATTTCAGCCCCATATGTTAATTGGGGGACTATCTTTCTTGAAAACACTTCAACTGCAGGGGCAACCAGTTTACCACCTTGGGTTGAAAAGAATCTCAAAAGGGATTGAGTGGAGTGGGAGGCTTTCAAAACTGTTGCTTTCAGATGATGTTTCCAAGAGAGCAGGGCATTAAAATGAAGACCAAGGTATCTAAAGTTTCTTAGCTGCTCAATAGGTTTGTTGTCAAGAGTCCATCTATGTCTAGTTCTTTTCCTCCCAAAGACGACTGCTTTGGTTTTAGAGTAGTTAATGGACAGATGTTCTCTGGTACAAAAGTTACTCAGCTTAACCAAAAGTCTTTGCATGTAATAGAGATCTTAGTATCTGCTATAGAAGGGGGAAAAATACTGGACCACTCAGTTCTTGAACAATATCATTAATATAGAAATTAAACAGAAAAGGGGCCAGAAGACAACCTTGCCTGATCCCTCTGTCCGTGGGTATAGATTCTGACAAGAGCCCATTTGCCCCCAGTCTTACCCTGAGATGAGTATTGGAGTGTAGCTGCTGGATTAAAGCTAGAAGTCTTCTATCTATGTTTGTTAGAGAGAATTTTTGCCACAAATGGCCCCTATCTATAAGATCAAAGGCAGAACTAAAATCTACAAAGGTCACATAAAGTTCCTTCCTACCATGAAAAACATACTTCTGAATCAGGTGGGAAAGTACAAAGCATTGGTCCACCGTAGATTTTCCTTTTTGAAAGCCAGCCTGTTCTTCAGCTATGACTGAATTCATGACTGCCCAACGTACTAGTTTGTCCAGGAGATACTTAGAATAAAGTTTGGAAACTATATTGAGAAGGCTTACAGGCCTAAAATTTTTAGGGTCAGTCTTAGAGCCTTTTTTGTGAATGGGGACAATTATACTAGAGCCCCAGCTCGGGGGGATTTTCCCATGTTGATTTAAAGCTGAAAAGGTGGGGTTTAGTTGAATTAAGGGGTTTAGTTTAGAGATGGGCAATACCATGGAAATCAGAGAGGAAACCAAAATATCAATTAAAGACTAAAACTAATAGTTATAGGGTGTAGTTCATGTTACACAGCCACACCTTTAATTTTGTAATTGGAAATATTGACCAAAAACTTCTTTAGTGCCTGTAAAAGAAATCTATCTATCTATCTATCTATCTATCTATCTATCTATCTATCTATC